>JACSVZ010000013.1:1227230-1827230 GCA_014706295.1 Lycocorax pyrrhopterus obiensis | reverse complement strand
CATTAAGGAATTTAATCGGGAGTTCTCAGGAAGTGGCTTTTGTACTTAAAAGCCAAATTTCTAAGCTTGTGAGGGTGCTCTGCGTGGTTTTGTAAGGCTAAAATTTCTGGAATTGGATCCAATCACCTACAGAGATTCTAATCTTGAGCCTAATGATAGATTTAGGTTTTTTTCACTTGTAAGTCATAAAAGTTTTCCAAGGACCCCACACACCTCAGCCGATCCTGCATCTGCATCCCTGCAGAATGAAATGATTTTGAGCTGGGCTCAAAGAAACTCTGTTGAATTAGGAGAGGTTTCGTTTGGTTTAAAAGTCTCTCTTCCTGTGGTCATAAGTTGAGTTTTCCTCTTGGTAACGGGTTCCAGCTGCCTGTGGGGTTTGTTGCTGCTCGTTGTTGTTTCAAGGGGATGGTTTGGAAGGGAATTGTTTTATTGTCTGTCACTCTAAACCAGCCCTTACAGCAAGCACAGGAGCAGAAAATCTGTGTTTTCCAGCCCTACCAGGCACCATGTTGGATTAAGGAGTTGGAACTTCCAGCATTTGTCATTTCTTAGGAATAGGTTGGTGGTAGAAAAACTCTTTGCTAAGAAGTAAATAGGTTTTTTAATTACAAGAGTAATCACACTGTCAAATGTCACCTGAATAATCAAGGTCGCAAAAATTTTATCAAATGAAATTGACCTGTGTAAATGACACAAAACTACATTTAAGTCCTCAAAAGGTGCAGAAATGTTCGCAGTTATTTACAACCCTTTAAAAGATTTTCTATTTAAATTTCAAGGCATTGGTTTAATGCTATTTTATAATTTTGTTATTAGAACTATGCACTGGAATACTTTTTGTATTAGAGTTATGAATGTGTTTGAATTATTCAACGTAATCAAAATACAGCAAAACTTCAGACTGTCAGATTCCTTCTGCTGTTTGGAGTGTAAATCCTCAAGTTTTGGGACAGAAAATAGGTTTAAAATTGTTCTGTTGTCATGGAATCCCAGGATCATGGAATGGTTTGGGTAAAGGTAGGTTTAATAAATAAAGTTTGATTGCTGATCTGTTGTCATCTTTCCAGATTTGATGGGAATTTCAACACCAATGTCTTATTATTAATAGTTATTTACACTGAAACATTAAAAAGCTGTGTTTTCATTGCAAAGGTAGGTCTAATAAATAAAGTTTGATTGCTGATCCTGTTGTTGTTTTTCCAGATTTGATGGGAATTTCAACACCGTTGTGTTATTACAAATAATAATTTACCTTGAAACATTAAAAAGCTGTGTTTTCATTGTAAATGCAGGTTTAATAAATAAAGTTTGATTGCTGATCCTGTTGTTTTTGCAGATTTGATGGGAATTTCAACACCATTGTCTTATTATAAATAATAATTTACCTTGAAACATTAAAAAGCTGTGTTTTCATTGTAAATGCAGGTTTAATAAATAATGTTTGATTGCTGATCCTGTTGTTGTTTTTCCAGATTTGATGGGAATTTCAACACCAACGTTTCCAGAACCATCAGCTGCGATAGACTCTCGACCACGGTCAACAGCAGAGCCTTCAATCCTGGACGTGACTTAAATTCTGGTGAGCAGCACAGTTCTACTTTGGGAGGTTTTTTGCCTTCTCTTGTAGGGTTTTTTTCCCATTAGACTCGAACATTTCCTTGGCACAGGGAATTTGCATTGATTGCCATAGCAACAAGCTTTTATTTCTCCTTGCAACTGTCACCCTGCCCTTAATTTGAGATTTCATGATTGAAAGCTGATACCTAAAGTAATGCCCTTAGTCTAAGTACTTTATAAAAATGTCATGAAGATTTTATTCCAGCCTACCATGGATAATTTTGTTGTGGTTTCTGCACTTTTTATTCCTTCCTTTTCCTTTTTTTTTCCGAGGCATTCTCCTTCCTAGGCCTGTCTGCTTTGGCATCAGCAGTGTCAGCTGCTGGAGGGGCCACACAGGGAAGTTTCTCTGATCTTCTTAGCTGAGTTCAGCTCATGTAAGGCTGCCTTTGCAGTGATATGCAAAAGCTACCAAATATGAGGGCATCTTAAAATATTTCCTTTCTTTGTCTTGTCAGGGCATTTTCTCGACACGTTTAAGGACTTAGAAATATGCTTAGAACCAAAATACCCACGACTTATCCCTGAAAAATTCAGCTTTTGGGCCTCTGGTGCAGCAAGGCTTTCTTTTTTTTTTTTTTTTTGCATCCTAATCAGTGTGGATTAATACAGGGATTTCAGTTGGGTTCAGTCAGACTTTGGTCCAGCTGTTCCATCTGACTTTTCAACTTTTTATGGTGCTTGGTGTTGTAAATCAGAGACCATTAATAGATTTGGGTTGTAGATTTCATTTTGAGGCTAAGATTGTTTGTTAATTCTTCAGGGGGAATAAAGCAGACTTGGGATTTATTTCATTTTATTTTAATTTTCAGAGGTCTTTTGGAAGAAAAGTCTGATTTGTTTTATTAACTTGACTGATGAAGTGGCAGACCTGTCATTCCACCCTCACCATCTTGCAACAAATGGGAGGAAGAACCCCAAATTTTTATGAATTCCCTTACTGTTTCTCTTCCTATAGCTCTGCTTTCTGGATTTCTATGAAATATAAAAGGAAAGTGAGCAGTCCCCACAGATTCTTTTCCGTCCCATCCATTGTGTCCCACATCTTGGATGCAGGTGCTGGCCAGGCTGATTTCCTGACATGCCGTGATTTGTGTGGTGTTTTCCATCCTAAAGCCAGGCACTCTTTGTTCACTCATTATGATTTGCTGAGCTTTGTTTTACTCATCTCTTTATTACAAAAGACCAAACCCAAACAACTCATTAAAATAATGTTTAAAATCACATGCAGTTGCTAATTAATCAAAATAATTCTTGAAAGCAAGCTTACAGTCACTGTTGTAAGAGCAAGGCATTGAAGGAAATCGCTTCATGGTTTTTGTTTAAATTAAACAGAAATCTTTTTCTACTGCAGAAGTTGGAGGTTAAAAAAAGTATTCAAGAAATGTTCCTTATTTTTGAGTGATGAAAAGCAAATAAGTTGCAGTTTCTTGTAAACATGATTTAAATTTCTGGTTTGAATTCCCACAAAAACAGCGGGAGTGGGTGTTCAAGGTTGCTGCTGTCCTGGCTCAGCAGTGAGGCTCAAGTGCCTCCTCTTCCCTTGCCTCTGGCTTGAAAGATTCCTGATGAAAGGAGAACCTTCAAAACATGGCATTGGCAGGAAAGGGCAGCAGGAGAGGAGAGGGAATTGGAGGGAGAGTAAGAGCAGGGATTTATTGACAGCAGACTCTCCTCTGGCTCTCCTGTTACAGAAACAGCCTTGGGGGGAGGTTTTGATTAGGGAGGAAATGTCTGTAAGAGAGAAATGGGATGGAAAGAGTGGATTGAGGCAGGAAAACAGGATGGAAATGGTTAATTGGAGAAACAGAAGTTGGTGCTGGGTGCACACCTTGTGAAGAGAGAAGTTTTGTGTAGGTGAGGTCCAAGGAATGTCCTTGGTCCTTGTGCCTGAAAGTCTGGGAGATCATCACAGATGGGGTTGGGTTGGAAGGACCTTAAAGCCCATCCAGTGGCACCCCTGGATTCCCAAAGGAATTCATGGGCTGGGACAAGAATTGGCTTGGGATAGGCTGGGGATAGAAATGGAGTGGGACATTAAATGTTTTTTAATGTCTTAAAAAGCAGTTTTGGTTAGAGGGATGGAGTGCTCTCAGTGCCCCAGCATCCCCCAACTGGGAACATGCTGTCAGCCTAGAAATGGGGGCTGAAAGTGTCATCTGTGTCTTGAAACTCTTAATTTTAGCTTTCTGTGGGACCACTTACCTCTGAGGGTACTCAGGACAGAGCCCTTGGAGCCAGTTCTCAGTAAATCTATCAATACTCACATTAAGCTAAAACCACCTCTGAAAGAAGACACAGATCAAATACAAAATAATTTCTCTTCATCCCATAATTTTCTTTCTTCTCTCATAAGTGTCCTCATGCAGAGCTGGTGAGGAATCTCTGTTGCACTTTGGGTTTAGGTTCTACCTCTGCCTCACTTATTTTTATGCTTTAAAAGCCCCAAAAATTGTAGATACACAAATCTGGATGTTCTCATCATTGCCTTCCTGAACGAGTTTTTCATTTCATTCTGAACATAAAAGGCAGAATTCCCATGAGTATCCCTCTTTCCCACGTGAGTTCTGCAGTTAAATAATCCTGCCTATAAAAAGCTCCTGGCAAAACATTAATTTCAGCTCAGCTCTGCTCCACCTCGCCCTCAGTTCTGGAAATGTTAATCTTGGCCCGCTCCGTGCTCAGCGTAAAAAGTGGGATCGGAGTGGTGAAGTTGGAGGTGTTGGAAGGGAATGGAATTTGCACCGCAGGCTCCGGCAAAGCCACGGGAGCAGAGCCTGGGACAGCCCTCGGTGTGGACAGCAACCCCAAATTCCACCCTGAACAGGGTGTTCAGGAGAGTGATGGAGCTCATGGAACGTTCAAATCTGTTTTTTCTGGTATTATTGGGGTTTTAATTAAAATAAACATGAATCTTAGGGGAGAGAGAAAGAAATGGATGTGTCTCTTCTCAGCCTTTAAAAAACAATGCTTTTACCACTGTTTTTTCTTGATACTAGGTAGCTTTTTCAATGTTTTTTAAGATCTTAAAAAGATTTTGTTTTATCTTGGTTGGAGTTTTGCATCTGGATTACTTTTAGCCATTAGTACAAAACAGATAAGGAGAAAGTCTTTATTCTCCAGATGGAGGCACAGGCTTTGGGTAGTTAGATGAAGAGATCTGTCCTCGCCACTCTGAATAGTCCTTTATTTATTAAACCTTCCCCAGAGCCAGTGCATTATGTTGTCAGATTCCTTTGGAGGTTTTTTTCCTTTGGAATAAACAGGGAACCAGTAAATCTTTCTCCTTCTCATCCTTCGAAGTGCTGAGATGTCTGTTCCAAGTCAGGCAGCTTGGGCAGAGCGCTGCTCCCCAGGAATATGCAGAGATGGCACCAAGTTGCCCAATAAATTTTGTCTGTTTTGTTCGAGGTGTTGATCATTTAAACTCTTAGAATCATAAAATACCCAGAGTTGGAAAGGATCATCGAGTCCAGAATGTGCCTTGGTCATGTTCCTTAAATTGCTGTATTTTGAACTGGTTTTTGGCTGAGTTACAATGGCTGGGAGGTTATTTGAGCAGAAGAGTTAATCCCCCTCCTTCCAAATCCTTTTAATTGAGGAATCTGGTCCCATTCCTTAAAATGAATGATTTTTTTTTACTTCTTTTCCCTTCAGAGTCCTAAGGATTGAGCAGGGCTCTGTCCTGGCTCGTGCCACCAGCAGAATGTTAATTGTGGCTGAGCTGCAGAGCTTTTCTTTCTGGTGACAACACAGGAGCTGGAATTGGGTTTGACTGGGAAAATCCTGGATCAGATCTGTCTGGAGAGTTAGAGGACGTCCTCACTTGTACAATAAACACATTTCTTGGTGCTGTTTCTTCACCATGAAGGTTTTTAATGGAGGGACTTGTCAGAGGAGAACTGAAAATTGAACTTCCCTGGTTTTTGTGGGATGAGATCCGAGGTCGGCAGCTCGGCAAATGTAGTGCTAAAGAGGAGGGCTGTAAGAAACCCTTTTATAATGAGCAATTATGTTCAGTAGTTCCTTTTTTTTTTCCCTGACTGTTTGTGCTGTTCTTTGAAGATTAATTAGTTAATGGCTGTGCTTTGAAGATGTAAAGTGGTATCTAGAAGTGCTAAGTGTTATCATATCGCATTCCCTTTGAAGTTTTATAAACTCTATCACACAGGGCTTTCTATCTAAAAGTCCTTTTTGCCTTGTGAGGTATTTATAATTAGAGAGAATGATCATTTCAATGATGTTCATGTTCATGCTTTCCAACTTTTCCAGTCTGCAGCAGGGTTTGGGGTCAGATTGTTTTGGAGTCACTTGGCAATGCCAGCTCGTGGGCAGTTGGCCACTTTTATTCTCAGTCTGTGTCCGGAATTAAGGGATTCCATGAAGATTTCTGGGGCTCTTTGCTTCTTCCATGAAGTGTGGGATCAAGGCTGGGTCTTTGTTTAGTGGTGATGCTCACTTTAGAAAAGCAGGATCATTACATCCACTCATTAATGAAGAATTACAGGATCATAATCACAGAGTCCCGGGATGGTTTGGGTTGGGAGGAACCTCAGAGCCCACTCAGTGCCGCCCCTGCCATGGCAGGGACACCTTCCACCATCCCAGGCTGCTCCCAGCCCGTCCAGCCTGGTCTTGGATGCTCCCAGGGATCCAGGGGCAGCCACAGCTGCTCTGGGAATTCCATCCCCACCCTCCCAGGGAACAATTCCTTCCCAATATCCCATCCATCCCTGCCCTCTGGCAGTGGGAAGCCATTCCCTGTGTCCCTTGTCCCAGGTCCCTCTGCAGCTCTCCTGGAGCCCCTTTAGGCCCTGGCAGGGGCTCTGAGGTTTTTCTGACAGATTTAGCCTTTAGCTGTAGGCTGGGCAGGCAGCTCATCTCACAATCAGCTTTTTATTGGGGTCCTTTGGTGGAATAACCTTTCCAATGGCTGGTTTTCCTGGGAGGAGGAGGTGGGAATAAACCACAGGCACTGAAGGGGTAGAAAGTTCGGGGTAAGTGAGGTTTAGGCTAAAAAAAATAATCTACTGTATGTCCTGGCAAGGACCAAGACTTGAGGAAATATCTGCAGGGCATTCTTACAGCTTGAGTGGATGGAAAATAAGAATGTGCTTAAAGAGAAAAAGTCTGGATTTTTCAGCCATGGCTTATCTGCAGGGAGATTGTCTGCTGTGGCTATAGGAAAAAGGAAAAAAGGGGAAAAAAAGCGGAGTTAGGATAAAATTGGTGGTCCCTGGGGAGGGTGTTACTGAACTAACACTCGCTGGAGGAAACATGAGCACAGCTGTGTGAAGAGGAAGGACAGCAGAGCTTGAGTTTCAAAACCAATTGTTTTATGGGGAAAATGAACACTTTTAAATCCACATACTCTCGTGGGGAAATAAATACAGCTCGTGGCCTTGCCAGAATGAGAAGTTTATGTTTAATATAGCAGGGATTAAAAAAAGCCAAACCCTTTAAATTATGAACTCCTTTATTGTAATGTTTTTGGTAAAATGAGACTGGACAAGTTATTTCATCCAGGCTTTAACTGAGTGTTCACATGTCAACTTTGAAATTACATTTTTCAAGTTCTGGAACTCACAACAAAAACTTCAATACCAGAATTTCAGCCTCTTTATACAAAACAACTTCACCCCCAGAATGATGAAATCCTGGTGACTGGACACAAAAAGAAGGATTTAAATGTTTTATAGTCTCACTGCCCTTCTGCCTGCAGGAGGAAGCAGCAGTTCAGAGAAAAACTTGATTTTGGAGGGGGATGAGGAGAGGAATCTCTGGTAGTCCTTGGTCCATCGAGGCAGGGAATTCTCCTCATGAGAAGCTGCATTTTTGCACAGAACTCAGCAGTCCCAGCCCAGGATCCCAGTGGGATTTGTAGGCGCTGTGGGAAGTGTAAAACACTGGCAGAGAGGAGTGGGGAAAGCCTGGGATAGTGGTTTGTGCAGGGTAATTACTCTGAGCTGAGTGTGGAGAGAAGATCGTGGCCACAGCCAGTCTGGGAAACTTGAGTAAGTGCTAAAGTGTGGAGGATGTGGAGCTCAGACTATCCTCAGTGTGGGTATTTGGTTGTAGAGTGTCTGGCTACGGTTTGAATGTGCCCTGCAGTCCTTTCCAACCCAAATATTGGCATATTTGATAATGAGGGAGATGCAGGAGGTGAAACCGGCCTATTTGCAGTGCCAGTCCTGAGGGAATGCTGAAGGGAAATGCTGAGCAAAAGGTGAAGCGCTGGAAATCAGAGCCCCCCTCTGCCAGGTCTCCGAGTTCTGCAATCAAAGAACCTGAAAAGAGAAATGGCAAGGAAATATTTTCTTTTTTTCATGCATTTTAAACTGATGTGATCCCCTTTATTTGCTAGGTAAAAATGAAAGATACCAAACACCCAGATTTTATTTTCAGTCTGCTGCAAGTAGAGAGGATGTTCTGCCCTGAGTGGAAAATAATCCTGTTAATGCTGAGGGGTTTGTGCTTCCCATGCTGATGACTTCCCATTCCCTCTCTCCTGGGAGCATTTTCCTTTTGTTTTAAGGGACTTAGAGCTGCCTGAGATCACTGGTGTGACAAAGTTGGTGATTCCATGGGATGAACATCAATCCCTTCGTCCCTCGAGGCTGGAGGGAGAGCAGACAAGGTCCATGGGACATTCCCACCGCACTACAAGGCAGAAATCCCAGTGCCCATGGGATCTGTTCCCTTCCCAATGCCCATGGGATCTGTTCCCTTCCCAGTGCCCACAGGATCTGTTCCCTTCCCAATGCCCATGGGATCTGTTCCCTTCCCAATGCCCATGGGATCTGTTCCCTTCCCAGTGCCCACAGGATCTGTTCCCTTCCCAATGCCCATGGGATCTGTTCCCTTCCCAATGCCCATGGGATCTGTTCCCTTCCCAATGCCTGTGGGATTTGTTCCCTTCCCAATGCCCATGGGATCTGTTCCCTTCCCAATGCCCGTGGGATCTGTTCCCTTCCCAATGCCTGCGGGATCTCTTCCTTCCCGGTGCCCACAGAATCTGTTCCCTGCCCAATGCCCACAGGATTGGTTCCCTTCCCAGTGCCCATGGGATCTGTTCCCTTCCCAATGCCCGTGGGATTTGTTCCCTGCCCACAGCAGGAGGTTGGAACAAGATGATTTTTAAGGTCCTTTCCAAGCCAAACCATTTCAGGGATTCTGTGCCACCTCTGCCTCAGGTGACTCAAACACAACCGTCCAGAATGCTCCGGATTTCCGCAGTATCCGAACACTCCGTTGGTTTCCCTTGGTGCATTAAACACTTTTTTGGATTTGGGATGTTTTGTGCTTCTACCAAGATTTTTACCAGTTAATCAGTCAGTTTTGGTCATGTTGCCAAGCTGTAGTTTTTTAATTGCTTTCATTGCTCGTGTTAATTGGTGCTTCCCTAGAGATTATTTTAACAAGAAAGTACCACATTTTAAAGATAATGAGTGTGGCCTGTGAACTCCAGGAGGGTTTGAGCTCTCCACCGTGGTTGTATCCTGAGCTCAGCTCCTGCTGGACTGCAGAGCTTGGGAAGGTGTCGCTGACCTTCTTGGTTGTACCTTTTTGTCCACGCATTGAGTAATTAATGATCACTCCTCAGAGTCCTGAGGGACCTGGAGGGAAGTTGCAGTATAGCTGCTAAGAACTGTTATTACCCTTTCTTCTGAATTTTATGAGCTTATCAGCAGGAATTTGTGCATGGAAAGGGTGCTCAGGATTGGCAGGGGCTGCCCAGGGAGGTTTGGAGTGCCCATCCCTGGAGGTGTCCAAGGAATTCCTGGCCGTGGTGCTCAGTGCTCTGGGCTGGGGACAAGGTGGGGCTTGGTCACAGACTGGGCTTGAAGGTCTTTTCCAACCTCAATGATTCTGTGATTCCATGATTTCGAAAACAAGAAAGTGGTGGAGATGCTCAGGGTGAGGAAGGGTGGGACCAGCACGGAGCCACCACTTGGCACTTGGAGAGTGTGGCCACTGCATGACCCTTGGAGGGAATGTGCTGTGTTTTCCCTGAAAAAAAAAGATTCTCCATATTTTTTTAACGTTTTCATCTATTTCTGCACAGTGAATTTGTCCTTAACTCACATCATCATGGAAAACTATTTTTGCTAATTGTTCGTGCAGAGATTTTTAAACAGAAATCAGAATAGGTGTTGGCAACAGGTTGGAGCTGTGAGCACCAAACCTGTTTCATATTTTGGAGTTATTCCACCAAAAAGAAAAGGATTTTTTAACATGAAGGTTTTTTCCTTTATGGAAAGGATGTTGACCACGTGTTTATTGTTACAGGTAGATGTAGGGGTGTATATATATTATATACAATTGCCTTAATTTCTTCCTTCCTCGCTCCGGCCTTGCCTTCCCGGGACCTGGGTGTACTTCAGAGATTCAGGAACTGTCATCACATATTAAACCAAATCTGTCAAATCCACTGTTGAGTTTCCAAAAGACTTGAACTATTTGCAAATCAATGGGGTTTTACCAGTGAGTTTTACCCATCCTAAGCAGAGCAGTTTGTGTTTCACGTTGGGCCCTGCTTGTTCTCCTCCAAACACCACGAGAGAGGCCGTGAGTGACGAAACCTCTGAGTCTGGGCTGCCTTTGTAACTCTGCTTCATTTTCCCTCTCCACCCTGCAGTCCTGGCTGATAACCTGAAGTCTAACCCAGGAATTAAGTGGCAATATTTCAGCTCGGAAGAAGGGATTTTCACCGTGTTCCCAGCCCACAAGTTCCGGTGCAAAGGCAGCTACGAACACCGCAGCAGGTAGGATTTGCCTCCTTCCAGTGTCCTGGGAAAAGCATTAATATTGGATTCCTCAAGCCCTGATTTCATTCAGTGTTGTGCTTTGCCAAGCTGACAACATTCATGAGTAACTTCTAATGGAGTCCCTCGGGTGTTTTCTTAGGGTTGTTTTTTAAAGCACAGGTTTTCACTTCTAAGAAACTAAACTAAAATTCCATACAGGTTCCTCACCTCTCCCAAATTAAATCAGTTATAAATAGCAGTGACTTGGAAATTGTAGGTCAGCCTGCAGGCAGAATCTGACTTAAATTTGACTTATACTTGACCCCTGTTAATGAAGTAGTGAACACATATCCTACTGATTTGGCACGTGCTGCATCACTTTGGGAAGGGAGGGGAAGGAAAGACTGGAAAGGAGCATTTTTCCCCAGGTTCAGGTGGGACATCATGGATAGTAGGGAAGCAGCAGTGAAAATTTCCTTCTGCTAAAAAAACCCGTAAAAATGAAGGATCAGCTGGTGGCAGGGTTTCCTGCACAGGGATTTCTTTTCTCTAGACATGAAGCCAAGAATTTGAGGTGCAGTATTTTTCCATGTTTTTTCTGTCAGTACCATGGGATTGGCAAAGGTGGGAAGGTGCAGTGGCTTTAGTATCTCTGGTCACACATTAATTAATTGTACCAGTTAATCAGTCTGTGCAGGGGAAGCAGCAGCACACCCAGGAACCTTCTGGGGACACTAAGGAGGGTTTGGTTTCCTGTCAGAGTTGAGCAGTCAGAAGTTTACTGATGGTATCTTCAGAGTGTCATCAAAGCACAAAGTCCTGAGCTCGACTGAGTGTTCTGGGCCCCTGGAAAGGAGTGGTGTGAAGAGGTGAGAGCTGGGCTGCCCCACTCCTGCTCAGAACTTTGACACTAAAAGCATCAGTGATTTTATCCAAATCACTTAGGCTGGGTCATAGTTCCTCCATGGCTAAATAAGGGATCTCTTTTTGGTGATATTGACTTCAGAGGGTAGTTTGGGTGAGTTAATTAATTAATGCTTCAGTGCTTTGAAGATCAAAGGCCCCATTTCAGTTGCAGGTATTAATCCAAGGTAGAGCTGCAGGCTGTTTTACAGTTCAGACCTGATCTGTGCCAGTTGTTTACTGCAGTGCCTTGTCTCAAATCTTCTGCATTTCCTTTCCTAATAAGATTTCTGTGGCTGCCTTTGATATAATAAAATTTAGATCCCCAAACTCTCACTTGGCTGTAACTAGTTTTGTGTCTGGACTAAAGAGGAAAGAGAAACTTGCCGTTTTATTTTTAATCCTTCCTCCGTGCTCAGGATCTTCCTAATTTATTCCAGGTTGAAACCTCAGTGTGAGAGCCTGTGAACTCTTTCACACATCTCTCAATATTGGGCTGGATCTGAAAACACTTCCCTGAAAAGAAGTTTTTTGGTGTTAGCACAGACACATGGCAGCACCGCGAGTCCTCACTGGTGTTAGCTCCCTTTGGGATGTAAAACTGGGCAGATCCAAGGGCTTGTGGAACATGACCTGGGTGAGAGTCATCCCAGGGCACCAAGGGAAAACCCTGCCTTGGCCAGAAGCTTCTTACAACCCAAACACCCTGGGCTGATCAACTCCCTGCAGCTGCACAGGTCTTTACTTGCCATGGCACCAGCACATCCCCATTGTTGCACTCAGTTCACGTGTGGGTGAAGTTCCCAGCAGCCAGGATTTACCAGGAGGCGTTTCTTGCTTGTCAGAGCTTCATTCAAACCTTGGTGTGAGCTGCTGCAAACGGTGATCCCAAACACTGCTGCTGTGTGAGCAGAAGGGTGTATTCCTGAAAGCACGTGCTGTGACACAGAGAGAAGAACCTGGTTCAGGTTAAAAAATTCAGAGAGTGAGGGGCATTTCTGCATGTTCACATTCTCAGCTGGCCTTTCCTGCTGCAGGTTTTCGTAAGGGCAAAAATTCCTGTTATAATTCATTGTTTCTTTGTGGTTGTTTGCTCGGGTTTGTAAATTCCTGCCCATTTTCCCTTGTGAGCACTTCAGTGGGGATGACAGGGTGCCTGATGATGGTGGTTTGGCTTCTCTTCCTCCTCAGGCCCGTCTACGTCTCGACCGTTCGCCCTCAGTCCAAGCACATCGTGGTCATCGTGGACCACGGGGCCTCTGTCACAGAGACACAGCTCCAGATTGCCAAGGATGCTGCCCAGGTGATCCTCAGCTCCATAGATGAGCACGACAAGGTGAGGTTTCTCCGGGCAAGGAGCAGCTTTCCCTTGGATTTTGGTTCTCACCCTAAGTGGTGTTTTCAGGCCATGGACTCCTGCGGATCTGGGAGCTGCCTGCGAGGGGTGGCAGAGCCTTGAGCTCGCTCCTGGAGCCTTTCTGCTGCAGGGGAAACATTTGGGGATCTGCAGCCTGGGAAAAAAGTGAAATCCCACTGATCTCAGGCAAAATCTTGTACCTGAGCAATGTTTAAAGGCTCCTCCATCTCAGCGGAGACTCCAGTGATGGTCAGCAGGAAGAAGACCCATGCTCCAAGCACAACACCTTCTCGCATCCCAGACTGCTTTGAGCAACTCATTTCACCTCTGAGCCTCTCTTTTTCTCTTGTGAAAGTGGAAATTATTTATTCTCCTGCAGTACTGGCGTGAGCTGAAATGTAATTAGTGTTTGGAAGGTTCACAGATAATTATGGTACCAGCAAAGGGCTGAGAAATCTGGGTTTGATTTCTTGCTCTGTCACTGGTGCTTACTTGGCAATGAGAAAGTCACTTAACCTGTGATTGTTTTCAGTACAGACAACCGGGGACCCATAAGATGCTTCTTTAAGAAGTCTCCAGTTTGGTCTTTACTTTTAGTAACTCTCTACTGGTGGGACCTTGGTCAATCTTTCTCTTTTGGTTTTCTTTTATGAGTTGGAAGAGTTTCAGTTAAATCAAATTGAACAACAGCTGATGATGATCTTTGCCTTAAGTCTTCTCATGAATAGTGTGGGAAAACCACTTGTAGCTTTGTGCTTTTAGAGAGATTTCATATGGTAAAGCAATCTTAGAGTTCAGCAGAATTAAGAGCACTTAAATTTAGGTGTCAGAAGGGTTGGTGTTAATGCAGAGAATGGATTTAAATCACATATTCCTTGGTCAGGGGTTATAGAACCTGTTACACAGGTTCTGTAATTACTGCTTAGTTCTGTGACTGTCTTGCCTCAGCCATGCTCCCTAATGAAGTTTGTCACTCAGTTAATGAGCCCGGTGTGTTAGATGTCATTAAGGCATGGTGGTAACACTTGCATTAACTTATTTACAGGAAAAGCTGATGTCAGAGTCGCCCTGCTCTGACTGAAATGTTGAAACAACAAAAAGCTTTGCTGGGAGCAGTCCTTAGAGGCGTTGTTTATTTTTTT
The DNA here is from genome assembly GCA_014706295.1 of Lycocorax pyrrhopterus obiensis. Classification (NCBI taxonomy): domain Eukaryota; kingdom Metazoa; phylum Chordata; class Aves; order Passeriformes; family Paradisaeidae; genus Lycocorax; species Lycocorax pyrrhopterus. The sequence continues at coordinate 1,813,461 of JACSVZ010000013.1, read as the reverse complement.
TTTCATTTCTCTATGCACTCCATTTTTCTCTGGGCTCTCCAGGCTTTCCTGAAAATGCTCTCTGCTGATTTCCCTGTGAGTTCTCCCTGCCCAGAGCAGAGCATTAACCATTGTGTGGGAGCAGAGTGAAGCTGACTGCTGAGAAACAAAGACCAAAGTCTCTTTTCCTTAAACTCCCCATAATCCTTTTGAAATTTGACACATTTATCCCTCAAGCATTTCTTTTCCAACAATCCACTTTTAAACCCACGGAATCTCTTCAGCTCTCGCTGTGTTGTGTGTCTGGGTGTGTGAAGCACCCTCCTGGCAAGGTGATCCATGGAACCTCTTCCCCTGGCAGATCTCGGTGCTGACGGCGGCGGACGCGGTGCGGACGTGCTCCCTGGACCAGTGCTACAAGACCTTCCTGTCCCCTGCCACCAGCGAGACCAAGAGGAAGATGTCCACCTTCGTCAGCAGCATCAAGGCGTCCGACAGCTCCACGCAGCACGCCCTGGGCTTCCAGAAGGCTTTCCAGCTCCTCCGGAACACCAACAACGGCACCAGGCTCCAAGGAAGTAAGGCAGCTCTGCTTGTGCGAGCCTGGTTCTTGCTGGGCCTTGCCAATGTTTTCTTCCTTCACATTCTCACTCTGGCAGAGGCCGAGGGAGTGCAGTGTGTTGAGTATTAACAAAAATGTGCTCCCTCCCCTCTTTTTATTGTGAGGAGCATTTCCTTGGGCAGGAATCCACACGAGGGACTGCTGGATGTGGCCATTCCCTTCTCGTTTGTGCTGCCTCGCCTTTCTTTTGAAGGAAAGAGAAAAATGCAGGATTGAAGTGTCTGATAGCTGAGTTATTTCCCCAATCTGTATGGGGGGAAAGGAGGACTTCCAAGGAAAATTGCAGCTTCTGCAGGTTCATTTAATTACTGCTGGCACATTTGCATATGGATGATGTGCCTTACTGGAATCTTGGGGAAGTGGCCCTTGCTTCTCAAGGAATGGGTTTTTTCAGAATTATGGGTGATATTTTTTGGAACACAAAGCTGTCCTGGCTAAATCCTTCATCTCAGAATACCCCCTTGAATTTTTCATACTCACTGTGAGCTTTCTCCTTTCCCTTCCCAAGACTGGGGTTTTTCTGGGTGTTTTTTGTAATGAGGATGTGGTGAAAGACATGGGAAAGATGGATGTGGAATTAAATGGCACATTTGCTTGCCAGGAAGCTGTGGAAGGCAAATTCTGTGCTCTGAGTGCTCCCTGGATTTGAGTGACACTGGCAATGCCAGGGCAGGGTGGAGGGAATGGCTCATCTCCATGGGGATACTCCGATTATGTAACACAATTCCCACAGCTTGGCCCTGTGCCTGCTCCAGTGAGTGCAGATCCATCAGTGTCCCAAAGGGCACCAGCTCAGAGGCTGTGCAGAGCCAGAGAGAGGGGAAAAGTCCAGGAATTAAAGCACTTTGGAAAGAATGAGGAAATACCCTCGCATTCCACGTGACTTTGCTTGGGTTTATGGAACCGTGCTTTTGCTACCAAAGATTCAGCCAATTCCTGAGCTTCAGGCCTTGGTACAGGGAGACTTTGTGAGACTGGACAAAGGATAAGGTTGGCAAGGGTAGGATTTTACCATCCTCTGGCAAAATGAGGAAAGGGGAGCAACTCCATCAAATGAAAAATAAACGGTGCAGTGCTGCTGCAGCTGGCTGGGATGAGATGCATTTGTCATCAGGACTTATTCCAAGAACATCAGCTGAGGAGTCTTGCAGCATCCTCCTGCACATTCCCCGTTCCTGAAAGTGCCCAAGGCCAGCTTGGACAGGGCTTGGAGCAGCCTGGGATAGTGGAAGGTGTCCCTGCCCATGGCAGGGGTGGAATGAGATGGGCTTTAAGGTCTCTCCCAACCCAAACCATTCCAGGACTCTATGATTTTATGTTTGGCACTGTTTTATATTAGGATTAGAAGTTTTGGCATATTCATACTTCACTCGGTTTCATATCAAACAACTATTTTGGGGCACAAGCACAGAAAGTTAAAATGTAAATGCTTTGGATTTAGGTTTTCTCTCCATGTGGAAGATTGTGAAGATCTAATGTGTTTGCAATGAATTTCAGGATTCCTGGGGTGAGACACAATAGGTCTGAGAAGAGGATGTTTATAAAACATGTCTCATTTTCTTGAAAATAATCTTTTCATCTTTTTAAAAAAGAAAAACAAACCCACCGAAAAAAAAAATCCTTCATTCCGCTGTTAATTTTCTAACATCCTGTTCCCAGAGAACAATGTGTGGGTGTGGCAGGGAAGCTGCTGAGATACAGCCTCAGCCCCAAATCCACACTGGCAAAGCCAGAGGGGGACTGCTGGTGTGAGATGGGACAGCTGTGCTGTTAAACACGCCTGGATTTGTGCCTGATGCCAGTTCCTGTTGCAGTCCTGCTCAGCAGATCCTCATCCCAAACAGTGACAAAATGCTCCAAAAGCTGCTTGCTCTGGTCCCTAATGCAGGTTTAGGACTGGCTCTTGTTACTCCTTTTAGGCTGCAGCACCATGCCTGGCTGCAGATAGAGTCTCTGTGCTGTAGCCTAGGAAACACAGCAACAATTTTCCTTAAACTCCACCCAAAGCTGCTTCAATACCTGGCTTTGCTTTTTTCCCTACTTTTAGCCCTTATAAAAACCTGAGGAAGCAATTCCCCCAAATTAACAGCACCTCCTGTTTGTGTCAAAATCTGGTTCTGGCTGAAATTCTGTTCGAGTCGTGAGGACAAAATGTGCAAGTCAAAGCACTGATACCTGTTTAATAAGCCATCACAGTAAATCCAGCAAAAATCCAGGTGACACAAGAAAGTTGGGATGTGACCACCTCAGCCCAGCACTCTGGATTCCCTGTGGGTGATCCCGATCCATGTCTTCACTACGAACACAAACCACTTTTAATACTGAGATAAATGTGATGGAACAGGTTGGGGAGTAAGCACAGGGCTGTGAATTGTTGTGTTCAAAGGCTTTGGGGCAGGACTTTGGCCAGCAACATCCTCAGCCTGAAAAACGTGTTCCAGGGAAAGTGTGAGGGGCCAGGTCACATTCCCAAGCTTCCCGCTCTGCCCTGCTCCATGGGAAGGCATCCTGTGCAGCTCCATGCTTTAGGATTGCAGGATGGGAGGAGAACAGAGGGGGCAGGAGATGAAAACTGCAGGATTTTCACCTTTGTGGAGCCTTTTCCCTGGAGCTGGGGCAGCTGCTCCTGATGCTGGACCCGCATGCTCCTGCCTGAACACAGCCAGGCTCCTCAGCCTGAAGAAGAGGAGGATCCAGGGAGACCTTGGTGCCTAAAGGGGTCCAAGAGAGCTGGCGAGGGACTTTGGACAAGGGATGGAGTGCCAGGAAAAGGGGGAATGGCTTCCCAGTGCCAGAGGGCAGGGCTGGATGGGATATTGGGAAGGAATTGTTCCCTGGGAGGGTGGGCAGGCCCTGGCACAGGGTGCCCAGAGCAGCTGTGGCTGCCCCTGGATCCCTGGCAGTGCCCAAGGCCAGGCTGGACATTGGGGCTTGGAGCAGCCTGGGACAGTGGGAGGTGTCCCTGCCCATGGCAGGGGTGGCACTGGATGAGCTTTGAGGTCCCTCCCAACCCCAACCATTCCATGACTCCAAAGGCAGAAGGTGCCTGTGGGGTTTGCTCAGGAGAACAAGCCCTGGTGCTCCTGGGTGGCCGACAGGCACCAAACCAAACAGAAGTTTGGTAAGTGCCAAGAGTGAAACTGGAATACCAAAGGCTGTAATCCACGAGGCTGCTGAGTGTGTTCATCCCCTGGAGGTGCCTGTGGGTGCCTGGATGAAGCTGCTGTGAGCAGATTTCAGGGCTCTCAGCACAAGGCTCGCCCGAGTTAAAAATCTGATGCACTTTGTGCCGTGTGTGTGATTCTGTTTTAGATACTGATATGGTCATCATTTATCTCTCGGCTGGGATCACTTCAAAAGATTCCTCTGAAGATGATAAAAAAGCCACTCTGCGTGTCATCAACGAAGAGAACAGCTTCCTCAATAACTCAGTGATGATCCTCACTTATGCCCTCATGAATGGTGAGAGATGCCTGTGATTTCCAGGCCATGAAATTCCCCTTCCTGGCACAGCACAGCTCGTTTATTAAGCTCATTGAAGAATAATTCCAGGCTTTACTGGGAGCAGATTGTTAATGGATTTTGGCACATTTAATCCAGAAGCTGCATCCAGATGTTGCTACTTTTTGTAACTGTGTTTATGAACTGGTGTTTATAACTGTGCCACTCTGTCCTTGTGCATCCCAGTGCAGCTGCAGGGATATAAAGTGTTGTGGCCTGGATTGTCCAGACTGAGTTAAATTTGATAATAATTGCAACTGCAAACCTTCCTGGGGACTTCCTGGGGCAGCAAACTGGGAGTAAGTGTGATTTCATCAGCCAGGGAGGGTGAACGGGAGATCAAACCTAATCTGAAATGCTTTGATAACCTGGGAACCAACTGAGAGTGAAGTTAAACACGAAGCTCACCCACCCATTTTCCAAAAAAGCATTTTCAGCATGAAGGCAGTTTGTTGTATTACTGAAAATAGCCAAGGAAATTAATGCTTAACCTAGTGGATGATTTGGTTGTAAATTTAAACACTCATTTGAGACTCGGGCGTGCAAAAGGCTTTGATCTGGTGGCAGGAGCTGAGCCTGGGACTTGTGCAAAGTGTGGAACTGGAGTGTTTAAGCTGGAGAGCAAAGCTTGTTGTCTCCCAGGGCGGAGGATTCGCTCCTGGTCCTGCCTGTGGGTGAGCCACGGGTGGAGAACAAAGAGCTGTCCTGTGGATTGATGGGGCACACAAGTCTTTGTTCCAAGGGCTTTGTTTAAAGTGGGGATGTGAACAGCATGGCAAATTTCTGCACTGTGTGACAGAGAGAGGCAATCTCATTAAATTTTGTGTTAGGTAATTAATTTTCCTCAAACCAGTCTTAAAGCGCTTTATCACTTCAATAAGAATAGAGCATTTTCAGTCCTGCAATACAGAGTATGGATCATTCTGCTTTTATTTACAGTCCTTGGGAGTGGGATGCAGAAACCTGGATGGAAATGAAGCTTGTTTTACCTGTTTGCTTGTGTTTTGTGCCCCTGCTGTGTGGCAGAGGGGGTGACAGGGCTGAAGGAACTGGCCTTCCTGCGGGACCTGGCCGAGCAGAACTCGGCCAAGTACGGGGTGCCCGACCGGAGCGCGCTGCCCGTCACCAAGGGCAGCATGATGGTCCTGAACCAGCTGAGCAACCTGGAGACCACCGTGGGCAGGTTCTACACAAACCTGCCCAACAGGATGATTGATGAGGCCGTGTTCAGCCTGCCCTTCTCGGATGAGATGGGGGATGGTGAGTGCTGACCTGGGGTTCAGGTGTGAAACCATCAGAGAGCGGGTTCTCTGTGCTTACATGTCCCCAGACACGCTGTAATCCTACAAGATTTGGGGTTTAGGTGTGTTTCCAAACCTTTTTGCCTGTAGCATCTTCATCTGCAGAAGGTCTAGTTGTGAAAAAAGTGGGAACAAGACAAGGAGTCAAGAGATTTAGTTTGGATTCTCGGGGTGAAATTTGTTCCTGTGTATGAGTACATACACAACATTCATCATTTAATCTGGGGGGAGAAATTCTTTGTACTGGAGGGAAACAGGCTGGAATGCCATCCGTGGCAGCCCTGTGTCAGAGCAGGATGGAACCAGCCTTGCAGATGGCACAAGGAGAGAGAATTAATTATTGCCCCAAGCTGGCCACCCTCAGCCCTTCTTGGCTTCAGCACACCCGGGCTGTTCTGGGACCCAAACCAAATTTAAGGCTGTTCTGAGCAGATCTGAGTCCGAGCTTTTGCTCCTTCCTGTATTCCCTCCCTCGGTGATTAAGCTCTGTTGTTGCTCTCTCCCAAAGCCATATCCAAGCACCATGGAAAACGTGAGCAACCGAAGGATTGGGGATGGTGCAAGAGAAGTTTGTCTTACACGGGTTTCAGAGGGTATTTAAAGGCTTGTACATGCAAATGGATTTTGTGTTGGGTTGAGGGAAGAGCTGCTGAGTTTGCAAACAGCGGTGGAGAAAATAGGAGTAAGAAGGTATTGCAGAGTTCTCACCTCAGGCATGAGGTGCATCCCAAACTGTTGGGAAATTACGGCTGTGACTCCCAGCACAGGGGCAATACTGGGATTTAGTTAAGCAGAGGAGGTTTAATATTCTTGTTATGCAATTAGATGAGCAATAATTCATCCCAGCTGTTGCTTTACAAGGATAAAGTCACTTCCTTCCTCTTCCATCCTATTTTTAATGGCCTTAAATTCTGTTAAAGGAACAAAACACTCAGTTGGCTTCTCATACCAATTTATTTCTTACCTATAAGGAATCAGTGACAGCCCCCAACCATCACTTGAGGTGTGTGTTCTAATAAATTGATTAATATACTTTAGGTCATTGTCAGAAACACAAATTAACTAATTAGGGAGAGTGGCTGACAACAGCCAGACACGACAGAAGCCCTGCTGAGCCTCCCTGGCCATATTCCAGCATGGAATATATATAAAATTTAATTGTGTAACATTTCAAAAGGCTCTGTTTCCTCTAAAAATAATGAACCAGATAATATTGCTGATGGTTTTATGGTGTTTGTCTCCTTCCAAGGCCTGATAATGACTGTCAGTAAACCTTGCTACTTCGGGAACCTCCTGCTGGGAATTGTTGGAGTGGATGTCAATCTTGCCTATATCCTGGAAGATGTCACCTATTACCAGGACTCCTTGGGATCCTACACCTTCCTCATTGATAATAAAGGTAATGTCACCAAATAATCTCCTCTAGTCCCACTGAGCTCATGAACCACCAATTTTGAATTCTCACCTCTCTGAGCAGTCTGCAAGTGCTGAATGATAATATTTATTAAAAGTTGAATTGCATGCTCTTGGTTAGCTTTGCCTGAGAGTTGCTGGAGATTTTAGGTGGGTTCATGACTTGAAACTTCTGTCCTGGAGTTCTGATTTGGAAACTTGCTGTGGGGATTTCCTACACCTGTGACATCCCAGGTTTCCTAGGAAAAACTGGTGTAAATGTGTGTGTCCAGCTCTTTTCCTCTGATCCTGCTTATTTTATTGCTTATTTTTTCAAGCTGGTTTTCATTTGCAGCCCCTTTGACGACAAGATTGTTTGGTCACTGCCATCTTTGCCAAAATTATATGTAGTGACTGTATGTTCTTTTTTCCCTACAAATACCCAGCCTGGGCTCAGAGTTTTAATGCTTTCCACGTTTGGGGCTGTGTGCTTGGTTTTTAGGATACACTCTGATGCACCCCTCCCTGACCAGGCCCTACCTGCTGTCCGAGCCTCCTCTCCACACGGACATCATCCACTACGAGAACATTCCCAAATTTGAGCTGGTGCGCCAGAACATCCTCAGGTAAGGACTGGGATGCAGCTCCCACATGTGCAGCACTGGAAGTATTTCTAGAGGAATTTTAAGAGGATATAAGGTAAAATTCCTCTTCCTACAATATCTGGATACTTGGATGAATTTTTTCCCCGTGGTTTGGTTTTTCCTCCAACTTCCTTCATTTGTTGTGTAGTGTTTCCCAGTTGATCTGGGGAATATTCCTTCTAATCTCTGTCTTCCCTGTCAGGAAGATTTCCCACTCATTGATCTGTGTTTTCCTTTATCCTTCGCCCAATCTGAGAATTTTTAAGCTCAAAATCTGGGGTGCACAAGTACATTTTCAGCACACACACACTTTCCTTCGCCAAGCACAAATAACAGTTAATTCCCTCAATTCTTATGATAATTACATAAATACACAACAGAAGGATTTTGCTTAAGTCCTACCAGTTTTGCTCAGGGTTGAATAAACTGCTGGATGTTTTATCTGCCGCTGCAGCATTCCCTTGGGCAGCCAGATCATCACAGTTCCTGTGAACTCCTCGCTGTCCTGGCACGTCAACAAGCTGAGGGAGATTGGGAAAGAAGCCTACAATGTCAGCTATGCCTGGAAAATGGTAAGGAAAACAAGTGTGGGATGGCACAGAGGGAGCTCGTGGCTCTGCTACTTTCCTTCCTTCAGTTTGGAAGTATCTGAGCTCTAATCTCAACCCAGGGATTAAGGTGGAGTCTAAGGTTAAACATAACCCAGGTGAATTCACTGATGCCAGTAATAATTGGTCACTTTGTGCCAACAAACTCAAGAAGGAACTTGTGGATCATTTCACAGAATTAAGTTAAATCCAACCGAAAGGATTAAGCTGAGCAGTTTTAAGAGATTAAGTCTGTCATTGTTTAACAGAATTTCACACAGGAAGGTGTCTGCAGCTGGTTTTCTAATATTGTAATGCTGCATTTAATCTCAAACTCCCTTTGCAGAGCAGCTGGGACACTCCAGGGTTTGCTGGGCTGCTGTAATTTAGAGTCCTTCAAATACCCAAACCAGTAAAACATGTGGCACATGCAGCACCCAATTAAGAGTGGAAATAATAAAATCTGGTGTTCGAGAGTTAATTTGGTTGTACTCTCCATAAAGGGAACACCAGTGTGTGTCCAACCATGGGAACCTGCAGCCTCTCCTCTGTTAATGACAGAAAATATCCGTGGTACGGTGTGAGAGTTTCAACGGTGTTAGAAATTATTGCTGATTGAGCAACAAAATGAAAGTCTCGTTTGGTTTTCAGGAAAAAAGACGACAATATTTTTATTTTCTGTGTTAAGTATGGAAAAGTGGTTTTTGTCCAACTCAGTGGCTCGGATACACAGAAATTCTGTACATCCTGCACATTCTGGTTCTGTTTGGTGACTGGCTGGTGCTCTGCAGGTGCAGGACACATCCTTCATCCTGTGTGTGGTGGTGATCCAGCCAGAAGTGCCTGTGAAGCAGCTGAAGAACCTGAACACGGTGCCCAGCAGCAAACTGCTCTACCACCGGCTGGACCTGCTGGGCCAGCCCAACGCCTGCCTGCACTTCAAGCAGTTGGCCACCCTGGGTAAGGGCCCTGCCAGCCTGTCCTGGCCACCTCAGGGACACAGGAGCATCCAGCTTGGAAAAAACCTCCAGGATCCAGTCCAAGCTATGCCCAGTCTCCACCTTGTCCCCAGCCCAGAGCACTGAGTGCCACCTCCAGCCCTTCTTTGGGCACTTCCAGGGATGGGCACTCCAAACCTCTCTGGGCAGTTCCAAGGCCTGACCAACCTTTCCATGAGGAAATTCCTCCTGATGTCCACTCTGAGCCTCCCCTGGCACAGTCACACCTCTTGTGTGTTTCTGTACTGTGGCAGCACCAAGTATAAACATGGGAAATGCTCTTCCCTTGAGAAGCTTTTATTTCCAAGGCTGATTTTCTAATCAGCTCCTCCCTTCTCACGGCTCTTTGTGGTCACAGTGACCTGCTCAGTGCTGAGCACTTCCACAGAATCACAGCAGGGTCTGGGCTGGGTCCCACAGGGATCATCGAGCCCAGCTCTTGAGTGAAGGCTTCATCCAGGGATTGAATCCATAACTTTGTTACCATCAGCACTGGGTCTGAACCAACAAATTTACTTCTTGCAGGATGAATGAGTGGGGCTGCTCACAGAGTAGGAGGTGAATGCTCTGTGAGTCCAGCAGGGTCCCTGGCAGTGCAGTGGGAAGAGCAGAGGTGTCTCACCAAGCTTAAACCAAGTCCTCTCCTGGCTGCAAAGCACCTCCCTGACCAGTAACAGAGTAGGATGAACTCCCAGCCAGGTGTGCAGGACTCTGCTGCTCTTTTGCTTTGGATTTATGGAAGTTTTTCCCTGCCAGAAGCATTGAATACCATCAGAGTCAGAAGCTAAGCCTGTGGGGGAGAAGGAGAACTTCAGTGCTCTGATGGTTTCCAGACCCTCCTCACCTGCTTAAAAATGCTCAGGTTTTGATAAGCTAAAGTGGTTCTGCTCTTCTGACTAATTCCAAACATTGCTGGGAAAAAGGGAGAGTGTCCATGGCAGTTCCAGTGTCTGGGAAGGATGGAGAACTTAAAACCCAGGAGTATCCCAAGAACAGAGGGGTTTTACATAAACATCCTACACTACCAGCTGTCCTATTTAGGTATAATCTTGGGAGGTCCCTAAAATCTGTGTTATAAGAAGTTCTGAATGAAATACTTCTGTTTGTAGCAGGGTTTGAAGCTCTCAAGGTGGATTAGTGGCACAGTTGTGAGATTTTTCTCAGCTCTTTGTGGCCCTGCAATTTAACCCAGTGAGATCAGACTGGAGGGAGGGACCTGACAAACCTATGGAAATTGCTTTGCCAGTTGTTTAAAACCCAGGGGGTTTTTCTTTCTTTAATGTGGTGCCTAATCTTGGTTATCTTATATCCAGAAAGACATAAATGGAAAATATCCCAAAAATGCAGTGCTAAGCTGTCAAGTGGAAAAACTTCACGCAAAGCAAAATCAGAATATTTGGCCTGGGAAGCAGATGAAGGACTGGAGTGGAAGTTGGGAAGTGGGGACTGCAGCCCACGTGTGGGGATGTGCTTTAGAGGAATGTGACTAAAAGCAGAACACTTCACATTGTGCACTGCAGCTTTTCCTCTGGACACCACCCCACACAGGGAATTCGGGTTCCATGGGTCACATCCTCAGAGAAGATCTTCTCAACCCTCAGCCCTGCATCATCAAAATGATTCCTCTTTTTAAAAAGAAAAAGCTGTCTGGTTTTGCAGATTCTGCATGATGAAAGTTCACTTTTTAGTTTGTTCTGAAAATCAGACAGCTGCACTTTTATTGGGATTATTTATTATTCTGCACTTGGAATTCTCCAGATGTTCGTTCTCTGGAACTGAAAATGCTCATTTTCATTTTCCTCTGGGATATCCAACCTAAACAGGGATACTTAATTTCTTCTTTAACCCATAATCTTTTCTTAAGGGCAAACAGCTTCTGTCATCTCACAAAAAGTAGTAATTCAGAAATGATTTAGACTTTGGGAACAAGGGCATTAAGTACCAAACGACACACAGAGATCAGAGCAGGAGCTGATGCTGAGACTTCTGTGTTTGGAAGCAAGAAGGGGAGTTCACGTGCAGCCTGAGGTTAGGGGGAAGCTGTGCTGGGAAGTGCTCTGGCTTGGGTGGGAAAATCGATGTTTCCTGCCCTCCCTCCCAGCGCAGAGCGTGTGCAGGAGCTCTGTGCGCTGAGGTGCGGGGGAGAGGGGAGAGCAGCAGAGCCGTTCCTGCCACAGGGACACCACGTCAGGGACCCTGCCGTGGTACGAGCGCGCTCCCTGTGCGGTATGGGCAGTTCACGATCCTGAGCTCGCTGGTGTGTCGGTGTTTGCAGAGAGCCCCACGGTGATGCTGGCTGCGGGCAGCTTCTCCTCGCCCTACGAGCACCTGAGCCAGCCCGAGACCAAGCGCATGGTGGAGCACTACACGGCCTACCTGAGCGACAACACCCGCCTCATCGCCAACCCCGGCCTCAAGGTGGGCACATGTCGCTGTTCTCCCCACGGACCAGCAGAGAAACGACACAAAGTCCAGGCTCAGGGATCAATGGAAGCACTTTAATGATCTCTCAGAAGGCTTTTATATGTTAGCTCACAAAAGTGTATTAAGTGCCATAAGGTAGTTGGTTTTTGCCATCCACATGTCGTACTTGGACACGAAGGAACCACGCAGACCCAGCTTAGTTCAGGACAGAAAGAAGCCAGGAAAAGCCCCAGGCTGTTTTATTTTACTTCATATATATATGTTCTTAGGAATGACCGTGGATTGGAGGATGAGGTTACCCCCTCTCCAACCACACTGGTCAAACGAAAAGTCCGTCAAACTTCTCCGCCTCAGGAGAAGGAATGAAAACAAAAAGGAACGGTCTGTAAACATAACTATGTTTACAGAAAGTGTGTGAGAAACTCTGTCACAGAAATGAAAACATCAAAAGACTGCAAGTCTCAGGGCGACAATCCACCCCTTAAGGGGATTGGTCAGGTTCTAAGAGACCCATCTCTGAGTGTTTTTCTAGTTAGAACCATAACAATTCTGCAAAACAACCTGCAGCTGCAAGAAGTTCACAAAACTGTAACATTGTTTTGAGTCACTTGCATGGGAAAGACAGAACTCTCACAAAATGCTGCAGAGAGCTGAAGAAATTCTCTGCTGGAGCTTTTTCAGCATCCATAGGCACAAGCACATCAGGACACTCGGGGACATCCTCCTGTCCCACTCCTTCTCAGAGTCACACAATGGGTTGGGTTGGAAGGACCTTAAAGCCCCTCCAGTGCCACCCCTGCCATGGGCAGGGACACCTCCCGCTGTCCCAGGCTGCTCCAGCCTGGCTTTGGACACTGCCAGGGATCACAGCCACAGCTTCTCTGGGCAACCTCACCCTCCCGGCCAGGAATTCCTTCCCAACATCTGATCCAGGAGTGGAGAGAGGAGGGGGGCAGAACTTGATGAGCAGCTGTTGAAACAAACACTAGAGAAGTTAAAGCCACAGTAAATTCTCAGCAGAAGCACCTTTGTGTTTTTAGGCATATGAAATAGAAATCTCTATTTTCTGTGCAAGCAGCACATTATTTCTATTTACTCCAAGTTAAAAAAAAATAAAAAGCCACAGAGATAACACCACCAATATTTCATTCCAATAATCTGCTTGGAATGTCTGGTGTGAGAAGCCTTGAACCAAGTAATTGAGTCGAGATGATCCCCGATGGCTCTCGGGGAAGCTTTTATTATCTTGCCATGCAAGTGCTGCAGGAACCCTGCCAGCTCTGCCTTTGTTTTGCAGTTCTCTGTCAGGAATGAAGTAATGGCAACCAGTCACGGCACGGATGAATGGATGACCCAGATGGAGATCAGCGGCCTCAACAGTTACATTGTCAGGCGTTACATAGCAACCCCCAATGGGGTGCTCCGCATCTACCCCGGCTCCCTCATGGACAAAGCATTTGATCCCACCAGGAGACAATGGTGAGTTTTTAGGGTCCCTTCAGCAAAGCTTTGAATCATCTCCGAGGGCAAGAATGAAAATATTTAGAGTTGATTTCGTAGCCTGAGGGGGTTTGTTTTTTTTTTTCAATTTAGTTAAAAATGTTTTCGTTGTGGGGAGAAGGCTCAGAGCATAAATGCAGCCAGCTCAAACGTTTATTGGTTCTAATTTCATTTATTGGTTCTAATTTCAGGCCTTTTTATTTTGTGGGGTAGTTGGTGTTTCGTAGCCCAGCTATGGCAGATGGGAACATAAATATTCAGAAAATGAGCATCCCCTTCAGGGATTAGCTAATTCAGGAGTGTTTGAGCTCCTTGGGCCCTTTTTGGTTGTTAATATTTGAGCCTTTTTGTTTGTTTACAGTGGCTTTCCTCACTGCTTTCAAGGAGGGATTAATTATGCAGCAGCATCTGATTTGGGCACAGAGCTGGGGACATTCCAGATGGGAGCCTGAGATCTGAGCAGGCTCCGAGTGTGTTCCAAAGGGTGGGATCTGTGGGAAGGAGCCAGCCAGGTGCTGGGACACGGGGAAAGGCACACATCCCAGCACTCTGGCTCTGCAGTGCTCCTGGCAGCTCCCCTCACCCACATTTTCCCTGAAATTTGTAGTGTTATGGGAAGAATGTGCAAATAAAACGCTGGGAACAAAGCAGAAGTGGGTTAAGCTGCTCAGGGGTTGGTGCTCTGGGTAGGGAGAAGCAAAGTGATGACTTTTTCTTACAGAAAAGTGTTTCCAAAAGCTTTATAAACTTTCCTATGACAGTAGGAAGGTATTTGACATGACTGTGGCTTATTTTATGCTGAAGGAAGTTTTGAGAGGTTGTAATTTATAATCACTGTCTGATATTTCTCCATTTTCTTGCCTCACTTCTGTCTTTTCTCCTCAGTTTGCAGTGTAATCATTTTGCCAGGGTTTGCTTGGAGTTTGAGACTCTGCTGGCACCAAGTCCTGTATTGTTCTGGGGGAAAATGTCTGAAATTACATGAAATGTGCTCTCTGCAGAAGTAAACTGAGCTGCTTTCATGCAGCTGGATGTACTGGGGGACCATTTATTGGGCCAGTCTGGGTTAGGCTGGAGTCCCAGTTGTGTTTAGGTACTTGTTTGATATTAAAAACCATTGATTTGGTGGCCTGTTGTTCTTCACAGTGTGCAGAATTCAGTGTTTGTTGTTTTGGGCAAGTCAAGGATTCTGTCTTAAAGTTACAGGATTTGGCACTAATTGTGAGCATCTCTTCTGGTTTCCCTTAGGTACCTGCATGCAGTGGCTAATCCAGGCCTGATCACCTTTACTGGGCCCTACCTGGATGTGGGAGGGGCTGGGTACGTGGTGACCATCAGCCACACTGTCCATTCCTCCAGGTGAGGGGGTCTGGAGCGCTGGGGCAGGCAAGAAGGTTCTAAATGATCAGAGCTGGGTGACTCTCTGTGCTCAAGAGCTGAAAGCCAAAGCTGGTTTTCAAGTGCTTTAGGTGAAATGTCATCTGACCTTGTGGAAACGGGGCATTGAAACACTGGGAGAAATGCATTTTGTAGGATTTTGTGAGTTCTGTGCCTTTATTGGTACAGGGGTAATAACAGCATATAAAAAAAAAAGGATTGATTGGTGGGAATGTGCTCCTGGATGAACACGAGATGGGATATCCAAGGAATTGGGGGCAGGAGAGGGATTGCTTTTCTGAGGCAGTTTGGGATGTTCCCTCTCTGCTGGAAGGTAAATCCTTCTCCATCAGGACTGCTAAGCTCCAGATTTCCTCAGGTTCCCCACACCTACGCCTATGGAGTTGTAAGGAGCAGGGAGGTGTTTGAAAGGGAACTGGAAGCTGATCCAAGGGCAGAGGGGCCAGGCCACAGAGGGGTTCGTGGCAGAGCTGCCACACTCCAGAGGCTGGGGAGCTCCTCTCCTGGCCTGCTAAATCCAGCACTTCTGCCCAGGGGCTTCCAGGAGGAGGGAGATTGTGTGGCAAAGCCTGTGAATCTCCAAGTGTTCTTCCAGGATGGGTGGGAACAGCAGGGCCAGGAGTTGGACTGGAGGATCCCTGTGGGTCCCTTCCAGCTCAGGATATTCCACGATTCTATGAAATGACTTTTTCCTGGAGGACCAGGCTGTTCCTGTTCCAGCTCCCTCCTGGCCAGGCCCCAGCCTGAGGCCAGGATTTGGGATGCAGATGTTTAAAGGAGCCCAGTTCGTAAAGCATGGACCAAACCTTGCTGTCATGAGCTCTCCCAAATTCCCAAACCAGCACTTACCTGTCCTGGTTTTCACATGGAGCCTCCTCCAAGCTCCCTACCCAACAGCTCACCAGTGCAAAGGTAACTTCCAGTGTTGTACTGGGAAACAGGGATCCCAAAGCCAGCAGGGAACGGGACACAGCTCCTCCCCTGTTCCCAGAGATTGCCCTGCTTTGGGTGGGATTTCCCAGCACTGGAGCTCTGCCTGTGTGCTTTGGCAGGAGCATTTTCAGCCCCAGCCCCTGCGTGGTGCTGCTCACAGAGGAGCTGACTGAGGGGAAGTGAGCACTTGTGTAAGGAGAGAAGTGCAATTAATCAGAATTGGGATTTTTATCTAGCAGGGGATGGTTTACTCAGCTCTAAGAACTTCAAGCTCCTGTGGGTTATTAGAACATGATTAAAGAACAGTTAAACAAAGTTTGGCAGATGTGAGTGTGATTCCTGGGTAAATATGACCTCTGAAGCTCATAGTCACATGTGGTTATAATCCCCAAAGAGGCCTGAGCTCAAAATCCAGAGGGCTGGGGAGGAATCCGTGGAGTTAACAGGAATTCTGGCATTAGGGACTGCTGGGAGGGTTTAAACACCCACATCAGTGTAGCCAGAGCTGACACCTCTCATTCCCATTTTATGTATATCTTATTTCTTCTTTTGGAGGCTGGGAAGAGAAGATTTATGCCTGATGTGGTTTAATGCAGTTGGCATCAGCAAACCAGAAGGATTTAATGCTTAAAAATGGAGCTCAAATATTTACAATCTTCTGATGGCTTTATGTCTGTTAGGACAGAGCAGAACTTCAGAGCCTGATGCCTTGTCACACATGAAATGTGGCTGTGCTGCTTCCCTGCCATCCTTCCATTCCTCCTCCAGGAAGTGTTAGCAGTAAATTAAATGCAGGTTTTTAGAATTTATCTGCCTACAAATGAGATTTGACTACGTCTCCAGTGCACCTCTTTCAAAGCAAACAAACCTCAGCCCAGTAAACAGAGCTGGGTTTCCATGGAGAAGGGGTGGCCAGAGCTCTGTTTGTACAGTCCTGCTGTGCCTTACAGCATCTTCTTTTCCTGAACCTTTTTATTCCCGTCTTCGGAGATGAAATAATGGAGAAAAGGGAATTTGGAAGAGCAGCGAGTCAGAGGTGTGAGATCCACGTGGGTGCAAATCCCACACGCTGCGACTTGAGCTGATCCTTGTGTGTCCTGCAGGGGTGAGGGGGGACTGCTCTGGCTGTGCCCTCTCAGTGCTGCAGGGAGCAAACTGGGAGCAAACTGGGAGAACTGGAGTGTCAGGAATGGAGGAAGGATAAAGTGCAGCCTCAGGCTGCTGCACGCCACCACACCACAGGATTCTTTTCATAACCCACCCTAAGAAATGTTCTTTTCTTCTAATTTTCTGCCTGCCATTCATAATCACTCCCACACTGGAGTTTTAGGGATTTAGCACAAAGTCTGGCACCTTCATATTCATTCCTCCTGCTGGGGGCTGAGCAGGGGAGGGCTGCAGGTAACTCCTTCCAGCTGGGGGGGATTGGGATGCTGGAAATGCAGGAGCTGCATCCTCTGTTTGTTTGTGTGGGTGGGGAACTTTTAATCCTAATTTCTGTCGCTCAGGATCGAGTGTCTGTAGGTGCTGGGGGTGTGTGTAGGGATCCACTCCTGGGCTGTCTCCTGTGCTGGTTGTAGAAGAGGCAGACTAAAATATGAATTATTACTATTATTGTTGTTGTTGTTATTGTTATTTTTATTATTCCAGCCCTGAAAGCTTTTCCCTTGCCCCCTCTCTGCAGTGCTCAGATGTCCTCAGGACACTCCGTGGCCGTGATGGGCATCGACTTCACCCTCAGATACTTCTACAAAGTCCTCATGGACCTGCTGCCAGTTTGTAACCAAGATGGGGGCAACAAAATCAGGTAAAGCTGCTCCTGCCAGGCACAAAATCAATAAAATATTTATTGTCTTTAACCAGATGAGCCAGAGGTGGTTTCCAACTTCATTTATCCAAGGATTCTGTTACTTTCAGTGCATGTTCTCTGATTTCCAGCAGAACTTGAGCTTGTCCTTCTCATAAAGATGATGTGGATGTTTTTGTTATTCCAGATCAAACTGCCATCAGCTAAATAAACAATCTGCAGGGTTACAAAAGCAGAAGACAACAGATTTGATCTGATTTTTTTGGTTCTATTTAGACTTCCTTGAAATTCTGGGTAAAACAACAATTCTTTATTAAATGACCACACTTCCCAGTTCTTCTATTTGTTTTAATTTTACCTGTTTAGTTCCTGTGAGCATGTAAGAATGACACAGGGTCTCAGTTATTTTAACTCCAATTATTAAAAGACACTTTTGGGATGTTTTTCTCAGAAATCCATAGCACAGCCTAGGCAGAAGAAGTCTGATTTCATCTGGAGTATCCAATTTCAGTCAGACCCCTGGGTATCTTAATTGTTCCTTTTTTGAAAAGTCCTGTGGGGGTGGGATAAATTCTGGTTTGGATCTGGAGTAACTTGATAATGTGGTTTGGGCATTGCTCTTGGTTCCTTGTTTGTTTTTAAACCTTAAATTTGGGAAGGGAAGTGGTTTTCTGTCATCCTCCCAGTTCTTTCCTGGTTTGGGTATTTTTCTATCTATTTTGTGGTGTATAAAAAAAAAAACAAATCAGGATTTCTGGTTTGGCATCGCTCCCTCCCAGTAAAAAACTGCTGCTGATCAGCAAGGTCAGATGCTTTATTCTGTTCCTGCAATCCCTAAATGAGGAGTTTTGAGGATATTGTTCAGTGTTGGACCCTTCTGATGTAGAAATTGGATCCAGTGTTTGCAGTCTCTGCATAAATGCAGGTGCTTGGGGGTTTTTTGTGTATTCTGTCTTCAGGATTTTCTGTCAGGAAAAAGAGCAAACACCATTCCATTATGTGTATTTCTAATGGAACCCCCCTCCCCAAAAAAAAATCCAAGTCCAAGTTTTCCTGCCTCCTTTGTACCCCTAAAGAGCACAGAGGCTTTCCCTGCTCTCTGCTCCCCCCGGAGCTGCTGTGGGTACCTGACACATCCCATGGGAATCCCACTGAAAGCCGCTCCAGCCCCGGATCCAGCCGGATTCCCGCTGTGCCAGGGCTGTGGCTGCCACCCTGCTGAGCCTTTGGGAACATCAAGTGGGGTTTTAACCTCCCCCGTGTCCCCTCTGTGGCCACCGAGTCCCTGATGTCGGTGCCACCCCGGGCCGGGGCTCCTGCGCCTTCCCCAGCGCCGCCGTCTGTGGCCATGGAAACGGGAGAGGGGGAAACGGGATGGATTGAACTCCCTGGATTCTGGATGGGGACACAGATCCCACCTGGGGAGAGCTGAAAAGGGAGAGGAAAGCTTAGGAGGGCTGAGAGTGGAACAGGAGCGATTTATCCCCCCTAAAATCGAATTCTGAAGGGGGAGGGCATTAAAGGAGAGTGTGAAATCTCTCTTTAATTAGTCACATAGTAAATTAATAAACGATTAAAGCTTTCCAAGTTCATTAGGCTCTGTTCATTTCTGGCTCTTCCCCAATCAGACAATGCACTGATGGCTCTTCCTTTCTGGTTTTAATCAGCTCTGTTTTCAACTCCTTGATGGCCCCGGCTCTCTGGAGCAGGAGCAGATGGAAAAGCTTCAGGGAAATACCCAATACAGTCTTTAAGGACATTTTGCAGGGAATTTGTTTCGTGGCCCTGTTAAATGGAAACCTTTAAAAGCCCTTTAGGACCGTGCTTTATTTCCCCCTGTTCCCCTGAAGCCCAGGGAGGTCTAACAGGAGGCTCTCGCTGTGTTTTTGGGGGCAGGTGCTTCATCATGGAGGACAGGGGGTACCTGGTGGCACATCCAACCCTCATCGACCCCAAGGGCCACGCGCCCGTGGAGCAGCAGCACATCACACACAAGGTCTGCCTGCTTTCCCTTGCCTTATTCCATCATCTCTAATTCCTGAGCTGCTGTTCGTGTCCGATTCCAAAGGTATCAACTCCTGCCTTTCCCCCTTAGGAGCCTCTGGTGGCAAACGACATCCTGAACCACCCAAACTTCGTCAAGAAAAACCTCTGCAACAGCTTCAGCGACAGGACCGTGCAGCGCTTCTATAAATTCAACACCAGCTTAGTGGTGAGCGTGTTTTTCTGTCTGATTCTTCTTTTGAATGTCCTTTGGTTGGGTTGGGTTTCTTTTGGTGGAAACACAAGTCCCTGCCAGGCTCGGCAGCCGGGGCTGGGAGCCAGCCTTCCGTGGGGATTGGCCTCCGTTCCCCCTCTCCAGACACGAAGCAGGCTGCACAAACAGAGTCCCCTGACGTCCAGGGGTTGAGGATGTGATCCCTGGCCAAGCGTGGCTGCTGTCTGCAGGGTCTCAGCCAGCGTCAGGGAAAGAAGGGCAGTTGCTGTCGCTGGGTGAGGATTTTCCAGCCATGGTTGGGATGTGTTGCTTTGGATCTGAGCTGACCTCTGGCTCCAGCTCTGACCAGCATCACATCTCTGATAACTTTTCTTTAGGTGTCCCACTAAATCCATTTACTGGTGAGCGTTCCCATTTGGGAGACTGAAATCTCTGGGGTCCTGCACACTCTGTGCTCCTCATGGATCCTGTGGGAGCTTCCTCTTGTGAGGAGTCTAAACCAGGGGCTGTCATCCCTCGGAGCCACAGATCCACCCTGGCCAAGTCCCTCCAGCATGATTCCAAAGCTGTTGCACTCTGTGGGAGAAGCTGCTCTTGAAATACTACTTTTCAATTATTACTAGGAGGAGAAGGTGGGAAATGATTCAAAAATATTTGCAAGTCACATCAGAATACATTGATTTATGTCAGGTTGGCTTAAACATTTTCCCCACACTTGGAATGCCAAGTGGGAAGTGTGGTTTTGGGAAGGAAATTGTGTAGGATGGAGTAGAAACTTGTGAAAAGGAATCAGGAAGGAGTCTGCAGGAGCTGGGCAGTGCTGTGGTGGCTTTTTTTAAGGCTCAGGAAGTTTCCAGCACGTGGTGGTGGCTCCCATCAGAGCCTCTGTGGAGGTCACCGAGGGCTGGCACAGTGGGGACGGGTCAGCGAGTGATGGGAAGGAGTGAAACGTCACCTCTGCTGCCACGTGTCCTCATTTTCACAAGCTAAGCCTATTCCTTTCTGTCCTCAGCAAAGTCTTTTCACCCAGAAGTACCCTGGAAGCAAAACTCACCCACCCCTCAGTCAGCCTCTGTTTTGTGAGGGCAGCACTCCTGTGAATTCCTGTTCCCACAGCTCTGTAGGATCCCTTGGAAGGGGAAGAGTCTTCATCTCCCTAAAACAGCACTTGACACCAGTGACACCTTGTTTTTCCCCAGGGTGACCTGACCAACCTCGTGCACGGCAGTCACTGCTCCAAGTACAGGCTGACGAGGATCCCGGGCACCAACGCCTTCGTGGGAATCGTCAACGAGACGTGCGACTCGCTGGCCTTCTGTGCCTGCAGCATGGTGGACAGACTGTGCCTCAACTGCCACAGGTGACAGGGCTGGGCGTGGGCAGGGACACACCCTCCCTCTTCCTTGCTTTGGGGTTTATGAGAACAAAATCGGTTCTTAAGTTAATTCAGCGCAAAATCAGGGAAAGATCAAAGGGTTGCTCTGCCTGTGCTCCCTGTAGGAGGTGCAGGGACTCGGGGTGTCTCTGCTGGGTTGTCAGTGTTGAACCCAGGGGAGTTTGGGCAGATCGTGCTGAAAGACACTGAGGGATTCAGTGTCTCAGGAGCAGTTACCTGTGAGCGAGCCCCTTTCTTCTGGCATATAAATTCCCATGATTTTCCATGGATTGGTGGTTTTTCATTGAGGGGATCCAGGAGGTTTTGCCCACACCGTCCTGACGTGTTTGTGGCACTGCCAGGAAGGATCCTTACATCTAGATCTGAGGGATTGCCTGCTTTTGGAATTCCAGGGATGGGTAACAGAGGCTGTGTCATGATGTCACCCTCAGTCCTGATGCAGGACAGAGCAATCCCTGTTCCTGGGGAAGGAGCAGAGTCTCTGGACAGCCTTTTCCATGGGAACTGCTGCTCCGGAGCTGCACCGGGGGGTTAAAATATGGTCTGTCTGATGGGTTTTCCATGTGTTCCCTGCCCTGCAGGATGGAACAGAACGAGTGTGAGTGTCCCTGTGAGTGCCCACTGGAGGTGAACGAGTGCACTGGGAACCTGACCAACGCCGAGAGCAGGTGAGAGCCAGGACACTGCGGGAACAAATCCCTGTTTGTCCTGCCGACAAATTCCTGCTGACCTGCAGGGGATCCAATGGGCAGGATTTTCAGTACAATTAAACAGATGACGTGCAGTAGGTAAAGATTATTGTAATTGATTGTGCTTTGGGTGCTTTTGTGACACAAGGCTTTACTCTTTGGTGCAATGCAGGAA
Source organism: Lycocorax pyrrhopterus obiensis (assembly GCA_014706295.1). NCBI lineage: Eukaryota > Metazoa > Chordata > Aves > Passeriformes > Paradisaeidae > Lycocorax > Lycocorax pyrrhopterus. The sequence continues at coordinate 1,791,897 of JACSVZ010000013.1, read as the reverse complement.
TCCGAGCTGCGAGGTGCATCAGGAGCCGATGACTTTCACGGCCATCGATCCCAGCCTGCAGGATGCACTCCCACAGTGCATCAACACCCAGTGCAACCAGAGGACAGAGAGTGGGTAAGGTGGCCTTCCCCACCCCTCAGAATACACTCTTGTGGACATAATCCGATGGAAATAGTTCTTTCTTAACGTGTTTTAAAGGAAAAAAATTAGGAAAAAAAGTATGATGCCAGAATGAGGTTCTACTCCTGGCATTGAGGGCTCATTTTTGCTCATTATGAGCAGTCTCCATTCTGACCAGACTTCCCAAATCCTTTCTTCCATCTTCCAAATGCTGCAGAGAAAGGCTGGAACTGCAGCCAGACTTCACCACACTGAGAAATGCCTTATTGGAGGAATTACAAGTAGGATTCTCCCTTTGCTCAGGCTGAGTGATTCAGGGATAAACCAAGGTAGACAGAGTTGGAAAATGGATGCTGGAAATGCAGCTTCCCTGTGTAATTTCCCTTGTGGTACTTGAGCACTTCCATGGAATTTTTTCTGGCTAAACTCATGTACTTGAGGGTTTACAGATGATTTTGGCCTCGCTCTGTCTCGTGGTTCTAAAGCAGACTGAGCTTTGCAAAGGAGAGCTGTTGAACTGGAAAGTAACCCTGTCTTCTGCGGATCCTCCCGTGCAGGGATTGCTTTGGAGTGCTGGACTGCGAGTGGTGCATGGTGGACAGCGATGGGAAGACCCACCTGGACAAGTCCTACTGTGCCCCTCAGAAGGAGTGTTTTGGTGGCATCGTGGGAGCCAAGAGTCCCTATGTGGATGACTTGGGAGCAATAGGTAACTCAGCCTTTCCGAGCAGGTGCTGCTTTGGCTGTTGGTGTTCCAGAACATGCAGGAGGTTCTGCACATAACATTTACCTCTTAGCCCCGTGCTAAATCAGCATAAAGAGTGCACCAGGCAGGGAGGACGTGGTGGATGTTACCTGTTTGAAAAACCTGATGTGGAGCTGAGTGTAACTCCACATTCCTGTCTTTAAGATGCACCCTCTGAATTCCTTCTCCTATTCCCAGTGTGCACAGTCAAGCACCCTGAAATCCTTGCAGAGCTTCTCCATGTTCCATGTTGTTGATTTAACCCTTCCTGCAGAGCATTTACGGTGTCGTTCTCCCTCTGCTTTATCCCTTTTGCCTTAGGAGATGAAGTGATCACCCTGAACATGATCAAGAGTGCCCCGGTGGGCCCCGTGGCTGGAGGCATCATGGGCTGCATCATGGTGCTGGTGCTGGCCGTGTACGCGTACCGGCACCAGATCCACCGCCGCAGCCACCAGCACATGTCCCCGCTGGCCGCGCAGGGTGAGCTCAGCTCAGGGACCGAATGACAGGGTGGGCATGAAAAAACCCAACAAAACCCAAAGAAAAAGCAATCCCAAAGCTCCCCCCTCGGTTTTGTGGCGGTGCTTCCCCGGTTTCATTCCGGTTTGGAGCTGTGGGGAGCCGGGCCTTGGCGCAGGGGCTGTGTCTTGCTGCCCTCTCCTGGGTACAGCCAGAGCTGCTGCTGCTGCCCAGGGAGCCTGCCCAGACCCAAAGGGAGATAAGCTAAGCTTTGCCAGAGCTCAGCCACTAATCCCAGCTTTCTGCAGCTCGGCCCAGCAGATCCATCATGTGTTTATTTTGTGCAGCTGCTGGGAGTGACACACTTTTCACCCCCTTTTGCTTTGGGTTTGGGATGTGTCTTTTTCACTTGTGTTTCCTGGTTCTGGTCCATGTGATGTTCATGGAATGTCTGTGCATAGAGAGATGAAACCACTGAAGCCTGAGAGGCAAAACTGTGCTGGGAGAAGGGATACTGGTAGAAAGATAAAGATCCAGAGGTGAGAACACCTCCCTGGAAGTGTTCCAGGCCAGGCTGGAGCAACCTGGGATAGTGGAAGGTGTCCCTGCCCATGGCAAGGGTGGAACAAGATGGGCTTTAAGGCCCTCTCCAACCCAAACCATTCTGTGAATTTAAGTGTGATCAGAGCTAATTATCTCTATATTTGATCATCCCCCAGCTCTGTTTTAAATCAGTTCCTTCAGAACTTTAAAGTGAGTCCCTTTCAGGGGGAGGTGGGATGAGGCATTTTCCTGGTATCCCAGCCCCAAACATATTGGAAGAAGAGCAGCCCCAGCTCAGACCAGTAACACAAAATGCTTCCACTCTGTTACTGGGGTGACAGCTGGCAGTGAGATGATGCAGAACTTTTCTCTCAGCAGTTGTGTTTTTCTGTTTGTAACGCTGTGCAGAAATGTCAGTGCGTATGTCCAATCTGGAAAACGACAGGGATGAGAGGGACGATGACAGCCATGAAGACAGAGGAATCAGTAAGTACCAAACCACTGGGCTGTGAACAACTGTGAGATTAAATCAGCCATTTGTTTTATAATACCCTAGATTTGAATATGTGAGGAGGCCCTGTGCTGATCAGCAGTAGAAAATGACTGAGCAATGTTTTAATTCAAACATCCAGTGCACCTTCAGTCTAATGCTGAAAAATGACATTTTTCACTTTTAAAAAATAATTCTCCATTAGATGTGGGGGAGTTTTGCCCCTCACACCCCCCTGTCATGAGCACTTCCAGAAATAGCTCTGATGAGCTTAAAAATGGCCACTGTGACAGCACAGGGTATGGAAAACTCTTCCCCGTGTTCAGCCTTGGAAAGCAGAAACCAAGTCTGGCAAGTGTGGTCAGCAAACGTGGCAGTAAATCTTCTTCGCATGGATTTGGGATGCCTGGAGTTCTTTGCCATCCAATAAAAATGGCACTTTGCATGATCCTGGTGTGCTGTAGGTTGAGCTGGTGCACCCAAACTACAGGGGAGCTCCAGAGTCAGACCAGGTCCCTGGGCCCTCGCTAATACAATGCTCAAGATTTCAAGCTGTGTCAGCACTCAAAGATGGAAAATAAGCCTATCTGAGCTTCATGGCTTGCATCTACTGCTTCTCCACGTCCCTTTTTGTTTCCTTTGGAGTCAGCTTGCAGTGCTGTCACGGGATCCTCAGCACTGGCACAGCCCAGCTGAAGGAGTTTGGCTGGATCTTGACCTGTTCCCCATTTAAACCCCAGCTCTGCTCCTCCTCTGTGGCTGGGCAGTGCCCTTTGAGGCAGAGGTGTTGGCTGAGCTGCAGGAGGCTGCTCCTGCTGCTGCGGGGGTCAGCGAGGCCCTGCCCTGAGGCTGGTTTTGTGTCTCGCAGTCAGCAACACGCGGTTCATCGCGGCGGTGATCGAGCGGCACGCGCACAGCCCCGAGCGCCGGCGCCGCTACTGGGGCCGCTCCGGCACCGAGAGCGACCACGGTGAGTCCTGGGCCCTGCGGTCCCTGGGAGCACTGGGGGGCTCGTTTTCCTACAGGAGTCTGGCTCCTTGCAGATAAGGTGGCCAAAACTAAAGCCAAACAAAAAGCTTTGCTCCTTCTTGCTTTGCTGTTGGATAGTTCTGACTTGGTTTGCTCTGAGGGGGCACCTGACTGGGGTCCTCAACATTTCCTGAGGGGCAGCTCTGATCTCCATTCCCTGTGGCAGGGACAGGATCCAGGAATGGCTGGAGCTGGGCCAGGGAGGGTTGGGGCTGGAGATCAGGAAAAGGTTCTTCCCCCAGTACTGGAGTGACAGGACAAGGGGAACAGCTTCACACTGAAAGGCAGTAGGATAGATGAGCTGTTAGAAAGAAATTCTCTGTGAAGGGGGTGAGGCCCTGGCACAGGGTGCCCAGAGCAGCTGTGGCTGCTCCTGGATCCCTGGTGGTGTCCCAGGCCATGCTGGACATTGGGGCTTGGAGCATCCTGGGACAGTGGAAGGTGTCCCTGCCCATGGCAGGGGTGGAATGGGATCATCTTTAATGTCCCTTCCAACCCAAACCATTGTGGGATTCTGTGATCTTCCAGCACCTTTAAGCAAATGCTGGTCACCATTAGGCTCAGGAGGTTGGGATGTGTCTCCCCTGTCCCGAGACTAAATCTCCTTAAATCTGGAAAGCTGCTAGAAGGGTGTAATGCTGTTGACTCATGAGGAGGCTTAATTTATTAGGAAATGAGGAGGAGGGCTAGACAAGGCAGTCTGCAAGCTGTCAGCTCTGCAAGGCCGGGGACCTTACAGCAGACCTGGCCCAGCACTAAGACACTGGTTGCACTAATGGAATTGGGACAGGAAACCCAAAGGCCAGACCCTTGGAATGTGGATGAACAGATGTCTCCTAGACAATCTTGCTCTAGGAGGAATTACCCTGGATTTGGGGTGAGATTACCTGTGCTGAGGCAGATTTGCCAGATTAATGCTCCCTCTGCTCCTTTTCTTGCAGTCCCAGCAAATCCTTCCCATCTTTTAGTCATCCTGGGTTAGCAGGGGAGCTGTCTACCTCCATCTGGAATGTGCACTGCTATTTTTAGTTCCTGTAATTCCATCTTCTTCAAAGGGCTGCCCAGGCTTCTTCCCCAATTCTTCCGTGCCAGCTCCAAGCCATGACTCAGAGCTTGGGAAATGGGAGGCAGCTTTGGGGACTCAGCTGCTATTTTTACCACCCTTCTTTTAGGTGTCTCCAGCTGAAAACCTGACCAAGATGCTCAGGAACACCAGTGCTTCCTCTGCCTTTAGTCCTTGCTTTTTGAGAGGGATTTATTTCCAATTAAAGCAAGATCTTTTTCCTTTTACATTTTGTTTGGTTTTGCATTTAGAATGCTGAGGTGGAGTTGTTTGCCCTGCAGCCTGGTCTGAGTGGGAACAGCTGGTTTGGATAAATCCAAATGTCCCAGGAACTGGAGCACCTGATTCCAAGGCAAAGGACAGAACATCTCCAAGGAACCTGTTAGGAGATGGATTCCTCACTGAGAAAGCAAGGGCTGCTAGCTGGCTTCCCAGTGACACCATTTCCTTAGGATATCCCAGGGAATGTGATGTCTCATCACTCCTGATCTGGATTTTAACTCCTCAGACTCCAGTAGCAGATATTTCAGCCAAAAGAGAGCCTTGAGCTAATTGCTCCATGTGTGTGAGCCCAGCTGGAGGTGTCAGTACCCTCTGGTTAATGGAGCTGCTGTGTGAAACCCTTCCTGGGTGCATCCCATGGATTTTGTTAACTGTGGGCAGCTCACCAGCATTAAACACACATGCTTGGGTTTTGCAAACAGGTGAAAGGTGCTCTCATCCTTTGAAAAATAAAACACAGCACCATAATGTGAAGAAATTTTGCTGCTTCCAGATACAACAACTGGGAATCCTTCCCAGGAAGGATGTAGATGGTAGGAATAGAGGTAGGGACAGAGATACCAGAAGTGGATCTCACCTATTTACTGTCTGTTTAAAAATCCAGGTTTATATCTTTATAACAGATTTTTGGAGCGTGGTATTTTTTACATTTTGGTTTGAAATCAGTGCCAGCAATTCTGTTGTTACAAACTGTTGAACACGTGGGTGTTGTTACTCCTTGGGGTGGCACAAACCACAGGTCCCCAGGGTGGTGGCAGGGAAAGGGTTCCATTATGGATTTACAGGAGAGGATTGAGTTTGTTGGGTTTTTGTTCTGTTAATTAAACAAAATTGTTGTACACCCTCTCTAAGCACTCTGTGTGCGATTCCATGCAGGGTGCGCAGTCAGCACTGGGAATTCTGAGTGGCAGGGAAAGGGATCCATTACAGACTTAGAGGAGAGGATGAGTTTGTTGGGGTTTGTTCTAGTAAGAAAATAGTTTTATTCCCTCTCTTAAGCCCCCTGTGTTGATTCCGTGAAGGGTGCCCAGCCAGCCCTGGGAATTCTGAACATCCAGCCTTGCTGCTGCTCACTGCTGCTGTTTATTCCCCAGGCTACAGCACGATGAGCCCTCAGGAGGACAGCGAGAACCCGCCGTGCAATAACGACCCGCTCTCGGCCGGCGTGGACGTGGGCACCCACGACGAGGACCTGGAGCTGGACACGCCGCCGCAGACGGCCGCGCTGCTGAGCCACAAGTTCCACCACTACCGGCTGCACCACCCCACGCTGCACCACAGCCACCACCTGCAGGCCGCTGTCACCGTGCACACCGTGGATGCTGAGTGCTGAGGACACCACAGCCACCGCCTGCAGGCCGCTGTCACCGTGCACACCGTGGATGCTGAGTGCTGAGGACACCACAGCCACCGCCTGCAGGCCGCTGTCACCGTGCACACCGTGGATGCTGAGTGCTGAGGACACACAGCCACCGCCTGCAGGCTGTGGCACCGAGTGCTGAGGACACACAGCCACCACCTGCAGGCTGCTGGCACCAAGGACACCACAGCCACCACCTGCAGGCCGCTGTCACTGTGCACACCATGGATGCTGAGTGCTGAGGACACCACAGCCACCACCTGCAGGCTGTGGCACCGAGGACACCACAGCCACCGCCTGCAGGCTGTGGCACCGTGCACACCGTGGATGCTGAGTGCTGAGGACACCACAGCCACCGCCTGCAGGCCGCTGTCACCGTGCACACCGTGGATGCTGAGTGCTGAGGACACCACAGCCACCGCCTGCAGGCTGTGGCACTGAGTGCTGAGGACACCACAGCCACCACCTGCAGGCTGTGGCACTCAGGACACCACAGCCACCACCTGCAGGCTGTGGCACCATGCACACCATGGATACTGAGTGCTGAGGACACCACAGCCACCACCTGCAGGCTGTGGCACCATGCACACCGTGGATGCTCAGTGCTGAGGACACCACAGCCACCACCTGCAGGCTGCTGGCACTGAGGACATCACAGCCACCACCTGCAGGCTGCTGGCACTGAGGACACCACAGCCACCACCTGCAGGCTGTGGCACTGAGGACACCACAGCCACCACCTGCAGGCTGCTGTCACCATGCACACCATGGATGCTGAGTGCTGAGGATACCGCAGCCACCGCCTGTGCGCTGCTGGCACTGAGGACATCACAGCCACCGCTCTGGAGCAACGGGGACTGTGCTGCTCCCCAGGGACAACCTCACGGGCTTCCCCACCAAACTGAGGCATCAGAGCTTTGCATTTTTACAAATGTAAGGTTGGCTCTGGCCTGGAAACGTGCTTGATGAATGGACCTGCCAAAACATGGAGACAGATGGAGCAGGAGGCACGTCAGACCTCCAGGAACAGGGATGGGAGTTTATCCAGCAGCTGGAGTTTGGAGCCCTGTTGTGCTGAGCCAAAAGGAGGGAGAGAGCATAAAGAGCCAGAGATGATTTGGTTTCCTTAACTGGAAGAGCAGGAATCTGCAGCTGGAGAGTCCAGAAGTGCCAGCCAGAGCAGGGGAAGGCTGCTGGCTTCTCTGCAGTTGGAAAGCTCCCTGCTCCCACGTTGCTGTGCGGGACCTGGGACAATGCATCTCAAGATTTTTAAGTAAAGGATTATTTTTCTACTATTTATTGAACTTGAAACTTTGGGGGGAGGGAGGGGAGAAAACCTGTTAGTGATTCTCAACGAGTACCACGTGCATTCTGTGCTGGGGAAGTGGTTCTTCCCAGGAAAACAGCTGTTCCTTAGGAGCTGACCTTCATCCAGTGCCCCACTCTGCAAAGGGAAAATGAAGAAGCCCTCTCTGCCTCGGTGTTTACATTAGGATTGCTTTCTTTTCCACACTTGTTTCCTGTAAATATTACAGCCTGATTTCTATTCCAGTATTGTCTTCCTATTTGCAGAGGAGAAATCCTCCTCAGTACTCTGTTACTAAAATTCTGAGAATTCTGCCCAGAAACCTCTCCATCTTAATCTCTTTGCTCATCCTTAAAGGATTCCTGTGTGGAAGTAATAAAGAATTTCTTTAGCATTAGTTACCAGATAATCCCAGATGGAATCTGTGCCATTCTTCTGTTTCCTTAGACCACAAGTAGGGATAAACCAGTGTTTTGTAAAACTTGGGTTACCGTGGAAGAAACCTTGAAACCATAATGAGAAGCTGCTGCTGTTTGTCTGGAATTTTAACCTTGCTTGGTAACTCAAACAAAGATTAATCAATGTCTACAACGCAGGGCATCGTAATTATCAGTTAGTTTTAAATCACAGTGTTGTATTTTAGATTCACATTTTGTGATTACAATGATATCAAGCCGTTCTTGCACTGTGCATATGATAAACATCCATTTATATGTAGGGGTTTTTTTTAAAAAAATCACTTGTTTTAATTAATATGGTACTTCATACTGTATTATGTAAAAAATTGGTTCTTAAACAGTACAGTAAAATAACTATATGTGTGATACCAGGATACCCCTTTATACTATGTATAAAATTCAAATCTCTAGTGAAATAAACTGTATATAAGTATAGATCTGTGGAGAAGTGGCTGCACTGAACTGATTCTGCCTCACTTTCCTTCTCTGGCTGAACAGGACTAAAAATTCACTCCAGTTCCTACAGTTTCATCAACAGCCTTGAGAGATCTAAACTTACATGATAATGTCATTATCGATGTAAGTTCTAAGGCCTTTTTTTAGCTTGTTGGTCATTATTTGGGAAATGACATTTCTGGAAGTGGTCAGCCACTGCTTGGAGTCACCAAATCCAATAATTTCAGGGTTTTATTCTCCTGATCCTCTCCTGGAACCTCAGTGGCTCTGGATTTGCTGTTGTGCTGTGTTTGTGCAGGACTAGGTGGAGGCTTTTTGCTGACCAGGCACTGCAGGAATCCACTGAGCCTCTGCTTTGTGCTCTCAGAGCCCTGCAGCTGATGCCCTGGTTATCAGCCTTGCTGGGATTCATTTCCAGTTTGGAATCCAAAGTCCTGCTGGTGCTTGGATACCGTGGGACAAATAATTTTTGATAAAATGTATCAGAAATATCATTAATAACCGCATATATTGGAAAATGTCATCATGTTGATTACTTGAGCTACAATATTATTTCAAGGAGAGGTGTTTTGGTGGTTCTTCACCTTCCATGCCTGCAGAAGGTGCTTGCAGGGTTCTGTTGCAGCTCTGCCTGGAACACAGCAGCTTCCAGAACCTTGGAACAGCTCTTGGAAGTCCCAGCAATCAAACCCTTTTTGCTTTTGCCTTAAAAGCTTTTCAAGAGCTTCTCCTCGCTGCTGCTTCATCATTTTTTTTCTGGGACATAGAAACTGTTCTTAATTTGAGGGGTCTGGACAGCCCTGCTTAACTTGAAGTGATGGCAAGAGCTCGAGCTCGTGCTGGTAAAAAGTAATTACAGGGAAAACTCTGATTTGCAGGTGTGCCAAATCCCAGCTTCCAGTGCTGACACCGACCTTGTCCCAGCAGGAATAAATGGGATGCTGGGAAAGATAACACTGCTGATAATGGATGTGATGGGGGTTTATAAGGAGCTGCATGAGAGCTCTTCATTTTTATTGCCTGTGTTCTGCCATGGCCTTCCCTCCCCATTATTATTTTACTGTGTTGACTGAGGAGCAAGATCGTAACAGGAGCAGTTAAACCCTGGATCCTCCTTCCCTAGAACTGATAAGACTTTATGGCCATTAATTTTCCACTTCTTTCATTTTTCCAACATAGTTGTATTAATTTCCTGCAGGTTTTCTTTCATTCTCCCAACAAAAAGAAGGTTCTTTTAAAATGAAAATGAGCATTGCCTTTAGTTTGCGTTCATTAATATTAAATTGACTCGATGCTTGGAGTATTTGAGATCTGCCAAGTGTATGGATTTTTCCTATATCCAAGGAACCATGGAGAAGCGTTTCTATGGGCAGAATATATTGATTGAAAATGCATTAAGATTCTTTTTAAAAATTTATTTGTGCTATTGCCTGGCTAAAAAGTGTGATGTGCAAAGACAAGCCTGGTACAATTTGCCCATGAACATTTTTATAAGGCCACTTCAGCCATGAAATATTATCTTTATCCTTGCCCTTGGCAAGGGCAGAGAGGATGGATGGGAATTCAGGAGATGTTCACATGCAGCAGGACTTGTGACTATAACTGGGCAAAGGGAGATCTCTCAAAGGCTTTATTCTGTCAAGTGACCCAGAAATGGGCAAGAGGACAGAAAGTGGATTTGTCAGAGGAAAAACTCTGGGAGTAAGCTGGCAGCAAATATGGAAAAGGGAATAAAAAATAGGATGCAAAAGTCCTGGATCCAAGAGAGTGCAGGTAATCCAAAAGGCTGTTGGCGAGTTCCAAGATTAATTTGCAGCGTTCCCAGCTCTTGGCTGCCCATTTCAGTTGTTTGTAAAAGAGATTCCCAGCTATGGCTGGGATTTTCAAAGGAGCCTGCACTGAGCTGTCAGTGATGTTTGGAATATTAATTCCTGCAGCAGTCAACCCGGGGACCATTGGATTGTTCTGCTGTACAAACCCCCCCTTTGCCAGGGAGCCTAAATGAGAAAAAGGAACATCAGTGCCATGGAATATTTCATATTCCTCACTGGCAGCCCTGGGGCTGATGAGAGGTGATGATTTTGTGCTTTGTGCTCTGAGCTGAGCACGGAAGGACCTTGGCCCAGAAAGGCTGGTGTTCCTGGAGCCAAGGCTGCAGTGGAATTTGGACACTCCAGTCCAAGAGTGAAGTTCTCCAAGCCCTGCCTCGTTAGTGAGGTGCCAGACACAGCTGGGGTGAGTGCCAGCCCTTGCTCAGAAGAACTGCTGGTTCCTCCTCGGGAGAAGGTCCCATGGGATCATCGATATCCCTTCGGAACAGCAACGCTGTGAGCAGAGGAGCGGGAATGTGATGGCAGAGGCAGAATGTGTCTTGGATCTGGAGGTTTTCTTCAGCTCACAGAGAGGCCTCTTCTAAATCCTGTGGAAAAAATGATCCCTGGGCTGGTTTCCGTGCTGGGAGCAGTGGCTGGGGCTGCCCTGGGAAGGAGCAATCCTGGTTTGCTCTGGTTTGTTGTTGGTTTTGGAGCTGGCACTGGCAAATCCACCAGTTCAGCACTGCCTGAGCAAGTGCCCTCTGCTGGGATTGCCTCTCGGGACAACAGCAGTGACAGCAGGGAAGGGAATCTTGGCCAAAGGCACAGGGCAGAAGGAATCCTTCCGCCCCACCTTCACCTGGCACTGGAACAACTCCATGGATAAAGGGAACAGCCTCCCAAACTGCCAGGTCAGCACTTTTCACAGGCATTTTGCAGGAAAAAATGTGCAGGAAGGTGTTGGCAGCCAAGGTCCTGACAAAACTGGTGGTCTTTCCTTAAATCCAGTTGATCCATCAGACTGCCAAGGATTTCCACTTTAGCCAACACTGATGGGTTCTTCCAATTTTAAAACCCTTCCCCTGCACTCGGAGGTAATGAAATTGGGTAGACACCCTGAGATGGGCTGGCACCAGCAACAGGAAACTGGGAATGCAGTCAGAGAGTTTAATATCCTCCTTTTCACTTCTCCAACATTCTGACACTTCCATGAAGTTGCTCCCAATATCCATTCTCTTGGTATAATGTATGCAGATCACATGCAAGATTAAAGGTTGAGTAATTAACATTATCTAATGGCTGCAAAGTAATAGTAACAAACTCCTTAATAATGGGTTTATTTCTATTGCTGCTGGACCAAGAAGTTCTCCATAAACAAAGCAAAAAACCTCAGCCAAGAAACCTGGAAAACAGGAAGGGGATGGATTTTTTTCACTTTCCATGAACATGGAGAAGTCAGGCACAGCAGACTGGGTGACAGTTCCTATGGAAACCTTTTTATAACTGAATGGCAGAACATTTGAAAGCCTCATAAACTTCTTGGGAACGTTTCTCTTGCCTTAGCTCCTTTAGGCCAGTTTTCCATATTGAACAAGTTTTTTCCATGTGTAACAAGTTACAGCGTTTTTAAGGACAAAATATTGTGGGGGTGTTGGAAATTCCAGCCTCTGCTGGCAGGGAGAAATCATGGACTGGTTTATCTTATCCAAACAAACTGCTGGTCCCATGCCTGCACCCTCCCAGAACATCCCAGCTCCTCAGTTAATCACAGCAAATTTCCTCCAGGTTTATAATTAGCCACATCCAAGGAGCAGTAATGGAGATGTATGGATTTACCCTATGGAATGCTTTTACACCCAGCATTATGATTTCCCTCTTTTTTGGTGGGAAATGATTTTATAATTCCCTGTGAATTATCACTATCAGTTTCCAGTTCCTAGAGAATTGGTCCTTTTGGGGAATCTTGAGACAGAATGATTTGGAATTCCCATTTGCAGCACATTCATGGGCTGGCCAATAAAAATACTCCTGGTAGGAATGTGGGGCTGGACCTGCTTTTGCCAGGAATCCAAGGAACATTTGGATGTTTTTTAATACTAAAATTGCCAAAATGCACTTGGTGCCAATAAGTAATGGCTAAATTTGAAGCTGAATGAGGAAAAATAAAGCCTGTGTGGGAAGAATGGTGATTTAAAGCAGGGAGGGCATTGATTCAGGAGGTGTTGCAGAGGTCCCCCTGTGAATATCTGGGCCATTTATTGAGGAGAATTGTAGTTGTTTGATCTTATTTTCCTTTGTTCTCAGTTATTATTCAAGAACTTGGCTTTGCTTTGTGGTGTTTATTTTAATATTTTCTCTTCTTTTTTTTGCTGCCTTTAAACACAACCACACAGATCTAATAATGCATGGGGCAACAAAGGTTTTAAATTCTACTGCAGAGACCACAGGTCCCAAAATAGCCCATTACAGCACAGCCCAGTAATGATTTCCCTGGAGGAGTTACTCACTGTGTAAGTTATAGCTCTGAACTCTCCCACCTTTTTACTATTTGTTTGCAGGCCACTGAGTTAAAGAGTGGAACGAAGGAGAAGCTGCTAACCAGGCTGATCCTGAGATAATCCATCGTTCCTAAACTCAGGAGCAGGGTTACAGCAAATTCACAGCCAGCAGGTTCCACTTCAAATGTTTGGCAAAGAGTTTTTGTGCTTGGATGGAAGAACAGGAGTAAAGAAGCATCCCAAGTTTGGGCATGTCATGGAATGGTGCACGGAGAATGCCAAAACTACAGGAATTAGTAGGAAAAAACAGGATAAAGGAACTCCTTTTGGCACCTCTGGTGTATTTTGGATGCAATGTGTATTTGTGAGGTGATCATCACCAGACTAATTATTGGTGTTGAAAACTCAGTCTGCATCTTCTGGATTCAGAATCTCAGTGTCTTAATGAAACAAAAGGAGCAGCTGGAGCAGGAGCAGTGGGAACAATAGGGACAAAAGGGAATGGCATTGTTTATGTGTTGTTGACATGGAGTGGTGATGGTAATCCGGGATTTTTATGGAATATGCAGCAGCTGATGTGTTCCACATCTCCCCTGCAGGAAACATTTAATTGTTTCATTTCTCTTTCATTAAGCAATCACTTACCTAAAGAGCTCACAGAGACATTCCCAGTGTCTCAAATAACCTGGGAATATCAGGTGGGTCTTGCATCCAGCAGACGTTCTCAGTCTCGGCTTTCATTTTATCTGCACAGATCCGAACTTGTTTGTACTTCTGAATGCAGAATCGCAGAAAATCCCAGAATCCTGGACTGGTTTGGGTTGGAAGGGACCTTGGACACCTTCCACCCTCCCAACCTGGACAATTGCGCCTGACTGCACCTGTAATTCCAAAAGAATGTTTGTGACACAATTCTAATTCACACTCATTCCATAAAAATTATGAAATATATATGGCTGCTACGACTTCAAAGCTGCAGAAGCACAGGGAAATTAATCTTTTTAGGAGAGCTACAAATGCAACTGCTGTGGTTGGGTACATTACTCTTAATTAGCAAGGAGTTTAGTGAACTAAATTAAATTAGTACAAGGTGGTTTATCAGTGTAGCAGCATCAGGGCAGCAGCACAACTGAAGTTACACTTGAAGTTACACTGTACTGTTCTATTTCTTTTTCTATTATTTTTAATAATGCCTTTTGCTTTTACAGCAATATTGAAACCCAATGAAAGTGTTTTAGAAAAATGGAGACTCTTTAGATCAAAGCATAAACGTGGAAGGGTTTGGTTTGGAAGCTCCAGAAAAGGAGTCAGAGTAAAGTCATACAAATATTTCATGGAGGAGGATGGACTGTAATCAGCAGGAGGAAATTCCTTAAGGAAGTACCTTCATGCCTTGCTTCAGCATCCTCTTCCTCCTGGAACAGCTCTTTTTTTGGGAGACTGTTATCACCTGGACATGAACACTGAGGGGGGAAAAGATGAACACTTTGACCTACAAAATACAATCTTTTAAATATCTATCCCTAACCAAGAAAAAAATTTCTATTTCTCTGATATTTTATATATTCTCTGAATATATTCCTATTTTCTAGAGGTTCCCTGGAACTATTTACTGCAGGAGTTTTGTTTGTGCCATTCATATCAAACTGTTCATTCCTGAACTAATTCTTTCAGCAATGCACTTTAAATTTGGATGACTTAAATTCAGGACACCTGCAGCCCATCAGAAAAGACCCAAAAAAGGCAATTTTTGAGGAGGTAACTGCTGTGGGTAGGATTAATGAGCAGTGGTTACAGGTGAAGTAGTGTCCACCTTCAGACTGGAAAATTAATGGTAAAATTAATTACTCTGCACGAATTCCTTCATTAGCATCGCTAAATTTTATGATGTTTGAGCAGATCCATAATTTCATCTGTAATAAATAGCTTAATCTGGTGATTATTTTTGAGGAGATATTACATGATTCAGTATTCCTAGGAGAAAAGTGTTCCTTTTTCATGATCCCAGAATAATTTACATCCCATAATCAATGAACCCTTCACACCTCTCATTTCCAATTATTTTATTTATTAAAAGTAATGCAAATATTGAAAAAGGAGGAACATTACCTGTTTGAGAAAAAATTATGGAAAAGGAAACCCTTGAACAGAAGCTTGTCAGCTGTCAATTTTTAAAATAATAAATGAAAAAGTACTTTATTGTAGTTTTAAAATTAATTTTGGAATAACAAAAGTCCAAGATACTTTGTACTCTTAACTTGTTTTAGTTTGGGCTAAAGCAATTTCTAAAATAATTTATTTGGTGGAGTGTTTTAATCTGTAACTGATAATTAAAAAGGCACCTTAAACCTAGTCAAGAATTATCCATCACAATTAGATTTTCCTGATAAGAATTTAATCACATACACCCAATTTAACTCCAAGTGTTCTTCCAGTTTCCTTTTAAAGATTATTATGTTTCAGGTCTGGGTTTTCTTTTGCCTCTTCTTTGTGGTTGGCCTTGTGTCTAAAAATGTCTACAAATATTTAAATTATTCTTCACTCATTTATAGCAATGATAACAACATTAAGAGCTAAATTTACTGTGTTGTAAATGACACTGCAAGGAACTATGCTAGAGGAGAAATGGATTTTCCGAGAGGACAACCTATTTTATTTTTTAAAGTGGGTGCTGACTAACAGAGTGAAATGTTTTTATGGACAGAGACTTCATGGAAGTGGAAATGTATTTTATATTGATTCCCTGGAATCAATATAAAATTCTGTCCTTCTGTTGTGTTGTTGGGCTCCTTTTTATGGCAGGTCACAGCCCTGTGCCCATCCCCCATGTCACCAGTGCAGCACCCAGGTGCTGTTTTACCCATTTTCATGGATTTTAATTAGTTTGCCACATTTCTGATGAAGAATAAAATTAGGACAAGATCATCCTGGGGCATTGTGCCTGCTGACCTCCAGTGGAGTTCTTGGGTTCACTTGGGATTAAAGGTTGGACTCGATGATCTCAGAGGTCTTTTCCAGCCTAATTCAATCTGTGGAACCTGCTTTATTTTGTTGCTGTGCTGTATTTCAGTCTCTCCGGCTGGATCTGTATCCAAGGAAGGTGGCAGTGATGGGGATTTGGGGAATGATTCCTGCTGCGGGAGGTGACCCTCGCTGAGGGAGAGGGACGGTGCCATGGCCTCCATCAGGATGGATCCTGGGGCAATTCCCCTCACAACAGAGCCCCAGCTCTCCTCCAGAGCACTCAAATCCTTCCCAAAAATCTCTCTGGAGATGCGTTACTGTGGGGATGAAGTGAGAAGGGCCTGAGGGTGCTGGTGGACAACAAGTTGGCCCTGAGCCAGCAGTGTCCTGAGGGACAAGAGGCCAATGGGATCTTCAGAAGAGCATTCCCAGCAGGTCAGGGAGGGATCCTGCCCCTCTGCCCAGCCCTGGGGGCACCTCTGGAGCTCTGTGTCCAGCCCTGCTCTCCTCAGCACAGCAGGGACAGGGAGCTCCCGGAGCGGGGCCGGCGGAGGCTGCGGAGCTGAGGAAGGGCCTGGAGCATCCCCGTGCCCAGGAAAGGCTGAGGGAGCCGGGGCTGCTCAGCCTCAGAGGAGCCCCAGCTGAGAGGGGCCCTCAGCCCTGGCTGTCCCTGGCTGCAGGGAGGGCTCAGGGCAGGGCCCAAGCTCTGCTCCGGGGCCCAGCAGTGGCACCAGAGCCACGGGCAGGGACTGAGCCCAGAAATTCCCCTGCACAGGAGGCAGAACTTCTTCACTGTGCGGGTGACAGATTGTCCAGCGAGGGTGTAGTCTCCTCACTGGGGATATTCCAGACTCGTCTGGACACAATCCTGTGCCATGTGCTCTGGGATGACCCTTCAGGAGCAGAGAGCTTGAACCAGATGCCCCTCTGTGGTCCCTTCCAACCTGACCCGTTCTGTGAAATTGCCGCTGCGTTCCCGTTCATCCCGCACACCCCGTGGAGCTCCGTTACGAGCAGCACCGAGCCTGCTCCGGTGGCCCTCTGTGCCTCCGGGCCTCCGCGGGCCGGGGTCTGGCGGCCGTGAGGGGCCGGGCCCGGGGGCTCCCTCAGGCTCCCCCCGGGCGGGGCAGGGCGGGGGCGGCCTCAGCGTCGCGCTCCCCCCGCGGTCCCCGGCGCGCTGCAAGATGGCGGCGGGAGCCGAGCGCGGCGCGGCGCTGCCCGCGGAGCCGCCGCCGCTGAGCGCCGAGGAGGTGGCGAGGCGGCTGGCGAGCACCCGCCGCGAGCTGGGCAACCGCCGCAAGATCCTGCTGCGGAACCTGCCGGCCGAGAGCAGCAGCCAGGTACGGCCGCCAGCGCTGCCCGCAGCCGCCCGGCGGCGTGGCGCGCTCCCGCCCGCGCCTCAGGCAGGGGCCGGCAGCGGGGAGGGAGGCGCGGGGCAGCCCCAGGTCCCCCGCGGGGCTCGGCGGCCGCGGGGCGCTGCCTCCCCCCGGCGCTGCCCCGCACGGCGCCGGTTGTGGGGGGCGGCTTTGTTACCTGCGGAGAGCGGCTCCGGCTCGGCCGTCCGCGCCCTCACCGGGGACCACGCCGGGCTGGCCGGGCACCACTCCCCGGGGGGAGCCGGGGTTGCGGCCCCGAGGCGTGAGGGAGCGAGGCCGGGGCTCGGCGTGGGTGAGCGGGTAACGGGAGCGCCGCCGGGGAGGCGGCACCTGTGTGCGCACAGGTAGGGCACTGCAGCACAGCCGCTTTCGGTGCGAAATCGGAGCTAAAAAGCTTCCAGACCGGCTTTTTTTTTTTTATTGTGAGGTGAGCCAGACGTAGCGAGGGAAAGCGGTTTTCCGCAGTCTGAGGGTGGTTAAGGAAAATTCCGCTCAAATTGCTGGTGTTGGTAGGAGATGGTCGCTGAACTCTTCAACCGAGTGCTGTGAGTCAGATGCTGAGGTGATTTAGCTGCACAGTCACTTCACCAGCTCCAAACACACAACTTGATGCACAAGTATGTATAAAAAAAAAAAAAAGTAACTGCGGCTTTTGTTCTGCTCTGCTCCTCGTCTGCCTCCCCCCTCTCTAAAGCACAGGTGGTTTTACTACCTGCGGGTAAGAGCAGCACGTGCAGACTCTCAGTTTCTGCATAACTCCGGCAGAAAAAGGGACTATTCATTTTGGAGAGGCTCTTCAGCGCTCGCTGTAATCCGACCCGCAGCACCCAGCTGGCCGCTGCGCTTCTGGCTGTTTTGTTCTCGCGTACGCGGTGCCTCTCGGTGTGTCTGGCCCTGCTCTGGTGGGGTCGGGGGTGGTTAAAAGTTTAGAGATGACAGCTTTGTTAGGGTGCTTTAGGCACCTCTATTTATAGGAGCCTGAGGAGCTGATCAATAGCAAACTCACAGCTTGGTGAACGCTGCTAATCTTCGTCGTCTCTTCATGAAGTGACAGTGTTGACAGAGAGGGCTTTGGCTGGTGTGTCACCAGATGCTTGGTGTGGATGGCCAGGACAGGAGCACTCCCTGGCACTCCAGTTGTGTCCTTTGCTCCCACTGCAGGTCCTCCATGAATTCCCATGTGGGAATTCACCTGTATGGAACCTGTCGAGTTTGGCGTTGCTTGCTGAGCTGGAGTGTGCTCCAGGGAAATACCAACATTAAGGTCAAATTCTGCAGCCACGGAGTTTTCTGGAGTTTTCTTTTTGTTTTGATGGCTTAAAAGCAGCGCTTAGATGCCTTTTTTTTCTGTATGTCTAATGGTTCTAATGTTGCCCTGTACACCATGTACAGATCCTGAAATGCACTTTACAAATTGTCACTTTAGTTTTTAACATTGTTGAGCTACTGGTGTTGCTAAAAAAGGCAGAAGAATTGTGCTATAGAGAGAAAGTTTCTGTCCTGGAGCAGTTTTGGAAAGAAGTGTATTTGTGGTCAGGCATGTTAAGTCTTACCTGTGAATTTGGCTGTCATATATTTCCAGAATTACCATGGAATTTAACATTTCTTGTTGCCAGTTAACACCTGCGGTAAACACGGGTTTGTCTTCTCTTTTCTCCTTGAAGTAATGGGTGAGCCAAGTAAAATCAGATAAACTATTTCTGACCTGGCCAGTTTATTCTCTGTCAGGAGGGAGATGAACATCACTGAAATGCAGCCAAGTCTCCCAGAATAGGTTTTCATAAATGTTACTATTCATCTCTGTGTGTTGGGGTGTTGGCTTTGCTGCCATTTGTTGTTAAGTGAAGAGTGAGGCCAAGATTTGCCAAAATAGTTTTGAAGTGAAAAACGACTGTTCTGCTGATAGAGGGAGCTTGGTGGAAATACTCAGTTTTGTCAGAAAAGTAAGAAAAAAACTTTTTTTTTTAATATGTAGTTATATAATGAATGTAATTCCTGTGCCAGTTGTAGCTACATATTAACTTTATTATGGTACTTGTAATCTTCGATTACCTTTGGAACCCCACCTGTGTTAAACTCAATTAAAAAAATAAATTACTCTTGAGGCCACAGAAGAAATGTCTCTTAGCCGTGAGGTTTCTGAACCAGAAACAGGTTTGCAGTCTTAGAAACCAAACAGAGCTCAACCTACACATAGATACCTGCAGGATCAGTGTTTTTTCAGGCAATTCTGTCACTACAGCCATAGAGAAAGGGGTTTTTGTGGCAGATCTGTGGTAAACATCTTTACATCTTCACTGTTCTTGAAGGCAGAGTCTCCGTTTGCTGTTCAGTTGGCAAGTTGATCGATGTTGAACTCTTCCAGAGTTGCCAGGTAATTCCCCAAATTCATCGCCATGGGATTCCTCCAACACAGTATCAAATGTGTGGTGTGATAATGACCTAGAAATGGCCATGGGGTATTGCTGACCTCTCTAAATATTCAGGTCTTTGATATCTGTAGCAGTGACTGTGTCATAAGAGCAGAATTCAGTGCTGAGAGTGGAGCAGGCTGTGTGGAGGGTCGCAAGAGGCTTCCCTGTTTCTCCATGGAGCTTCACTGGGATACATGCTCAGAGCAATGATTCACTCTCCTCCTGCAGCCTTGGCAGATCACACTCCTCCAATTCCAGTTCTTCTTGCCAGAGTGGGAAAGTGTCATGTGCTCTTAGCAGAGCAGTCATTGTATGGCTTCATTAGGGCAGGGCAGTGATATGGGATGTTGTGCAGTAAGATTGTCCCCTTGGTGTCAGACCTTTTGAAGAGTATCAGATATTGAGTCTGTTCTTGTTAGCATTGATGGCCTCTGATGTGGTGTTGTGGTAAGACTGATGTTTGGAGGAAGAATCTTTGCCAAGAGACTTAAAAGTGAGAGTGGTTGTAGTGATTCCTCTTCTTGTGATCAGTGCTTGGCAATGGATCAGGGATCTCTCTGCTGGAAGTCTCTTGGATTGCCTTGTTGTATGTGCATCTCCCTGAGCCACCAGCCTTGATCAATCATCCATTCCAGCACAAGGAACACAGTCCCGTGGGATGTTGTAAGAGCAGAAATTGCAACCAGAAGGGCCTTGGAACTATCCTAAAACTGCTCCCAGTGCTCTGGAGGCAGGAGGACTGCTCTGAGCAGAGGGAGGGAAGGAAATAACACCTTCCTCTCTCCTTTTCTGGTAAAGAGATGCCAGGAACTTCGGGATGACCAGAATGGAAGTGAAGTTGTACCTCACTAAAAAGGAGTTTGTATTGGTTTTACCCCAGTCAGCAAATACGCACCACAGAGCCACTTTTTCATTTCTTCACTGCTCTGGTGCTGAGGAGAATCAGGGGAAAAGTAAAGCTTGGGAGGTAAGAACAGTTTAATTATTGAAGCAAAATAAAACATATCTAAAATTAATATAAGACTACTAATACTAATATTAATTGTAATAAAAAGGAGAGAGAGAGGAATTAAACCCAAGAGGAACAAGTGATGCCCAGTAGGTGCTCACCACTCGCTGACTGATGCCAGCTGCTCCCAGTTTATATACTGGGCATGACATTCTGTGGTGTGGAATATCCCTTTGGCTGTCCTGGCTCTGCTCCCTCCTGGCATTCCATGCACCTGTGCGTGGGAAACTGGAAAGTCCTTGGCTCAGAGTAAGCTCTGCTTAGCAACAACTGAAACATCCCCATGTTATCAACATTAGTCTCATCCTAAGTTCAAAACAGAGCACTGAACCAGTAAGAACAAAACTAATTCTGTCCCATCCCAAACCAGGACGTTGGTGTCAACTTCTGTTTCTTTTGCATTTTTTCTGTAATTACCCCAATGGATTACAAGAATTAATTTTGGTTCCCTCCAATTTGTTGTTTTTTCACTGTTAGTGGCTCCGTATTTGTGGCTGATGAACTTCCATAGGGGCAGTGGCTCATCACTGGGACGCAATCAGCAGACTCTGATATGGGATGCCAGTTCCTATCCCATGGAGTTCCTGCTGGGAAGATTAGACCTTGGGTTATTTATCTTTTTTGCTCATCATAACTGAGATTTGTAGCCAAATCTCCAGTGTTCTGTGCCAAGATCAGCTGCCCAGCGAGGGCTGTTGGCTTTTTGCTTCCCCTCTGTACAGATAAGAGAAGATGCTGTGGAAGATACATTTGCTCCCTACCATTTTTGGGTTGATTATCCCTGAATGCCACAATGTTACAGTTCTACAGAATAAATCCGATGGAGGGGACGCTCTACTTTAATGTAGGACATGCAGCAAAGTAGGGCTGGTTAATTATTTTAACACCCCGTGGTTCTCCTGGGGCATACAGAATCCAGAGAACAATGAAACACTGAGGTGTTGGTACAAAACCGGTACAGTCCACCTGGGATAGGGATTTATTTGGTGTTCTGGGACCTGGTGGACCCATTCCGTTTTTTTCACTGGTGTCTGTTCCTGATCAAAAGCCAAATCACTGCTTAGCATGGTGCTGTTCTGGTGGGGTTGTAGCATTTCTTTCCCTTTCTCCCTGGATTAGCCGTAATTTTTCCTTGTTCCTTTTTGATGGAGAGCCTTTAATGAGGTGTGATGATTTGAGGGAGCGCTCTCTCCAATCTGTTGGATGCCAGACCTTTAAGTAGAAGAGCCTTTGTGTTTTCATTACTCCTCTGTCACACTGCCTGAACATGAAAGGCACATTGTGGAGAGGGAGCAGCTCTCATGCCTTAAGATGTACATTTTTAAGTTTTCTTTATTACTTTTCTTTTGCTTTGAGCTCTTGCTCTCTCAGGTTACCTCTTTCTGTGTCTTTTCCCTCTTTTATGTAGCTCTCACACTGCCCAGTATACCCAGGATGATGGAATTAATTTCCAGTCCCATAGAGATCCTCTTACCAACACTCAAAAGTCTCTGGGAGATCAGAGGAAAAGGTTTTCCATTCCATTGAGAAACTCTTGTTTTCCTGTCTTCACATTTTCTTACATTACTTCCCTAAAGATCTTTGAGGGCTATGACCTTACAAAAGTGAGAATCAATTCTCAAACACAAAGGTTTGCCCCAAAAGCAGTTTATGGCCTGGAACGACAGGCTTGAATCCATTTCAGGTTTCCTAGTTTGGGGCTGTGGAAATGAAGAGGGAGTGTGCTGAGCAGGAGCTTTGGGACACACCTCAGTGCTCGCTGTTCCTGGGCAGGTCAATATGTGCCACATCCCACACTTGATCCTCCACCTTTGCTCCTCTGAGAACTTCCTTTATCTCGGCACTGAAAACCACTTGGAAATTGTGAAGGAAGAGGTGTGGTGAGCTCAGTCTTCGCCTGAAACGTTGCTTCTTAGGAGCACAGGGGGATTTATCCAGCAGTTGATGAAATTTTGAGGTCCTTCTACCTCTGTGGTCAGGAGATGGTTAAAATTGCACTTTGCATCAGTCCTTTTGGTTTTTTTATTAACCCTCTTGTTGCTGCTGAGTGCTCCACTTGTTCTCCAACAGAGCCTCTCGGTTTTCCCCTTAGTAACATTCTATTACTTTAAATTGTGTCAATATTCTCTTGTTTACTACTTATTATTTATGTAATATCTGCAGTGAAATCCATGTGTCGTGTCATGAACTCAAATATTTAACAGTCTAAAATTTGAATTAAATGAACATCCCATTATATCATTTGTAGATGTAAAGCCTTTTTTTCTGAGAAGTTCTCTTTTTCCTGCCCTGCCTGCGCAACTGGAAACAAAGCCTTTTTCAGCTCTGAGATGATTTAAAACTTCTTGGTTAGCCAAGTAACTACTTTAAACTTAATTGATTCCCATTTCCAGAATATGCATGTGAAGTTTAGGCCTTCAGCTGCTCAGTGAGAGCCAAGTTATAGACCAGACTTGGAGAGTGTTTATGTTGGAAACTTCCCTAAAGCTCACTGCAGAAATCTGGCCAGGCACCCTTAGAATTGTTAAATATTTTGTTGCCAGAATAGCACAATTACTACATCTAATATCAAGTCTAGTTTTACATCTAGAGAGAGAAAAGTGCTTGGGTTTGGTGTGCTGTAGGCTTTATTTACATTATTGTATATGTTTTATGTATTGTTCCAGGTGAGCACTGAGAATTTCTTGGATGTTTTTTCCCTTGCACTGAGATCCTGGGTAGGAAAAGCTGCTTTTATTAGAAATAAACCACTGAGCTTTACTAGTTTGATAAACAGGGCAAATGTGCCTGTGGATGACTCCCTTTCTCATTTGTGTTTCAAACAGTGCAGGTCCTAAACACAAAGATTCTGTCTAAGGAACTCTTTCTGTCTTGGAGGTGCAAGTCTCAAACTGATAATAAGTGCTGAAAACTCAAGTTGCCAATTTTTCTTCTCAAGACAGGACAGGGCAAGAACTGAAGTATTTCAAGACCACATTTATAGTAGTAAACAATCCAATTTTTAAAGGAAAAAGAATGATTTCTCTTAAACTCCCTTTTTTACATTTGATTTTGCTTTTTCTGATAATTTCCGTGCATAACTGATTATTTCTTAGTTACAATTTTAATTTTTACTGATGATAAGATTATCTGCTTTTAAAGGTTTAAGGGGCTGTAGAGTAGCTAAGGGGCTGTATAGTAGCTAAGGATTATTGGTTATATTTCTGTTCCAAGATCAAAAAATCTTGGAATGGTTTGCGTTGGAAGGGACCAGAAAGCTTTAGAACTGCTGAACATTTTTGTTGTCAAAACACAATTTGTCCAGTGTGGGCCTTCAGCATGTTGGTAGATGTTGCTGTTGTTTAGACTTAGTAGGGTGCAGTTAAATGAGGATTACTGTGGTGGTTGTCAGTCAGTTTTTGTAGATTAGCAGATTAATTCATTTATTAAAGGGGAAAAAGCCCTTCAGGAGGAGCAGTTTTGTCACCGGAATGTTCGGATGTGGATATCGGAGCTTGGACAAGGTGGTGGCACCTGGGCTGGCGGCCACTGCTCAGGTGTGGTACCACTCCGAGTTTACTCCTCCTGCTTTACTACACCTCAGCGTTAAGGGCAGTGCTCAGGGTTTGCTCCCTGCCTGCCGGGCTGGGGGTGCAGGAGCTCTGCAGAGCAGAGCCGGGAGAACACCAGGAATGGGAACGAGCGGCGGCTGTTTGTTTCTGCCGTTCTCAGGGAAACATCCCTCTGCTTACATTCCTTGCAAGTTAAGAGGGTCGCAGCAGAGGATATACCTGACTTGGCTGACCCCCTTCTTCTCCCAGAGTAAACATTCCCTCCTGGCCCAGTCCTGGGGAACTGCTTGGACCACAGGGATCAGTGCTGAGTCGTTCCCATTGCTGTCCCTGACACTTCTGCCCTGAGCTGTGGGGAGCAGGAACTGGGAACAACATCACAATGGGAGCACTGTTCCTTCTTTTCTACCAGACCTGAGTGCTGGAAGATGTTGGAGGTGAAGTTTAGAGGAGTGCCTGAGTTAAAGCTGGCTTACCAAGTAGAAAAATTGCAGTGTAACACATAGATACTTGCAGCTGTTTAATTGAAGGAGTACACGTTTTCCTAGAGTTGGCAGGGTGTGTTTTATCTTTGTAAATCCTCACAAACGGTGTTTATGTGAGAAATGCTTTCACTGAAACACTGCACAACCCCAGTTCCACAGGTGAAGGTCTCAGCCCTGCCAAGAGTCCATGAGAGCTCAAGAACCAGAACCTTCCTGGCAGAGCCCTTTGCACAAACCTGGCAGTGTTTGCAACCACCTGTGGAAGCTGGTGTTAAAATCTTTACCAGAATTTCTATGCTTAAATTAGGCTTTCATTTTAAATCTCCCTTATGTGTTCATCATATTTTACATCATTATCCCCCAAAGAGTTGTTCACTAGGGGCTGTTTTTCCTCTCAAAGTTTCAGGCAGTTACTGGGAAATCATGTGGAATCATCTGATACACAGATGACTTTCAAAAGAGGCTTCAGAGCTGTTTGAAAAAATATTTCCTGCTACCTAATCATCATATAAAACTTTCAGTGTTGCTCTTGTAAAATAATACAGGAATCAAAAGGGCAGATTCTCTACTCTTTTTCAGAGTAGGACAAAAATAATTTCTTTGGAGTCTTCAGTGGCACAGCACAACTGAGCTGCTGAAACTGTGCAGAAAGTGTCTTTTCAGTCTCTCATGTCTGATGATGAACCATCTAATTCTTGTTTGAGATGTGTCCACACTCAAATCCCCTTCCTGGCTTGAATTTTGGGTGTATCTTGCATTTCAGAAACCCCGTCCTTATCACACCTTATTAGAGGACGTGTGGGAGCTGGAGAAATGCTGCCATATTTTATTGATGCAGTATTTGACAGCTGTTGAATAGTGAAACCAGAGATTGGTGCTCTCTTGACTTAAAGGTGTGCACCTGATACCACTCACAGAGAACCCAATTAACCTTTAGGCTCCGTGTATTGAATTACCAAACCTGCAACTCCACTCAGCTGCTGGAAATTGGCTGCAATTAAACTTTCAGACAAAGCTGGTTGATTATTTTGCTTGCTGAAATCATTTTGCACTCTTGTGTATGGGATTTATCCAGTTAAAATAATACAAATATCCAGGTTAGTGGTCCTGGTTTCTCCTTGGGGTGATGAATGTTCATGTTTCCCTTCTCAGCACATAAAACAATAATTTGTGGGTTTTTTGGGGCATGTGCACCTTGGTTTTTTGGGAATCGCTGTAGCAAACTCCTCTTAGACTTGCTCTTACCCACCCCTCCTCTCTTCCCATTAATTAGTGGGAGCAAATAACACTCTTGGGATTGATTCTCTGTTGAGCATCTGTGCAGTAATTGATAGAGGATACTTTCCAGGGGGTACTCTGGCCACAATTATCTGCTGGGTGAAAGAATATCCATTATTAAGAGTGAAAAATCTATTAAAGTGAACTTGAGCAGGAAACTGAAGCAACTGTTGGGTTTGGGGGCAGCATTGCTGCCCTCAATAAGTTTGGTGATGTGATGCTGCCCGTATTTCTTGTCCATGTGGTATTTTAGTTCTGCCAGTTGTACTTCAGAGAAATGGAGAGGGTTTTGCTATTTAATGAGCTGTGATGTTATTTGTCTTTATCAAAAGACAGTTACAGGATGCCCTTTTGTGTTTATGTGACCTCAGAGAGTGAAAAGTAAATTAATCAAATTCAGCAAGCCAGGTTTTTATGTGAGAGAAAAACATTGCTGCAGCAGTGTAACCAACTCCTTTAAAAACAAATATTTGATAGTGTTTCTATGGTGAAATTTTCTGTTTGTTGGGGAAGTTTTTGGTTTTGTTTGAAAAGAGGATGAATTTATACACTTGCTTGGTTTGGTGCCTTTTTTATGTGATGTTACTTGTACTTTTCCCTTGCAGGAAATCCACGACTTGTTTAAAGATTATGAAATCAAGTATTGTTACGTGGACAGGAATAAAAGAACAGGTGAGAACTTAAAAACTTTCATATATTTCAGTTCTGTGAGGAACATCACGTGCTGTGTGTGAAGTCATGGACTGTCAGAGCTTGTCTGGTGTCCCTCAGTGCCTTTTTTGTCACCTTCTACTGAAGCCAGTGAAAGCTGGAAACTTTCTGGTGTTGACCAGAAGTTTTTTGGTCCCCTCTGGTCTCTCTCAGGAGTATTCCTTAGTGAGTGTCCCTCTGGGACAAAGCTGACCTCAGCTGGCTGAATCCCTTTGGAAAACTGGTTCTGAGGCCTCTCTTGGGACAAACCACACGTGCCTGAGAGGAAAACCTACCCAGGTCCAGATGCATTTGCAGTTTGCTCACATCAGGAAACACTTCTGCCCTGTGAGGGTCACCCAGCACTGTTGCAGGTTGTCCAGAGAAGCTGTGGGATGTCCATCCCTTGGGATACTGGGAACCCATCTGGGTGACCCTGCTGGAGGAACAGGTTGGACAAGAGGCCCTCAGGTGGTCCCTGCCACCCTCACCCAGTCTGGGACTGTGTGATTGTGTGAAATGTTTTATGGACTGAAAACCCAAAAAAGACCTGTTAACCCCAAAGTGAGAATTTGTGGATGTTGTCATCAAAAAGATTCCGTAGAATCTGTAACGTGTTGACTTCCGTGGAATATTTCATTTAGTAAATAAGTCTGCTAGTAGAATATTTAATTTTGCTCCCCACATATAAAACTTGGTTGGGTTACAAGCAGTAAAGTCATGTGCACCACGACACAGTCACTTCTTGAGGTAGTTGCTCATGGTGTTCAGTTGATAATCCTGGATTTTAGACATTACATATATTATATATACAATAGATCTATTTATCTGTTTTATCTTTGGGTAAATCTGCAGCTCTCACCTGTGGTTTCAGGGGGAGGGAGAGGTGTGGCTGCAGATAAGCCAGGGTAGGTGACGTCCCCACTCCTGGTCTTTTGCAGCTTTTGTCACCCTGTTAAATGGGGAGCAGGCCCAGAGCGCCATCCGGAAATTCCACCAGTATTCCCTCCGTGGGAAGGAGATCTCCGTGCAGCTCCAGCCAACGGATGCTCTGCTGTGCATCACCAACCTGCCCCTTTCCCTCAGGATAGAGGAGTTTGAGGAACTGGTGCGTGCCTATGGCAACGTGGAGAGGTGTTTCCTGGTCTACAGCGAGCTCACCGGCCATTCCAAGGGCTATGGATTTGTGGAATACATGAAGAAGGACTCTGCTGCCAAGGCCAGGCTGGAACTCCTGGGCAAGCAGCTGGAGGAGAGCACTCTGTTTGCACAGTGGATGGACGTGAACCAGCTGACCACAAACCTTATTCACTCCAAGTGCCTTTGTGTGGATAAATTACAAAAAGACTGCGCTGATTCGAAAGAACTGCTCCAGGCTTTCTCCCTGAAGTACAAACCTGTCTTCTGCCAGGTATGTTGGATTTCTGTCTTATGGAAAACCAAGGTTGGCATTGCAGTATTGGCTCACTTCACTCTTGCTGTCTCCCACTTTTATTTTTCCTATAATCGCTCAGCTGTGCATCTGCACAGTGATGTGAGTAGTGATGCTTAACTGCTCGGGGTGTGCAGTGCTTCATCCGTGGTGTCTGGGAATTCTGCAGGATACCACTCCAATGAAATGCCAGCAACATGTTTATGAGACATCCCCTTATGTCATTTACTGAAAATAACTGTATTTTTGAGAGCTTTTAAAGAAAATATTGCTGATGGTTTCATTGCTTGGTAAAGAAAGGCAGAGTTTATGAGTACCACAAGTGCAACAGTTCAGAGCATAAATATATATATTTATATATATTTATATATATATTTATATATATATTAAGCATAATATATATTTAAAGAAAATATTGCTGATGGTTTCATTGCTTGGTAAAGAAAGGCAGAGTTTGAGTACCACAAGTGCAACAGTTCAGAGCATATAATATATTAATTATATGACGTAAAATATGTCATGTAATTAATATATTATTATTTAACATGTTTTTTCTCTAATAGAGGAAGATGAAGGCTTGGGTTCTTGGGTGTTGCCAGGGATAGAAGTGACACATCTTTTGGAAAGCTTGGAAGCACAGAAGAGGTAGATCCTTGCCTTTGTAGTGCAAAGGTTTCCTTCTCATCCTCATGGCTTGTGAGCTAAGAGACCACAAATAAATGTCATGGCACAGACAGATCATCATAAACAGGCAGTAGAAGGAAAGCTTTCCTTGCAGTCACACAGATTTCAGTTGCAGGGTTGTTTTTGTGTTGGTTTTTTTTTCCCTTAAGTCTCTTGGAAGGCTGCTCAGGGATCAGCCCCAGGGATAAGCACCCGGAGATTCCCAGCATCTGGAGCAGAAGTTCCATCAGGCTGTGCAGCCTGACCACCCGCAGGCCTTCTCATCCTCTCTAGTGCTCTCTTCCAGCCCCAAGAATTTCTAGTTGGCCAGAGTAAATCCTTAGACATCCTTGATCCAAATATATCAGGAGATGAATAGATTGGAATTAACTCTTCCCAGAAAATGCCCATTCCTGGCTGTTTTGAACTCGTGCCTGGGAATGTGTCTGGCTTCAGCCTCACCTCACTGATGCCTAAATTAAGGAGCTTTTGTTCCCCATTATTTTCTTCCTGTAAGAAGGTATTAAATGCTGTAATCAAGTCTCCTGCTCAATCTTTGTTTAATTAGCTAAACAGATTGATCCTTTTAAGCCTTTTCCTTCAGGGCTTTTTTTCCAGCTGTCAGATAATCTGGGGGCTCTTATCAGCTCCCCCAACAATTTTTCAACATCCTTTAAAAATTCTGAGCTTCAAAGAATAACAGACTTCTTGGAGAAAGATGAGTTTCACTAACAGGGCTCTGCTGTGCAGTTAGGGGCACTTAAAAATTGACTTTTACCTTTTAAAATCATAATAAAACTTGTGTCACACTTGGTGTGGGTGAGGAGAGTGTGTGTCTGCATTAGGTCAGTAAATATTCCTGTTCCTATAAAATACAGGCAGGTGGAGGTGGGAAATAGTTCAGATTTGAGAGGTGAGAAAGGGAAGAAAATGGATGAATTATCATCACAACAGTGCTAATTAATTATGAGTTTATGAGTGAGATGACGTGAAAATTGAGGACAAACAAAGGAGGAGGAGGAAGACCCAAGAAAACGTGGAAAAAGCAAAGAGGAGGGGTGTGATGCGGTGAGTAGAGACAGAAAAACTGGGAGAGGTCAGGGTAGCAGAAACCTCAGTGTGGAGGGAATTTCAACAGAGAATGACTGGGAGAGAGACTTTGTGTCTGGAAAACTTCAGTGTAGCTCTTGTGGTGCTGCCATGGCTTAGTTCTGCTGGGAGCTGATGCAGTATTTCATCCAGCAAGTACAATCCTTTGCCCAAAATTCTTACCTGAACTCATGAAATAAACTCTGGGTTATTTCATCTTATTCCAAAGTTACCATTTTTTAGAAAATGAATTAGATTTCTCCTCTATTGACAACAGAAATGTTCTGTCAGGAGGAGCTGAAGCCAGATACTTACACTTGGATATTAGGAAAAATGTGTTTTGGCCTTTATTTCAACAAAATGGACCAGAAAACCTCATTCTTTTCCTCTGTCAACTTGAAATTGTCACTAGAAGGACCCCACCCTTATCTGGATAGGGATAAGGAGCTTTTTTTCAGTACCTGTTTACTTGGGAAGTTTAAAACTTCCTGAATCCTTTGCAAGAATATTGGTGGCTGCACTTGAACATGTTAAGGGAGTTTTTAACTGTGTTTCAGTTTAGCTGAAACTGAAATACAGATGTTCCATAACTTCAAACCCTTCTTTTCACAAGTACCTCAAGTCTTTACCAGTGCACCTAAACTGGTATCAAAATAAAAAAAAAATATAAAATACAGACATACACACATCTATGTGTATATTTATATATGAAAATATGTGTTCTCCAGAGCTCTGCCCAGAGGCCAGGCTGTAACAGTGCCATTAAAGATCTGACCACCCTCCTTTTCTTCTCCATCTTTGACATTTATATTTCAATTGTCAAGGTGAGTTAGTGGGGCTGAGGTTGTTTTTATCCAGTGAAGTCTGGAGGAGGTTTTGTCTCTTCCACACCAGAGCTGGTATCAGTTTATCATTCCCATTCATTTGAGGACTGGAGATTTTTGCCTAAGCTTCATCCCTCCCTTCTCACCCCGTTTTTTTGTTTGATTTAAATCTGCTCATTCTCTCTCAAACTCTGCACACAAAGGCCAGAGCAGTGTTTGCCACGTAAGCCCTTTTCCAGTCTGCTTGATTGATCAGTCTGGCATCTTCTCTTGGCATTCCACACAACCACAGACTTCACATGCTCCCAAAAGGCACCAGATACTGGTGGAATTTGCATTGTTGCATGTTTCAGCAGCTGTCATGCACCCTGATTAATGACATTTTGATTATTGCAGGCTGAAAAAATGAAGAATAATGAGTTTATAATTATCATGCAAAATAAAAATGGTTGTAACATCCAGCTGTATTTACAGTTTGCTTTTCACTCCTCCTTTGTTGTTTAATTTGTGTTAAATGCATTTCATAGCTGAGGTTTTCCACGAGGTGAGGTGGAAGTGAAGGTGGGAATGGAAGAGATAATGGAAGGAATGAGTAGATAATCATGAAGAGATAATCATGAAGAGATAAGCATGAATGCCAAATACATGAAGATGTGCTATCCAACTTTTTTCAGGCACTTTGAGAAAGAAACCTCATGGTTTGGGGGAATACTAACCTTGGGTTGTGTCAGCTGTGGAAGATCTTGCAAGGGACAGGTGAAAACACTGTAGGGCAGCTCCTGGAATTCCCAGTTTTCTGTGGAGTGCTGGGAACCGTTGTTGTTGCAGTTTGCCCAGGATGAGGACGGCGGCAGCGGGGACTTCGCCGTGGTGGAGTACGAGACCGCGGAGCAGGCGGAGAGCGTGCGAGGGGCCATGGATGGGGCAACCATCAACGGCAGGAGGGTCCAGGTGTCCTTCTGTGCCCCTGGAGCACCAGGCAGGAGCACCTTGGCAGCTCTGATAGCAGCACAAAGGATGGTAAGATCCCTGGAAACCTCTTTGGGATGAGCTTGATACGCCTGAGTTAGGGCTTTGTGTGAGGACAAGGAGCCAAGTTTCTGGAAGCGTTTTGGGTTTATCAAGGCCAGGTTGGACAGGGCTTGGAGCAACCTGGGATAGTGGAAGATTCCCTGCCCTTGGGAAAGGGTGGAACTGGATGGGCTTTAACCAACCCAAACCATTCTGGAATTCTATATAATCAGTCCAGTTCAGGCTCCTTCCTAGGCAAAGATGGCCAGGAAGAAGGTAAAATACATCCATAATATACCACAAAGTTACACCCACATAGCTCTGGGAGTTTAGTAAATGTAATCTTCCGGAAGAGAAATCATTCCAGCTCAAAACAAAAGTGACTGGGAATGAGTCATTTGACGAGCTAAAACTTGGTTTAAAACAGAGAGGCAAGAATTTGTCAGCTTTAAGATAAATTTCAAGGCAGGAGAAATAGTTTCATTTCATGCTCGAAGTAGAATAAAGCTTTTTACACCCACATGTCTTATCAAATTATTTCCTAGAAAATTGGATGTGATAAGTGTTACATGGAGCTGCTTTAAATGGAGAGGCAGAAGAGTTCCCTCACTTCAGCCAGCTCAAACCACATCTCTATAAAAGAGATGAGAAGTCTGTTACAAGATACAGTGCTCATGGCAACAGTGCCTTTTTTATTCTCCTGCAGTGAAAACTCTGGCTTTAAGGGAAAAAAAGAAATGTGCTTGAAATTTTGTTGGAATAGTTTGTTAGGTGTCTCATTTGAGGGGAAAAAGAGCAGGAAACAGGGAAGGAAATGGTTTTTTTCTGTGTCAGATGAAATGTGTACATTGGCATCACACAAGTTTGAGGGATTGAAATGTATTCTTTGTTTTCTCCTCCTTCTAACACCTTTGTATCTCTTCACTGGAGATGAGGAACAATAGGAAGGGCTTGCTTCCAGAGCCAAATCCAGTGCAGATCATGAAGAGTTTTAATAATCCAGCAATGCTGCAGATGCTGCTGCAGCCCCAGTTGCGTGGCCACGCTGTTAAACCTGGTAAGCTGTTTTAAAACAATTCAGAATGAAACCCTGCTGAAGCTGCAAGGCTTTTGCAAAGTGATTGAGTAGAAATACAGATTTCAAATCTGTGCAGACACTGTTTCAGTGTGTTTGTGGAGACAAATTTGCATTTTATGGAAGCAAAAGCAAGAGGTGCTCTGCTACACTCTTGTGTTTGGGTAAAATTCAGCGTTACCTACAAATATCCTTGTGTTAACTCTGTGGGCTCTGAATGTTCAGGTTAGAAAGAAATGTCTTTTGCAAGACTGTGGTAAGTTTAGGTCTGATTCTAGATCTGAATTTTGCAGCCTGAGTCTTTCTCCTGTGCCCAGTGTAAATCTTTATTGTCTTGGTTGCTGCCACAGCATTAGCCAGAAACATTTCCCTGTTCTCATTAGGATGTGAAGAAACATAAATCCCAATAATCACATTTCAGATGGTGAAAGTGCTCAGAACAGGAACCAGGTGATGAGGAGATGAGTGGGAGAGAGCTGAGAGTGTGGTGACAAAAGCACACAGAAATGGGGTGTGAAGTGACCAGGGAAGAAACACTTGAGCTCAAGCTGAGTGTAAAGCACTTCAGATAAAGCTGGGGCCTGAAATCAGCTCAGGCACTGCTGCATCTTGGAGTGAAACTCTCAGGTGTGGAGGAGACCTCTGAGCTCTCCTGTGCTGGTAATTTATATCAAAGCCGGGTGTATTGAAATGTTTCATAACCTTTCCCAACCTAAAGGAGTCTGTCATTCCCTTATACTGACCTTTGTACGCTTGAAAATTTCCTGGAAAGCAAATTAAAAAATACAGGATAATTCCAAAGATTTTTACTTGCCTGGTTTATAAAATGCATAATTTTTTTGTGTGTTTCTAAAACAGTTCTTGGAGCATCTGCAGCTTTACCTCACCTCATAAATTCAGCAGTGGGCCCACCTTTTTTGCAGTTGAATAAAGTTCATCAGGTATGTGACAAAAGAACTGTCATCAAAAGAGGTATTTGGGGAGGTCTTAACATGAGAAATCCTAAAGTTTTAAGGAACTGCAGCTAAAATCAAGTGTTCTTGTTAAAGAACACTTTCCTCTAAGGAAAGCTATGAGATGGGGGGAGCAGGCAGTGCTTACTGTCCAAAATCGAGTTATTTTATCTAAACTGAGCTTTTGACTTAAAACTTGCCAGTGTAGATGAAACTTGTCATTGCTGGCAGAAAAACTGCTCTTTAAATGAGCACTCAAGGAGCCTGGCACGTCCCTTTCTCTTGGAGCAGCTCACACTCCTGTGGAGGCTGTATGGGTTTATCTGATTCAAACCAACAAGTTCAGCATCTTTATCTTCGTTTTAAAGCTTGCAGGGACCCGAATGTGCTGCATGTGCCATAGAAAACAGTGGTTTGCAGATGTTGCTTCTTACTCATGAACCCCCCAAGGTTCTCCTGTAATTCCAGATGGACACCAGAATTCCTGAAAGATAATGGGAAGAATCCTAGGGATGAGTTTGTGCTGGAAATTGAGAGTGAGAATGTGCACACACAGCCTTGTGCCTTGAGCTGAGCTTCTCTCAAGGATTTCTCCAGCTCTACCAGCAGCCAAAAATTGAATTTAATATTCATGGTAGGGATTTGCACAAATACCTACAAGGGACCTGGGGTCAATCACTTGGCCTTACTATTTCTGATATTTCAGAAATTGCATTTAAAAAATAAAATCTCCTCCAGCATCAATCATTTCTCCTGTTCTTTTGGCAAACACAGACTTAGAGATCTTAAAAAAGACCCAACTAAAATGCAGGAATACTCCTTATGTTAAGTATATTGAGCTTTTCTATTTTTTTCTCTAAAAACTGGTAGGTGAATATATTAATTTTGAATAAATGCTGCTTCATGTTGCCCCATCCAGTGGGTTCCTTTTGTCCATACAAAAAAAAAAACATCATTCTTTGGGTTTTTTTTTAAATTTAAATGACATTTCCAATTGGTCTGTTTAAGTTCCTGCTGCTGTCTCTTCAGCCTGTGCTTCCTTGGAAGGCAATGTGAGTGTTTGGTGCTCACAGCTGGAGCCAGGGATGTTCTACACAATTAACAGTGGGATTGATGATGATCCAAAGGTTTTTCCAGTAGTTTTTGGCTTAGGAGAGCTGCAGCCAAACAACTCCATGTTTTCTCTGTCCAGAGACTTAAAAGTCTCATTCTCTTCCTGGGAGCTTCCTGTCATTTAATGAGCTCCAAACCTGAATTTTATAAGGATTTGATGATCCCAGTTTCTTCTATAAGGCACATTTTTTGGAGCATTCTCTAAACCAGGTCACTTTTTTATTTTTATTGTCTTGAAATTCAATGCTGTCACTGAAACACCTCCCCAGTCACGCTGATTCAGCTCCCTGCATGTCTTGGGTTTGTATTTTATATTCAGGGGTTTGTAAAGTGACATAGTGAGATGAAACATTTTAAAATAATTATTAAAAAGGTATTCAACAGAGGGGATCTGAAGGTTATTCACCCAGTAATCTTTCAGCTTGAGGTAGCCTGATTTTCAACTTGTTGCTTTTAATTTCTCTTAGTTATAAATTACCCTGTGCCAAAATAATGCATTTTCAGCTTTCTCAGGGATGTTTTCCTCAGTCATCCAGCAATTTATTAAATCTTTACAAATCCAGAGCCTTTCCTCTGAGGATTCTGACCAAACTGATTTTTCCACTCTTTTATTTCTGAAAGTTTTGCAACTGGACCACTTTGCTTTGTTGCTGTAGCCAAGTTTGGAAGGAACAGCCCCTGGCAGTGGTGACAATAAACAGCCCTGGATAATTTCTCCTGGAAATCACTGAGACAATTAAAATAGATGCATAACTAATCTAGATATGGCACGTCTTTGTTTGGAAAGGCACATTTCTGAGTCCAGAAGATCATATTTTAGGCATAGAGGGAATTTTTCCCTAGGGAATTTAACCCTGCCACCCAGAGACACAGCCTAGGCTTGGAAATATTTGGGAGGTGTTTTGCAGTCTTCATTCCCTGGTTTGGGTGATCTTTCCTATGTAGGAGATTTCAAAAAAAATCCCAAATTATGAAGGCTGTAGTTGGCATGATGACAGTGTCCTGTATATTTATTTTTGTACAACAACCTATAGAACAACCTCTGTTTCACCTGGCAGATGATGCTGCCAGACAGTTCCAGGCCTGTGGCATAAATCATGATGTCTTTTAAAGTTTAATTTAAGCCTCAGTGCTGGCCAGAGCTCATAATGCTGAATATACCAGTGGCAGAGTCTGAAGGTGGTGCCCCAAAGTTATTAATTAAGTGGCTCAGTTCTGATGGCAAACTGATCCAGAATATTTTGAATGAACAATGTGAATATTTTATAGACTTGCCAATCTGCAGGCTCTGTGATTTGTCAGCTTTTAATGGCTCTGGAGTAGGATTTCATGTCAATTGTTGTGGGGGGAAACATATTGGGGTATTTTTCTGAAGCAAAATCAGTTCTGTGGAGGAAATTGTTATTTTCTTTTGCTGTCTTAACTCAGAATCTTAAATTTCATCAAGCAGTACCGTGTGAAAATGTTTCAAGACTGTTCTGTTCTCCATGACTGCCAAGTAACCCTTGTTTTAATCCTTTCTCAGAGCTCAGTTCTGGGGAGCACCTCCAACCTGCTGCTGCAGAGCCCTGCTCACCTGCCCCTGCCCCAGCAGCAGCTCCTGAAGATGGAAAACATGCAGGCAAACAGTGTAAGGCCATCTCTGCAGCTTTGACTCTCTGAACAGTCTTATAACTCCTAAAATAAATAATTTTTTATCATCAGGTGGCCCTGCCCTTGATCTCTAGGGTCCCTTCCAACCCAGCCATTCTGTGGTTCTGTGCTAATTGGACAGTTTAGTGGAGCTGAAAAGGTTGAGAATGTGGAAGTTATAAAAAGTAGCTATGAACAGATTATTTTAATCATTTACACAGTTTTCTCTTCTTCCTTTTAGAAACCGGGTTTGCTGGGAGAACCTCCAACAATGCTCCTGCAGACAGTGCTGGGGATAGGGGTGATGCCAGCAGTGAGCTCAGGCCTGGCAACACGAGGAGAAGCTCTCAAGTGTAAATGACTTTTTATTTCATCCCAAATCAGTAGAAATGCCCAGCTTCAAATTATGCACCCGACTTTGTCCCTGTGTAACGAAAGCAGGTGGTTAAATGCTCTGCTTGCTCAGTTACTGCCTTTTTTTGTACACTTGGAATATGCTTTTAGTTAGGGGTGAAGTTCTGTGGGGTTTTTCAAAGCAGGTAAATGTGAGTTGCTTGAGAGTCATCACAAACAGGCTTTTGGCCTTCATTTTATTTTAACAACCAATCTGTGACAGATGTCAGTTTCAATGCAAATTTCTGTGCCACTGATGCCCTCAGTATTTATGAGGAAAGATCAGTTGGATACTGGGGGTTCAGCCTGGAGAAGAGAGGGCTCTACAGAGAACTTAGAGCCCTCCCAGGGCCTAAAGGGGCTCCAGGAGAGCTGCAGAGGGACTGGGGACAGGGAATGGCTTCCCAGTGCCAGAGGGCAGGGATGGATGGGATATGGGGAAGGAATTGTTCCCTGGGAGGGTGGGCAGGCCCTGGCACAGGGTGCCCAGAGCAGCTGTGGCTGCCCCTGGATCCCTGGCAGTGCCCAAGGCCAGGCTGGATGGGACTTGGAGCAGCCTGGGACAGTGGAAGGTGTCCCTGCCATGGCAGGGGTGGGACTGCATGATCTTTAAGGTCCCTCCCAACTCAGACCATTCCAGCATTTTCTGATCTTGTATCCTCCACTGATCCCTGTGTTCTGCAATCCTCTGAGTCATGGCAGTAACCAGGAACAAGGAAAAGGTTGCCCGGGAGGGCAGAAAGCTCCTCTGAATATCCAGGTTTTCATTTTGAAGAACACTTTCCAGCTCCTCAGTTAAAAGAATTCTTCCTAATGCCAGTTGAGGTGAGGTTTCCCCCTGTGTCCCATCCAGCATCCTCTAGGATGTTGTTCCCAGTTTTTCTGAAAATGACAGGAAGCACTAAGTAAGTTATCACAAGGAATGTTTAGAAAAGTCAGAGTTTTATTGTTTCAGCTTGAAATTGAGGTGTTTGCCTGTGGGATGGTAAAAAAACAAAAACCAGTGAAGTAGCTCTGGAACTGTTTTCCTCCTCCCTCAGTAAACCCCACAAGCAAACCCTCTGTGCTAAATCCCATCTAACAGCAGAGTTTCTCCATTTATGGCTGGCTGCAGCATCTAACCCAGCTCCCATTCCAGCAGCAGCAGCAGGGATGGGCATGCTGCCATTCTTCCCAAATCAGCACATTGTCGGACAAGCTCTTCCCGGGCCAAACAATGCTCCAGACAAAGCCGCAGCCGAGGCCGTGCCGGGAGCGCAGCCCTTCCCTCAGGCCCTGCCCAGCCTTCCCGCCGGAGCTCTGCGGGCTGGCCACTCCAAACCACCCAGCCAGCTCAAAAACTCCGACTCAAACCAGGGGGTAAGGAGCATGCAGCACAAATACTGCCTTTTCCTTCTTTTTTCTTCTTCTTTCTCTTGTATATTTTAGCTGCCACCGCGTCTTTGCTGTAAAATTTGCTGCATCCCAGGAGCATCCTTGAGACTTCTTAAGGTCATTGCAGTTATGAATAATAGGGAGAGAACAATGCTGCTCTTTGGTGGTCCAGCTGAGTGAACAAAGGGATCTCCGCAGTGCTGCAGGGCTTTTTTCCATGTGTTTGCCCTCACAGTGTTTGATGATGAAATTAATCTCAGGGGCATTGTCTCTTTTAAAGGCCAAAAATCGAACTTGTGGTTGAATTTCGTGATTAATCAGGAGCAGTTCTGGTAGTGTGGGGAGGCCTTTGGGTTTCCAGGTGGTTGTGTGTGTGTCTATATAAATTTTCCACTTTTGATTATCGGTTTTTAAAAATATTATTTATTCTCTTGAAAGTGAGGTGTGAGAGGATGATGGGATGGGATTTAAGTGGTCTCATTCTTTCAGAATTTTTTTCTGCCATTAACAAAATTTACCTTTTTTATAATATACATAAATACTTTGACATTTATGGGAAAACATGGGCTTAATTCATGATTTTCCTAACATTTGGCCTTTATTTCCATGTGTCTCCAAGTGAAAAGAGTTGATTTTGCCTTGGCCATGTACTTAATGTTTTCACTCCCTGCATCTGGAATTGTTAGAGTGATTATTATTCCTTCACTTGCATATAAAAGGTTTTCTTTTGTTTGTTTGTTTTGTAATATCCTTTAGGAACTTGCAGTCTGAAGGGAAACATTCCTACAAAAACTATTTGGAAGAAAAAAAAGTGCAGGCAATGTGTCCAGATTGGGATTGACTTCAAAAGTTTCATTTTATTTCAAAAGGTTTTTTTTTTTTCATAGGACTAAGCTTTTTCCAAGACCCTGCTGGGCCACTTAAGGTTATTTCTGATCAATTTTATGTGAATTTAATGCAAACTGCCCTGTCCATTTTTCAGACTCCCTTGAAAAAACAGACTTCTCTGCTTGGGGACCCCCCAAAAGAAATTCGGCTGAGCACCAACCCCTACTTGAATTTGGCAAGTGTTTTGCCTGGTATCTGTCTGCCAGGTAAGCAAACATTTCATGGATTTTATTGCAAATTTCCACAGCCGCAGTGTGGCAAATATTTATTCTGTTTGCCTGGTAAATCCAGTGACCACAGCATTAATCCTCAAGGAAGTCTTGTAGTGTGTCTTAAAATTGCAAAGTAATTTATCCTGATGGTTAAACAGGGGTACATTTCCAGAGGTAATGAGCTCACAAACTTCTAGAAGCCTTTCAGTTATTAGTAGCACTGATTAATTTGGGGCACAGCCTAATCTGAAGAGGCAAATTTCCATTTTAATCCTGGAATAGAACTTAATGTGTTGTTTTTTTTTTCACAAGCCAGGTGTTTATTCAAACTGTGTTCTTTGTGTTCCCAGCAGCAATTGTCAGCAAGGCCTCCAGTCCTCCACAGCAGACCAGCCTTCCAAACAACGTCATGGATGCTGCTGTGTCTCAGGGAACTGCATCACAGCATGCAATGGAAAATTATTTCAGTTACTCCCAGCAGCCTGGGGAGTACCCACAGGTAGGAGTTCCACAGCCTGGCGTCCCTTGGAGCCTCTGGGATTCTCCCAGAGCTGCTCCTTGTTTTCTCTGGGTGCTCTTCCTGCCTCCTCTTGGGGCTGAGCCTCTCCTCTGCACTTTCTCTCTTTCAGTGTTCAGAGTAGGTGTAGCACAAAGAACATTCCCTGCTGAAATCACAACCCTTGAAAAAGTTGCTTCTAGAGAGCCTGAACTCGGAGCACTCACTAAAAAATGGCTTCTCCCAACCTCTGCCATGGCTTTTGTCTGCCTTCAAAACCAGGGAGTTTTTCTCTTTGCCTTCCCCAGAAGTTTTTAAGGCTTGAACTTTGGCTGGATCCCAGGGAAGAGAGCTCTGCCTCCCAGTTCCTGCACAGCTTGGGGGATGTTTGCCAGCTGGTTTCAGTGCACAGGATGTGCTCCCCATCTGCCCCATGTGGTGATCAGAGCGTGGCCATGAGGTGGAGGGTCTGGAGAGTGTTGCAGTGCTCAGAGCCAGTTCCACAGGACACTGGGAAAGAACATTCCCATATTTTCATTAACCATTCTGAGTCTGTATAAAGCTGTAACTGTGTACAGATCAAATCTGAGAACTGCCTCCTTCCCAGGTTGTCAGTGGGGAGACAGAGACTCTGCTGGGCTGCTGCCAGGGCGATCTGTGAGCTCCTGGGAGTCGGGTGGCTCTGGAGGATGGAGAGGGTTTGGATTGGGAGGGTCCCAGCCTGGCCAGAGGGGTGAGGGGAGCAGGGTCACTGCACAGAGCAGGGAGCTGTGCCAGGGGCCTGACACCTCTTGGATCAGATCTGGTACCTGAAGGGGCTCCAGGAGAGCTGCAGAGGGACTGGGGACAAGGGATGGAGGGACAGGACACAGGGAATGGCTTCCCACTGCCAGAGGGCAGGGCTGGATGGGATACTGGGAAGGAATTGTTCCCTGGGAGGGTGGGGAGGCCAGGGCAGTGGTGCCTCCTGTATTTTTTAAGCACTTAACATAATTGTAAATGTTTGATTTGAGCTTCATCACTGGTGGTAAAGGTGTTCTGGTGCTTCTTGGAGAGCTTTGGGTTGTGAGAACTGTAGGCAGACATGGGAGAGGATTTCTGCTCCTCTGTAGGAGCCTGTCCAGCAGTGGTACCAACATTATGCTCAGGCACATCACTCTACCCAGGCCAGAGTGGATGGCTTTGAAAATGAAGCCTCTGAGGTGAGAAGGAATTTCATTTTCTTGCTTTCTCCACTGGCTGTTCCTCCCATCAGCTTTGGGACACCTGCTTTGTGTGTTGGCACAGGAATGAGGGGCTGGAGAGCGTGGGGTGAGGGCACTGCATGGTCACTGCTGCAGGGCAGCCCTGGGATTCATACCCAGAATATCCCTCTCTGGAATCCCACCATCCGAAATCACCGGGAAAGCTCTGGAGTGTATTAAAATATTCCCAGCAGGAAGCAGCACACCATTAATGGCATTTCCCAGTGCTGAATTTCCCAGGATTGAAGGGCTGTGCTGTGCCCAAGCCGAGGTTTCTGTGGCTAAGGAGAAAGACACTTTTTTTAAGGAATTACACAAATTAAAGCACCATCCCAATCCCACATTTTGCTCCAGGAATTGCTGCACGCCCGAGCTGCTGTGAATTGCACCTCTTGTTACTCAGGTATTTCCATACCTGCTGAGAGCTCATCACAATAGCAAAAAAAAAAAAAAATCATTATTAAACCTTTTTTCCTTCCACTTCATGGATCCCATTCAGGAGTCTCCAGGTGGATCTTTCCCTGACTACAGCACCTGCCTGCAGGTGGTGCCTGCCCTTTTGAGTGGAGCCCAGGGATGCCAGCCGGGCTTGCAGCCTCCTGCAGCAAATCCCTTAAAGGTGAGAGGAGAGAAGGAGCGGTGGCTGCAGACGCTTCTTCCCTGTCTGGTGCTGCCCCCGAGTGGAGCTTTCCCACTGCATCCCTGCTCCAGACAGTTCCTAGGAGTGTGAGAAGTGGCTGGGCCAGCTCCAGAGCCCTGCAGAGCCCTCCAGTCCCTGGGGATCAGCTCCCTCGGTGCCCCAAAACCCACAGACGGAGCAAGGCTGGCTGTTGGGGAGCTTCTTGGAGAGATGTGAGTGTGCAAAAATGCCTGGAAGGAGGCAAATAAAGTAGGAAGTGAAGAGAGGAGGAGGAGGAGGCGGTTCCCACTGGATTTAAATGGGTGTTGCCTGAGCTGCAGATGGTTTGCACTGGGATAGAACCTCTGAAGTGGAGAGAGC
Source organism: Lycocorax pyrrhopterus obiensis (assembly GCA_014706295.1). Taxonomy (NCBI): domain Eukaryota; kingdom Metazoa; phylum Chordata; class Aves; order Passeriformes; family Paradisaeidae; genus Lycocorax; species Lycocorax pyrrhopterus. The sequence continues at coordinate 1,750,105 of JACSVZ010000013.1, read as the reverse complement.
AGCTCAGGGCAGCATCCAGGTTACAACAGCCCCTTCACTGGATCGTGAGGGAAAACCATTTTAAAATGGCTTTTGTTTGGAATTACAACTGATGTCAGCTGCAGCTTTCTTCAGCCACACTCACTGAGCAAAGCTGCCTTTGCTGGTGCTCCAGTGGACACTTAAATTTCATCAATAAAAGGAGTGGGAAGGCTTTGGGAACAGTGAGGGCCGGTTTATGGAGTCTGGAGTCTGGTTAGGATTTAGAACTCCTGAGGAATTCCTGTCCCTGTGCTGTAGGTAAATCCCATTGCTCCTGTTTTCATGGATGGGAGAGCTGAGGAGCCTGGCCCTTCCATCACAGCATTAAATCCCTTGGGTTCAGTTCTGGCATTAGACTGGGCATGAGATTCCCTTTTTTTTTTTTTTTTTTTGAGATTTAGAAGGCAGTGCATTCCTTCTAACTCCAGCAATTCCTGACTCCAGGTTAGAGCTGGCTGTGACATGGCTTGGGCTAAAGATGGCCAAAGCCTGGCTGTGGGCTGGAACATCAAAAAATGGAGTTTTCAGATTCCCAACAGCTCTGACGTGGCTGGAAATGATGGAATGGCAACAGGAGGAGACAGTGTGGGGTTTGAGCCAAGCAGGACCTCTCAGTTTATCTCCGGAGAGGTTCCTGGGGTGATGGAGAACAGCTCCCTGGGATGGTGGTGGTAATGCCAGAAGCCATAAAAGGCAGGAGGAGCAGGGTCAGTCCTTTGGCACAGGCACAGCAGCACAGTTTGCTCCAAACTGCTGGAATTGCAGATAAACCTCAGTGAAGAGGCTGCTCCCCAGGAGGCTCCGTCAGTTCAGAGTGTGCTTGTGTGTCTGTGCTTGCAGGGACCCTGCAGCTCGTTTGGATCCTGCTTTTTTTGGGCTTTTTAAAATCCTGCTGTTTCAGAGGCTCAGGAGGAGCAGGGTCAGGGGGTTTGTGTGAAGCATCAGTGAGCCAGGACCTGGTGGAGGGTTACAGGACATGGGTGACATCCCCATGGCTTCTAGAACTGCAGGAGAGAGGATGGGGGACTGAAGTCCTTCCTAAAACAATTTCCTGTTTCTGCTGAAGGTGCCCCCCAGGATGAAATTGGCCGGAGCAGGAGCAGTTTGTGACTGTGAACTAGCGCAGGGTGCTTGGAGAGCTGCTAGGAAAGGTTTTTCCAAAGGGAAAGTGAACCCAGGGAGCCTTTGGGGCAGCCTTAGAGCAGCTGTGCCCTCACAGAAACCCCGCCCTGGGCCCCTCAGGGCTGCCTGTGTGTCACAGTGAGGCGTTGGAGCTGAAATTCAGATTAAAGATCCATTGCTGCTCCCTCCATCCCTCACTCCCGCGTGAAGGCAGGGCCAGGGCCCGAGATCCTGCACAGACCCGCTCTGGCATGGCTGGAAAGCATCCTTCACCCCTGGCTTGGCACGGAGCTGGGCCAGGACTGTTCAGCTCTCCAGGAGGAATGAAAAGTGCCTCATCCTAAAGGCTGGAGATGTCTGGAGCAGCTGCAGGACACCGTGGCCATTATCCCACTGGATTTTATCCAGGTGCTGTGGAATGAGGCCGCCTGGCCCAGGCACCTCACGTGTGCTGGGGCACTGCTGCTTTTATCAGTGGGGATTTTTAGGGAAAGGGCACAAACCCTGACTCGTGAGCTGGACCTCAAAGCCGAAGGTTGGTGTCACTTCCCAGCTCCTGGTGTGGGAATTCCCACCCTGGAGCGCTGTTTTTTGGGAGTGGTGGTTGTGGCTCGAGTGTCACTTGTCCTGTCCTGCCCGCAGGTGGCCCCGAAGCGCAGCTCCTCGTACCTCATGTCCTCCCCCGAGCCCGGCCCCGTGGAATTCCCGGCTCCCGGAGGAGCCGTGCGCTACTCGGAATCCTCCCTCAAGAAGAAGCGCGTGTATTGATCCATTCCCGCGGATTGATCGATTCCCAGCCCTGCCCGGGGGAGGGAAGGCAGGTGGGAATCCTTTTGTATTTATTGCTGCCTTAACTTCAGACAAGGAATTCTTTCTGTGTGGGGTGAGTGTCCCAAGAGGAGCCAGCTCTGTCCCGGACATCCAAGGACATGGGACGTGTGTGACAAAGGTGGTGGCTGCTTTCATTTGGAGAGGAGGGGACAATGTTGGCTTTGTCAGCTGTGGGCTGAGGGACAGAGCACAGGGACTTGGGGAGCTGGGGCAGCTCCAGCTGAAAGCAATAAAAACCCGGAGGAAGGAAGGCTGATCCTTTCTCCAGTCCTCAGCCTGAGGAAGTTAAAAGAGGAAGTCTTGATAGGAATTATTTTGTATTTTTTTAACTCAGAATGTGGGTGGTTTTTTTCCCAACTTTCCTTTTTCCAGGATTAAGAGTTCTGCATTTACAGCCTTTCAGTTTTTAGTATTTCTTCTTAATCCTGGAATGGAGCGATACCAAATGTATTCCCAGAGCCTCGGTGATGTTCTCAATAAATGGCTGTTCAAAGGGAGATGCTATCCTGTGCTGCCTTGGAATATTCCCTGGGATCTGGAGAGCTGATCCTTGGACAGTGGAGTAACTTTGTCTGTTTTTAGGCTGAGAATCCACAGCTTTTCCATGGAGGAAGTAATTCCCAGTGTGTGGCTGCAGCCGTGCAAGGCAGCATCCTCCTTCCACAGGTGTGGGACAGCTCTTCCTGGGCCACCCCACACTGTTTCCCAGTTTTGAGTGTATTTTCCCTTTTTTTTTTTTTTAAAGACTTTTTGTATTTTTAGCTTATTATCAGCTCTGGCTCGAGCTGTTCTCTTCTGCCATCAGTCCTTGGAGCTGGAGATCAGCAGTCCTTCCTTTTGCCATCACTGTTGTGACAATTAAATGAGGAGCCAGCCCTCCTTCCAAGGCTTCAGCCCTCATTCCAAGGCTTTGCCCCCTTGGAATCCTGCTGCAAATCCATCTGGATTGAGTTCACCGAGGCCAGGAGCCACCTCCTTCTCCCTTTTCCTTGCTAGAGAACCCTGAAGCCATTTTTCAATATTGATTTTTTTTTAAAATTAAAGTCTTAAACTTTGCCTTTCAAGCTTTGGGATGTGACCAGGATCCACATTTACAAAGCTTAAAAAAATCCCAATCAAAATCCCTCCTCCCTCAGCTGCTGGAACTGCTCCACAAACAGGAGCCAGGAGCTTTTCTGGGATTCTGCCTGTATGTATTGATAAATTCACTTGTAATATTTTGTTTCAACTGTTTGTATATGCAACTTTCTCAACTTGTTACACTTTTCAATGAAAATAAATTGTTGGTACTTATTTCAAGTGGATTTTTGTGAGAGGAAAACAGCCCTGGACTCCTTTAATCAGGTAAGGTAGGAAAAGGTTTTGGAAGTTCCATTTTAAAAACTCTCCTCTGTTTAATTTCTGATTTAAAAGGGAGGCACATGGAGAAAAAAAAATTCTTTATTAGATTTGTTTGTATAAAGAGTAACAAAGTGCTTACAGATTGAATTCAGCTTCCTAAGTGACATACAGAAACAATAACACTGTAAAAATAAATCTGACCTCCTTGGAGCTCATAATTACAATTTTTTATATATATTTATATATATATATATAGACCTCTTCCTATTATTGCCAAAACTTGAAGTAATCTCTTCAGAGCATTTTCCAGCTTCCAGGTGTGGGAGGAAAAAATGATGGCCCAAGTTTAGGAGCTGGGGCAGCAGGAGCTTCCAGTTAAACCACTCATGAGCTGGGCCTCTGAGTCAAAATGTTCTTTAAAGTTCCCATTCCCTGGGCCACCCCTGGGTGCTCAGGCCTCTCTTTCCTTTTGGATAATCCCCTCAGATTCTGGCCATGGATTGGGTTCTTTTCCATCTCCAATCATTCCTTCCCTGCACATCCCTCAGCACCAGGGATGCACATTCATCCCCTCCGGGGCTACATCCACTCTGGGAGCTCCAGGGGGTAAAATGTGGGAGTGGAGTTAGGAAAAGCAAATTATTTATCCCAAAATTGGGGTTGTCACTGAAATGCACAACTGTGCCCACCCCTCCACGCTTCTGGGGGTGGTACTTCGAACACTTTTTGTTAAATACCTGTAAGAGCTCAGGACTCGGGCCTGGTGGGTCAAAAAGAGGTGATAATTTTACTTTCCCTATATCTTTATGAAAAAGTTGTTTCATTTTTTACTAGAATTTAAGTGCATGTGAAGGATATTTTGTCAGCCAACTTTAAAATTATTAATTGAGCCCTCTTCTATCCACTTGGCTGAGCTTTGAGCTGAGAAGTGCAGTGGATTTTCCCAGCTCACATCATCCATCGGGGCAATTCCAATTGTGGCACAACCAGAATCAGAGCAGGATAAAACTGCCCTGCAAGAACAGCAGCAAAGGGAGCTGGAGCTCATTTTGCCCAAACCTTTAAATTCCTTTAATCCAACTCTTCAATCTGTTGGCAAAAGAATCCTTGATAACCACATCAGCCCAGCCAGAGTACAAATTACAGGAGTAAAAACAAAAAAAGGAATAGCCTTGGGCATAGATAGTTTGCTGGGCATTTAAAGTCCTGACAGTATAAAAAGAATTCATTACATTTTACTCATAATGGTTTCAAATCCTTGGATCAGGTTGTGGAAGGTGGTGCGTTCGTCGTGTTTGTAGATCCAGCACTTCCTCATCAGCTGATCCACCTGCCAGCAGAAACAGGGAATTTTTAAAGGAATGAAACATTTCACTGGGTTTTCCAGGGAAGACGACGGAGCAGAGTCTCCCTGAATGAACAGAAACACCTCAGGTGTTGGGCGGGGGGAATTGGTGTCAGTTCAGGTTTAAACCAACACAGCAGTTCCACCTGGGGAGCTGCACCCCAGAACTGCCAAAATCAGAGGGATTCCCAAGGAATTTTCAGGGATCCAGGTGCTACAGCAAGTCCTTGGCCCCGCTGAAGGGACACCACGGACTTGGGAATGTTAATATCAGAAAACATCTTAAAACGATGCTTGAAAACCTTGGAAATGCCTTTTCCCAGCACTCCTGAAGGTTTTCCTACCTGAGTGGCCAGGCCTGTGGAACCAGGGAGGGGGGACCCCTCTGGGGCTGAATCAGTGTCCAAACAGGGACTGACCATCCCTCCCACCATCCCTCCATCCCTCCCTCACCTCCTCGGGGCAGGTGGGCGGCCGTGGCAGCCGCTTGTCGTCCTGCAGGACCCGCACGAGCCGCGCCACCGTCATCTGTCCCTGCGTGGGGCCGATCATCTTCAGGAATTCCTGTGGGGACAGCGGGATCAGCTGGGAATCCCTCACCCCCACTGCAAGGACAGCCTGGGTGTTTCCCAGGATAAACCCAGGGGGCTGGAGGAAGGTGTTCCCCACGGAAGGGGTGGAAGGAGATGAGCCTTAAGGTCCCTCCCATCCCAAATGAGTCTGGGATTCTCCGATTCCACTTGTTGTTGCCCAAAATATTTAAAATGATGGGATTGAAGCAGCTCTGGCAGCCGTTTCTCTCCCAGCCACTTACTGCCATGGGACTGGACTCGGAGTCGCAGTAGGTGAGGAGTTCGTAGAGCGTCACCCCGAAGGACCACACGTCGGAGGCGATGTAGAACTTGCTCTGCAGCAAACACTCCGGGGCATACCTGGGGACACGAGGGGACAGCGTCACACCCAGAGCTCACAGCCCTGCGACTCGAGACCCACAGTCTCTTTGTAGAGTCCTTGCATGTAAATTTATGTGAGATGCCACGTAAAGAGCAAAAAGTAATAAATAAAGTGTGTGTTCCACAGCAAGGCACTGTGAAACTAAGGAGACCAAACCCAAAACAGTGGGAAAATGGATTGTTTAAGTGCAGGAAGAAATAAACAGCACAAGAGGCGAGTACAGTCCAGCAGGTGCCTTTTCCTTGCTCTTAGGCCTCTTACAAAAACAGGAAAAATCTTGGGGAGTACAGGAGCACCCGGTCCCTGGGCGGCAGCCTGGTGCCGAGGCCGTACCAGAAGACGGGGCTGTCGCGGTCGTCCTTGACAGTGTAATATTCCTTGTCCGTCTCGATGGCCTTGGTGAGCCCAAAGTCCCCAATCTTCACCCTGTTCTCGCTCTCCACAAGGACGTTTCTCGCTGCCAGGTCACGGTGCACGTACTGACAGGAGCCCAGGTAGTCCATGCCCTAGGAGAGGAGAAAAGAAGCCTTTTTATTTCCTTTTATTTCTCCAATACTTTAATCCCTTTTTCTCTAGTTCATGCTTCCAATGGTCTGACCACGCTCTGCCCTCTCATCCCTTCCTCCCTTTGCAGCTGCACCTTGCTCCTTCCCTCTTGGCCAGCACACATTCCAAGTGCTGCCCTCCCTCCTAATCCTCAAAATCCTCCCCCGAGAACAACTTTTCACAGCAAACTTTCAAGCAAGGGAACCTCCTCATTATTCCTCTGCTGCTCTTTGGGCCAGTAGCACCCTAAGCATGGGAGAGACTGCTTTAGGATTCAGATCCTTGGGCACAGAGAAGGAGAATGGGCTTGTTCCTGATGTTTTCCACCCCTCCTCACCCTGCTGATGGAACAGGAGCTGCAGGCTCAGGGGCCAGCTCACCTTGCAGATCTGAACCGCGTATCTGAGCAGCTGCTTGAGATTGATCTTGTTCTTGTTCCGTGGGAGATACTCCTTCAGGCTCCCAGAGGGAAGGAATTCCATGATGAGTTTAATCCCACTTCCTCCTAAAAAACAGAGCATGTTTAGTTTGCAGACCCTTCTCCCGTCAGGAACACCAACAGCTTTTGTACAAGCCCAGAGCACCTGCAGCGTTTTAAACATCACACGGCTCGTTCCCATCATCCATCCCCGAGCCAATCCACAGGAAAACCTGCTCCAGGCAGGAAATTTATACATTCTAAAGGAAAACCCATAGACTTTTTAATATTCTGCAAGATTTACCATCTTCTGTGCAAATGCCCTTGTATTTGACGATGTTGTCGTGATAAAGATTCCTCAGGATTTCAATTTCCTTCTTGAGGTCAGCGATGTGATTCCCTCCGCTCTCCGGCTTCAGGGATTTCACTGCCACCTGCTCCCCGGTGTTGTCCCCTTCTGGGTCATATCTGCACAGTTCCACCTTGCCAAAGTGGCCCTGGGTGGGAGAGAAAGGAGCATCCGTGAGGACAATGCTCAGACAGTGACAACAAGGAACTGATTTAGGTGTTTGTGTGGCACAGCACGGGCTGTGGGGACACCCAGGCACAGATCTGGGTGTTTGTGTGACACAGCACGGGCTGTGGGGACACCCAGGAGCACTGATTTGGGGGTTTATGTGACAGAGCACGGGCTGTGGGGACACCCAGGCACAGATCTGGGTGTTTGTGTGACACAGCACGGGCTGTGGGGACACCCAGGAGCACTGGCTGTGTTCTGTGGGTGACGTTCCTCTTACCTCACCCAAATCCCGGATTCTTTTCAAGAACCTCTTCTCAAAGAGAGTGGGATCCACCTCGGTGACAGGTTTCTTCTCCGAGACAATATCGGGATCTAGGAGGGGAAAAACATCCCAGGTCAGATTCCTGCATGGTCTCCACACTCCAAGGCATCCTTGCTCAATTCCCACTGTCACATCTTTCCTTCCTTAGATCCCACCTGCTTTCTGACAGGGAATCCTCCATCCACACCTGCAGCCTGGATCTGCTTCCAGACCCACACCCAGTGAACTTCCCACCCTGTAGCCGTTCCTCAGCTTCCATGAGGTTGGAACAAGAAGCTCTTCAAGGTCCCTCCCAAGCCACCCCACCCCAGGATTCCATGATCCCTCCCTCCAGGTGCCCCCTGTGCCTTACTCTGCTCCTCCAGTTTGTTGATGTCCCTCATGATGGCCCTGAAGAAGGGTCTCTGGTGGGGGTCGTAGTTCATGCACTGCTTCATCAGATCTGCCAGCTCCTTGCAGGACGGCGTGGCCAGCACAAAGTGCCCCTCGTAGAACCTCTCCTTCTGTGGGAACAAACAGAAATCCCAGGGATTTTAACTTCCTCACTCACAGTTCTGAGCTGGGGCAATGGCTGGACTCGAGGAGCTCCGAGGTCTTTTCCAACCTGAGCAATTCGGTGATTCTGCATCAGAGGATGTGACCATTAAATCCTTAACTCAATATGAGCTTTGCCAAGGAAATCCTTTTCAGCTGGAACTCTGATCTCCTACCAACAGAGAATTCCTTTTGTGCTGGATCTGGAGCAACCACTTTACACCCATGAAGTGTTCAAAAGGTGCTGAATGTTTCCCCTTTCAGAAGTCATTCCCTGCCAGGTTTCCCCAGTTATTTATGCACCAGGAAATGTTTGCCAAGGACACACCGGGTGCTCCTCACAGCCCTGAGAGGTCCCAGCTCCGGGGCAGGTGGGACAAGGCTGGGATGGGCATTCCCAACCCTGCAGGGCTGTCCCAGCTGTGGCCACAGGCAGGAATGGCACAACAAGACTGACTCCAATGCAGTGAGCAGCAGCAGCGTCCATGGGAGACCCTCTGGAATCCAAAAAAACCCAGGAGTAGAACCGCTGAGCTGTTTGGGAGAACCTCACTCAGCTTCTAACTGGACACAGGGGTTAGAAAAGGCTGGGAGAACTGGGATTGTCCAGCCTGGAGAAGAGGAGGCTCCAAGGAGACTTTAGAGCCCCTTCCAGTGCCTAAAGGGGCTCCAGGGGACTTGGGACAAGGGGGAGAACTGAAGGGCCCAAGAGGATGGATCCGAGGTGAAGTTTGTGCAACACAGTTTTACCTCTGCTAAGGTCTTGTCTTTCAGTGGAATTTCTCCATTATAGCAGATTTCCCACAGGGTTGTACCAAAGCTCCACTTGTCTGCTGCAATGCTGAGGTTCTTGGAATCCTCAACACACTCAGGTGCAATCCAGGGGATCCTCTCAACGCGCTCTGGGGTAAAACACATTGGCAGTGAGTATCACAGGAGGGAAAACCAGCCTTCAGCTGGATTATTCTTGTCTAAAATAAACTGGAGCTGCAGAATTTGTCCACTTTCAGGGCAATCCTGATTCTCAAATCCCTGTTTCCAGAAGGATGTTCCTGTGGCTTTTACAGGCTCATGCCTGGAGCCATCCACAAACTGAGATTCCTTCTGTGCTATCTCGCTGGACACAACATTTTGTAAGAGAAATGAATGCTGTGAGCACCGTTACAGCTGATTACTTCTATTCCAGAGCCAGTTCTGGCTGCTATAAATGACATTCCTCCCTTTCCCCTTCCCTGGGGATGTGATCCCTGGGCATACCTTGCCTGGACAGCACCGTTATGGGGATTCCTGGGTCACTGAGCTTTATGAAAGGCCCATATTCAGTATCAATTCCCTCTCTGGCCAGCAGGATGTTCTTGGTGCACACATTCCCATGCACCAAATCCTTGTCCTCCTACAGAAAAGCAGGGAGAGAACAGTGAGTGGGCTGCTCTGCAAGCCCTCCAGGATATCCACACCACAGGGGATCTCTAAAACACTCCAAGCTGAAATCCAAAATTACAGCCGGGAAGAAATTGGAGAAAAAGGAGGAAAGGAGTACGGAAACAGAGGGTTCCCACTTCACTCTTCCTGGGGGGGAAATGTGTTCCCCACTAGGCCAAGGTGCCTCTTACCAGGTAGCTCAGGGCACTTGCAAGTTGTTTGGCCACTTTGAATTTCCATGGGGTTGTGAGAACTTCACTTTTCTTGTGCATGAACAGATCCAGAGGCCCACATTCAACAAACTCTTCAACCATGATATCTACAAAGGCAGGTGCAGAAAGTCAGTGCTGCAATAAATTGTTTGGAGTTGTTTAATTTGTGTTCCCACCTCCCCACTGTGCCCCCAGCCCAGATGGTTGGAAAATGTCTTTATTTCACCTTGCCCAAGGTTTATTTCGGTGCTCAGAGTCCAGATTGAAAGGCTGAGGGGCTTCATGTGGCAAATGAACATTAAACCTGGCAGCATTTCAAGGGCATCACCGCTGCCACAGGGTGGTTTGTATCCACACTGCCCCGGCCCCTCTGCCATTCCAGCCTGAGGGAACCACCCTGGAAGGCTCTTCCTCAAACACAGCATTGGAAGGGGAAATTTATTGGGAGAAAGGCCTTTACAGCTGCTTTGGTGCTCCAGTTCCATCCTGGGAAGCTCCAGAGGCAGCAGCTGCCAGCCCTGCCCTGCTCCAAGGCTGCCCACATCCCTCCCAGCTGCCGTTCCCTGGACTCACTTTCCACGTCCCGGACGCAGACGCCGTGCAGGAGCACGATGTGCTTGTGGGACACCTGCCTCATCATGCTGGCTGTCTCAAAGAATGCCTGGGGAAAGGGAGACAAATCACATCCACCTGCTGCTCCCGGGGCAGCATTCCAAGAGTTTCACACATCCACAGCACCACGGAACAGCAACACATCAAAATCCCTGCGTTTAGTCACACCAAGGGTCAGCAGGGGAGGGATGTGCCCCGTGGGGTGCCTAAAGCTGGGAGGAGCTGGATCTTCAGCATTTCCCCATTCCCAACCCTTTTTTAAAAGTCATCCATGTACAACACACACAAGGAAAACACTTGCCAAGGAAATGTCTCTGTGGCTGGGGTCCAGGACTTTGAGCAGGACTCGGATCTCTTTTTCATTCTGATATCCTTCGTTCTCATCATCCTTGAGGCTGAGCATCCCTGAGTAAATCTGGGTCCTGGTCCCTCTTCCCAGGTGCTCTCCCTGAGACACAACAGCAGGGATTTGTCAGACAGGAAGCAAACAAGATTTACACCAATATTTACTGGAATCTGCACTTTTTTCTGTCTCTGGTTGATGTGGTTACAGATTTAAATTTATTCCAGCGAGAACCCAGTGACAGGGAGTTATTTTTGCTTCAGTGAGCTCTGAGCATCCTCCCCACGTGAATTCCTTGGATATTACACCTCCACATCATCCAACAGGTTCCCTGGGATTGAGCATTCCCAGACTAAACAAATGAATAAACAACAGCTGGGCTCTTATTCACAAGGAGCTGCTACTGAGGTGATCTTTAATGTGTTTCCAAAAGTGAGAGGAAGTAATATTTCACTGCAAGGCTTTGTTTGGGGAAGCAATTTCCTCCCAAATAACAGAGGATTCTGCCTTGGGATATTTTTGCAGGAAACCTGGATGCTGACTGTAAACACACCAACCCAAACCCAATCTCTGTCTGCAGCGATGCAACTAAAAAGCCCCCAAACCTTTTTATTTCACAGAAGAAGCCAAGAAGATTTAAGAGCTCTTTTTAGAAACATTAAATCTGATTTAAGTGCATTCCAGCCCCTGTGTGTTTGCTGAGGTTTATTCAGGTGACCTGAATAAATAATTACAAACATGGGGAAATTTGAAAATTTAGGGAGGTTTTGAACACAGAATCCTGACTGCTCAGGGTTTTTGAATACTTCACCTTTTTTTGCTGTAGGATATTGTCTTAAACCTCAAGTTGCCTCTTTATCTGATAAGTCAGGCTTTAAAAAATACACCCACAACAAACCAGCTCCCAAGAAATGACCTTAAACCCCCTCTTTTCAATTAGAAAACCGCTCAAATACCAATTTGATTTCCAGTGAAAGGCATCACTCCTCAGCTCTCCTTTGTCCCCACAAGGCCATACAAACATCGGGATTCTGGAATCAGAGGCTTAAACCCAAATAAAGCTCCAAGTGAAGCTTGCTGAGGGGAGCTGGGAGTGGCAGGAGCAGGCAGCAGGGGGCGAGTGGTGAGCCCTGGCCGGGATCGGTGCCAGCCACACCCCTGGGCTGCAGGGGCTCAGCACCCACCTGCACGATCTCCTCCTTGCGGATCCGATGGAAGCTCAGCTGTCCCATGGGATACACCGGCTGCCATTCCTGGGCCTTCTTGGTTGCCACCAGCAAGTTGGAGATTTCTGCAAGGCAGGGGGAGAAAATATCCTGAAAGCTTTGCAAAGAAACTGAACTCCCCCTTCCCAGTAATAACACGGATGTAAATGTTCCTGCCTTTAAATCCCAAAAAAAAAAGGGAGGAAAAAAGAAACTTGGACTTGACCTCTGCTCCTCATTCAACAGGAAAAATCACTAAAGCACAGTTTCATACCTGTATTTTAAATACAGAGTTATCATCAGCCAGATCAAGGTGATACTGAGCAACTGAACAGAGTTTTCTGCACAAGGATTGAAAGAGAAAATTCCTCTGCTGTACATGGAATAAAATGGAATAAAATATCCCACATCCCCTCCTGCCAGCAGATCCATGTCCTTTCAGTGTGCAAGGGGGAGTCTCATTTCCTCCTCACCTCCTTCCAAATTCCCTGTACTCTGGGAACTCCAACAGTGCTCCCAGGGCACTGGAATTAAACTGGGGAGTGGGGAATGAGCAGAAGGAAAAGACTCAAAAATCCAGAGCTTCCTCCCCACTGCTGCAGGGTAGATCCAGAAGTTTTGCACGGGAATTCTGCCTTCCAGGCATTATTTACTGGGAGAGGATGGATTGGGATGTGTGTGGCCATCTGGGCTTCCCCCTGCTGGCAGCAGAACATGGAACTCTGGAACCACCAGGAATAACCACACCCTCCAAACTGCTTTAGTCCTGCATCCCCCAAACTTCTTCCTGAATATCTGACTGAATATTCAAAAAGAAGGAAAAAATCCCACCAGGGAAAAGACAGAACAGGGACATGCACTGAATCCTGCTGGAACTAAAGCCAGGGAGAAGCTGAAGTGGGCAATCAACTCCCTGACCCATTTTCTTTTATTTTATCCCAAATCCAGCCATCAAAACGTAACCAAAACGTCAAATGTGCAACGTCCCCCTGCTCCAGACCATCGCCCACGTTCTTTGTGCAGAGTGTGAGAAGCTCAGGGGCTCTCCCATGCCCTCAGAGCAGCAGGTAACTGATGTGGCTCAGATACTCCCCTGCTTCTAACAGGAAACCATTATCAGCTCAGCACAATCACCCCACTGTGCTTCCTCTCACACAAAACTCAGCTGCAAGACGCTCGGAGTTCATAGCAAACAGCTCCAGAGAGCGCTGGCATCACTCAACAACTGCCCCATTGTCCCTCAGATGGCACCTCACAGATGATTTCCTGCCACCAGCCTCTTCAGGACATCAGCTGGGACCAAAACCCTTCCCTGCTGCCTCGTGCAGATGAATTATTGAGCACCAGCTCGCAGTGAGAGCAAACACAGCAGGTTCCAACTCTCCTTTCCCTTCCTCTAACCTGTTCCTGGCACCTGTTTTGCTTCTGACAAAACTCCTCCTCCCCAGAGAAGGAAAAAACTTTAAACTTCTTTTTTTTAAAGAGCTTCACTGCAGGATACAGCACTAAAAACACCCTAAAAAAGCCTCCTGTTCCTGGAGTTTGTTCCCTTGCAACAACAAAACCCTGCAGGGCCAGGCTACCTCTGGGTCTGGGCTGGCAGCACCTCTTCAGGGTGAAGCTGATGTTGTCTGTCCGAAGGATTTGTCCCTTCAGGTGATCCATGAGGTCTTTCAAGGATGCAAAGGATCTGTTGGAGCCGTGGAGGAAGTACCCCCCTTTCTTCACCTCAATCTGGAAGTTCTTGTAGGGGCCTGAGTTGTTCATCACCTGGTGTTGGGGGGAGAGGGAAAAGAAGAAAGCAGACAGAATCACTGGAGTGAAAGAAGGTTTGCAAAGCCATCAAAGCCTCTCAAAACCTTGGCATCACACGTAGGACCAGCTCATCACCTGCTCCTAAGCCAGGGTCCTCTAATCAAACTGCAACAAAGCAGAAAAAAACCTAAAATTCCTGGAATTTTCACTCCCAGGAGGCTCAAAGAGCAGAAGAGCAGCAACATGAAGATGCAATCACCCAACAAGCCAAAATTATGGCTTTGATTTTGCAGAGCCTGAGAATATGCAGAAGTTTTGCCTCTTCTGGAGGAATTTTCTCTTCCTTTGGTCAAGGATTGCAGAATCTGGAGTAGGGTTTCAAAATCTCAAGTTAAAAATAGCAAAACTCCCTTTCCCACCCCAGATGGGTCAAGCACTGAAATGAAATCTCAGACTGGTGTTGAGACCTTCCAGTTTCACTCAGAGGTGCTGGGGAAGGGCTGAACTTCTGAGCTTCCCCATCTCAAGAGCTCTCAGGGTCTCCCCTCTGCAGTTTTGGGTCACCTCTCCCTTCCCTCTTTTCCAAGAGAAAATTCCTTTCTTGTTTCACTGTGAAAAGACAGAGCTGATCACGGGGTTTTTTTGGCAAATATCTACAGGAGAGAACCCCAGTATCAAATATCCCTTCCTGACTCACCACTGATTCCATGACCATTTTTTCCTAAGAGAAGGATTTATGTTATTAATATTATTATTAATTCTATTGTTTTTATTACATTTATGTTGTTATTATTGTTATTGTTGTTATTATTATTATTATTACTATTATTATTACTATTATTACTATTATTATAATAGTGTGAACACTTTAAACATTCTCCCAAAGCACCAAGTCAGCTGCAGGCTTCCAGCTGAGGCCAGTGTGGCAGTAAAATCCATCCAGGGAATTAAATCTGTGCTCAAAAAGGCTCAAGGGAAGGTGAAGTGACAAATTCTCTGTGTCATGAGTTAAAAATGCTTCGTTTTTATCACATTCCTGCACAGTTTGACTGGGAAGAATGGAAATGTTCTGGATCTAATGAATCCTATTTGGAGAGACAGCACAAAGGTGTGGAGAAAAAAGCCAATTCCCTCCAACAGAGAGCAGGGTGAGTGCCCTGAGGACAGAAACACATCCACAGGGATTCCAGGGAGCAATTCCTGCTGGGAATGCCCCAGCTGGCTGTACCTCTGAGCCTTCCAAGCACGTCACAGTCATGAGGATGTGGTTGAAGTTGGTGCAGCTCCACCTCAGCACGTACATCCCCACCTCGTTGCCCTCCTGCCTCAGCTTGTTGATGGCGTATTCCGTGCTGGAAGGGAATGGACAGTGAGCAAAACCAACAAGGGAGCTTCCAAAAATCTGTTATTGGGAAGGAGCAGGAGAGCAAGCCTCTATTTGGGGTGTAATAGCAACTTAGAGATATTTACATTATTGTTAAAACAGGATTTAAGGGTGCACTGCTCACATTGGGCTGCACAGAGCAAGGGAGGAAGGATTTGTTCAAGGGAATTCTGCATCCAACACTGTGCAGGTCAATTCTGGGATTTCTACAGTTTGCAGCTTAAACATAAAGGGAAAAGCCACAAAGGTGGGTGGAGAGAAGAGAATTCCTTCAGGTGTTTAAAACCCCAAGGCTTTGTTCATCCATCCAAGGACTCCCGGGGTGAGTGTAGAGACAACTCTCTACCTAAAATATTCCCATGTGTCCATGGAGGAAACTCTTGGAACACTCCTTTAGTGCAGAAACACTGGGTTTATAGATGAGTAAAGACAGAAACACTCATTTTTTCCTTAGCAAAATTAAGTTTTTTCCAACTCTTTGGTAACCCACCACCCATCCAAACCCCAGATTTCCTCAGCGGATTCACTATGAGAGGAATTACCCAAAAAACCCCTCCAAATGCAGAAGTGACTGACCAGATGGGCCCGTGGCAGCCGTTTTTGATGTTGTGCTGGATGAGGGGAGGAGCCACGTCGGTGCACAGGTAGTGGTGGGCATCTGCCGTGAGCCTGAAGTAGCCATCGACCAGCGAGGTGAAGGACAGGGCCTCGGCGTGGGAGCTCAGCCCCAGCTCCTGCCACGAAACACAGGGAGGAGCCCTTACAGCTCTGCCAGGACACCTTGGCAATGCTGGAATATCCAGCCACTTCTGCCTACGGGATTTTGGTGTTTGATGAGCCAGCAGTGGCCATTCCCTGCCCTCCTCTGTCCTGGCACGCTCCGTTCTCCAGTGTCACACGTTCTGCAACTCCTCGTGGGATCTGTGAGGGAAACTTTTGTGCCAGTGTGGACACAACTGCACTCACCCACTTCCAATGACCACTCCTGCTCTGCCCAGTGCCAAGGGCAGCACACTTTGAGTTATTTACACTCAAAATGTCCCTCAGGAGGTTGTCACCTGCCCTCCCCACCATTACTGGCTGCACACTTCATTCTCCAGTGTCACACGTTCTGCAATTCCACGTGGGATCTGTGAGGGAAACTTCTGTGCCAGTGTGGACACAACTGCACTCACCCACTTTTAACAGCCACTTCTGCTCTGCCCAGTGCCAGGGGCAGCACATTTGGTGTTATTTACACTCAAAATGTCCCTCAGGAGGTTGTCACCTTCTGTCCAACCTCACCCCAGGTCCCCATGGAAGGGAAATGATCCCAGGTTTGGTTCTCACCATCCTTTTGTTATCCTGCTTGTTGATGCTGACTGTGGAGTCCTTGATGACAATGTGGGTGATTTCAGGGAAATAGGAAAAATTGTTCCACGTCTCCCGAAGTTTGTGTTTTTCTTCCTCCTTTTTGGTTTTGCCATCGGATTTTTTCTTCTTCTCTTTCTCTGTCTGTACAGGCTGCAAATGTATTTGCGATAAAAGCTTTAATTAAAACATTTTTAGCACAGTGTTTTTACTGTAAACCAAAAATTTGTTCTATAATTATAGAATAATAATATAAAATATAGGACATAATGTAGTGCAATACATAGAATAAAGCTATTTAATTCTGGAATGTTTTTCACAGAGTCTTTCATTTTCCTGGTAAAAGACTTGCCCACAGAGGTCGTCCAGTGTCCACCCTTGGAATCTTTCAAGATAAAAGCCCTGAGCAACCTGGTCTGGTCTCAAAGCTAAGCCTAAAATGGGCTGGAACGTCCTAAGGTCCCTCCAACCTGGATAATCCTGTAATCCTATAAAAGCCCCTCCAATAAAAAGCTGCTCTGTAGTGCCTGAAGACCACAGCCATTTTCTAACAGCTGTTATATCCCAAAAAATCCTCTAATTCCCATTTATCAAGGGCTACTTACACTTGGCTTGAGCCTCCACTGAATCCCGTTGTTTCCTGTCACCATCACTTCATACTTCTCATTGTCTCCACAATTAAATTTATTTATCTCGTTCTCAGCAGAAATCACCAAAGACGAAGTCTCAAAAATCTCTGCCCCATAATATTTGGTCAGGATCTCCATGGTGGACAAATATTTAACCTTCAGATCCCGCGGGGAGACGCTGTTGTTGCAGATGGTTTTGTTGTTGAACTCCTTCAGGAAATGCTTGAAAACGTTATTGATCCGAATCCTGGTTAAGAAATTCCTCTGCCTGATGGTCTTGTTCAAAGTTTCAGGGATATAATGCTTGTAACTAGAAGGAAAAACAAGGCTGTGGGTTCAGCTCCCCCTGGGAGAGGAGCAGAGGCAGCAGGGACAAAGGATTTCTCCCAGCTCACCTGATGTCCTTGGGAAGCTCCGGCAGCTTCACGTTTTTCTTGATGGCATCGTGGGAGATTGCCAGGACAGCCATTCCCAGACACTCATTCTCGATCTCATGGACCTCCTGGTCGTTTTTGGGATCACGGATGGGTGCCAGGCCCTTCACTAAGTCATACTGGCCCTTAAGAGGAACAAAATCTCCAAATTACTGATTTGGTCTTTCCCAGAGCCTATCTTTGAGCAGGAATTCATCCCTTGGCTCTCCTTGGGCAAGGAGAAGCTGGAACCTCATCCCCTTCTTTTATACATCAGCCCACCAAAAATTCACTTTTTTAAAAAAATTAACTACAGAAATCACCACCCCTGGCCCCTTTTAGTACCTTTTTTTCTGGTCCACAGAAACAACTTTGTGTCTCTGCTTTATCTCTGCCCTTCCCACCCAAGTCTCCATGAATCTCATGGATTCATCCCTAAGCCAAGTCTTGCTCTGGGACAGCCTGAAAAGTGTTTGGCTACCAAAGAGCAAAGACATTTCTGTGCCTTGTTGCTTTAATGTTTCCCTGGAATTCTCTTTCCTTGTGGTTTCCCAACTAAACAAGGATTTGCTGGAGCAGCTCCACGTTGTCTCTTTTTCTGAAGGGCAAAGTCCTATTTCCAAGCGTGAAAATCCTGCAGGAATTCTACTCAGAATGAACAGTAAATGAGTTTTTCTCAGGACACTCAATTTGCTCTTTCATCAGCCTGAATTTTCCCTTTTTTTTTTGTGAAACCAGGCAGCCTCTGCTTTGAAAAACCCTTTGGAAAGCACAAGAGGAGAGCAAACCTGCAGCTGAGCAGGGAGTGGAGTTATCAGTCTTTATCACCACGGGGTTATCAGTAAGTGTTTATCAATGCTTGAACACCACCCAGTAAAGAAACCTCATTAAAAGGACCCAGCCCTGCCAGATGTCCCTGTGCTGCTGCTCCTCTCCAGCCCAGAATGTCACAGCTCGGCGCAAATGTCTCACAAAAGGTGACTGACAGCCTTTATAAACACAAATAATCAACTTTAGAAGAAAATATCTGTAAAAACACATCTCTTTTTGGACTGTGAGAGTTCCTTTACCCCTTCTCCTATCAGTAATTTTTCTTCCTGTAGCAAATTCTCTCCACCAGGCAGCAGCACCAATAAAACCCTTTTCGATACTCACAGGATACACTGTGTATTTTAGGAGTTTGAAAAGAGGTTTTTAAAGCAGAATGCCATCGTTTTTGTGGGAATACAGCATCAGAGACAACTCCAACCTGTGCAAAGATGTATTCCAGGGAATTGGCATCCAGGATGGGGGTTCCCTCCGGGGCCAGCTTCTTGTCATAGGCCTTGGCCTTCCTCGGGGAGTGCCTCCACACCGAGGGCTCGCTCTCACTGGTCCCGTGCCAGTTGGTGAAATAATACCTGGCAAAAAAAGAGTCAGAAACTTTAAAAAACTTTTTGGGAAAAGCCTCCATTCCCACAAGATATTTTGGACTTTGAAAAAGCAAAGCAGTTGAAAAGCAAAAATCGGTCAAACTTCTGCCTTAAGCTTCAGTGGTCCCACACTCCGAGCACGATCCTGGCCTGAGGAACTGGGGGAAAATGATTCAATTATTATATATTATTATAGGCTTTTTCCTTTGTTAGAGAGACAGAGCACCTCTCCTGTGAGGAAAGACTGAGAGAATTGGGATTGTTCACCTGGAGAAGAGAAGGCTCCAGGGAGAGCTCAGAGCCCCTTGCAGGGCCTGAAGGGGCTCCAGGAGAGCTGGAGAGGGACTGGGGACAAGGGATGGAGGGACAGGACACAGGGGATGGCTTCCCAGTGCCAGAGGGCAGGGATGGATGGGATATTGGGAAGGAATTGTTCCCTGGGAGGGTGGGGAGGGGCTGGGATGGAATTCCCAGAGAAGCTGTGGCTGCCCCTGGATCCCTGGAACTGTCCAAGGCCAGGTTGGACATTGGGGCTGGGAGCAGCCTGGGACAGTGGGAGGTGTCCCTGGGGTGGGATGGGATGGGATTTAAGGTCTGGGATTGACATTTATAAAGCCCCAAATGTGCAGTGGTCAAGGCTGGAGTGTCCAGCCTCAGTGCAGAGTCAGGATCTTCAGCAAAATAAAATTAATATTTTTAGTTAAGCTCTTCTCAGGCAGGAACTCCAACCCAAAACTGCACCAAAAACTCCTGAGAAGAAGCAGAAGATACTCAAGAACTCCAAGGGCTGAAGCCTAAAGAGCAGAGCAAAGCAAACCCTTCTGAAATCCAAAGGAAATGCCTTTGTTTCCCTCTTCTCCTGCACAAGAGGAGTCAGAATTAACAACTCCAATTCTTTTGTTATTTCCTGAAAATAATTACGGGCACGGATTTGTGCATTGTTTGTAACTGAGGGGAGCATTTGCTCCTTTCCTATTAAACTGCTCTGATTAAGACAACATTGAGGAGCTACAAAAACAATTCCAGCCCCATTGTTCGAGGGATGAGTAAATGAAGGAGAATCTTTTTGATGGATTTGTGTGGGACAGATTTTTGCTATTCCCCTTCCACAAACAGGAACAGGAGCACAGATTTCCCCATTCCCAAGCGAGCTGGAAAGGAGATTGTGCCCCTGAGTTCCAGGAGCAGCACCCAGCCCCCCCTCAGAGCATCTTGCAGGGCATGGGAGCTGGGAAGAGGCATTTGGGAATCACTTGGGAAGGTGGATTTGGATTTCAGCCGGGCCAGGGAGTGCTGGAAATGCTGAGGGGCCCTGCTGTTCTCACTCACCTCCAGCAGCTCCTTCTTTCCAGAGCTTCCACAAAATTGTGTTATCCCAGAATGGGCTGGAAGGGACCTGAAGGATCATCTACTCCCAACATCCCTCTAGAAGGGATTTGGATCCCTTTTCCACACCAAGAAACAAACCCAGCTAGGGAAGAGTTAAACTCCTCCTGCTCTGTGTGCCAATGACTCCAGGGTATTACAAAATCCTGGGGTTTCTCATGTTGGAGCCTATTTTCTTTAAAAAAAAAGAACTTGAGGCAAGTGTAAAAAACACAGGCTGCTCCCAAAGCTTCAGTGAAAAGTCCTTTTAAAACACGACCAAAAGTGCAGCAGCAGCTGGCACTGATTTGGTGGGGAGAGGAGGAGGAGGAGGAGGAGGAGGAGGAGGAGGAGAAGTTCACACAGAAAACAAAAAGCTTTCGGCAGTGGGAGAAAAGTCAAACCCCTAAAAACATTTCAAACCAGACAAATCCTTTCATTTTAGAGAGGGAATTTCAAAAGGACAGGGCTAAAACCTCTCAAAGTAATCAAAAATACAAATGATTTCATTTCTAAATTATCATCTACAGTTAATCCACTGCTCTATTAAAAAAGCTCAGACCATTTTCCTTTTTTTAAATTCATTTAGGGACCAGTTTCACAACCCAAAACCCACAACAGAAATAAATGAAATCAAGGAAAACACCACCAGGACACAACAGCATTCCTGGGAAAATGGGAATCTTTGGATTTTAGTGCTTAACTCCTTCTGAAATGCACCTGAAATTATGTAAAATCCGTATTTTTGGCCCAAAGTTTGCCAGTTCTCATTGGTGGAGTACAAGGGACAAAAGAGATTTCCTTGCCAAACTTGAAATCCCAACTCCAAAGCTGAAAAAAATAATAAACCAGCAGAACTTTTAATTCTGGAAAGCAAGGGCTTTTCCACAGCTTCACTCTATGAAATGGTACAACAGGAAAAAAGCAGAAAATAAAGCTCAGCACAAATTAATTTTGTTCATAATTATTTTCAGGAAATAACAAAAGAATTGGAGTCATTAATTATCTTAAATCACCTTTCTGGGTTATGAACAGCCAAAGATTATTTTTAAGAGGGAGCTGTTTAAGCAATTTTAAGGAAGGTGCCTCCCATCATTCACCCAGAGCAGGAACACAAACACCAAACACAGCAAAACCTGGGGTTTAAGGATTAAAAGTTCTCAATTGATTTAAATTTAGAAGTTAATTATTTAAAAATTAATTCTATTTAAAAGTTCTTAAATAATTAAAAAGGATTGAATCCCCACAACTGCACTTTAAGCACCACCTTCTTTTACTGAGGAAAACAAAGAATTTCAGGCTCAGGGGAAATTTCACATTACACATGGGATTTTTACTATTTTTTTATTATATATTTTTATTATTATTTTATTTATTTTTATTGTTACTGTGGCTGATCTCAGAGCCAGAAAGGGCACCCAATGCTCTGTAAAAACCTTTCAGAGTCCCTCAATTTCATTATTTTGTGGTGTTTATCTGCCCAACCCCATCACAGCTGGGTAAATCTGAGCTCAGCCAGGGTTAAGGCATTAATAACACTAATAAAAGAAAAAAGAAACTACTACAGCACCCTCTTCCTCCTCCAAACCCAGCAATTATCATTACTTGAAAAGCAAAGTTCAGTCATTTTTCCTTGTAGCAGCTGATCCAACAATAACAATTCCAGTCTGGAATCCAAGTGGAAACACCTCCAGCTCAAAAATCGCATTGCAGAGCCCTCTCTTTGTGCCTCCCTGCACCCCAAACTGACCCAGGGTGGGGGAATATTATTTACAAGGTTCTTTTCTTACAGTTGTCCCTTGAAGAATCAATAAATCTGTGGAGTTCCTAAAGTTTCTGGATTAATTACTCCTGCAAGCCAAGTTTATTTCATGTATTTTTCTCCTGCACTTAAAGCTCATATTGATAGATGAAGAGTCAGAATAAAAATAATAATTAAAAATAGAAGTGAAATGTGCGGGATTAGATTTCTATCAAACCCTAAAAGGATTAAAACTTCCCTTGCTCAGAATTCCTGCCTTCATTCCCACTGGATGAGGCCAGAGCACCCTCTCAGCCCCAGATCTCAGCAATCCCTGTGCTGGATTTCCAGGATGCCACCTGGGGGTACCTCTGAGCCAAAGATCCTGGGAATATCCTGGCTCCAGGTTTTATTTTCCCAAGCTTTCCCCAGCCCAGCCCCACTGACCCCTTGCAGTCCTGAAGAATTCCAAAAGCAAGAGCCTGGTGCTTTTTCCTTTTAAGAGTAAAACTCCCACTGCCTTCAGAGGGAACTGGAACACTTCAGATGGGAATTCATCCATAAAAACACTGACACAAAACCCAATGGGCTGGAGCCAATTTTCCAATCAACCTCGACCTCGTTCACTCCCAGCTTTGTGGAGACAACTTCTCGTGGTTTTTCACCTCCTGGCCCTTTTTTCCGAGGTGAAATCCCAAAGATGCAAAGAAATCAGGAGATACTCGAAGCTCCTGCTGCTCACCTCTCCTCTAAGCTGTGCAAAGCAAGCTGCTGCTTTCGGTTTTGCTTCCCTGCTTCTTCAGGGAGCTCGGGAAGAAGAAGAAATATCAGTTTCCAGGTGTTCTCTCTTACCTCATGCGATAATGGAGCCTGAAGGATGATTTTTCCTCTACCTTGAAGACCTGGTTTGGTGCATACCAGAGCTTTTTGTTCTCATCATACAGGGCAAAGAGGTTGTGGCACAGAGGGGACACAGCTGTCACAAAAATACACAAAGGGATGAATCACAGGGTGCACATCCACACCCCAGAACACAAATGCATAAAGCAAATATTGGATGGTGAAGAGAAACTGATACCGGGATTAGCTTAAAACAAACATTAGGAAGGAAAGGTTGAGGCAGAGCTGTCACCTTGGTTCAACCCTCTGGGTTTGGGGTGTATTAAACAGATCATTCTGGTGTTAAAGTGATCCTCAAACCCTGATTTTGCCAAAGGTCTGAGCTTGAGAGGAAGTGACTTAAAACCTTCATTTTGTCCAGGTCACAGAAATGGGAGTTTTACCAAACCCACCCCTTTGTTCTCAGCTTTATTTTATTAATAAATTTAACCCCCCAGAGGTGAAAGAGGAGATTTTAGCAAACAAGCAGAAAGCTTTGGTCATTCCCCAGAGGGGTTTCCAGCTAAGAACAGACTTTGATATCAACGGGCTGATCTGCTTTAACTTTGCATTTGCTCCATCCCAGATTAAACCAGGCTGCGCTGTGTTTACAGGTCTCCTGTTTGAATTCCTTGTTTCAGTTCCCAGAAATCCCAGAACCCACCATCTGTGGGTTCACAGCCCCAAAAGAGCAGCTCCTGCACACCAACATAAATAGGGGGGTGTTAAATATCCCTCACTTTGCTTCAGTCTCTTAAAAAAACAACAGCAGCACTCATTTGAGGAGGTTTGTCCTGCAGATTCCCATCATTTCACCCATTCCCATGGAAGAGGAGCAATTAGGCAAATGAGCTGAAGGGTATTACGAGAATCCAGGTGATGTGGGCAAAGAAAACATTTGAGAGCTGCAGGAAAATTCCTGCCCAGTTCACACCCCCACAGCAGCTGGGTAACATTTGGTGTTCCACGGGGAACAGGAATGGGCAGGAAAGAACCCCAGAACTGTAAATACAAAAGCACACTGGGTGATGAGATCCAACAGAGACGAAATCCACTTTTCCCTGTGGAATTACAGGTATTTTGCTGAGCCCCAGCCCAGAGGGAACAGCACAGGACAGACCCTGACACGTGAGGGATGCACACGAGGTAAAAGCAGCTTTGTGGGGATTTACTGGGACAGGGTGGCTCTTCCCCTGACTGGCACACAGAGGATGCCTCACTTTGGGTGCTGAACTGAAATAAACCCCAATACTCACAACACCTCTGGGCAGCCTCAATGCACAGCTCCTCCGAGGTGAACTCGCCGCTGGAGTAACAAATGGGGGCTTTGTCCTGCAGGTAGAAGAGGATTTCCAGCCCCTGGTGTTGAGCTTCCAGGTTGAGTTCGTTCTTCCTGGTGCCCCTCATTTTTGCACAGAAAGCCATGGCTTTGCAATCTTCTTTTACGTTGAGATACTGGGAGAGGAGGGAAAAGAGCAAAGGGAAACGTGAGGGGGAGCCGGAATCGTTACCACAACACAAATCCATCCCTGCCGGCACGAGGGGCCAGGCACCACAGCTCTCAAAATCCTCAGGTGGGGAAGCTGGTTCTTCAAAACCAACGAGAGGAAAAGGGGGAAAAAAGAAATGTCAGTGATTATTCTGATTCTGGGAACTCTTCTCCCAATCATTCCCTTCTCTTCCGGTGGTTCCACAGCTTTTCTGAAAGGTTTCTCTTCTCACTGCAAAGCACAAAAAACTTTCACATCCTTCAGCACTTAATTGGCTGGAAAACAACACTTGAGACCGAGTGATTTAAACAGCTCATTTTATGTTTCCTTTTTTAAAAAGTCACCTTCTTTTTTTACAACCCCTGAACAGCAAAATACTTCTCATTGTTTTCTCCCCTCTCACCCTTTGTGTTTGAAACTCCTGACACTTTATGAGTCACGGCGTATTTTATAAGATTTATTGGCATTTATTTTTTATTACTACTGCTCTCTCTCTCTCTCTCTCCAGGTGGAAAGAGTAGCACTGAGTGGGTTTAATGCAAAGGCTTTCAGATTGCCAAGGATGCACAACAGGGCAGGTCTGACTCAAAAGAAAATTGCATTTTATACCCAGTGCTTAAATAGAAAGAGCAGAAAGTTATTTGAGTTATTTGGGTTCTTTGTTCCATGTTTTTCTAAACTTCAGCTCAATCGACAACAAAACCAATTTTATAGTTTATGAAATTAATCCTCCCACTAAAAAACAAATAAAAAATAAACCCCAAAGCCAACACACCTGCATTTATGTGCCTGTGGGATCCTCTACACAACTGAAATGGGTTGTCTTCACTCTGCCCAGGAGCAGCTTCACTCTGACTGAAAAAAAAAGGGAAAACAGGCATTGTCAGGAACGGCTTTGCACAGTTTGAGGCACAAATGAAAAGGTCAGGCTGATGAAATTCCACCTGCAATCCCAGGGAACCTTTGTTATAACTGAGATCTGCATCTGGTCTCAGCCAGAGCCAGTCCCAGGAACCACCCAGGGGTTTGGGCACTGATCTCCTCCGACACTTTGGGGGCACTGCCTGAGATGCAACCAAAAATCCCAGGGAAAGCTTTGGTTATTCCCTGCATCTTCCCCCTGTTTTCAGTTTGGGGCTGTTCTTGTCACAAGCCTCAGCTGTGACACCACAGGAACCTTTTCCTCTGTGCTTTACTTCCTGACTTTTGAAGTGGCTCCATTCCTCCCATTTTTCATTAGATACTAATTCCAACCCTCCCCTGCTCTCTGTTGTTTCTTCCCCTCCCAGATCATCATTTAAAATGTGTCTAAACCAAACCTGACAGCGCTGCTGGGCTGGGAAACCTCACCCGTCACTCATCCGAGGCTGAAAGATTCCTCCACTCCCAGCCTTCATCCCTCCTTTTTCCCTCCTCCCCCATCTCTGCCAAAATGTGTTTAAACTAAATGTGTATTTATTATTTTTGCTTCACCAGTGCGAGGCCTTAACCTGACCTAGCAGACTGCAGCAAATATTGCCTTAAAAGCCTGAGGCTTAGTCTGGAAAAAGTCAGACAGTGCCACACAACTTCCCTCGTGCTTGGGAAGAGCCCAGCAAACGTGACACCGTCCCAGAAAAAGAATTCTATTGAAGAGCCTGGCACACATTCCCAATTAAATTGCATGTTCCTGCCATCCCTGCCACTCGAATGCTAAATTTGACTTTCCAGGCACATTCCCTTGGCAATAATATGGGGAAGAAGTAATTGAAAGTGTGATTTTTGGGATATGCAGACAAGCCAGGAATTACTTCTGCACAGCACCAGAAAACTGAAATGCAAAAGGTGAAAAATATTAACTTGAATCTCATTAAAACCACCCCCTTTTAAATGACATTTAACTGAAGCTCCATGTATTTCAATGTCTGTGTGGGCCTAACGTTGAAAAGATTGTCCAGATGTTTTAAAATGTGAGGGGGAATATAAAACCACAGCCTTTTACAGATTCATAAATCAAACTTTTTGTTTTCCAACAGAGCTGCTTTGCTTTGGTTAAAAGCTCCTACTCTTGGTTTTAGCAATTCCCAGAATCCTAAAAACCCTTAAGTGCTGCTTCATTTACAAAACCTTCTGGGGATGAACCAAACAAACCAACATCCAATGTCTGATTTATTATTTCCTAATGGGTTTTCCAGACATTCCCATGCTCATTGTCAGGGATTCACATTTTAAAAACGCATCCTCATCTTCCAAAAAGTCTCCTTTGACCGAGACAAATTCCTGCTCTGTCAGAGCATCCCTCACCAGACCTACACAGTGAAATGCTTCATCTCTGAAATGTGAAGGGGATTTTTATCCTTTGCCACTGAAAAGCTCTCAGAGCCTCAGTAGAGAATTGTTATTTGTGTATTTTCTGGGCTCTTCCCTGCTCCAGGGGACACAGCCCAGGACCAGAGGGATGTGCTCAGTCCCTGCTCACTGACAGGACAGCACTCGCTTTTTTCAGGCATATTTTCATTTCACTTCCTTTCTGTTTCTCCCAGTGGAAACAGTCCTTTGTGATGCACCCTCCAAAGTACTTTTGGGAATGCAGGATGGCTCTTCTTGAGATCCCACTCCCCCAAGCAAAGGCTTTTCCTGGTTATTTAAAATCCTGACCCCCACACACACATGCACCGCCTGGCTGGGCAAGGGAAGCCAGGTGATGGAATCCTGTTGGATTTCAGATTCCCAGGCTGTTTCTCCCTGGATCCCTCTGGATAAGACATCTGGGCACTGCCCAGGCTCCCCAGGGCATGGGCACGGCCCCGAGGCTGCCAGAGCTCCAGGAGCGTTTGGGCAGCGCTGCCAGGGATGCCCAGGGTGGGATTTGGGGTGTCTGTGCAGGGCTGGAGCTGCACTGGATGATCCTTGAAGGTTCTTCCAGCTCAGGATATTCCAGGATTCTGTGATTTCTTCCACCTCCTTCAAAATCTGTATTTCCAGCACCTGACTGGCAGCGTGAGCACACACCCGGCCCGGGGCAACACCAGCAGAGGGAGGTGATGGCTCATCCTTCACTCAAGGGTCCATCCCACAGCCCAGAGATTTTGGGCACAAACACAAAGCCATGAACCCACAGTTGCCAAAACCCACATCTGATTTCTTTGGATGATGTCAAAGAACAGATCTGGAGCCCAGGAAAGATTTTTTTTTTTCCCTCACACACAGACAGAGCCCTCACAAACTTCTGGTATCAGAAAGAGGAAAAGTTATGAAATAGGGGGAGGGAAGCCTAAAGATGGATTGTTCAAAGTCAGTTTGGCTATTAAACTATTAAGATATCCAGGAGAGAATAACATTTGGCAAAAACTCAAGTTCCTGATTAGGATTTGCCACAGTTGAAGCCCAGCAGCTCCAGCATTTTTAAGAAAAAAACCACATGTACAACACCATTTGTTAAGCAACCCCTTTAAACCTGTGCAGGCCTCGAAAACTAAGAACAGGCAGATGCAGAAATTAAATATTTTTGAAACTATCTGCAAGTCTTCCTTGATCCAGAAAGATGCTGCTCCACCAACACCACACTTTCACCATAAACCAGGATCCTGGAAGGCAAATGCAAAGATGGAAGGTCCATTTCAGAACCTTTTCAGCAAAAGCCCCTAAAATATGAGCACAGGAAAATCCCAGATAAAATCTGACCAACCCAAAACTCACTTTGAAGCACCATTTGCAAGTTCTTCTTCTTTTCTGCCCTCTCAGCCCATTTCGTTTCTGGTTTCCTGACACGGCCACGGCCTGGGGATGTTTATGATTGCTTATGCCAATACAGGAACAGATAAGTTTTCCTTAAGCATCAGGTCACTTTTGTGCTATTTATCCTTTAATGCCAGCCCAAAAGCTCTCAATTATTATTATTTTTTCACCACGCTCCTCAAGAAACTTTTCCCAGCCTGTACAGCACAGACCATGCATTTAATCCTGCACAACCTCCTAGAGACTCAGTGAAAATTTAGATATATGAGCACAAGCTGTTTGTTTCCCACAGGATTCTCTCACCAAAATGTACGTTTTATTTGTTTCACTTATGCATGATTGTGTTCATTTTATGCTTTTATTCAGTGAGCTCATCACACTCTGTTTACTCTGCCCCCAAACCAGAATTAATAATTCCCTTGGGTTTTTCTGTGGAATCCGTGCTGTGACACGACCGATCCACGCTGTAAAATTGTGTTTTAAAGTAGGGCCAAGAGGGCACAGAATGGAAATTTTCATCAAAAGTGGTTAACGTGCAGCAAAGTTCTCAAGAACTGAAAACCAGCCAGCTTCATTAGTGGCATGCTAATATTAACAGATATCAAATATTTCCATTTTTAGCTCTCCGGCTCTGAGCAGCACAGGAGGCCAACTCCTGGTGTGTTCTCTGAGTGCTTTGTGCCTACCCAGAGCTTCATAGACCCACTCCATCCTCTGCTGCACCCTGAGAACTGACCCTGCTCGTTTCCTGCGCCTTTCCAAGGCACTTTCAGCCACTTCTCTGAATTTCATGACGTGGCACCAGTGTGGGAAGACGTTTCTCAGCCCTCTCAGAGAGCTGTGTGTTAATTTGCCACCTTTATTTTCTGCCTGTAATGGCTGGGGCACATGCAGGAGCACACAAACACAAAATCACATTTTTTTTCTGTATTACCTGCTCTTTCCAGCCTGATTTTCCTTTGGATACAGACTGGGCTTCTGTAGTGACCGATTTTTTTATAGCATGGTTTGGGTTGGAAGTGACCTTTAAAGGTCACAACCGCTCTGCAATGAGCAAGGCCATCTTCAACTAAGCTTTTATAGCTCATAAATGTGTGCTTAATCCTCTTTCACCCCCAGTTTCTGGTATAAAAACAACTTTAAATGACACAATTCTTGAGGCTTACAACCTATTATTATATCCTTGTGTAGTCAACACCAAGCACTTCTCCTTAAAACCAGGATCAATTTCCTTGGAGGCAAAGGTCTCAAGCCTCAAGAAGCCATCATGGAAACCTTCCAACAACGACCTGATTTTTCTGCAATTAGTTTTTCCTCACAAGCCAACTATCTAAAAGCCAGCTTTATTGCTCTGACTGATGCTAACGGGGCTGAAGGGGCATTCCAGTTTGAGGGTGATTTACACGGACAATTTGTTTTTATTCCTGCCTGGGACACAGCATTAATGATCCTTTTCCTTCCTTGATGTTCTCTCTCATCCCCACGCCCGTGGCAGTCTGCACCTCTGGGATGGGATGGAAGTTCTCTGGAAAAGAGCCACGCCACCTTCCCAGCAATGGAGCAGAGCTCCAGGAAGCGCGGCCTCTTCCCGGTGGCACCGCGCTGATTTCAGGGGTTTCCTGAGGGGCACTTCAGACCGGTGGGAAAACTTCCAGGGAAATCAGTCAGCGTGGCAAACACCTCCGAGGTTTCTCTCAAGAGAAAGTGTTAAGGGCTGTGCAGAGCTTGCTCCTGCTGGGCTGACGTGGCGGTGACCCCCAGCAGGTCACTGGGGCAGGATGCGGCAGGGCTGCGGACGTGTTCCAGATAAAAGTTAAAACTTCCACGGAAGCAAATCAATGGGAATGAGGCACAGAGAGGGAGAGAGCAGGGGTCACACACATCAGCTCTGCTCACGCACAGCAACAGCTCCAGAGCTTCAGCCTGGCACAGCGCTCAGGGCTACGAGCAGGAGCTGAACCAGGGAATGGCTCTGCCTCTTCTGAGGGAGCAGAACGCTCTGCAGCCGTGGTACGGATCCAGCAGAACGGCAGCAGCGGAAAAGAACAGAATGGAAGAAACCCCACCCCAACACGAGCCATTTCTCTGCTGACTGGGGGACCAGAGTGGGACATCGTCATCACACAACCGACCCCGTGGGGACGTGGCCGGAGCAGCCACCAGGCCAGGGCAGTGCTGGGGAACTCCAGGAGTTTTCCTAAGCAGGAAAAGCCACAAGGAGGGAGGTGAAGCAGTTTCATGGTTCACACGTTGCACATGAAGGTCTGTAATTGGAGAATTCCTCCCCTCTTTAACCAGGCAGGAGCAAGAGAGGTCACTTCATCCTGTTCTCCTGAGCCTTAAAATCTCAGAGATCCCACCATGCTGAAAAAATTAATGAAGGAACCTCTGGGGACTCGTTATGCATCTACAGGCTCTCAGAGCTCCAAGTCCTCCTAAAAGCCAAGTTTTACAAGCCAGAGTCCATCTCACCTCACCTTATTCACTTAACAAAATTCATTTGCTCCACAGGCTGTGCATGTGGAGATGGGATGATCCCCAGGGCCCAGACGTGCCCTCCTGGCACCTGTTCCGCTGGATAATTCCTTAGATCATTCCAAGGGAGCTTGCTGCAAAACAAGCCCAACAACCACCTCCATGACCCACTGGTGGCTCCTCAACAAGGGAATCCCACATTTCACTGGCTTTTAAGGAAAAAGCAAGCATGGCTTTATTACGACGGCACCCGGATTTCCGACGGTGCCTCAGATCTTTAGTAAGAAACAAACCAAAACAAGCAGCCAGCTGAGGTCTAGCAAAATCAGGACCAGTGAGAAACATTCTCAACAAGTCCTTTCCGCAAATGAGTAGAGGAGAAATCAAATGAGTTGCTCACTTACCCAGGAAATCAGTGCCAGCACAGGTAATGCCCAGCTCTCCCACATCCCTAACAGAGAGCAAGAGTTGGAAGCAGTTCCTCCAAGCCCCACCAGCCTGAGGAGGTGAACTTCTCACAGGCTTTGCTTTCTAGTTTGAGTGTGTAAAACATGCAAAGGGGCTGGGACTGGGCGACCACAGAGCTGCTGCAAAGGTCCCGCTGGCTCACGGCCACCTCGGCGGGGCTCTCGGCTCACAAACCACACACGGTCACTTCCCTCCTGCTCGGCCCTGCAGCCACTTCCTGGAGAGCAGCTCCAGATGTTCTTCTTGACCTTTATCATTTTCACATCTTATCACGAAATGGAGGCTCCTGGCCCAGTTCTCTCCAGCCCTTCTTCACTGGGCAGCGCAGCTATGAGCAAAACTCCTCACCCCCCACAACACCCCCACCATAAAAACACCGATTTGGGGTTGGAAGGGACCTTAAAGATCATCTCATTGTCACCCCTGCCACCATCAGCCACCACACACACGGAGGTCAGAGAAGGAACAAGCAACAGGGAAGGTTTTGCAGCAGCAAAATTCCTTTAGTCCAGCACCATCCTGCACAGGGGCTGAGCTGCCCAGGAGCTGTGAGGGCATCCCAGCTCCTCCCACGGAGCAGGAATTCCTGAGGGCAAGCACCAACTCTGCCTCAGTAGAACAAACTGAAACAGTGGCACCTCTTGCACTCACCCCGGTTTCAAAATGAGTGTCACCGACTTGTTGCCATTTAGATCCCTCCAAAGGCCCTAAAGAGGTTCTCACTACGTGGTCAACATCTCTGAATATAGCAGAGCATCCGAACCCCCCAGATGGCTGCTGGCAGTCGTGTGCTTCCTGTGGTGGCTTTGCACTTTGGTAAGACTTTTTTGATGGTTTGCCTTCTTCTTTTTTGTTTTTTTTATTTATTTTTTTTAATGTGGCCAGAAGATATTGTTAAAGTTCACTTTTAAGGGCTCGCCCTTTAAAACGAGGCCCAAACAAAAGCAAACAAAACTTCACCGGTTTTGTTCACCCTTCTGCTCAGAGCAAACCACCAACAAAAACATCCCCTAACCAAGAAACGTTCCTGCTACAACAGAGCTGAAAACCACTCAATTCCATAACAAACTTGGGATTTACTACTGACATCGAGAGCAATTTGATCTTCAAAGCCTCTTACCCCTCTCTGTGCTCTCTGCTCCTCTTTTATTCAGTTAAAGCCCTGCTGTAATGCTGGTAGCCCCCAGCTGTATTTAGTCAGAAAGGTGCACAAGATCTTCTCAGGCTCAATGGAAAGCGGACAATACGGACTTTTCCAACCCAAAAAATTCCCATGTGGCGTTATTGGGCTACACTGGTTTGGTGTGCATAGAAGAAAAATGTTTTCAGTTTAGAAAAGTGGGCACAGAGTGAGCAGCTCAAGCACTGCATGGTAAGAAATGGACAACCCAAGGAAGAATCTAATGCCACTGAGACATAATTTTTAATACAAGTGGGAAATACAGGTATTTATTGCCCATCTGATGGGATAAACACACACAGCAATTACTTCTTATTATTGACTAATCACCAGAGAACGCCTGTACTCATGGCTGGCTGTAAAGACATTTGTCCCTCTTAGTCAGAGGAAAGAACTGGGACAGTTAATGGACTTGTGTGAACCAAAATGAGGTTTCCAAGTCCTCTGACTGAGAAGAGATCTTATATCTGCATCTAAACTCATCTCTTTAAACTGCAGATTCAAATCTGGATGAGTGAACTCTCCCCCAGGATATGCTTTGGTTTGCTTGCAATTGCTTTTTTATTTTCAGGCTTTAATGAATCCTTACATTGCCTACTCTGAATCCTTATATTCCCACCTTCAAAAAGAGGAGCTAAGCCCTAAGTACCACCTGTAAAGACAATAAAGAAATTACATGGTTCAGATCGCACCCTAAATTGTTTTTCTCTGATCCCAACTACAAAAAAGATTGGGGAAAAAAACTTATAATTTCTCCCAGCTGAAGGCTCTTTTCTTCCCAAAAATCAAACACAAAGAAACTGGCAGAAGCCACTTGAAACAGAAGAAGCCAATCAATGAGAGCCAAACGAAGCCTTTAGGAAGTTGTCTCAGTAAACAACTCAAGCTCTGCCAAAACCCAGGATCCTTGTGCCTCCCTTCGGTGGCCACAAGCAGAGCCCGAGCTCTGGCTCCTCTGGGACACTAAGGACACGTTTCCCAAGGTTTCCCAGGGATTCTCCTTCAGAATATGGAACAGCCAGCTGCCAGCTGCTGCAGTTGAAGTCTTATCTAACAGCTGCCTTCTGCCTCAAACAGAGGAACACCCTGTTACTTGTCTGGTATCGGTTTTATCTCCTGAGACAACCAAGACAATTCGGTGTTTGAGCACGGCAGGCTCTGCCACCAGCAGCACGAGGAACCTGTAAATCCAGTCCTGTCCTCCAGCACCACCCCCTCACAAACAGTGCTTTGAGACACCCTACACATCATCACAGATCTTCTCCAACTGCCCAAAGCTCTGCCAACCATTTTCAGCCATGAATTTTCACTGGCCAGTTTAACTGTGAATGCTACAATTAAGAGTTTGCTGGTGTGAGTCTCCTGTCAACCACGAGCTGTAGCCCAGCACCACCCTGGCAAACAAATCAAATATTTACCCTCAATTCATTCAATCTCATGGACAAATACATCCACTATTTTTAACTAACTGGCTAAACAGGAGCAAATTTTACAAGTTTGCCTCTGAGAGCTGTGTCAACAGTGATCCACAGGTGGTGAGACTTGTGAGTGGCTCCAGTGCACAGTGATGAGCAGTGGGACTTTGTTTTCCTTTCCTTAGGGAGTCCTGCTGGGTTATGGATTTGATCATTTGTCCTGCAGCTTGCAGGGTTCTCCTGTCACTGATGGTTTGGTCCCAGAGTGCCTAAAGCTGCCTTTGCACCCATCCATCCCCCAGACAGACCCTGCTACACTTCACACCTGGCACAGATCTCACCCCAACAACAATTCCAGCCTGGCACCAACAACTTCCCTGCCCTACAGAGCCTCACACCTCTGCCAGGTTAACAACCCAACTTAACTCTTCTCCACAATTCTGGTAGGGCTGAACCATCTCATGTTTATTTACAATTCACCCATTTCTCTCCTTTTAGAAAACATTTGCTTGTGCCATTTCTGCAGTGGCTGCCTGGTAACTCCAGGTGGTCTTTAACTCCAGAATCATCATCCTCTGAGTCTTATACGATGCAGGAAAGCTGAAAAAAACCCCAACTTTAAACATGTATTCTATATTTCAGAATTCAAAGTCAAAAATTATGAGAGGAATGTGACTTCTACCTTTCCAGGAGCCTATCTGCATTCCCAGCACTGTCTGTGTACTATGAAAACTGACAGTAGCTCAATTTCTTGCTTTGGCCAAGAGCAGTTTCATAAAAGTTCACGGCCAGTTAATTTTTCAGTCCAGTTATGATTTTATTTCAGAAGCCCAGAGCAGCAGACATTTCCCAGCTGCAGCTCTGCCTCCCTCTCTCAAGAGCAGCTTTGGGTGCAGGACCATGTCCCTGCTGCTGGGAAGGATCTTCGGGCTTTGCTCTCCCAAGGTCTCGGCTGCACGAGCCACGGGGCAGCCTTTCTCCCACGAGGCTGATAACAGGAGTTATCTCAGCTCCCACAGCTCCAGCAGAGCCAGTTCATCCCCATCCAACCCACCAAGCTCTGCTCTGCAGAGCTGTGACCCCTCCCACCCTTCCCAGCTCCGGCGCCAACACAGAACTCAAGGAATTCGGTTGTGCAGCAGGGAATGTTTGAAAAGAAAAGGAAAATGAAAAGAAAGCGACTTCCAGCCAGCACAGGGATTCATTCCACTGCAGAATTCCCAACTCATGGCTACAGTCCCTGCCTAACAGCGAATCCACGAGCCACTCTTGCACCTTCTGTGGTCCCAGGCCAAGCCCTCCCTCAGCAGCAGTAAACAGGAAGCCACTGCTGAACTCGGTGACACAAACGCACCCCAAGCAACCTGCTCGGCTTCCTCCTGCTGCAGACACAGCTGGAAACAGCTGGAAAGAGAACACCTCTGCCTGCGAAGGAGAGAGCCAGGGCTGCACCTTCCTGGCCATCAGAGCTCCGCGTGCTGCTGTGCAGGAGGGGCAGCACCCTGCTTGCAACAGAAAAATTGGGATTTGTTTATTTATTTATTCCATCGTGGCTAAAACGTTGGAATGTTTTATTCATGTATTAAACCACGGCCCTTTTGAGACAAAATTCCACCTGGTGAGGTCAAAAACCACTTCTAGGTACTACCAAGCTGCTCCTGCTAGTTTTAAAGTCCAATTTATCCCTGCAGGTCCTGAGGCAATCCTGTGAGTACCACACTGCAGCACTTCTGGAAGCATCAAGCACAAGAATTATGGCCAGACCTTAAAAGCTCAGAAAAGGCAGGACTGAAGACATCACCCCCAATCAATTAAAGGAGCTGCTGCCATGGAAAGTGGCCTTAAGAGCTCACTACAGCTCTTAACTACCTTTCCTGTAAAGAGCTTAGTACAGTAAATGTGAGTAAGCAAATATTAAAAATAGCTAAGCTGGGCCACTCTTGTTCAATGGCTTTTAGCACTGACTCAGCCACGGGTGACTCATCCCGAGGCTCATCCCAAATCCCTCCTGCCGTGTCTGCTTTGCCAGGCTGGCTCTAACATCCCCTGCTTCACACCCTGGACACCACTGGCTGCTCTCAGGAGCTCCAGGACAGAGGGGTCATGTAAACACCACGAAAAATTCTGCAGGATTTGCTGCTCCTCCTTTCAGCCTTCAGGGATCATTCTGAAGAAGATCATTTATGGGCTTATGCTACTGAAAGCCAGTGTTAAAAAGGACTTGAAACTAAGGGTTTGTCAGGCTGAAATCACTCTCCGAAAGTTTAACAGGCACCTCCCAAACTTTTGGCTTCAGAAAATACTTTCCTACCCTCTCCCCCTTAACTGCAGCCACGTTGAGCTACTGAGTTGCCCTCCAAGACACGGAATTACTGAGTTGCCCTCCAAGATCATCCTCAGAAATCCCAAAGCTGTGATCACAGACTTTCTGAGTGCAGGATCTCTGCCCTTTGTTGTTTGAACCCCACAAAAACCAGAAAAAACCCCTCCTAAAGCGAGTCTTTGTCTTATTTACGGGAACTGCTGGTCACATACAGGGAATTTCCAGAGTTAAGTTCGTAACTTTTATACTTTGACTGTACATTTACCATGAAAACAGAGGAGAACAGAAAAGCCTTAAAAAAACCTTCATGACAGACGTAACGTTTAATTGAGATTAATTAAGTTAATCAGATATCAATGATACGTAGATACTAGAGATGGTAATATGTGATCCTGTATATCTCCAGAACTATTTATGTGCTTAAAAATCATATAGACCAAAGTCTTTGCCAGAATTGCAGCGATATTGACCCAATAATTTGTGACGCTCATGCCATAAAAGAGATCATAAAAAACGGCAAGGGGAAGAAAAGAGAGAGGCCAGGATAGCAAAGCACTGAGTTAATGTTGTAATCATATAATTAATCATCATATAAATCCTTCACAAGTTACATCAAGTTTTTATTGCATCTTCCCCTCTCACTGCCAAAACAACAACAGGTTCTTTTGGGGTTGAGTGGCTTGTTTTGGACACCCAGGGAAAAGAAAACACAGGAGGAAAAATCCTGAAACCTTTAGGAAAAATACTTTCTATTTTCTGGAAGTTGTTGAGTATTATACTTGCACTACTCTATTATGGACCTATGAATGAATTATTAATTTCTTCTCTTCATTATGTTGTGCCAGCTTTAAAAAAATACCATTTTCTGCTCTTTTTTTTTTTTTCCAGAAAAGCAGAATATCACTAATTTGGGCAAAGTTTTCACCTTAATTCAGAAAAAAAGAGAGGACAGATAAACGTTAAGCCCAGACTAAGCCACTTGTAAAGGATTAAAACCCATTTGCCTGCATCCAAAACTAACAGAACCCGGCAGCAACAAAGTCCCAGCTCAAACTGCCAAGCGAGAAAAACAGGAACTGGGCTCTAGAGCTGGGGTTTCGTATTTCCCCTTTTGAACTTGATACCAGAACTAACAATACATTTTGTGCCTCAGAGACCATGAGACACGAACTTTTCTGATGTTTTTTTTCTTTTTTTGAGGGAGGGGGGAGGGTAAATTTAGAATCCACGAATTGCTGCAAAAACTTGGTTTTAATTTTAACTGAGCTGTGAGTGCAGCTTCACGCTCCCTGTGGATTTTTTTTTCATACTTCTACAAATGAGAAATCAGAGGAGCGAACACGGCTGGAAAAGAAGGGCTCCAAGGGAAATTTGTGAATCCCACAGCCAGGAAATTTGGAAAGACAGAGGGAAAAATAAAGACAGAGACAAGGCTGAGGAACTTTAAATCACAAATTACACCTCTCCCCTTTTTTATCCACTGTGATGAAACTGGCTGGTTTACAGTCACAGTTCCAAGGCCTGGATTTCCAACCCAAAATCTATGGAAAAAAAGGAACTTTTATGAAGCATCTGGACATTTCCTGCTTGGCTCCAAGGCTGCAGCCAATTTGCAAATACCCCAGCATTTCTGGGCAATAAATATTTAACTGCAGTGGGCAGCGCTTCCGACAAATTCCACTTTGGGAAGCAAATCCCCCTGTAAAGCACATGGAACCCGGGAGAAAATAATGAGAAATAAAAGCAGAAGGTGCCCTGTGCATGCACAAACTGAGGACACCACAGCCCTGAGCTGTCCGAGGGGGCTTTCAGCTCTAAATTCTCTTCTCCATAAAGAACTTCCCTTTTTTTGTGGCCTTAAAAGCAAGTCAGAAATTTAATTGTGAGTTGACATGCAGGAATCTGAACAACAAACCCTCCAATTTCAGCTTGTTGTTGGGTCATCCCTTACAAAAACTAGCAATCCCACATCAGGCACTTCCATAATTTACAGAAACCTCTGGATTTTTGGGAGGCTCAAAAACCACTGCCCTGTCACTGCAATTGCCAGAGCGCTGTTATCCCGTGAAAACTGACTCAAAATGCACCAGCACATTAAAAAAAAATCACAATGCTTGAATAGCTTCAGAATTTAAAGAGCTGAGAGAATATTTTAGTACACATTAAATAAATATTTGGTACATGAAGCAGATCTCTGCGTTGAAAGGTCAACCAGAGGCTTCAGACAAAACACAGAGAAATCAGTTTTAGGAAAAAAATATCCGTAATTCCTGCAGTAACTTGGATGTATCAACCCCCCAGCACTTTTCTTAAGCAATATGAGAATTATCATTTGACTCTCACAGAGGGCAAATGCCTGGTTTTCAAATCAAAATATTGCCCTGGGTGTCACAACCTGGAAATGGCCACAACCAAGCTGCATTTCTGCCTTGGTATTTCTGTCACAAAGTCAAACCAGTTCATTTCTCAAATGTAAGTGCACATAAATCGTATTTAACCAGCAATAAGAAAGCCAACATTTATTTTTATGTATGTGACTTCTGTGCATACACCGTGGTTATCTTTATATAGAAGGTTATTTGCAATTAAAAACTGCCTGCTGCACCTCTCTACACAATCCCAGACACATTTTTTCCACGTAAACAGAAAAAAAAGAGTAATTTTCCTCATTCTTACAGGGAAATAAACTCAAGAAATCCATCGGTCCACAGTCTATTCTTTATCTGCCTTCAGTGCTCACTGTACAATCCATCTCTGCTAAAATCTGACATTTTAGTGGATCAAGACATGCAGAAAACGTTCTCATGAGCAAATTCATTTGAATTTAAACAAAAAGACAACAAGCCTGTTCTACAGACTCACCACGAGGAGAACTTGGCTCCCAAGAGAGAGGAATTTGGGTGGCACTATCCCCTCATCAACCATAGCAAGGAAACCCAGGGTCACTTGGAAACTCCAGAGAGATTCAGAACACTTGCTCTGCACATTTTTATTTTGGTGATATTAAAAGCCCTGATTTATGGAGTGCTAAACAGTCCAGAAATGCCATCCCACTTCTTATTTGTGTCCCAAGAAACTCCGAGCTAATGGATTGTGACCACAAGTCACTGAAACCAGGGCAAAGGACTTCATTTGGGCTGCTCTGAACTTTGCTTTCTGCCAGTTCTCATCACATGCTTGACCCAGGCACTGGAGTCATGGAATGGTTTGGATCGGGAAGGACCCATCTTCATTCCAACCCGCTGCCATGGGCAGGGACACCTTCCCCAGAGGAAAAATGCCTTGCATAAAAGCTCTGGAAAAGCCACCCTGCCATTTCAGCTGGGAATGAGGAAAGTTTAACTGAGAATTACAGAAGCCAAAGCCACAATTTTTCAATCTTGTGAATTCTTTTCTGTTTACTGCAACATGAGAGCAAACAGCTGGGGCAAGGGAAGGGAACCAGCATTCCAGATATTCCAGTAACAGCCATTCCTTGCTAGTTATTATCAACAGGACTGAAACACTCACATCCAATCTGGCAAGAAATCCAATTATAAATAGAAGTTAAAAATGGATGTCTGAGGTATTAATTTTATTAAAATTTATATATTACAGAAGTGCTACATGAAAGACGTCCCAGCCCCCTAATGAGAGGACTGGTGTACAAATTATTTATTTTCTTAAGCAGAAGATGACATTTTGTCTTATTAAAAACACATCCTGATCAAATTACCTTTTTTTTTTTTTTTCTTAAAGCCAGAGCCTTTGACTTAGAACAAGACCACAGCTCCAAAATGAAAGAGGAAAGAACACAATTATTGCAAAATTAATTGGCCTGACCCCCCATTACTCATGCTCACAGATAAAAACCCACCCTGGTTCATATTTTTAGTTCACAGCTCCAGGAAACGATCAGGATCAAATGCAAATTGAACGAGGAAGACAAACCGGAGCTGGAAACTCAGAAAACGATGCGAGGCTCAGCGTGAAAACTCCAGCCAGAGCCAACTCCACAACACAATTCTGAGTCACCAGTTCTGCTGAAGAACACCCACCACACTGAGCTCCTCCACATCAGCTGATTCCCCAGGTCAAATTCCCAAAAAGGAACTTTTCCCTCCTATCCCCATTTTCTAGCTCACCCCTGACTGTGGATGAGGCTGAGACAGATGGGGGGAAAAGGGAATTACCCCATTTTAGCCCATTTTATAGTGGGATGCTCATGGAGCAGAGTCCTTGCTCTCTACAGAGGCATGGCCTAAACCCTATCCTTTAGAGCCTGATTCTAAACTAAACCCTACAAAATTAAGCTCTATTACACAGATACATAACATATTAACTGCTTCTTAAGCCTTTGCTTGGGGTTTAATAAATTACACATTTCTGTTTCAGGCTGTGCCCTCCCAGTGAGTACAGACATGTAGAAAAGCTTTATAGGACCAGGAGTGTGTATTTGTTTAAAAGATAACAATCATTATGGCAGTTTTCCCTGCTAATTAACCACTCCCAACTTTCCCTGCGTCTGGAACTGAGCAACACCAGGTTTTAATAAATAAATATCCTGAAATGGCCTGGGAAAGCTGCTCATCTCCACTGGTTTTGAAAACTTCTAAACCATATGGAAGAGAGAGGATTTTTTTTTTAAGGATAACTTGGTGATTAGAACATACCCTAAAACATTTCTAAAATTGCTTTGGCTGTGAGCAGATGTACAACAGAGCCGGGTGAAGGTGTCACTGTTTTACTGGTGGTTATCAGTGTTTATGGGTGAAAAAAGGAATTGTCCCACCCAGCAGAACAGGGATGGGACATTTTGAGTGATCATGTGCACATCTGCCAGCTGGCCTGGCCCTAAATGCAGAACTACTGCAGATTAAAGAGCTTCCAAAATGTGAGCTGAAATAGGCAATAAATCTTCTTTTCCCTGGCTCTGGCTGGAAAAAGTTGTGGTTTTAACAAAAACCTTTGCAATCTCAGCGAAATTACCAGGAAGAGTGGTTTGCATCTCAGCTGTATTTCAAAGGCTGAACTCGCCACAAAGCTTGGAGAAATCCAGTTTTTTATGTAATAACTCAATTTCAGTGATAGGCACCGATTTGTGCGTGCAAAGCTGAGCTTGTACAGAACTCCACAGCCAAAGGGGAGTCAGCAGAGTGTGCACACAAACAAGCACAGCAGTTTAACTGCTAATTAAACTTCATCAAGCAGTTAAGTAATAAGGACACATTGGATTGAACAAGTCCTAAGGAGTTTGTTCATCAGTCAAAGCAAGAAACAAAATCAAGGACCTGTCAATGAGAGGTCACGTGAAGGCGATGCAGGATGCAGATTTCTCTCCCTGCAGAGGCAGATTTACAGGCTGGCAGGTCCTTTGTCACATAAAATTAATAGTTTAAGTACAGAGAGAGAGGGTGGTTCTATAGGAATGGGAAATGATGCACGGACACAGCACCAGGCCCAGGCTGTGGCGCAAGTCTGGGGAGAACAACTGCGCACACCGCGCTGCCTGATGGAGCTGAACTGCTCCACCTGAACTCAGCGTGGTGTTCCTCACACAGGATGTCCCCAGCAGCGTCCAAGTTCCCACAGAGCTGAGGAGAAGCCTCGAGGACACCCCACAGCAGCACTGCTGCCTCCACACACACCACGAGCCAAGAAAAATGTTGGCTTCTTTTTCACTTAATTCAACAGCAAACTCCTAAGAACACGCTGTGATTAAACCTGGAGGTACCACACTCTTTGATTGCAAGGTAAACATTCAGTCAATCCCAACAAAGGGTGAAGAGTTAATCACACAGCCAAGTTAATCTGATCAGCACCTCAGCTTTTAGGTGTTTTAAGGCCGTGCTGGCACGGGGTGAGCACTCAGGATTTAGAAGGTGCCTTCTTTTTAAGCCCAGCCTGTTTGCTGCTGTATCTTGCTTATATAGCTGGGGCCTGGCTGTTGTCAGTCACAGGAGCAGGAAGCTGAAAGGACTGCAAAACCCACAGGAGGTTTGGGTTTTTTTTAACTTGGCAGAAGATAGCTGTTCTCTGGTAAAAATGCAGCCCTAAGCCAGCTATCCCTATATGTCCTTTCACTTATCCCGTGTGGCTTTGACAGCGAAATCAAACCCAGGCTCTCCTCTGTTAATCAACCTCACAAGAAACTTGTTCAAGGCCATGAATTCCTCCTAAAACAATTGTTGGTATAGAAGGACACAAGTTGGTTTTTTTCCACGTGGTAAAACAAAGGCTTCCAGGGAGAACCCCAGCTGGCAAAGCTCCTGCCAGCAATTTGCATCTCCATGGGATGCATCCATCAGGCCATGGGGTTTGTTCTGTATCATCAGTAAACGCAGCCTCGATGCTCCCCTCAGGACAACGAGCACAAGCACAGCTTTCCTTGGCAATGAATTGTTATGATCCTCCCAAAAATCAGGGATCACACAGATTCCTTGTCTCCAACTAGACCAGAATCTGGATGAGCTCTTGACTATTCCCTGTCTTTAGGGCCTGGAGTTATTAAGAGACTTCTACAGATCAATACCTAAGTCAAATAAAAGATATTTAAGCCAAGCCCTGAGGTTTCTAATAGAAAAGTTACAAGGTTATAACCCCATTTCAGGAGCACGTGGTG
Source organism: Lycocorax pyrrhopterus obiensis (assembly GCA_014706295.1). Classification (NCBI taxonomy): domain Eukaryota; kingdom Metazoa; phylum Chordata; class Aves; order Passeriformes; family Paradisaeidae; genus Lycocorax; species Lycocorax pyrrhopterus. The sequence continues at coordinate 1,707,760 of JACSVZ010000013.1, read as the reverse complement.
TCCATTACAGCCTGCAGAGCCCAAACAGACTTTTCCAGTAGGAACAGGGGAAGGTAGCACGTGCTAAATTTGGGAATTGCAGCTGCTACTTCAGTACCAAAGTCAAACACACCTTCCTCTTCCTTCATATTGAGTATTAAGGACAAGAAGGAAGGGTAGAGGAAAAAAAAAATTAATATAAATGCAATACAAACCAAGGGAAGGAAAGGGCAAAGAGGCAAACAGTGAATTTGTAGTCCTTTTATTTTTTTTTCAGAGGAAGGGTAATTCCTGTAGCACAGAGTGACAGAGCTGTGGCAGGCTGACACAAAGGTGTGATACACACAGGTCAGACTCCCTGATCTCTGACCCTTGATGAACTTTTAAACTCTCAGCCCCAGCAATTTCAAATTTACTGCTTTGCTGTACTTTGAGGAAAAGCAAAATACAGAAGTATCCAGGAAGTGAAAGGTGATTTCTTGTGCATCTTCAGTAAACACGAAACACTGAGTGCACAAGGAAACATCACACAAAGGGACCTGCCAGTGCCACCTTCCAGCTGGTGTGGATTCAAAACCTCAGCACTGAGAGTGGCCACTCCTTTTTTCCATGCAGGAGGCCACCAGCTTGAGATGGTGAGAGTTTGATATCCCGGGGGATGAAAAACCAACCCATGCGAAATAGATTTAAATACAGAAGACCAAGCCTAATGCAGGACTTGAGGTGGTACCTTTAATACTTCTTTTTTTCCTTAAACATCTGATGCTCTACAACTAATTTATCTTCATTATAAGAAAAAAAAAACAAACAAAGCAACCCACACAAATAAAAAAACCTGCTTTGCATTTGTTATCACACTTTAGTAAAATCCAGAGGAGAGCAGAGCCAGGTATTTATGGATGGCAAGCACCAGGAAGTCATTTAGACTGTCCAAGTGCCAAGGTTTTTAAGGCTTGTTTTGTTTAATGGATCTGTCCGTGCTGCTGGTGGCTCAGAATGAACATAAAAGCTACTTCTGCCAAATTCATTTCCTGAAAAACTGAGTCCATACACAAACAAATTGTGTTCCCTCTCCTCCCTCCCCTGTCCCAGTCACGGATTGAACACTGTCTGCTCCATTTTCCTTATCTAAAGAAAGTAGAAGGTTCAGATCTCTCCTTTTCCTGACAAACAAGGTGTTAAGGGTTTTTCCCAGATTTCCTAAGTTGAACAACAATTTTTACCTGTTCCAAATGACATCAGTCAATATTAGCTCAGTGTCAGCTTCCAGCCAGGAAAATGAAGTGGTTTAAAAGAGCTGCAGTGAAAGACCAATAAACTCATTTTGAGAGAATGTGCACCATATATTGAAGGGTTATTATGAAGAGTATCACCAACACAATTTAATATTTCAGTATCCTGCTAAACTCCAGCTGGGCCTCCCGAGGAGCAAGCCAGATTCCATTCAGTCTTGGAATAGCTGGAAGTGACAGGAAACACTCAAGGAACAGTCTAAACAGCACTTGGAGTCCAAAACTGCTAAAAATTTGAACTATATTCATATTCTGGGGCCTTAGCAAGCCAAAGCCCCTCTCAGATCCACTCTACAAACACGGGAGGTTTTAGCACAGTCTGAGGAAATGTGTGAATTCCCTTCAGGAGTTTTCTCCTGGAAGTAGGAAGAGCAGTTGTCAGATTTTGTGTTCAAAGGGAGTTATGCCTTTGGGAACTGGGGCCAAACTCTTGACTCATGGCAAATCCTGCACGCTTCAAAATTCAGAGAGCACTGCATTAAACGCTGGATGAATTCCCTTAATTAGCAGAGCCCCCTTCATGCAGCAGAGCTGCTTCCAAGGAGTAGCAGTAAAATGCATCACAAAGCAAAGCCACCGGACACATGGATTTATGACAGCTGAGTTTCCTGAAGCCAAACCCCTTGCAAAGGCTTCTTCTTGATATTTCCAGGAGACTGTTTGCAATCAGATCCAAGCAGGATCAACAGCAACACCAAACCACTTTAATTTAACGATTTTCCTACTCTCTGCTTATTCCCACGTTACTCTGCAGGTCGGTTTCTCCTCATATAAAAACTCCAATTTTCCCCCCCCCAGGCTTTTACCGGTACTTTGCTCCACAGTTCAGGATAATGCATAAATCCTCTGCTTTTCCCTCAACTTCCAGTTCTTTTCTTTTATTTCCAAGATTGCCTTTTACATCCCACAGGAGGGAAAAAGAAGCCCAGAATAACTTAAACAGAATAATTTCATGTGCCAGCAGTTTCAAGGCAGAATCATAATCACATCACATGCAGAAAACCATATAAATACCACTTATCAAGCCTCCCACGCTGTGTAAAAGGCATTATTGATACGCAGACTTTACTTTCCCATGTTGAGACTGCTCTCCCAGTTTCCTGCAACTCAACTTTTCTGTCAGTTATGCAACTTACGTCACATTTATATAACCAGTTCAAGAAAAAAACCCCCCAAGAATTACTCCAGCCAGCAAAACTGTTTACAGTTTTATAAAGCCCTTCAGCATGAAGGAAAGGGTCTGGGCATGTTCCTTAAAAATCCCAACAGATTTTTTGCAACAGGCCAAGACATTAAAACCACTAAATTGTACTTCCTCCTCTCCGATTTCAGTCAAGAGAAATTGCAGCCATTTTGCCCAAGAAAACCATCAGCAACTTCTTCTTCCAGTAGTTTTCAGCACTGTTGCAGTTTTTTGGAAGGATCTGTGTAAAACAAATTCCTGGATGGGATACCCCAAGTGCTGCTAAAGACATCAAGTGAGAGAACAACCCCCTTAATCTATCACTTCATGTTCTGCATAGAAGCTACAGCAAGAGATGGAAGTGACAATTCAGCTGCCAAAACCCCAAAATGCTGATTTTTTTAAGACCCCACTTTCCTTCTTGATGAGGTTCAAGCATATCTGTCTCACCCTGGCAGAAAACAGAGCAGTTTGAGCCCATGAAAAGCTTTATTGCAGGCAGGCTCTCAGCATTAACTGCCTGAATTATGTGCTTGAACTGTAAAAGCCATTTTCTATCAATTTAGCAAGTGTTTGCCACTACCAATACCTGAAACCTAATTGCATTTTAAGTGCTTCAAAGATCTGGAGCAACTCTGAGTGTGTTTACAGGAATAATGCCTGAATTGCAAACTGTTGGCCAGGCTGAAAAGAACAACGTGAATATTGCCAATTTTTCACCCAGAAGAAAACATTTTGTCATTTTTAATTGCTGTTGGACATGAGACAAATCAGGAACCGAGCCCCAGCTCGGTGTTCCCTCCACAATCCGGCTTCTTAAGCTCCCTTCTGGGTCGGAGATTCTCACAACAACCCTTTTCACACCTCGATAAAACCAGTCCTAAGGGTTTGCTTTTATGCGTGAAAGCTTTGACCTCTCCAAACAACGCAAACACCTTCCTCTTTATGGAAACAGAGCAGCTCTTTCTGCTGCAGTTCACACCCAATACAGCTACGGAGTCAAGGATTATCCAGCTGGGTGCTGGATTTTGAACCTCTCTTCCTCATGCCAGATCAGGTATCAGAAGGTGCCAAGGAACCCGAGGCCAGTTCTGGAGAAGAAAAAAGTGTTTCACCTCCAAATCCAGGGAGCAGGTGGTGGGAAAGAGGGGAAGCTGTCAGGATGCTACCTGTGAAAACAGATTTTTCTTCTCCACACAAAAAAGGGAAGCTGATTTCTCTGAATTCAGCCTTTATTCGCAAGACTAAACCACTACAGAAATGTCTGTCTAAACTTCCTGAATTTATACCACTTTTAAGAGCCCTGCCTTATTCCAGCCCTGAAGAGGAAAGGCAAAAGAATGAAATGGAGTTGAAATTGCAGACTCTGTTTGACCAAGGGAAAAATGAGTTTAAAAGGAAAGTTGATTTTACCCTGAGTGACTGTTCAGGTGCACTTCAGCTTTTTGCTTTGCAGCTGATACAGGTTTGCTTTTCAAAGTTTTAGCATTAAGTATTCCCTCCAGATCTTGCTTCCTGAGTGTTTTTTAAATAAAATCATTGAACAGACAATTTGAACACACAGAAACAGCATCTTCCTGAACAATTCAACATTTACTGAAGCCACCTCTCGGAAAAGGCCACTTTGCAATCAATTCTGAAAGAACCGTGCAGTGCACAACCTTCCAGGAGTTCACAAACTTAAAAATTCTTCCAGCTCTGTCTTTATATTCTTTTGCAAGTTTAAATCCACTCACCCTGTTTTTTTACAAGCTTTTCACATCACCTTTCCCAAAGGCCAGAAACACATTGTGCCACCGGGCTTTGGGACACCTTGCAGATACTGTGACACTTAGATGAGCAACATATTTAACAACTGAATCACTAAAAACGTACTGACAAAAATACTTGTGACGTCTGCCTGCGATCACAAACTTTTAACGTCTCAAGCCTGACGGATTTGTCGGCTCAGCCAGAGGAGAACATCCTGAGCTGGCCCTGCATTTCAAAGCACCTGTCTCAGTGTCACCTAACACAGACCCAGATCAAGGTGCAACTTCCTGTGTGTTTTAAAAACAAGTGCCAGGAGGAAATGCCTCCCAGTCCCCTTATAAGGGCAAAACTGAACTTAATATCGAGCTCCAGCACCCGAATAAAGCAGCACCAAAGTACATCCACTCCACTCGGGAATAAAACTGCAGGGAATCTTGCACAAGCGAAGTTGGGTTCATTGGAGTGAAGTTTAAATATGGACACGACTTCGAATTATTTCCATCTGCCTCCCCCAATAAAAGAATCACAGAAAACTCCCCAAAGTTTTCTTGCACTGCCCTTAGCATTCTAGACATGCCTCAAAATATGACTTCCCATCGCTAATCCCTCGGAACAGACACTGCATCCTCCTAAGCACAGACTGTTTAAACGGAGCTGGATCCATCCTCTCCTGCCACACCGAGCCACTGCCGTGCTGTCTTTCTACCCTCAATCTATATTATTAGCAGCAGGCTTGATGTGCTTCAGATTTCTGTGTCCTGGTTCCCCTCATACACGGTTTTTAAGAATCCCAACTTGAGGCGATTATAGAACCATAGATTGGTTTGGGTTGGAAGAGCCCTTAAAGATCAATCTAGTTACGATTCCCTGCCATTATCCAACACAGCAAGTGTTTTCTCACACACACACAGAGCAGAATGATGTTTGAGGCATCTGGAGAAGGCGTACAGTCGGCACATCTTGCCCCCTGCCAGGTTCCCTGCTCCACATCCCTGCGCGTCCTTTGGGGTGATGGAAACACAGCCACAGGTGACCCGCCACAGCTGTCACCTACCTCCCGTGGGGGAAGGGGCAGAGGGGGGTGAAAGACGTCCCAGAATGTCCCTATGCCGTACAGAGGAGCAGCTGCCAGACCGACAGCTGGACACCATCAGCTGTCCCAAGCCCATCGCTTGCCCGGGAGTTGAAGGCAGCGGGATCTCCCCCGGCATAGAGAGCTCACGGGGGTCCGCGCTCACCCACGGGCTCCGGGGGATTTTTAACTCCTCCAAAACCACCGGCGGCCGGAACCGGAGCTGTTTCATTGCTGTTCCTTCCACCGCCGCCCCGGCCTCCCCCGCCGTGCCGAGGCCGAAACGTGGCTCTGACAGCCCTGCCCGGCCCGGCGCTGCCCGCACGGCCCCGCACCCCTGGCTTAGGGCACCCAGAGCCTCCGCACCCTCTCGGATCGGGGGATGCAGCGGTTCCGCACCCCCTGGCTTAGGGGAACCAGCGGTTCCGCACCCTCTCAGATAAGGGGAACACGGAGGCTCCGCGCCCCGGGAGCGGCCGCCGCGCTGAGCCCGGGACGCGGCCGCCGGCAGAGCCCCACGCCGCCCCCGCGGAGCCTCCCCGGGAACGGCGCCCGCCGCCCGCGCCGCCCTCCCCGGCTCCCCCTGTCCGGCCCCACTCACCGCTGCCGTGGCGCCCAGCGGGGCGGCGCGGCCCCGCGGGGCGGCCCGGGGCGCTCGGTGCGGGGCAGCCCGGGGCGCTCGGGGCGGTCGCGGGGCGGTCGCGGTGCGGTCCGGGCGGTGCGAGAGCCGGGCAGTCCGGGCCGGGCAGTCCGGGGGCGGCCCGCGGCGCTCGGCGGCGGAGGGCGGCGGTCCCGGCACGGCAGAGGCCGCAGCGGAGCATGCGCGGGGCCGGGACCGCCCTGAGGAGGCGCCTGGGCCCGGCCGCCCCGGCTGAGGGCGGCCCTGGGGTGGGTCCGGGCCGCGTGTGAGGACGGCGCCTTCCCACCGCACCGCACCAGGACGCGGTGGTACTCCTTTGGCACCGCTCGGACAGCGCCGGAGTTGCGGGTTCTTCCCCGCCCCAGTGCCGAGGCTGTGGCCGTCACCTCCGCAGACGCCCAGAGTTTGTCATGGGGCGGCTTGAGCTAGAGAATCACAGAATTAATTAGATTGGAAAAGCTCTCCAGACCATCGAGTCCAAGCTGTGCCCGATGCCCACCTTGTCCACAGCCCACAGCACTGAGTGCAACGTCCAGGAATTGCTTGGACACCTCCGGGGATGGGGACTCCAGGCCTCCCTGCACAGCCCCAAGGCCTGACCACCCTTTCCATGGAGAAATTCCTCCTGATGTCCAACCTAAACCAGCCCTGGCACAGTTTAAAACCACGTCCTCTTGTCCTATGGCTGGTTACAGAAGAGGCCGACCCCCACCTGGCTACAACCTCCTGTCAGGTGTGTTTGGATCATCTTTTACAAAGCCACAACCTCATTTCCATTCTCACGCCGATGTGAACGAGCCGGTGTAAACAACTCGGTGTTTACGCTGAAGTGAGGAGACGCTCACAATTGTCCTGTCTGCACAGAAAAGAAACCAGTTTCTTCACTGCGGTTTCAAACTCTAGTCAAAGTCACAGGAAATGGCACAAGTGGAAGTAAAACTAGTAAGGAAATGATTCAGTTCAATGAAATCATTCGCCCCTGCTTCCCACACACCACACGTATCTGGCATTTTCTTCTGACATAAGAGTCAAGCTGCTGCTGCCTCTTGGGGGAATTGTCCTCAAGGCCGAATAGGTCATTAAAAAACCCGTCCTGATAAATGTGTCCCTTTCATGTAACACAGAGTAAGCACACTGGCATCATTGTATCAAGGTTTTCGTGCGAGTGGCAGCACCAGGTGTGAAAGGCTCCTTGCTGTTCTGAAGTGTTTACACACCACTACAGCTGCTCTGCCCCAGCTCATCTGCCTTGTGCCTCAGCAATTCTGAGTATTGACCCTTTTCTCTGGGAAATCGACCTGTGAGCAGCTGGGAGTCGGGTGCTGATGGCCTGGGAGTGCACATGTCCAGGTGGTTGTAGTTTACAAACCAAAGACAGATAATAACGGTTTCTGTTTTTCCCCTCTCCCTAGAGGAATCAAGCCAGCCCTTCCTCACCTGTTTCCACAGCTGTCAGGGAACCAGCAGGGTGTAATTTGGATGATTTTGCACCACGTTAACCTTTTTCCTCAGCTCCATGGCCACTGGGTCTGGATTAACCATGTGCTGTGGGAAAGCACTGGAGCCTCACCCTGTCTCCCTCCCTTTGGTAATCTCAAGATTAGAAAAGAGCCTGAGGTTGGAAGGAGAGAGGTTAAACAGTGCAACTCATGGAATCATGGAAGGGTCTGGATTGGAAGGACATTAAAAATCATCTCATTTCACACCCTGCCACTTCCCACTGTCCCAGGCTGCTCCAAGCCCCATCCAGCCTGGCCTTGGACACTGCCAGGGATCCAGGGGCAGCCACAGCTGCTCTGGGCACCCTGTGCCAGGGCCTGCCCACCCTCCCAGGGAAGGATTTTCCCCTAACATCTAAGATACATGTGGATGTACCATGGTTCTCAGGCCTGACTTTCTGGTTCCCTGTTCCCCACGTTGTACCTGCAGGGGCTGCTTCCAAAAATTCTCCTTCCTTCTCACCAGCCCTTCCCATGGCTTTGCCTTGATATGGATAAAATCAGTTTTCTCAGTGGGTTTTCATGCTGCAAACCACACCAGATCTTTATTATCTATGCCTTATAGGCAGGACTCGTTTCTCAGCACGGTAACTGATGCTGCAAAGGTCCTTAAATCCCGGAGCTCAGAGCTGCCAAGCCCAGCCCAGCCGAGGCTGTGACAGGATTGCATAAGGGGCTTAGCCTGGGGCTGCTCGTCAGGAGAGCAGCTTTACCTCTGCTCCATCTAAATCCATGCCCAGGACAAGGAATGACCCAGGCTCCCAAAGGCCACGTGCTTCAGCGGGAATTAAATTCTCACACACCTCACTTTAAAAGAGAGGGGCTGAGCTCCTCTGGCACTTGAGTCTCACAGAAATCGTGTGTCCAGTCTCCCAGTCCTGTCTGCTACGTGAGCTTTGCCTTCTTTTCCTTGATTTTGGGACACTGCTGATTTCCACTCGTTGTTCAGTGACACGAAACTGGGATGAAATCAATGTGCTTCTAAAAATTTCTCCAAGAACTATGTTAATAACAGGGAGAGATTTCCAACCTATACCCAAAATTGTCTGTGTTTACCACCACATTCCAGCCTATGGGAAGGATGTAATTTTGAATTAAAACTCTTAAAAGTAGTTTTCTGTAAGGAATTAATCATCTGTATTTGTGGCTGACTTTGTTTCTTGCTTAGAAAGAGAACAGGCTTGCAAAGAGCTGCAGAAAAGTAAATAAATAAAAATAAATCTTTTTTTTCCCCTCTAAGTACTTTACTGGGGTGCAGTGACACATCCGAAGAAGTATTTTGTATCTTACATCCCTCTTTATTTTGCAAATTCCATGATGCACTGATATTCTCCACCAAAGAAATAAAAGGCAAAATACAGAAGACGAGATCTGACTGTCTTGGTATTTGTAATTTAAAAATCCAGCTGAATTCCAACAAATTCTCTCTTGTAGCCTTTTTTAAAGGGCAGGGATGGATGCACAGATTATCCCTTACTTGCCCACTCTGCAGTTTGATTTCAAGCTTCACCTTTGCCTCTGAAATGGGATGTTTCCACTCTCCTTTAAACAGTATAAATGTTTTAAAAGCTTTTTTTTCATTGTATTTCAAGGTACGGTGAGGGGCATACGGTAAAGTGCTTTAAATCACCGACAGCATCAGCTTGGGATTGACAGGACCTTTATATAAAGGTGATTTAACACCATCTAAGTAGTTCCAGTTTGTCATTGATTTGTTCCTGGCAGTAACTCTGGGGCCTGGTTCTCCTCACTCCTATCAGCAAAATTCAGGAGGATGCAATGAAGTCAGAGGTGCTGTGTGATGAGTAAACAGGGATGTAAAATTCCTTAACCTGTAGTAGTATTTGAAAGCATTCTGAGAACAACTCCGTGCCCTTGTATGCTTCTGCAGACTGGTGTCGAAATTAGAAATAATTTTATTAATTTTATTTTTGGTTCTCCCCGTGCTGGAGGATGGGGAGCAGCCAGGACGCGGGCAGGGCTAGGAGGAGCAGCTTTGGGGCAGCACTCGTGGGACTGGCACAGGAGCTGTATAAATAGACACCCAAGTGTACAAGTTCTTTACATCTGATCTGTTGCTGAATTTATCTTCAGCTTCCTGTGCTCATGGAACATGCGTGAAACCCCGCTGGGGACACTGTTTTCAGAGGGCTCTGCTTGGAAAAGCAAGTGAGAGAATTTATTTTGAGACATCAGGAAGGTGTGAATTGCTTCCGAGTAATTAACTACTTCTGAAGATGGTGCTCAATGCTTTTTTTTAAAGCGAATAATCTCAGTTTGGGGAAGGAGAGCTACTTCATGCCGGTAGTCCAAGGGTACTTTGCACAAAAAAGATGAGCTTTTGTCCACGCAGAGCAGCCCTTGTTCCGAGGGTGCCACAGCCAGGCTGCAGGGGGATTTCCTGGGCAGGGCTGGAGCGAGCTGCCAGAGCCGTGTGTGGGAGGTGGAACAGGAGCTCTATTCCCGACTTTCCTGGCCGGGGGGATGGAGTTCACTCACTTTGCTCCAAGCTGGGGAGTGGGAAGATGCTGCTGCTGTGTCTCAACCCTGCAGCAGGCGTGTTCATGTTGCTGCTTGCCTTCATTGTCTGCTCTTTCCCGTTGCCATCTTTCTCCTTCTTCATTGTTCTTACACCAAACCAAACCAACAGCTTTATTTTCATTTTTTTCCCCCAGATTTCTCTGCCGAAAAATATCCCTTCTGTTGCCTTGTTGGGAAGCAGAAACTGGGTTTGTGTTGAGCTCTAGAGCAGCTGCAAAGGATGAAGATGGTGATGGTGGCCAGCTCCAAACCCCACTTCTGGCTCCCCCTCCTCTTAACTCCACCTCATTCCACGAGCACTTTTTTATTGTGCTTCAAGCAGATTAATAAAATACATAAAGACAGATCAATACTGCCCAGAAGCTCAAATGCATTTTCTTGAGCTCATCCACTTCCCAGCACAGCCCCTTCCAGAAGGATGAGCTTGGTGCTGGCACAGCTCACAGGTACCCACTCGCTGCCTGGCTGCCTGCCAGCCACACCACTGGAGCTAGACAATGCTCCTGCTCATAGACTGACTCCAGATCCACGGGTATTTATGGATACATATGGATATTTTTCTCTGGGAGAGATATATATATTTCTCAGAAAAAGCTGTATGTGCAACAGCTGGCTTTTATAAGGGTAAGTTTAGCACTTACTGGAACTGGAATGTGCTGGTGGGGAGGCACAAAGCAGAGGAGGGGACAAAGCAGAGCAGCGACCTCAACCAGAGCAGTAATTAAATATTTTAGGATGGGAAATGTCATGTTTGTCACCAAAATGATACAATATTGATCATGTCCCTCTCTGTCCACACACCCCAGAGCTTGTGTACACGGCTGGGGCATTTCTCAGGTCATGCCCAGCGCTGCAGACCAGGTTCCCTGTCCCGTTCAGGGGGACACATGTGACACAGAGCACGTAGGATTTCTAAAATCTTTAATGCTTGGACAAATTCCAAAGCTCACTCTGCTGCTGCTGTTTTTCTCACGTGCACTTTTGGAAATTACAGCTCCTCAGTCTGGGTTATAAAGCAGCATTTTGAGCTGGGGTTTGCCATATTCCCCCTCCCTCTGTCATAAGGAGATCGGGAATTAAGGTTGTGTTCCCAGGAAGGGTGTTGTTCATAATGGCACAGAGGGTTCAGAAATGCAGGCAGGGTGGCAAACAAGCTCCAAATCCGGAGGAAAGTGGATTTTTTTCCCATTAGGGATGAGCTGAGGGCCCCAGTCCTACTGTGCTGGTGGAATGGAGTCAGCAGGACCACGTAGCTGCTGTGGAAAGGTGTGGGAAGAGAAAAAAGAAAAGTGTCAAGGATCTTAGAGACAGAGAAATGTGATATTCTGGCTGGTCTCTGTCATCCTGGGTGGCCTTTAAATGGCACAATCCACATTAAGAGGAGAATTGTCACAGTGCACTTGGATGTGGGTTTCAAATCTACTGAGGACATCCAGGCTGCAACACAAAATCTGTTGGAAATAGCTGATGTTACCATTCCAGTCCATGGAACCAATGGAGGTGAGGAGCAGTGTAGGAATTTTCTCCCATCTCTCTGCTTTCCTCATGTCCTCTTATATTTCAGGCAGTTGTTTTAAAAGGCTGGGACATTTCCTTTAGCTCAGCTGAGTTCAAGTGGTGAAGAAGTGAGAAGCCCATAGTCTAAGAAGGAACTAAACAGACCTTGTTCCTCTAATAATTTTCAGATAAAACACCCATGAGTTTTCCTTTAATGGGGCTGCAAACACAATGACAGAATCTTGGCACATTTACATCCAAAATTAATTAGGCCTCATCAGCAATAAACCTCTGGAAATTTTCATTTCCAGAGTCCCCTGGATACATTTCAAACCAGGATGCAGCAAGGTTTTGGATGCTGGAGGCGTGGTTGTTCTGCACAGTGAGGAGATTTTGCTCAGCCAACCACATGACAAGCCAATCACTCCGGGAATGTGAGCATACGTGTTTCAGGAAACTGCTTGCATATGGAACACACCAAATCAGGAACATCCTCATGGAGCTTCTCACATTGTCTCTGTGTCCATCTCATCCAGCAACAGCCCGTGCTTCCATGGGAAAAGGATTGACTCCTCCTCATCCACTTCCTTCTGGAAGAATCACTTCTGCTCAAACACTGACACCTTTTTCTTGTGTGTTTTCCTTAAACTCATTTTAAAAAAATGCAGGAGGTGAGACTCCCACCATGGAAAACAGCTCTCCCTGTACCAATTAAACCCCTGATGCTCAGTGGCCTTCCCTGCTCCTCTACCAGCCCTTTGCCCAGGGCTCTTTGCTACCAGCAGACCAAAGCTGCCTGTGCTGGTGCTGCCCTTGTGTGTGCAGCCCTCAGCTCATGGCCTTGAACTTCCCACCACCATCAGCACCAGGCTGGTCCCAGCAGCAGGGACGAGACCCATGGATGGGGTCTTCTTGGGTGCTGGGATGGGGTCCACAGCTCTGCTGTCCATCCACCAACACCGTGACCAGGAACCATTTGCACTCTGCCAGACTTAATTTTAGGCAGGAGGAATCTGAAGCTTGTGCAAATGTTTAAACACGTCTCTCCTGAATTATTCCGTGTACTTTGCCTGCTCCTGCAGTTAATTCAAAGGGAGGGCAGTCAACAGAGCTCTGACATTCACCGTGGGGAGGAGGTGGTGGAGGGAGCACCGACAACTCCCTGCCCTCTCCACCCCTCCTGCCCCACAGGCTCCAGCTCTGGGCTCCCCTGGCACTGCTGTCCAGCACCAAATCTGAGCAAATTTGCCTTAATTTAAAAAGTGACCCTGTGTGGCCACAGCACTGGGGACTGCCATGTCCTGAGCTACGGGTGAGCCTGCAGTGCCTGACTTAAGAAGATCCACGGAAAAACCCAAGCAGCCTTCATGGTTTTCTCCCTGTTTTCTGCTCTGGTGGAAAGAGGCATTTTCCAGTGGCAGATGCACATCCCTGTGCATCAAAAAACCCAAAGTGCAGCTCTCAGCCTCTTGAAATCAAAGGGGAATTTGAGATTTGGATTAGAATTTCATCCATGAACTGAAGCACAGCTGTGAGCCAAAGCCCTCTGGAGGAGAGGGGTCTTTCCTCTGGCTCCATCACTCCCAGAAGAATTATAACTTTTGCCCAACATCAATTAAAGGCCTTGTATAAGAGTATATTAATCCACACACGGGTCTGTGCACCTCTCCTGCTCCTGTGAAATGTTATGAAGAGCAAATTATGTACCAAGTTGCGCAATCTTGGCTTGCTCTGCCCGAATACAGAAATTACAGCAGTAACTTTGCTACTGCACCACACTGGAACACTCAGCTCCCGCTGAATACTTTTGTCCCCGATCAGCCGTCAAATAAAGTCACAGTTTCCCTTGGTGAATCAAGCTAATGACAGAATGAAGGGTTTACATATAACCCAACAACTCAGCAAGCAGCTGTTTCCAAAATGTGAGATACAGGCAGAAATACCTCATGGAGAAAGGAGAAGGGATTGTGTCATCCTCTGTTCACACACTGCTCCTGGGCACTGCTTTTCCCAGTTCCAGGGGAAAACAGGACAGTACAGACAGACTTCAGCACAGTCTTCATTCCACATTGTCCGACATCTGCAGGCTCACGCTGAGGAATTGCTTAACCAGACATAAACCCAAGTTATTCTCTGGTACATCTAATATTTGCATGGGGACATTGCGAGTAGGCTGCTCGGTTTGTAAAGATGTCTAATCACAAAGGCCTGGGTTAAAGTTCAAGTTCAAGTGTCTGCACTAATCTGGAGAAGATCTGAATGTGCAGCAATTAAAATAGTCTGACTCATATGGGGCACTGCTGGACTTTGAAATGACTGAGTGCTTGAAGCTCTGTTGGGGAGGATTCTTTTCATTTTAGTCCAACAGGAACAGAAGGTACATTTGGGAAAAAAAATTAATTTTGGGGAAAGGCAACATCTTCACCTGGTTTCAAGGCTGAGCGCCTGCAGACAATGGATGCTTTTTATCCTGCTGCTGTCAGAAGGGCCAGGCTGCTCCGAGCAGCAGCTCCCACCCTTAAAAGGCTGAGTTGTGGCTGGGAGCCAGGAGCAGAGCAGCCGTTCCTGTCTGCAGCCTCACAGCCCCGAGGAGACATCACAGGAGCAGAACTGCTCCTCTCCTCATGCGGAACGTGGGTGGGAAGGCGGCGGCGGCATCCAGATGGGAAAAGGGACTTTCCTGATGCAAAAGCCTGAGAACCGCTGGGTAAGAACAGACCCATCTGGAACGGCAGCTGAAACATGGCACGAGAAACTGCCTTGCCTCGGGATCAATCCCAGGAATCACAGAAAGCTTTATCAGAGAGAAGATGGTCCTCAGGGACCTCGTTTCTGAGGCTGTATCACTGGATGCAGGTTGTTTATGTCTTGCTTTAACATGTTGGTGGGAGGAAGTGCTCCACTGCCAAAAGAGACTTTGAGAGTGTGCAGCAATATTTGGACAGCAAACCCACTGGTCTGTCCCCTTCCTGTATCAGTAGGAAGCTACAGGAAAAAGAGATGGACTCCCTGTCCACTGTGCTAGAGAGGGAGATAAACTCCAGTAAGCCTGACTGGAGAGGTGCTGTTTTGAGGCACAGCCAGTGCTTTAGTTCCTGTCCCATGCCAGAGTTCGAGGCTGTGCTCCTTGTGACAGGAAATGAGAGGCACAAGTCATGGGGGCAGGCTCTGTGCCCTGTTCAGCAGCCCCAGATGTGTGGCCCATGCACAGCTCTGCTGCACGTCCCTAAAAACGACACGGGTTGGTCATTAACCCCAAACCTGAGCCGTGGCTTGGCAGGTGAGCAACTGTATTCCTTGGATCCGATCCATAACAAACCTCAGATCTGCCTCTGAGCAGTTATCTTGCTTCCTGTGGGAAGGACGAGAACTTTATGGTTTCTATAAGGAGCCACTACCCAGACTACTTCCATCAGGGAGCACATGGAGCTGTCCCTGGGGCAGCACCATGAGGACCTGGCTGGATGCACCTGCTTTTCTCCCAGGAAAGGGGATGCTCATTCCCTGAGCACCTGCTGGATCCAGAAATAGGTAAAAAGAGAGCCCTGGGCAGCCTGGGAGCTTTCAAATGCTCCCATCCGCAGGATCCCACAGCTCCTCCTCTCTCATTCATCCTGGAACGGGAGTGTGGCACGGGAAGGAGGAGCACAGCAGTGTTGCTGTGGGACAGCCAA
Organism: Lycocorax pyrrhopterus obiensis; assembly: GCA_014706295.1. Lineage (NCBI taxonomy): Eukaryota > Metazoa > Chordata > Aves > Passeriformes > Paradisaeidae > Lycocorax > Lycocorax pyrrhopterus. Next base: position 1,692,631 of record JACSVZ010000013.1, on the reverse strand, counting down.
TGCAGAGATGACCAGTGCTCCTTTTTGGGATAAGCACATTCCTGCCTGCTCAAGGGGTGCCTGTAGCCTTCGGAAAGAGGAAGCTGAGGCTTCACTCTGCTCCGATTTTAATCTAGAATTTAAACTCTTGGTAGCAGGATGTCTTTTTTTATCGTTTGCAGTTTCTGGTGTGGCAGAGCCCTCCTCCAGAACCAGCCTCGAGCCTCTGTCACAGCACCAGTAATAATTTCCCCCCTTTAAGTGACGCAGGCTAGCAAAATGTTCCATCACGGCTGCACAGCCCCGACCCCGCCAGGCTGGCCCCAAAAACTTCCAGTGAGGAGCAGGGAAATAAAAAACCATCTTCTTACCATCTCGGGGCTAATCCCTGTCCCCTCCCCCGAGCAGCAGGGAAGCACAGGGCAAAGCTCTGGCTGGACATGAATTATCCAGCCCCGAAGAAAGTTTCTAAACACCTCTGGGTCAATGACCACTCGGAACGTCAGGATCAGAGTCAACAGTGACCTCTGGAAAGTGCTGCATCAGCCCCGGCAGCCTGAATGCCACCAGTTCCTCGGGGCAGGGCAGGAATCTGGGAAATAGGCACTGCACGAACATTTCTGCACCGTTCCGGCTACTTTATGCAAGAATCTTGGGATTTCACACTCTCACCACAAGCCGGCCCGCGGGGCCCCTCTGCTGTCGTGTCCCAGCACTGCAGAGTTAACTCCCGTGGCACAAAGATCAGCACAGGCTCCCTGAAAACCGCCTCATTTCCAGGGATTTTGATGACACCGCGGTAAAAACGACCCAGGAAATTCAGTCTCCCACTCACTAAGCTGAAAAGCTCCGAGGAAACTCTGCAAGACATTGTCCCAGCTCTATCACTAACTCACTGCCTGAAAGAATCCACGTCCCACCACTTATTTCCATGTGGAGACCTATGAGTTACAGTAGCCAACCTACACTGTGGTACTTTAACAAAAAATATTAAAGAGTATCTTAAAGGCGCTTCATTTTCTCTATTGCTACAGAATAATTTGTTCTGTTACCCAGTATCCCCCACTGAGCGGCCTCGCTGTTATTTAATATTCACCAGGCTGCACAGGACCCTGCTTTGGGAACCATTCCTGAAGACTTCCAAAGCACAGCATTTCTGGAAGCCCTCCCAAGACGAAACAGCCAATAAAGAGGCAAAGTGTGTAATACTTTATTGAAACGAATTCGACTTTTATGGCAAAGGTTCCAGGTGAAACGAGCACGCTCCAGCGGAGCAGGACGCTGCACGTGGTGGGTTTGGTGGCCCCAGGATGCTGTGAAGCTCAGATGGCTGCCATCCTTCAGTTATCACAGTACTGTACCTTTACAAGAGACAGCATCAGCACTGTGATAACTGAGCCAGGGCAGCCTGGCAGTCATTGGCCCCTCCGTGGCACCGCCGAGTCCTCGGTGTCCTCCTCCCTCAGTGTCCCCAAAACCCCACGTCACCCCACAGGTGAAAGCCTCAGGAGCCTTAACGCAAAGTGGCTTTGCAGCTGAGGTTCGCTCCAGGAAATTATCCACATAATTAGTGTTGTTTTAATGACCACGGTGGCTTCTGCAGCACAGCTCAAAGTGGTTTTAAGCAGCAGCTTCTTCTGGGCAAATCCACCCACGCTGGATTTCATGGGGAAAGAGTAACCAGCCCTTCTACACAGGGGCAGCCCTTTCTTCCCCTTAAACCCAGCCAGCCAGCAGCACTCTGCTCATGCTGCTCAAGTATTGGGTGTCAGGGAGCAGCCAGGCAGTGGGGACAGTGGCAGCCAGCCAGGAGAGCTGCTGGAGCCACTCTGGGACTGCAGGATCACTGCGGGCACGACCCCAAGGGCGGCACCGGCACCGTGCCCTGAGCCCGCCAGGCTCCTGCTGCCAGGAGCTGGGATTTTCCAGCCCATCCCACACCTTCACTGGGCTCATCTGGAGTTTGGCACCTGTGTCTCCAGAGCCAGCGCGGCAGATCCTCCCCGTGCCCTCCGAGGGGAGCAGCTCCCAGTGCCAGCTGTGCTCACAGGGGCTGCAGCTGCAGGAAGCCGAGAGGGGCCGTGGGGTGTCTGAATTGGCATTTTTAGGTCATCAAATCCACATAAAGACATTTGAAATACACAATCCCACTAATTAAATTATAAGCTTCCATCAACCTATATTTTCTTCCCCCCCCTTTTTCTTCGCTAAGAACAGAACAGCCACTGCTGAAAAGATCATGGCACTATTTCTCCACCCCCCACTTTGTTGTGTATTTCCACAACTTTACCCTCCTTCTTTGTCTTTTTTTTTCCCTAAAAACAGGCATTCCTGAAAACAGCACAAAACAATTTCTACACCCCTCACGTTGCCTGAGGCAATCGGATACATCAAGTTCTGAAAAGAGTTTAAAAAAACACAACGGTTTTACGTTGCCAAAGTTAATGTGTTACTAAGTTTCCAATAAAAGTCCATTTATGATGTTGATGGACTTGAGCAGCACAAGAAGTTTCCACCAGGAGGAAGCACAAACTCCAGAAGTGGGGGTTGTTTTATCACTCTAAATAACTTACCTGGCAAAGAGAAGATGCTGAGATGTTCCAGGGGCTGTTTTAAAGAGAGAAACACGCAACACTCGGCTGGATCCAGCCATGAAAACGCTGCCTTACAAGTTTGCAACTCCAGAGGGCAATGGAGAGGCAAACATGGAATATCGGAGGAGCAGCACGCAGGGGAAAAAAACATTTGTACATTTTAAAACAAACTCCAAACATACATTACATAAAAAGGGGACAGTCAACAGATTATGCAATGCTGACGTAAGGCAGCACAGATGACTTCAGCATGAACCCCTAAACTTGCAGATTTGCCACAGTTCGTGGATTAATCATTAAGGAATTGGCTGTTGCTAGGAAAGCACAACAAAAACTTGCTAAAAATATTAATGAATTCTGTCCGTGAAACGGTGGGTTTTGGAAAGGAAAGGAGCTGCATGAGCAATGAGCCCTTGGCTCTCACTCTGAGGTGTCTTCACACCACCATTGGTATTCCAGGTGAGGAATTCTACTGATTCCAGTGGCATGGCTTAAGTGTAGGATTGGGAATTCTACATTTCACAGGCTGAGGTGATGAGAGAAGAATCACTATTTTACAATTCAAGCATGCTTTGATCACTCTATCAGGATTTTACTCCGTGCTCCAGCAGTTACTTATCACGGTATTAAAGGGAGAGGGCAAACAATTCCTCCCCAGCACCCTCTGGCACAGCAACTGCTGGAGTTACACCCGTATTCCAAGGGCTGATGCCATTTTCTCTGGAGGATCCAGCTCTTCCCCCAATACAAATACAGTTTGCTGTCTTGCATCTCACACACACATACACACTGATTTTTGCTTTGCTTCAGCCAGACTAAAGCTACACAGACCTGATGCAGAAAGCTCAAGTCGGTTCTCCATTTATCTGGAAAAAAACACCTTTTTTTCAGTAAAACCCACATCAGTTTTGGAGTCCAGCACACATTTTTGTTTTTGTTGTTGCTAAGGCCCTGCATATTTCTGTACACTTTTAAAAAAAAAAACCTCTACTTTCCAGTGTTTGCTGCCAGTTCTCACCTTTGAAACCCATTTAAGTTGGCCTGGCTGGTTTTTAAACTCCCGTTCCACCTCCTGCCCCTTTGGGGCTGGTGATATTTTTTCACTTGTTTCATAGGAACCAAAATTCCTTCGGCATCACAGTGATGGGACTGCGGACGTTCCCTGCCCACAGCCCCAGGGCTTGTCCCTCCCCACCCCTACGCACGGGTCGAGGATCTTCCAGCGCTGCGAGCTGCTCTCAGCCTGCCCGGGCTCACGAGGCGCGTGGGGAACAAACCTCGTTTCCATCTTCCTCAGCGCGGTTTGAACGCAAATCTCGGCGAGCCTGAAGAGCAAAGAAAACAAACAGCTCGTTACGGGGATACGGCGGCGTGACGGGCGGTGACACGGCCGCGGTGACGGGCACGGAGCCTCTGAGGGGCGGCGGAGCCTGGGCAGCCCCCGCCGCTCCCTCCCAACTTTGCTTCGAGGGCGCCTCCCGAGCTTACCTGGAACGGGGGCAGGGGAAAGCCGTGGAGCAGCCGCGGGATGGGACAGGACGGGACGGGACGGGACGGGACGGGGACCCCCATCCCCGCAGGAGCCCGGGGGGCGCCCCCCGCCCCGCTCGCCCCTCAGGAGCGCCGGGACCCGCCCGGGGCAGGGGGGGCGGCGGCCCCGCCCGCGCACCCCCCGAAAATGCGAGTGCGCCACGGGGCAGCGCCGCGCCCGGCGCCGCCGGCCCCGCGCCCCCCGCCGCCGGCCTCCCACCCCGCGGTGCCCGGGGCCGCGCCGGGCCGGACCCACCTGCGGGCGCGGCGGGGCCGGGGCGCGACATGACGCAGCACGGGCGGGCGGGCGGCGTGAGCGCCGCCATCTTGCCGTGTTTATGGCAGCGCCGCGCGCCCACGTGACCCGCGCCCGCTTCCGGGGGCGGCGCGGGGGCGCGCGCGGGCGGGAGGGGGCCGGGGAGCGGCGCGCGCCCCCGAGCGCGGGAACGGCGGCACCCGCGGGGGCGCGCACCCGGCACGGCCCCGGCACGGCTCCGGCACGGCCCCGGCACGGCTCCAGCGCAGCCCCGGCACGGCCCCGGCACGGCCCCCGCGGTGTCTGCGGCAGCGGCGGCCACGCGTGTGACACGCGTGTGCACAGGCACGGCCGTGCACGGACACGGGGCAGCGCCCGCCGGGACAGCGCGGGGAGTGACACACACAGCGACACACACAGAGTGACACAAACACACACACACGGAGTGACACACACAGTGACACACACAGAGTGACACACACAGAGTGACACACACAGCGACACGCACACACATGGAGTGACACACAGTGACACACACAGAGTGACACAAACACACACACATGGAGTGACACACACAGTGACACACACAGCGACACGCACACACATGGAGTGACACACAGTGACACACACACAGTGACACACACACAGTGACACACACACATGGAGTGACACACACGGCAGCCACACACGCAGAGGGAGTCACACACAGACACACAGCGAGTGACACGAACACACACAGTGACACAGACACGCAGCGAGTGACACACGCACACATGCAAGGAATGACACACACAGAGTCACACAGAGGGAGTGACACGGGCACCCCCCACGGTGTCACCAGCGCTGAGCAGCCCCTGGGCACGGCGGGCTGTGCGGTGCCAGGCTGTGTGTGCCAGGCTGTGTGTGACAAGCTGTGTGTGCCAGGCTGTGTGTGCCAGGCTGTACGGTGCCAGGCTGTGTGTGCCAGGCTGTGTGTGACAGGCTGTGTGTGACAGGCTGTACGGCAACAGGCTGTGTGTGACAGGCTGTACGGTGCCAGGCTGTGTGTGACAAGCTGTGTGTGCCAGGCTGTGTGTGCCAGGCTGTACGGCGACAGGCTGCGCTTGCACGCTGCTCCCCCAGCCTGTTCACAGGCTGTGCACCATCTCCAGGCTCTGTGTGTGCGCGCCGCCTGTGCATCCACAGGTTGTAGCTCCCCGGGCTGTAGTTTTCCAGCTGTGCATCCACAGGTTGCACGCCCACAGCCGTTTTCCGGCTGTTCGCAGGCGCGGCATCCACAGGTTGTACCCGCAGGCTGCAGCCGCGGTGGTCCCGGTCCCCCGTGGGTCCCCCCCGGCTCCCAGCGGGCACGGCCGTGACGGGCGTGCGGGACGTGCCCCGGGAGCCGCTTCCATGGGCAGCGCGGCTCCGGCGAGCCGGGGTGCTCCGGGCCGGGATGCGCCGAGCCGGGATGTGCCGGAGCGGGATGGCCCGAACCGGGACGTGCCGGGCCGGGATGTGCGGAACCGCGGGAGCCCCGTCGGGCCGGGGGATGCGCGGGCGGCTCCGGGACTACAAATCCCAGGGTGCCGCGGCCCGAGGGGGCGGGCGGGCGGCGCGGGGGGAGCGGCCGCGGGGTCCCCCCGCCCTGCTGATGTGTCCGGGCGGCGCGGGGGGAGCGCGGCCGGGGCGGCTGACGCGTGTCCTGCCCCGCAGCGCTCCGGCGCCGGCAGCCGGCCATGGCCTCCAAGCTGCTGCGGGCCGTGGTGCTCGGCCCCCCCGGCTCGGGCAAGGGCACGGTGTGCGAGAGGATCGCCCGCAGCTTCGGGCTCCAGCACCTCTCCAGCGGGCAGTTCCTGCGGGAGAGCCTCGGCGGCGGCGGCGGTGAGTGCCCGCGGGGCCGTCCCGTCGGCACCGGGAGCGGGGGGTCCCTGCCCGCGCATCTCCGGCGGGGCAGCGCTGGGATGGGCTGGGGATGAGCACAGGGTAGGGATGGGGATGGAGAGGGGGGTGGGATGGAGACGGGGATGGATGGGGATCCATCTCCACCGCGGGCACACCACAGGTTGTTTTCTTTCCGTGGATTTGGCACCGCTCATTCATCGCCTGCTCCCTCCAGCCGGAGCTCACGGAGCCGCTCGGGAAAAGCGGGGTCTGATGCCGTGGGGTGCTGTGGGTGCGCGATAGTTTTATCTGTGCCGGGTGGTTACGGCTCCGGAGAGGGCGGCGTGAAAACCCCACCTGGCCGCGCAGCGATGGTGAACGGCCCGCGGTGCCCGGGGACTCGGGGAGTGCGCTGTCATGAATAACTCCATCCTGCCTCAGGTGGTGTCCGGGAATGGGTGGCAGATGGCCGGAATGCCGGTGCCCGCGCGGCACCCGCGGCGGGAGGGATGGCTTGGGAAAGGGCATTTGTCCACGGGGAAAACCTGCCGGGAATATCGCTGCGTGTCACCGGCTGCTCTGGCCGGGTGCCAGGAGCGGGGAGTTGCGGGAGATGGGTGTCAGCACCCACCCCGCACAGTCACCCCTGGAGACCCGGGTTTTAGGGCTGGCGGCCCCCAGGCAAGGCAGCGCTGCCTATCCCGTGTCCGACATCCAAATCCAAACCCCGCGGGAGCTGGGATGAGCTGTGCCTGCGTCCCTTGGCTGGTGAGGGGCTCCTGGTCCAGGCGAGGTTCGGGAGCAGCCGTGCTGAGCCCCAGCTCCGCAGGGTTGGGCAATCCCGGTATTTCTTTTCCCGACACTTCCTTCTCTCCTCTGCTAATGTGTGAAAGACCGACCCGGGGGGGGAAGCTGACTCACCGGGCAGGGGAACGGTGAAACGGCGCGATGCAAAACAAGAGAGGATTTAGAAATGATTTCTATTCTAGAAGGATGGCAAAAACAGGAAGGAAAAATAGGGAGGGTAAAGTTTTGGAGAGGTGCATGGTCCGACAAGGGCGTTGCACACAGCCCTGCGCTGGTCACTCATGTAAAAATATCCAGATTTCCTTTTGTAAATAAAAAGGACAATAATATTTCCTTCAGAGGGAGGCTCAAAATTTGGAAAATCCCGGTGAGGGCTTTGGCTGGAGAACAGAAAGCTGGGCTGAAGAGCGAGCAGAGGTGCAGCATGTGGAGAGGGGCAGCACAGGGAGACTGCGCCCACCCGGCAACTTCCACAGCCAAGCTCTGAACCACTGCCTGTCCTGAACTTCACATCTCGGTTCATGCTCTTGCCATAGAGCTCCTCTGGGGACACGGGAGAAGCAAGAAGAGTTAGCTGAAGGTGTCTTGGGTACATTCAGATGGAAACAACAGGGAGAAATGCAGGGAAAATTACTCAGAAGGAAACCAGCCGTGGTTTGGTTCATCTGGCGTGGCATTCGGGTCCCACCTTTGACTCAGCCTCTGCTTACAGCTCTCAGTGAGCTCCAGTTATTTGGTTTTATTTATTTATATTTTTTTTTGCTATTTGCTTTGGACAAGCTGTTACATGACTGTGCTGCCGTGTGCCAGCGCCGGGGGAAACGAGGTGGAAGCGGCTCCTCTTCCCAAGTTTATCAGCTGCATCACCGGCTTTGCGCTTTAGGGGAGCTGGGGCTCTGCAGAACCCACAGAGTCATTACAGGCTCATCATCCCAAAGGCAACTGTGAGCCCGGTGTTTTACAGGGATCTCGGCCCGATGTGTCAGTGCTCCAGGGATTTTCCTGCTGGCCGCTGCCAGGCATGAAGTGGCCATGGCTGAGGGTTTGGGATCAGGGGCACGGGGGGCTCCTGCTGCTGGAGGAAGGCTGAGCTCCCAGCATGGAGGGCGTTCCAGGCCCGCTGCTGGAGCTGGTGTTGGCAGTCCCAGGGAACAAAGAGTCACTTTTGAGGCAGGTGAAGCAGCTGAATGCACGGCTGCTGCTGAAGGGCTTCGAGTTGTGCTCCAGCAACCCCGAAGTACATCCGCCCCCAGCCATGTGTCTCCTAATTAGTGTCTCTCATCAAGCGGCTGCTCTGCTGTGGGAAAAGGCCTTTGTGACATCTTGGAAAAGTTACAGGCTGTGTTTTTTGTGCCAGGCAGCGGTGCTGGAGGGTGGTGAGCCGTATCCTTGGCCAGCACTTGCCCCGGAACCCAGGTGGTTGTCTCTGGTGTTGGCAGCATCCCAGGGTCTTACCGGGACTCTGCAGTTCATTTGCAAAACAACTGAATTGCTTGTCTTGGCCTTGGCTGAGGGTTTGTGGGCCTTGTGTCTGTCCCACTGCTCCCTTTCAGGTGCTCTGCTGGAGCCAGAAGCAGCTCCAGTCCCCTCCTCGTGACAGATTTCCTCTGTGAGCATCCACCAAAGTACGCACAAAACAAAATTCCCAGGGGGATATGAGTTGTGCACAGCTCAGCCCCACAGTCCTTCTCCACACCTTTCCCATGGATTGTGGCCTTTGCTGGCCACACTGGCCTGGTTGGTGGCCAAAGCTGAGCCCGGGGATGCAGCCTGCCAACATTTCCATAGGGTCCCTGCCATATCCATGTGTGTGGGAGCAGTGTTCTGACCACAGGGATCTCTCCCAGTCCCTGCAGACAGACCCCACTGTCCATCCAGCAAGCCTGAATTTGGGGCCACACCAGGCTCCAACCCCCCAAAATGATGTCCTGATGCTGAGGGCAGGGTGGGAGCGAGGGCCCCAGATGCAGCATCCGTGTCAGGAAAAAGGTCCCAAAACTGGGGTGACATCTGTTCCGGCTTAACTGTGGTGGTGCACTGGTGCCCTGTTCACTGCCGGGGCTTCTCCTCTCCATTAGCTCCCGATTGTCTTGCTGTAACCAAAATAATCGGAAAAAAATCCTGGAAAAGGTTTCGGATAGGGAGAAAGTCCGGGGTTGCGGTGCAGGCTCTGTGTTTGGGAACAGCCTCTCCTCCTGCCTGTCCCTGGCTGGCTGCTGGGTGGCCTCGGGGCTGGGACATGTCCCTCGGGGCTGGATCTGTGCTGCTGTGATAAGGAGGGACAGATCAGGGTCGTATGGGGGAAGCTGGAGAGCTGGAAGTCCCGTGAGTTACAGGGCAGGTTAAACCCACGGCCATCGGATTAATGGGGTTAAAGCAGGAGTTGAAAGGCTGGGTTTGAGCTCAGCACACTGAAGAGCCCTTTGCTACCTGGAGTAACTGCAGAGTAAAGCCTGCACCCCCTCTGTGACCCAGCAGTGGGGGTTTGGTGCTATAGGGTGAGCCTCAGCTCCTCGTGGAGAGGACCAGGATCTTCCTCCCTGCTCGGGAGGGACTCCCCAAACCCTGCTTCCCTTTGGAATGAGGCCAGGGAGGGCTGCACCAGGGGGGTCTTACGTGGGGCAGGCTGGGCTGGGGGCTGGGAAGGGGATAGCAAATGTTAAATTTGGGGTTAAAGCTGCCTGGAAGAGACCCCAAGGTTTCTGGGAGGTTGGGATGATGCTCTCTAGCACATCCTGGGTGCTGGGGGTCTGCAGAGCTTTGCAGATGCTTCCTGTAAATCCATGCCCATTCCTCCTTGGAGAGAGGAGATGCGGTGGTGCTTTGGAGGAGGGAGAAGCTCCAGGAGCTGTCAGGGAGCAGCCAGCACCGTGCTGGTGTGTGGCCTCCTGTGGTGCTGCATTCCATGGCCCCAAGCTGCTGTGTCCCCCACACACAGAGGGGACAGAGGAGCAGCAGGAATTGTCTGTGGCGGAGCAAAGGACAGCTGTCCATCTGTCCTGGGGCATGGGAAAGCTGCAGCCTCCAGGCTGCAGGGCTGTGGGGCTCTGCTGTGTTCCCAGACTGTGTTCCCAGCCTCAACTGTGGCTCGGGGTATTTCTGGCTTGCAGCTCCAGGCCAGGCTCCAGCAGCTCTGCTGAGCCACAGCTGGTCCCTGGGATGGCCATCTGTCCTCAGGTGACAGCTGGACCTTCTGTGACAGCTCCCAGCTCCTGGGATGTCCAACCCTCCTTGGGGTGACAGCTGGACCTTGTGTGGCAGCTCCTGGTCCCCGGGATGTCCATCCCTCCTCAGGGTGACAGCCGGACCTTCTGTGGCAGCTCCTGGTCCCCGGGATGTCCATCCCTCCTCAGGGTGACAGCTGGACCTTGCCCAGCAGCTCCTGGTCCCTGGGATGTCCATCCCTCCTCAGGGTGACAGCTGGACCTTGCCCAGCAGCTCCTGGTCCCTGGGATGTCCATCCCTCCTCAGGGTGACAGCTGGACCTTGCCCAGCAGCTCCTGGTCCCTGGGATATCCATCCCTCCTCAGGTGGCAGCTGGACCTTGTGTGGCAGCTCCTGGTCCCCGGGATGTCCATCCCTCCTCAGGTGGCAGCTGGACCTTGTGTGGCAGCTCCTGGTCCCCGGGATGTCCATCCCTCCTCAGGTGGCAGCTGGACCTTGCCCAGCAGCTCCCGGCTCCGTGGCCTCCGGCTGTTCCCGGGAGCAGCCCAGCCCTGCCAGCGAGCTCATTCCCTGGGAGCCTCTGGCACAGTGCAGGCCATGTGAATAAATATCAAAAAAATACAAAAAAAAGATGTTTTTATAACGTCGATGCCCTCGAGGGCTCCGTGCCGGTTGCATAATCCACAGGGTGTTTTTTCCATCCCCGTGTCCTTCGCTTTCCCTGGCAGGAATGCTGCCGGCAGCGCCGCTGGTGACGTCTGGGCAGTGACAGAGAATTTGTCATTGAGAAAAGGTGTTTTCTGCTCGCTCGCCGCGGGGCCAGCTGGAATTCCTGCCTGGATCGGAGGCAGTGGGATGCGGTCCCGGTGCCGGCGGTGACTCAGCCCCGCGGGCCGTGAGTCAGCGCTGCCCCGCTCCCAGGCAGGTTGGATGCTGGATCCCAACATTCCGTACTCCTGGAGCTGGTCCAAGGAGAAAGAGGCTGGACCTCTCTTCTGGTGCCGGGAGAAGGACTCGTCACACACAGCAGGGAAAAATCTGTGCCTTTTCCAAGCAGATTCTTTGGATTCCAGATTAAACCTGGGAGTGTGGCTCGTCTGGGAGCCCCACCTGCCCGGTTTCCCAGGCAGCCCCCATCCCCATGCTCCCAGGGGGATCTGTTCAGGCTGGTTTCCCCTCAGATCAGATGAATTCCCTCCAAGAATTGTGTATCTTGCAAAAACCCCTCTTGCAGCTGAGGAGTTCCTCCCCAGCCAGGTGCACGTGCTGCCCGCTCTGACATCTCGCTGCAGCCCGGAGAAGCAGAGCCTCCTCCCAGCGCAGGATCCTGGGGGTTATTTTTAGAGAGGACTCGCGCTTGGAGAGGGTTGAAATGTGCTGTCCCCACCAGAAACAGTGCAAAAAATAGATCACGAAATTGTTCATTTCTGGTGACAAGTGCTATTTCAGCTGCTGTGGGAAGACAGCAGAAGAGGTGTCCATGGGGTCCTGCTCCCAGAGGAAAGGGGCTGGAGCCCTCCTTGGGGCAGGAGTGGGACTTGTCACACACAGGGACAAAGAATATTTGCATTTTCCAAATGGTTTCTTTGTGTTTCTGAGGGGCTCAAAGAAAATCACAGTAAACTTCCAATCACGGAATGGTTTAGGTGGGAAAGGACCTTAAAGCTCATCCCGTTCCACCCCCTGCCATGGCAGGGACACCTTCCACTGTCCCAGGATGCTCCAAGCCCCATCCAACCTGGCCTGGGGCACTGCCAGGGATCCAGGGGCAGCCACAGCTGCTCTGGGCACCCTGTGCCAGGGCCTGCCCACCCTCCCAGGGAACAATTCCTTCCCAATATCCCAACTAACCCTGCCCTGGGCAGTGGGAAGCCATTCCCTGTGTCCTGTCCCTGCCTCCCTTGTCCAAAGCCCCTCTCCAGCTTCCAGAAGCAGCTGAAGCTGAGGGAGGTGGGAGAGCCAGGCAGGAGCCCGGGAATGTGCACTTACACAGTTGTGTTCTTAAGGATTTGATCTTGGGAATAATTTTCTTATCTGAGCTTACGTTAAGTGGAGGCTCTGAAATCTTTAGGCCCTGGGGATGGGAAGCAGGCTCAGTGTGTTTGGGACAGTCCTTACCTGTGCCAGGGTCACCTGTGGCCACATCGGAGCCATCTCCTGACCCAAAGAGCTCCCGAAGCAAAGCAGCACATCCAGTTCTTCTCTCTCCATCAGCTGAGGGCTTGGCTGAGGCCCAGTATGTCCCTGCCCTCAGGTATCTCAGGAATTCCCATTCCTCCAGCCCCGAAAGGACCGTGTGGCCCTTCCATCACCAGCAGAGCGACGCTGCCAGGAATCTCCTTTTGGAAGGCCAGGCAGAACTTGAGGGGGAGTGATATTTTTTGAGTGGAAATGCCATGATTTCTTTTTTTTTTTTTTCATCTATTGCTTTTGGGTTTTTTTTTCCTGCCTTGAGCAGAAGCTGGAATCCTGGCAAAGCAGTACCTCGAGAGAGGCCTCCTGGTGCCCGACCACATCATCACGCGCGTGATGATGGCGGAGCTGGAGAAGCGGCGGGAGCAGCACTGGCTGCTCGACGGTGAGTCCAGAGGGGAAATCCCAGCCCCCTTGGGAACATTCCTTTGCTCCTGATGGTTTGGCAGTCCCAGGAGAGAGAAAAGCCAGGAGGTGCTACTGCTGGAGGTGGGAGGAGAGGCAGGGACATCTTCCCGCTGCCCTCGGCATGCACGTGTCCAGCTGAGCCCTTGGCACGTGGCCGGGAAAGGGAAGGGCAGGAGAGGAGCCAGGTGTTCCATGAAGCACAGCTGGGCTGGGGACACGCCAAGGAAAACCTTTCGCCACCTCCATGCGTGTGTGAAGCAGCTCCTCCATCCCAGCCCAAAAAGCACCTGAGCTGCAGGGGGAGGAGAGGCTGAGAGAAAACAGCACAGCCTGGGGTGCCCGGCCATGGCAGCAGGGCTGGAATGGGAATCAAAGAATCCCAGAGCGGCTTGGGTTGGGAGGGACCCTAAAACTCATCCAGTTCCAGCCCCTGCCATGGCAGGGACACTTCCACTGTCCCAGGCTGCTCCAAGCCCTGTCCAGCCTGGCCTTGGGCACTGCCAGGGATCCAGGGGCAGCCACAGCTGCTCTGGGCACCCTGTGCCAGGGCCTGCCCACCCTCCCAGGGAACAATTCCTTCCCAGTATCCCATCCATCCCTGCCCTCTGGCAGTGGGAAGCCATTCCCTGTGTCCTGTCCCTCCGGGTCCTTGTATAAGGTCTCTCTCCATCTTTCTTGTGGGCTCTGTTCAGGTCTTTAAGGTCCCTTCCAATCCAAACAATCTGGGATCTGTGATTCTCTGCTCCAGCTGCTCACTGGCTTTTCCAAGGAGCACAGGACCATTTTACTGCAGTATCCTTGATGCCCTCCACATAAACCAGCAGCTTGTCCCCAGTGTGTGCTCAGCACTCTGTTCCCTTCACATTTTCCTTTGTCATTCCAGCATTTATCCCTGTTCTGCCGCTGCCTGTGTCCTCCTGTGTGCCCCCAGCCCCCGTGCAGGGACAGCAGCCACCTCTTTGCAGGCAAACCTGAGCCCTGGGTGTCACATTTCGGGAGCTGGTGCTGTGGGAGCTATTTTTTCTCGGAGCCATATGGTGGTGTCTGCCTTTCACACCATTTGTGCCGCAGCAGGGCTGGGACTGCAGCTCTGGAGCTGCCTGACGGATGAGTTTGGCTCCATCCTTGCTGCTTTCCAGCCTCTCATTCCAATTTCTGTCCTGCTGCCTGCCCAGGTTTCCCTCGGATGCTGGGACAAGCCAAGGCTCTGGATGGGATCTGTGAGCTGGACCTGGTGATCAGCCTCAACATCCCCTTCGAGACGCTGAAGGATCGCCTGAGCGCCCGCTGGGTGCACCCAGCCAGTGGCAGGGTCTACAACATGGACTTCAACCCTCCCCACACCCAGGTAAGAGCCCCTGGAGCCGCCTGGGAGCCATCCACAGAAGGGAAAGCCGGGAGAAGCCGTTCTCTGCAGGACCTGGCATCCTGAGGAAGCACCGGCAAAGCGATGCCGGGTGGAAGCTCTGAGCACCGTAAGGAACTGTGCTAAATGTTCATCAGGAAAACGGGATTTCTGCATGCAGGGAGAGGCACTTGGCAGCTGCAGGGTGGGCGATGGGGTCAGTGATGTCCCTGTGTGGCTTTGTGTCCCCTCAGGGCGTCGATGACCTGACGGGAGAGCCGCTGGTGCAGCGCGAGGACGACAGGCCCGAGGCGGTGGCTGCGCGGCTCAGGAAGTACAAAGACGCTGCCAAGCCTGTGATAGAGCTGTACAAGTGAGCTGGGCACGAGGGGAAACCACAGCAGGGCTGTCAGAACGGGCACCAGGGCTGCTCGTCCCATGCCCACATCCCAAAGAGCCCTGGCACGGCCCCTGGCAGGTTTCAAGGGCCCTGGACGGGGCCCCCGTTGGAGATCTGAGGCTGATCCAAAGGAATTCCCAGCTCCTGTTTGTCTTGCTGGGCTCCACAAATGGGAGGGGTATTTTGCCCCAGATCCAGGGTGGTCCATGCCATGAAAAATCCATCCAGGGCCCCGAGGGGTTTGGGGGAAGCATGGGGAGACTGGCAAGAGGGCAGGAGAAGGGAGAGACCCCGGCGCTGGCTCGGATGGATCTGCTGGGAGCACAGCGGGGTTCCAGGGCTTGTTCCCCTTGTGGGGCTGTTGTCCCCTGGCACTGTGGGATTGTTGTTCCCTGCACTGTGGGATTGTTGTCCCTGGCACTGTGGGATTTTTGTTCCCTGCACTGTGGGGCTGTTGTGCCCTGGCACTGTGGGGCTGTTGTTCCCTGCACTGTGGGGCTGTTGTTCCCCGTGTGGGGCTGTTGTCCCCGGCACTGTGGGGCTGTTGTCCCCTGGCACTGTGGGATTTTTGTTCCCTGCACTGTGGGGCTGTTGTGCCCTGCACTGTGGGGCTGTTGTTTCCTGCACTGTGGGGCTGTTGTCCCCTGGCACTGTGGGATTGTTGTCCCCTGCACTGTGGGGCTGTTCTTCCCTGCACTGTGGGGCTGTTGTCCCCTGGACTGTGGGGCTGTTGTCCCCGGCACTGTGGGATTGTTGTCCCCTGCACTGTGGGGCTGTTGCTCCCTGGCCAGTTTGGGAATGATGGATTGCTGTAGGGTGGCAAATCCCCTGCTCAAAGGGAGTAGAAGCCCAGGAGTGTTTTTAAGCACATGGGGGGCCAAAATTGCCCTTGCAGGGGAAGGGGGAGAGTCACAGACTGCGGGAATGGTTTGGGTTGGAAGGGACCTTAAATCCCATCCCATTCCACCCCCTGCCATGGGCAGGGACACCTTCCACTATCCCAGGCTGCTCCAAGCCCTGTCCAAGCTGCCTGTGGACACCACTGTCCTTGGAATGGGCTGGTCGTGACTTCTCCCACCTTTTTTCCAGGAGCAGGGGCATCCTTCACTCCTTCTCTGGCACAGAGACCAACAAGATCTGGCCCTACGTGTACACCCTGCTGTCCAGCAAGATCCCACCCGTTCTCTCGGACGAGGAGCACTAAACAGCTCGTGCCAAGGACCAGGATTTCATTCCATCGTGGATTTGGTTCCCAGCGCAGTGCCAGGGCTGTGCTGGGGTTAGGTGATCACGAACTGGGTGACATTGGTGGATACCAGTTAGAGCCAGGATCGGATCTTTGTTTAGAAGGTCAAGCCTGCTGGAATAAGGGGCTTTTTCCCTCTTTTGGGGCTATGGAGTTTTCCTGCCCGTGGTGCATCCCGGATTGGCGATGCTGACCAGGGCAATGGTCATTCCAGGTTTACACAGCTTTGCCATGGTGTCCTTGCCATCCCTTTCCAGCCCCCAATCCCTGTCTGAGCCTACATGTGCCATCCTGTTGCTCCACAGGACCGTTTACTGCTGAGGACTCTCTAGGCTGAGGGTTTTTTCTATAAATTATTTTCTATTAAATGGATTTCTCAGAGGAATAAAGCTCTAGAAAGCAACACTCAGCCCAGTGGGAATTTTGGGAGCAACGTGGGAAATGTGTGTACCACAAAGCTGAGAGACGTGAGGATCACATTCCCAGCATTAATACACACGAAAGGGGGCAAACATTGGGGGTGAAACACTCCCTTGTATTCCTTCCACAGGGAGAGCTGAATTCCCTGTTAAAAAGCTGCTGTACAGGTTTTTATGGAATGCTGCGAGGCTGAGCAGGATCTGGGCTGGGGATGAGTTGCACTCCTTTGTGCTTTCCTGGTTTATAGCTTTTAATACGACGAGATAGTGATGTCCTAAGAGTTTCTCCCAAAGATTTATCTCCACGTGTGCTTCAGTTTTGGGGAGCAATCAGCTCATTCCATCTCCTGTGCTGCCTTCGTCCCCGAGGTCCCCCGGCCAGGGGTCCCTTCAGCTGTTCCTGCTGTGTTCCCCAGCAAAGTGACTCCCTCCCCATGAAATCCCAGAGATCTTTCCTCCCTCGGGATGCATCCAGGGCCATGCCCAGGTGTTTTCCCATGATTTACAGCATCCTTGGATTGTGTTGGGGCCAGGCTTTTCTCAACTGGAAGCGCTGTCACCCTCTTTTTGTAGGATGCGGTACCCGAGCAATGGGGACGTTCTCCTTGTCTCCTCGAGTTGCCTTATTTTATAAACTACATATTTAAGGAAAAATAAAAGCAAGATATGTATTTGTAAAGGTTTAAAAACAAAAACAAAAAGAAAAAGTGCTGGATTTTAGGATCGCCGTTTGGGAATTGTGCCCGGAGCTGCTGGATCCGCAGGGAATGCTGCTTCTGCCAGGGGGGCTCACAGGAGGGCAGGAACCTGGCACTGCCTGGCACCTCTCGGATTCATCAGAGCAGCCTGGGCACCTTTCTGCTGCTGGATGTCCCTGGGTTTATTTGTGCTTGGAGAGGGGCCCACAGCAGGGAAAGGGGCATGACCGGAATTTTTAGGGATTTTTTCCGGATGCGAAACTTTGGCACCTGCCTGGGTTGGTTTATTTATCCCAGCTGAGCATCCTCGTGCTGAGCAAGGATCCCCTAAAGTTTGCTGCATCCTGGTGCTCTTCCAAGTGGAGCCAGAGCAGGATCACTGCCCACATCCCACTTGCTCCTCCCCTGCTGGGGGAGAGGCCCGAGTGCTCCCACCCCGCTCTGAGTGGGAATTTTCCAGGTGGGAGCAAAGGGATTGCCAGGTCTCACTGCTGCCCCAGGAGGCCTTTCCATGCCCCCGCGCTGGGAGGCCGCAAATCTTCCAGCCAGCAGTGAAATCCTATTTCAGAAAGATTCGGGATTTTCCCGTGACCCTGGGATGAAAGTCTGGGCTGGTTTTAGACACAATCCACAAATAGCCAAAACCTTTGTGCTGCTTTCTTTGGAACAGCTTGGGGCAGGAGGGGAGGAGATTTTGGGGGTTTTTTTAGGCTGTAAAAGCAGCTCAGTGCCGGGCAGAGGGGCTGCTCCCTGCTTTGCCTTGCCCTGTCCTCATGTCCCATCCTTCCCTCCTGCAAAATTCCTCCCGAAGAGAGATTTCCATGCAGCCCAGAGGCAGCACAGGGTCTGCAGATGCCTTTTCCAGGCTTTGAGCCCTATATCAGATGTACAATCCCGTGGCTGTGCATGCATCCAGCCCTCGGGATGGATTTTTCTACCAGACTCGTTGCATTTTCCAAGACCAAATTCCAGCAGGGATGGGGCCCTGTCCCTCACTGTCCCCCTGCCGTGCTCCCCTTTGGCATTTTACTGTGAATCCCAAACCTTTTGTAAAGCCACAGCAATTTTGTACTGACCCGAGATACTGTGTGGAGGCAGGAGGCTCTCCCCCCTGGAATGTCACGCCGAGTTTTCTTCCCGGAGTTTCTTCCCGGAGTTTCCTCCCGGTGAATCGCTGCAGCTGTGTTACTGCTCTCAAGATGTAAATAAAGACTTTCTCCTGCTGATCCCTGTGCTGGCAGAGTCTGTGTGAGTTCCACCTTGCCAAGGCAGCAGGGCAGTGTTGACCTGGAGTTTCTTTGTAGGTGCTGAGGAGGAGGAGAGGGGAAGAAGAGGAATCAGAGCATCCCTGCTTGAACATGGAAAACCCCTCGGGTTTTGGGCTTGGGCACAATGCAGCTCTTTGGGTCCTTTAGTTGAGATAATCCAAAATATTGGTTAAAAAGCCAGTTTGGATGAATCCATTTGCTCCTGCCCTCCCACCCTTATCACAGAATCCCAGAATCCCAGACTGGTTTCGTCTGGGACAGCCCATCTCATTCCACCATTGCACATAAAGCGGTTTTAATTTCCTTTCTAACTTCTCCCTCATAAAAGCCCCGGGGAGCATTAGGACAGGGAGGCTCTGGCTGTGTCCTGTGCCCCGAGCAATCCATCTCGTGTGGCTGGAATCGGGAATTAAACTCCCCGGAGCTGCAGTGCCTCCTCCCAGTGCCACCAGTTCGCTTTTTGCTTTCATTCCCGAACAGCGGCTCCGGGCACTCCCTGTTTGGAGCGAGCAGAGCCTCAGGAATGATTAGGAGAGTGGGAAAACAGGGTGATAAGCAGGGAAGCTGCTGCCTGGGAGGTGGGAGAGCCCCAGCTGGTGGGGGGGATGTCGCGGTTTAGGGTCGTGACAATCCGGAGGCGGAGCAGGGATGTGCTGCCTGCGGGCAGCTCCGGGGGCAGCTGCAGAGAAATCCAAGGAGGAAAACTATCTACGCAAGCTAGAAAATGAACTCAGTCTGAAAGCAAAAGTTGGGAGGTCAAAAAGCAGAGGAATATGAGCCAAAATCCAGCTGGGATCAAAGCCTTGGATTCCCCCCAGTGCTGTGGGGGGAGCGGGGAGGGCACAGGCGACACGTCCCCATCCTACAGCCTGACCTCAGCCCGCGCTGGAGCGGCAAGGAAAGGGAACCGGCCCCAAATTGCACCAGGGGAGGTTTAGATCGGATATTGGGGAAAATTCCTTCATGGAAAGGGTTTTCCAGCCCTGGCACAGCTGTCCAGGGCAGGGTTGAGTCCCCATCCATGGAGGGGTTTAAAATCCATGTGGATGTGGCACTTGGGGACATGGGGCAGTGGTGGCCTTGGCAGTGCTGGCCATGGCTGGCCTGGATGGTCTGAGAGGGCTTTTCCAGCCTAAATGATTCCATGATTCCACGATTCCAATTATGTGTTTACAGCATCACTAAGTGCTTGTCTGCCTGGTACCCAGGGAAGTGCCCCAGGTGTGCCTGGATCAGCCCCATTCCCGGGGCTGCAAAGCTTGCACATGTCACATCCCTGCTGAGCTCATCCAACAGCATTTAGCATTCTCCAGGGAAAAAAAAAATCAAGGAAAGGGAAAAAAAATCAAGGAAAAGTAAAAAAAAAAAAACAAGCGAAAAAAAGAAAGAAAAAAAACTCGACGGAAAGAAAAAAAAAAACCACCTTGCTGAGGTTTGCGCTGCAGACTCCAGATCCCACTCCAGGCCACATTTTAGACGATGTGATATGTCTGCCTCCATCCCCATCCTTCCCTGAGTCTCTGTAATCCCAAAAATAACCCGGGAGCGGCACGCAGTTCCCAGGCAGCGGCGGCAGCAGCGCCCCAGCCGGGCCGGGAGCCGGCCCCGCCGCCGATGCCGGGCGGAGAAGCGGCGTGCGGGACACGGCTGCGCTCGCCACCGCTCCCCGCAGCCCCCGGCAGCCGCAGGATGCACGGGGCCGAGCAGCAAGGTAAGGAAAAGCTTCCCGGAGCCCGTGGAAAGGCGGCGAGAGGGAGCGCGAGAGATTTGGGGATGTTGTTTACGGCCCGTTTGTGCTGAGTAATTGGGGAAGGCGCGCTCGCATCCCGGGATGAAGCGAATTCCCTGCTTTCCAGCCGGTTATGTAATAGGGCTGAGGGAAGGGATTGCACCCGAGACTGCTCGGCCGGGCAGGGAAGGCGAGCTGCTGGGATTTGGGAATGTACACCTGGGCATGGAGTGTTGGATAAGCCCGGGCTGCGCCGGCTCCGCGGTCCCCGGTAGGGACACGGACACCTCTTCTTGCACCCCAAAACAGGGGCTCGTGCTTTTAGGGCTGTCTCGGAGCTCTGCGGGCATGTCGAATGGAAAGAAGCGGATTTTCAGGCTAAAATAATAAGTGTAGCTTCTCTGTGGCCGGAGCTGGACCTCCCGCAGGAGGGGGATTGGTGGAGATGTCAGCACACAAACGCTGCCATCCAATGCTGATCCCAGCCTTTCCCTGCCAATCCACCGGGAAGCTGACCTTCAGCCCTCCCCGCTCTGCTATGCCGAGGCAAACACAGAGCTGCATTCCCTTTAAAAATCCTATTTCGGGCCAAAAAAAGAGCTAAAATCCGTAGGTAAATGCAGACATCGCTGCCTCGGCTTCGGCGCTGTTGAGGCGGCCCCAGGCGGGTGCCCCGGGAGGGGACGGCGGTGCCGGGGCGGCCGGCGGAGCCTCCTGCTCCCCACGGCTCCAGGTAGGTGCTTATCCCCCCCGGCATCCCCACGGCTGGAATCCAGCCCATATTCCCTGTCTGGCTGCTGGATTTGTGCCTGTCATTGCCATGGTCCTGTTTTGGATACTGCCAGAGAGAGGAGGAGGAGGAGGAGAGGGAAAAAGAGGAGGAGGAGGAGGGTGAGGAATATTTTGGGCAGACCCTCAGGTCTGCAAACTCGCGACTTTATTCTGCTTCTGCAGTTGGACCGGGGCCTCCATCTTCTGCTATCCCTCCAAATGTGGATTTCTCTTAGTCATAGTGTTCCCTGAGGAGAAAATAAAAAATAAATCCCAGAAAAGCAGCGCACGGAGCGATTCCGGCGGCACAGGCGGCGTGACGGCAACCCCGGTGCCTCTAAATTTAGCCAGCCGTGCCACAGCCGCCTTGTTTGTGATCCCAGGAACGCTCCAGCTGAGGGATGCAGCATTCTGGAGTGGCTGCAGCCCTTAAGGAGGCACGGGGTTTGTCCTTGAGCCGGGTTCTTGCCGGCAGCGTGAGCGCCAATGTTTAATTGCTGACCCAAGTAATCCCCGCCGCAGCCTAATCCCGGGGCCTCCCGCCGCACCCGCCGCCCGCCCGCCCTCAGAGCCGCAGTTTTGGGGCAGGATTTGCTCAAATCCCTCCTGCTTTGCTGGGAAAAAAGATGGTGGAAGCGCTGGGGGTGCGTGGGAAAGGGAGCTGATGGATTGTAGGGTGGAGAGGTTGGTACCCAGAGGTGTCAGCCAGGTTCCGGGATGGAAATTGGGATGCTGGGGCTCAGCCCTGTGGGGTTGGGTTTTACCACATCCCCAGCTCTGCTTAGGGGGCTGGAATTCACCTTGGGACAGGAATTAGGGCTGTCAGCACAAGAGGGATGTGGCAAAGGATGCGACCCATCCATAGCGAACATCCAGACCCAAAGGGGTGGCTGCTCCTCTCCCAGAATCCCAGAATCATTCAGGTGGGAAAAGCCCTCAGAGATCATCAAATCCAACCATTAACCCAGCTCTGCCAGAGCTCCAGAGATGTGGGGATGCTCCAGAGATCAGGAGATGCTGGAAACCACTAGAGCTGCTCATGGGATCCCACAGCTCTCAGATTTTTGGGAACACAGTCTAGAAATTCCAGAATTCTGTGGATGTAGCAGGCAGAGATACTGCAATTCCCATAAAAATTGGATTATAGATGCTTCCTCAGGGGTGCCTAAAGCAGCCATGGGAACCTCTCCAATTAAAATGCCATAAATAGGAGTTTATTATTTCTATGCAATGATAAATAATTAATGTTTCCCACCAATATTTCTAGGATGTTAATTTTTTACAAGAGGTTTAGTATTTTATTATAATTTTAAATATTATGATACTAAACTATAAAAGTATTTTATGAGCTCTTACAGTCCCGAAAGTGGATGAGGCCCTGTTTGATGGACACAAACAACATATGGATTTCTTTCTCTTGAATAACTCCTCATCTTCAGCAGCCAGAAATAATAAGGATGGGAAACGGTATCATTTAGATCCCTGAATTGTGGCTGGGAAAGGGAGAGATAGAGAAATTGGGGGTGCAGGACAAAATCAGGCAGAGAGACTGAGACCAGGGGCAGGATTTGCTCCAAATCCTCTGAAATGGAGTTTTTGCCATGCAGGAAAATTTGCATTTATTCCCTTTCCCAGACCATGCTTGGAAGCAAAAAAGAAATCATCTAAAAACTGTTCGAATTCCTTTTCCAAGTAAGAGTTTTCATGGAAAACTTTGCAGGAAGAGCAATTTGCTCTCGGCCAGCAGATGTTTCTCTGATGTCTGTGAAGAGTGGGATGCAGCAGGCTCTCCCTCCCATCCCTCCTGGCACTCCCTTTCCACCCTGCCAGCTTTGGGAAGGTGTTCAATCCCCACACAGCTCCCAGCCTGGAGCACACGGTGAATTATTGCAGAGCCAAGTGGTTCAGAGCAGCCCCTGCGCTGGCACTGCCTGCTGAGTCAGCACTCTCCAGCTCCATGTCCATGGGCTTTTCCAAGGATTCGTGTCTTGAAGGCATCCCAGGAGAGCATTCCCAGATGGGTGACCACCGAGGGACCCACAGGAGGCTGATGCAGGCAGTGCTGCAGTGGGGTTTGTTGCCTGTCCTGGTGGAAATGGTCACCAGGAGAAGGGTGAGGGGCCATCCCAGCCTGATCCCTGCCTGGCTTCACGGGGATGGGATGTCCCCAAGGAGCAGGCTGCTGGCTCTTGCACCACTGAATTTTCATGCAAAGCCATGGAATCCTGGAATGGTTTGGGCTGGAAGGGCTTAGAGCCCATCCAGTGCCATGGGAAGTGACACCTTCCACTATCCCAGGCTGCTCCAAGCTGGCCTTGGACACTTCCAGGGATCCAGGGGCAGCCACAGCTTCTCTGGACACCCTGTGCCAGCTGAAATCTCTTCCCACACCCAACTGGGTGTGTCTCCCTTCGAACCATGTCCCAAACCTCAGAGCACCACATGGATTGAACCAGGATCTGGGAGAGAGCAAATGCAGCCCTGAGGAGCCTGCTTGAGGATCCCTTTAGAAAAGATGATCGATAATAAACCCGAACCCAAACTGCCTCAGTCAGGGGTGATGTCACCATGAACGGAGACAATTTTTTAATGTTTTATATCAGCCAGAGCAACAAAGCTCTCATAACATAATTTTTCCTGTTAGTTTTAGGTAAAAGCTGTGCTACCAAATTTTGGCAGAAGGTAGAACCACCTTAACGGGCTTGTGTTGGGCTCCTGGCCCACCTTCCTGTGCTGCCAGACCCCTCTGTAACTCCCCACCCTGGGCCTTGTGACCTCTCTTAAATATCCACCCAGGACAATCCATCCCAGTGAGGCTTGGAGTGAGAACACCTCCCCTGGACTGTTCCCCCACAGGAAACCCTCAGCCTGCCATCCTGAAGTGAAGGGATGGCAGCGGGTGGCAGCCTTCAGCTGTGATTTCCCTCTGTTTTCATGGAAAAACTGATTTCACTGAGGGGTCCTTGGTCAGAGCCACCTGAGAGCCACGACCTGGAGTTCTGTGCTGCTGGAGCCTGACCCTGAGCTCAGCAGCTGCAGCTGATGCAACCCCACGATGACATTTGGTTGTATAATTTTCCTCCCTGTTTTCCCCATCAGCCATTTTCCAGTGCAAACAATGCCCAGTGCCCAGATTTTCCTCAGGATTTAACCACTTCCCTCACAGTGAATGGGAAATGATGACTAAACAGCAGTTAGGCCGCAAAATATCTGATTTTTACCAAAATACCTGATTGTGAATGGCTGTGCAGCCTCTGATTTTCCAACATTTTGCAGGCTGGGGACTTCCTGAGCCAGCATTTCCTGTTTAATGGCCTCTTATAGATCCACTTCCCATCCCTTTCTCCTCTTGCTTTGTGAACCATGTACATTTTTAGCAGCTACAGCAGCCCTTGGCAAGCAGCTCCGCACTCAGCGTTGCTGGGGAGCCAGGCAAATCTTTGAATACTCCAAAACCAAGTCCTGGGCCGGGATGAGTAAGTCGTGGATCATCCCTGACAGCTTTTGAACAAGACTGAAAGGCAAGAAATAAAAAATGTGCTGACATAGCACTGTAGTTGATGGGTGTGCTCTCACAGGGAGGAAAGGATGGGGGAAAAAAGATACTGAGGGAGTGAAAACCTTGTCACATCCTAAGTCATCCTAAGTGTCATCCTCAGAGGGGACGCTCCAGCTGCCAGCCAGGCCCTGAGAACTGGGCTGGCTTTCACTGCAGCAAAGGCTCTGCTGAAGGTGAAATTGAGTTTAACACTTAAACCCAGCCCAAACCACCTCAGAGCCCTCTTTGCTTTTTGTTAGAGATGAACGAGACAGGCAGAGCCAGTTTGGAAGCTCCTGAATACCAGGGGGGCTAAGAAGGGATTGGACCATTTGATGCCCCTCTCTGTCCACCTGGATCCTCACAAACCATGCCAGTTTCCCCCTGGCACATCACATCCCACACTGGGAACGTGCTCTGCTGCCCTGAGGAGCCACCGCGCAGGGGCAGGATGACAGCTCCTCGTTCCAGGCAGGGACACATCATTGCCTCATCCAGAGGAAGGAACCACACGGCCATCCCTCACTCCAGGCCAAACACCACCGATTTATCCCAGCACAAGCCTGGACACTGCTTTGAGAAGGAATTTCTGGCTCTGAACTGACACCCCGGGCCTGTTTTGCTGCCACATTCCCAGGGCAGTGCAGGAGGATCGATGCTCCTGGCAGGAGGGCAGGAAAGGTGATTCCTGTTGGGCAGGTCACAACACGCAGGAAGGTGTCCCCGCCCTGGGAGATGAACTTTGAGGTCCCCCCCAACCCAAACCATTCCATGATCCTGTGATTCTGTGGCTCCACACCTGGGCTTGGCCTTTGTGCACAAACTCTTTGTGCAGGGGGAGCTCAGCCTTCCCAGGGGAGTGACTTTGGAACCAAGGTTCAGTGTGGGGGGTTTTAAGGGTATTGCTCCAGGTGTTCAATTCATTTTCAAGCTCTGTTTGCAATTCTAGCAACACTCCCCAGTTTAATTGTGCTCCTGAAGAATTAAGGGTGTAATATTTCACCTGAGCTGTTCAGCTGATGGGAGGAGAGGTGCAGAAAATGGAATTGCACCTCAGGACGGTTGGGGCTTGATTACAGCTACAAAGAGAGACTTTACCCAGGAGAGGCTGCAACCCAGACAGAGAAAACAGCCAGAGCTTGGCAAATCAATTCTTTCCAAGGTCAGGAACAGGGAGAGTTTGTATCTCTTGAGGCTTGGGCAACACAGAATGCTCCTTAGCGTGTCCTTAACATCTCCCCAGCCCTCAGTGGCCCCTGCCAGCCTTGCCACTGAGTCAGGGCACCTCAAAGCTGTCACCAGCCACTGCTCAATAAATGAGTATTTTTGAGGGGCTCATTCCCTACCTCCTCCTTTCCAGTTTTGAAAATCG
This sequence comes from Lycocorax pyrrhopterus obiensis, assembly GCA_014706295.1. Lineage (NCBI taxonomy): Eukaryota > Metazoa > Chordata > Aves > Passeriformes > Paradisaeidae > Lycocorax > Lycocorax pyrrhopterus. Next base: position 1,667,050 of record JACSVZ010000013.1, on the reverse strand, counting down.
TGTGCAGTTCAACATCTTCTTTGATTTTGGTTGGGTTTTTTTGTTGTTATAGCATTTTTTATACTGTAGATCTCCAAAACAGAGAAACCACGTGGCCCTGCTTTAGCCCAGCTTACAGGGAGAAGTGAAGGAAATATTATTTTATGTGTTTTTTTAAGGTAAACTGCCCACTGGGTAAGTGCAGCTTCACCTGAATCCCACAGGATTCCCTAATCCCATCTCCTTGTGTTTGCATAAGCAAGGGTGGGACTTTGAGGTCGTTTCCTCCTCCCCCCTCTGCCCCAAGATCCCCTGGAGTGGCTGCTCTGTCCCTTTGTGCTTTGCAGAACCCCCTTTTTCCAGGCTGGAGCTTCCGGCTGTGGTGGTGATTCCTCTGTGGTCCCCCAAAAGCTGGGACAAACGTGGAAAGAAAGGAATTAATAACGGATTCAACAAGAAGGAGCAATTTTTTCTTTCCAGAAATAAAGCTGAGGCAGACAGACCTTGGCTGCTCAGCAGTGAGGGAGTGGCTGCTGGATTGAGGATATGGAATTTTGTCCAAATGGAGCCTCTGGAGCTGATGGATGCAGGCAGCAGAGCAGGCTGGACACCACAGGTGATGGGTTTCAGGCTGTGCAGGGTGTGTGTCGTGCCAGGTTCCTCAGCTCAGTCCCTCCAGAGCAGGAGGATTGAGCACTCCTGGAAATGTCACACAGCCTCCACCTGCTTTGATGTGTTTGGGCTCTATCTGAGCAAGCAAAATAAATGAAAATTCACCTCCTACCCCCAAATTTCCCATTTTTACTATCCCAGAGCACAGGAATTGTTGTATCCTAGACTGACTAGGAGAGACTGACAGATGTGATCCCTAGTAAAGATCATAGACTCCTGGAATTGTTTGGGTTGGAAAGGACCTTCCAAACCATCTTATTCCAATTCTCTTCCATGGGCAGGGACACCTCCCACTAGCCCAGGCTGCTCAGAATACACAAAATGGCTCAGAAAAGGTGTTTATTTTTATTTTATTAACTTGCTGCTGGTGGGTGCCAGGAGGGAAGGCCCCAGCCCTGCCGGCCAGTGTTGCAATCCATGAATTGCTCCACACAGACCAAAGTATGGAGGGGGTAGGAAACACAACCCCAACCCTGAGTTCAAGCTGTTCCTGCTGCTGACAGGGAGCTGCTCATGTCAGGTCAGTTCCTTTTTGGTTTGCTGCTTGTAAATCTGCCGGGGTTTTTCTGGGGAAATTCTGGGTCACAGATGTACCTTGTCTGCTCCGTAACATGAAATCACGGGGGTTACATAAACAATAGCACATGACAAGGTATGGCTGTACCAGATGTCTGCTGCCCCGGAGTGCTCAGCAGGAAATTTCAGCCAAGTGCCAGGGATATTTCAAGGTTTGGGTGTTGCCACACAAGTGATCAGAATCAGAGAGTCCCAGGATTATTTGGGTTGCGAGGGAACTGAAAGTTCATCCAGTCCCACCCCCTTGCATGGGCAGGGACGCCTTCCCTCATCCCAGGGTGCTCCAAGCCCCGTCCAGCCTGGCCTTGCTTATTGGTGTCATTGCTTTAGAAGCAAAGCTAGGCTATTTTCTGAGCAGAGAACTTTCCTTTCCGCAAGAGATCGAAGGCATGCTCATGTCTGTTTGCTAGGGCTTCCTTTTGCCTTCAGTTTTCCTTAAACTATAAAGAAATCCACTTAGAAGAGTTTAATAGTGCTCATTTCCTTTGGAGCATCCCTCAGTTCCTGCGTTCCATGCAAAATGAAATTATGATGTACAAGCCCTGGCTGAAAACTGCATCTGAGCAAGGCGCAGCTCATCAGTTGTTCAGGGCCACGGTCTGGCTTGGTCCAGAGTCTGTTTGCATGGGAACAGCCAAAAATAGACGGGTGACAACAACAAAAATGGCTTTAGCAGTCGGTGGCACTGCTGAGAGCCAGCAGTTTTGAGCCAGCCGTGGCACAAGCCAGAGCTTGGGATGCTGATGCATCATCCCACCAGGATCCAGCTGCTGGGATCCCTCTGGTCACCCGCCCACACCCAGCTGGGTGTTACAGCGGCCCAGGGATGCTCCTCAGGATTTTGGAGGCTTGGTGTGGAAGTGCTGTGCCACCCCTCCTCCTCCAGGCTGCAGCGCGGGCCGTGCCGGCCCCTAACGCGGTGACCTTGGGAGGAACGCACCTTTCCCTGGCGTGACACAGAGATCTCGGTGTCAGGCACCGCTTCCAGAACCCATCCACGGCCGCGCAGCCCAGCCCTGGAGCCGCGGGATGCGCTGGGGAGCGGGATGAGAGGGATCCCCACCAGAACGCAGGGATAGCAGCCCGGAGAAGGAAATGGTGTGGAGCCAGCACTTTTAGCTCGCTAAGGGCTCGCAGCAGCCGGCGCCGGGGGAGCGCGGAGCCGCTCGGCCGAACTCCCCCACCGCACGATGCTCCCGCCGGGCGCCGCGTCCTCCCCGCCCGCTTCCGGCGGCTGCGGGGGGGGGGCGGCCGCGCTCCGGGCCCGCCCTTCCCCTCCCCTCGGGGCGGCCGGAGCCTCGCCGTGCCCTCCCTCCGTCCCTCCATCCCTCCTCCATCCCTCCTCCATCCCTCCCTCCTCCCTCCCTGCTTCCCTCCCTGCCTCCCGCGGCGCCGGAGCCGCTGCCCGCCCGGCTCGCCCATGAGCCTGCTCGGGAGCTACCGGAAAAAGCCGGGCAGTGACGGCTATGAATCCTTGCAGCTCGTGGACAGCGGCGCTGAGCGCGGCGGGGCCGGCGCGGGGCCGGCGGGGCCGGGCCGGAGCCCCGGGCGGCAGCAGCAGCAGCCGCAGCCCCGCGCCGACGGCGGCAGCACCATGGACAGCTCAGGTACGGCGGGGCGGGGGCCGGCCGCACACCGGGAGGGCTCGGTGGCCCCGGGGCGGGTGGCCGGGGACAATAGCGGCCCTTTGTCCAGGCGCGCTGGGATGGAGGGAGCCGGCGCCGCAGACTCCTCGGTGCTGGCTCCGCGTTCCCCCCCTGCGAGAGAGAAAGCGTGTGCGTGAGGTAAAATGGATGGAGCGCTCTGGGATCTTTCCCCCGAGTGACTGAATTCCCAGAATTGTCCTGAGTTTTTTTGTTTCCCCCCCCCGCCTCCTCTAAAAGGCACTCATCAAAGTGAGTTGGATTAATTCTGATGGATGATGCGCTGCATGCACCATTTTTTTTTTAATCAGGGAGTAAGGGACCAGATGGTCTTTATGGCTGGTAATGGGATAGAGAGCTCTTCACCTCGGAAGGTTCAAATTTGCCTGGATAACCAGGAGTGGAGAGTGCCCATGTGATGGCTTTGAAGGGATCCCTCGGAAGGGACTGGCTCTGGTTCTGGTTCCTTAGCTGTGCCCATCCCCAGGAACATCCACAGCCTTTGCAGGGAACTTCTGAAGCCCAGACTGGCGCAGGGAAACACCCTGGCTGTTTGTCAGGGACCACATTTATGTGCACCCGTTACAGCAGGGTGGTCTCGCAGCATGGAATCACGGAATCATGGAATGGTTTGGGTTGGAAAGGACCTTAAAGACCATTTTGTGACAACCCCCAGCCATGGGCAGGGACACCTCCCACTACCCCAGGGTGCTCCAGCCTGGCCTTGGACACTGCCAGGGATCCAGGGGCAGCCACAGCTTCTCTGGGCACCCTGTGCCAGGGCCTGCCCACCCTCACAGGGAAGAATTTCTTCTGTAAATCTGACCTAAATTTCCCCTCTTTCAGTTTGGACCCTTTGCTCCTTGATCTATCACTGTAATTCCCAGTGAAAACACCTGCACTGTTCCATGAGAGACAGGGCTGGGCCAGAGGCACTCCACAAGCACTTCAGATGCAGCGTCCTTTTTTTAAACCTGGTAACCTCTTCTTGAGGTGAAAAAAACCCCTAATGAGCCATGGCTGGGCTTGGGCAGGGAGAGCCCTTATACCTGATTTTTTCTCCCCATTTTCTCTGATGTAATAAGAGTCATAAAATCTTGGAATGGTTTGGGTTGAAGGGACCTTAAATCCCATCCTGTGCCAACCCTGCCATGGGCAGGGACACCTTCCACTATCCCAGGCCGCTCCAGCCCTGTCCAGCCTTCTTGAACACTTTCAGTCGTGTTTTCCTCTTCCCCTTTGCCATCTGAATTTCCTCCCAAGATTTCTTTTAGGCTTGTGTTTGTTGTTTTTTTTTTTTTTTTAAATAACTTTTTTTTTACTCCCGAACTTCAGAAACATCTTTGAATTTGCTGCTCCAACATCTCTGCTGCAATTGCCTGTAATCACAGGCTGTGCCAGCAGCTCCTTACTCACAGTAGGCTGCTGTGTTAGAATGATTTGGGTTCTTACAGCTGCTGGGATGGTGAGATGCTGCAGGCAGGTTAATATCTATCATCAAGGCCATTATCTGGATGAATTTCCTGGAAGTGCAGGGACCAGAGGCATCGGTGTAGTGGGAGGTGGTGGTGACACCCAGGGAGGTGTGGGCAGGGGCTGGGGCTCCTCTCGAGCCTCATCCTGGGGTATAATTTGAGTGCAGCTCCATTTGGGTTTCTGGTTTTGCTGAGCAAAAAAAAGTGCTCATGGACAGGCAGACAATACCTTTATTTACAGGTTTTCTGCAATATTCAGCCATTTCCACTCTGCAGCTACTCTGATTCTAGCCCAGAGCATTAAATTGTATTAATGGCCTCTACCAATTTCCAGGATGTTCTTCCCAAATGCATGGGCTGGATCAAGGGCTGGCTCTGGGATTTGGGAGTTGATTTTTAAGGGATCTGTCTTAGCCAGAGTTTGATTCTTTCAGTTCACTCTCACTGCCTAAATTTTACAGGTGCTTTCAACAACACACCTGGCACTTGAGCAGCAAAAACCTCAGGCCTTAATGTGGCCCTTGAATTCTATTTATAGGATATATGTATTTTTTTAATAACCTCTTTATTTAATAAGCACTTTTTGGTGGTTGTCCCAAAACCTTCACATGAAATTAAAAAAATTTCTGTGTCGAATGTGATGCTCTGTTCCAAACCTGAACTCCACACTTGTATCTCTCTTGCTCATCTGAGCACTTCAGGCTGATAAATTCCTAATTTCTCCCAGCTCACTGCAAAGCCATTTTTCTTTGCCAGCTATGAAATTACAACAGCTTAAAGAACCAAATCCACCCCTCAGGTGTGCTTGTGATTCCGAGCGATTTGGTAATTGAAGTTGCTCCCGAACTGGGGGACGTGATTTATCTTTCACGCAGTCTGCAGATGGATAATTGGGGACAAGGATTAGGGAGCAGTGTAAGACACAGACAGGAAAATAAGGTGGTTGGGATTTTGGCTTAATAGGAGCAAGGAAAAAACCACCACCCACCTGTGTGCATGTGGTTTGTTTTTTTAATAGAGAAAATATTCATAATATAAATGTTTAAGACTCCTCCCAATGATGCCAAAGTTGAAACTCCCAAGGTGGGCACTGGTTGAGTATAATTCCGTTGGGAAAAGAGACCTGAATTCCTCTGGAAGGAGAAGGGTGGGATAAATTCCATAGCGGGGAAGGGAATGTGCTGCTGGGTTTTGGTGGGGCAGGGGAATCTCTGGTCTGTGTAATTCGGTGTCAGACCCTGAAGGTGAAATCCTTGAGGTGCTCTGGCCATATCCAAGCTCGTTATGTCCTTCCTTCTTTTCGTTCATGGTTTTAAATGGTGGTTTCCTGTGGGGCAGAGCAGCTGCTGTTTGCAGTCGAGGAGGGGAACAGTCTGGATGGACAACCCAGTGTCACCAGTGCTGGGGGACACTGGGGCACTGGTTTGTCTGTCTGGCAGGGTGATTGCAGTGCTGGAGCTGAGCAGAGAATCATGGAATCATTAACGCTGGAAAAGTTCTCTCAGGTCATCGAGTCCGACCATGCCCAGCACTGCCAAGGCTGCCACTGCCCCATGTCCCCAAGTGCCACATCCACAGGGCTTTGCAATCCTTCTGGGGATGGAGACTCCACCACTGTCCTGGGCAGCTGTGCCAGGGATGGAAAACCCTTTCAAAACCCTTTCTAGGAAGAAATTTTCCCCAAACCGCCAATCTAAACCTCTCCTGTGCAGCTTAGGGCCATGTCCTCTCCTCCTGTCCCTGTTCCCTGGGAGCAGAGCCCGACCCCCCCCGGCTGCCCCCTCCTGTCAGGGAGTTGTGCAGAGCCACAAGGTCCCCCCTGAGCCTCCTTTTCTCCAGGCTGAGCCCCTTTCCCAGCTCCCTCAGCCGCTCCTGGGGCTCCAGACCCTTCCCCAGATCCGTTCCCTTCCCTGGACATGCTCCAGCCCCTCAATGTCCTTGTCAGGAGGGGCCCAAAACTGCCCCCAGCACTGGGGGACTGGAACAGGCACTGCCCTGCCCCTGCTGCCACACCTCTGGGTGCAGGTAAAGACCATTTCCAATGAAGTTAAAAAGTTGAACAATCAAACCTTTCTCTTCTTTCCCCACATATTGGATTTCTTCTGCACCTGGGCACAGGAAAATGCCCTTTGCTCTGTGGAATATTTGTGTGTGGGTTACTAGTGAGCAATTCTAGACGGGTGAGGATTTGTGCTGAAGGCAAAGCACTGGCAATTCTGGGGCAAATGGCTGCTGGTTTCACTAACGGGGCTGTGCTTGCTGTCACCAGCTCCCCTGAGCTGAGGAACTGGGCTCCTGTTTGGTTTTTCTATTAATTTCCTTAAACTAATGCAAAGTATTAGATCTTCGAGCATCCTCTCGTAATGCAGATTTGCAGCCTCATAAACGCCTCCTTGCAAGGAAAATAATCATTGGTTGCAGCTTTGCTCCAACTCCCAAGTGCTTCTGATTATTGGCTTAATATTTTTTTTGGGCTGGTGTTGCTCAGAGTGAAAAGGGAAAAGAAGCAAAAGCCAGGAAGCAGAAGCACAGGGTTGGTGCTGGACGGCAGGAGCTCCTCATGGATGGCAGGGAGCTGGCACAGAGGGGCTCCAAGGGCTCTCTGAATCCTGACATAAAATTCTGGGATGGTTTGGGTTGGAAGGACCTTAAAGCTCATCCAGTTCCACCCAATGCCTTGGGCAGGGACACCTTCCACTCTCCCAGGATGTTCCAAACCCATCCAGCCTGGCCTTGGACACTGCCAGGGATCCAGGGGCAGCCACAGATTCTCTGGGCACCCTGTGCCAGGGCCTCCCCACCCTCACAGACAGGAATTCCTTCCCAATATCCCATCCATCCCTACCCTCTGGCACTGGGAAGCCATTCCCTGTGTCCTGGCCCTCCAGCCCTTGTCCCCAGTCCCTCTGCAGCTCTCCTGGAGCCCCTTTAGGCCCTGCAAGGGGCTCTGAGCTCTCCCTGGAGCCTTCTCCTCTCCAGGTGAGCACCCCCAGCTCTCCCAGCCTGGCTCCAGAGCAGAGGGGCTCCAGCCCTGGAGCAGCTCCGGGGCCTCCTCCAGACCGTCCCTCTGGGAGTGCAAACACAGGGATGGGGGATCTGGCCTGGGAAATTCTATGGGATGATGCAGTAACAGGATGACACAACTCCAGTGGCATCTCTGCGTTCCTGTTAACGGCCGATTCCTCCTGCAAATGCCCTGGATTGGGGTGGAGGTTTGGAAATGGGTGAAGGGAGGTTCAAAGAGAGACCTGAGCTGAACCTCACAGGACACAAAACACCTCGAGTTCAAAAACCAGATTCCAAGAAGAGCATCTACGCAGAGCTGCTTTTGTCTCTTTCTTTTTTAAGTTGTTGCAAGTGCTCACAAGATGAGAACCAGGCAGTGAAGGAGCCAATTTATTTGGGTTTTTGCTGTGGCATTCAATTCTGCTTTCTTAGCAGCTGGCTGAGCATTGAAAGAAGAGGTTCTAGGAAACAAGATATAAAAGTAACAGCAAGGATAGATGTTAGGAAAGGGAAAAACCCTTTCTGTGCTATTCTGTGGTGTTTATAATCTAGATAAGATAGAAAAGAGCTTTTAAACAGTTGGGGCATAGACTTGCTTGTGCTCTGCGCTTCCTGAGGCGGAGTGACCACGAAGGAAAAGCATCTGAAAGAAATTGCAAGTGGTGAAATTGAGAATTCTTGAACTGTTTTACACTCGCAAACATAATGTCTTGTGCTCTGGTGATTCCTTTTCACTGAGTCAGAAGAGAGACATCTCCATGTCACTGGCACGGGGACAAAGGCCCGGGCTGACAATGTTGTCTTGTGTTCCCTGCTCGCTGCGTTTTCAAACAGGGAGGTTCGGTTTAATGACTCTTTTGTTTGGTTGGTGTGTTTTGGACACTTGAATGATTTGGTGTTGGCAAAAGTCTTGTCTTTTTTCAGTTGTTTTGACAGGGAGGAGAAGCAGAGAGAATGTCGATCAACTCCAAAGACAGATTTCGTGCTCTGTGCTGGTGGCTCAGTGTCGGGCCTCGCCTGCATCCTGCTCACTGTAGGATGAGTTTAAATAAATCTGGCAGGTACTGGGTGGTAATTCCCCCCCTCCCCTCTCAATATTATTATTTTGGTCAAAAACAGAATAAAACCCCCTCTTTGTGGAAATCCTCCACACTGATGGTGCAAGCAGCATTCCTTAGTTTCCATTTCTCAAGCAAAAGCAGAAATACCTTAATTCTTCAACTTTCCAAGAAGTTTACATTTAAGCAGCCTCAAACGAACCTTTGGATAAAAAGCCTTGGGCTCATGCAATGTTAGTTCTGGAATTTAATCACAGCAAAGCACAAAAAGAGGTTCTTGAGCTTCTCTACCCTAAAGTTTGCTGCCAGAGGCTCCGAGTGCTTCCCACAGGAGGTCAGGGACCCTCTGCTGCCCAACAGCAGCACAGAATCATGGAATTGCTCAGGCTGGAAAAGCCCTCTCACACCATCCAGTCCAACCATTCCCCACCCCTGCCCCATGGCCCCGAGTGCCACATCCACAGGGATTTTAAACCTCTCCAGGGATGGGGACTCATCCCTGCCCTGGGCAGCTGTGCCAGGGCTGGACAGCCTTTCTGTGAAGAAATTTTCCCAATATCCAACCTAAACCTCCCCTGCTTTGAGGCAGTTTCCATCTCTTCCAGGCAAAAGGCTTGGATGGAGCAGTACCAGTTAAGTGCTGGAAAGCTGCAGTAAAAACCCCCAACAACAACCTCATGAGCAACAACTCCTTGCTCAGCTGAATAAATTATTGAAGATGTCTCGAGGCTGGGGATGCTTCTGTGCCTCACGGTTGCCTGTTTAGGAGAGAAATATTCTGGCTTTACCCTTTGGATGAGGGTTTGGAGTGACAGGAGAAGGGGGAATATCTTCCCACTGCCAGAGGGCAGGGCTGGATGGGATATTGGGAAGGAATTGTTCCCTGGGAGGGTGGGCAGGCCCTGGCACAGGGTGCCCAGAGCAGCTGTGGCTGCCCCGGATCCCTGGAAGTGTCCCAGGACGGAGCTTGGAGCAGCCTGGGACAGTGGAAGTGTCAGGAGGAGGGAAATCTGGGCTTGGGGGGTCTCAGCAATGGTTTTATCAAATGATCAGAGCCTGTTCTGCTGCTGTGGTCCTGCAGTTCTGCTCTGCACATGTTTTGCTGCTTGTTTTTATGGAATAACTCTTTAAGATATCTGTGCCCAGCCTCGTAGGGAACCTAACTCTAGCAGGAATCTGGGACAGTGGAGGAGGAGGGGACAGATGGGACTGGTAGCAAAAAATTAGGTAAAAAAACTCAGTGTTTAGGGTCTGTGTGAGTCTGAGGAACTTGCCAAATAATTTCTGTAGGTTCTTTTCCTGTGAATGCCTCTTTATCACTGTTTGAGTTGCCTCTGCTGGTGGTGATTTCTCTCCCAAACCACCACCCAGTGATTATTAAAAAGTTGATGTGATTCTGACACTTGGGCTATGTCTGATCCAAGGCAGGATGCAAGTGCCTGTAACAGCATCAATGGTTTAGTCTTGGCTTAAATATGGCAAAGCTCAGCTCTCCAGAAGAAAAATCTGTGCTGGAAGGAAGGTTTGGGCTTCAGGGTGTGAGACTGTGCCCTTAAAACATAATTAGAACCAGAGAATCACAGATGATTTGGGTTGGGAGGGATTTTAAAGCCCATCTCAATCCAGCCCGTGCCGTGGGCAGGGAACATCCACGATCCCAGGCTGTTCCAAGCCCAGCTGGCAGATGAAGCCCTCGGATCTCTCCACTATCGATTATCACTGGATGCAGAGGAGCCACTGCCCAGAGATTTGCTTTTGGAAGCTCCTGCCACCTTTCCCCTGGACAGGGAAGGTTAAACTCGTCTTTGCAATCCTCTGAAGGACGGAATGTGGGGAACAGCAGGAGCTGGGAATGCTGAGGGTACCCAGGGATGTGGATTCCCTGCTCTGCCTGGGCAGTTTTGCACCCAGCACCCCTCCATCCATGACACACCCTTTAAAGGACGCTCCAACCCTGCTGTTGCAGGAATTCCTGCACCAGGGCTGCTCCTCCTGCCATCCAGCCCCTTGCATGCCGAGGGAAAGCGCGTCAATGTGCTCCTGGAGTTGTAGCAGCCTGGCTTGTCTCCCCGAACGCTGGTGGGAAAGCACGTCCCACACGAGGCAGGCTTTGCGGGGAGAGCTGGGTGTGGGAGGAACGTGAGCTGTGCTGCTCCTCCGCTGGCTGCTGGGGGGGAGAGGCACAAATAGGAGCTTTTTTTGCTGAGTGTTCCTTAAAAACAATCCAGGCTTTGTTGCTGAAGCCACAACAACAGCGGCTCCGCTTTGTTCAGAGCAGGGAACTTTAAAAGGGCCGTTTCTGCCAAGGCACAGGGCAGCCTCCACCTTTATCTTAGGGGATAAAACAAGCAAAAACTCCCTTTTTCCCCCAAAAAAATACTTTGTGAGGAGGGAGAAGGCTGCAACAAGCAGACAAAACCATCTAGAAATGTGGAATTTGGGACACAAACACAGTTTTTCCTCATTGTAGTGCCAGACTCTTGTGGTACCACTGGAAGAGAATTCAGAGGGGGATTTAATATGCCCAAAGCTCTTTTTTGAGAAGGTGGGAGATGAAGCTTTAATGCTTTTCTACGTGGAATGGGGAGCTGGAACGAGATGGTCTTTCAGATCCCAAACCATTCTGTGATTCCATGATGAGGAACAGGGAATATTTAGCTCTTTCCTCACTCCATCCCTAACGAAAGCACAGGCAGCATCTCCCTGAGCAAAAAAAAAAAAATCTCATTTGACATTGAAGATTCTGTTACACATAATCTGGGCAGACTGAGGGAAACCTGCTTCCTTTCCTATGGTTTCATGTCTGCTTTTTGTCTGCCCTTCCCAGGCAAAAAGGGTCTGTTCCCCCCTCCTAAGTAACCTGGGAAAGGCAGCACTTCTCTGCTGATCCTCAATTTCCAGGCGTCTTCCTTTCACCTCCCCTCTCTCAGGCTCAGAGTTGCTTCATCAGCATAAATATTCAGACTGACAGAGTCTTAAATGCCTTTTAAATGTCGGCTGGTTTCCCCCTGGGCTCTCTGGAGAGCTGGAATCCAGGCCCTGTGGTTGGGAGGGTTTGTGGCTTGCCTGGGGGGGCTGCTCAGGGACCTCCCCAGGCAGATGAGGCCTGCAATGTGCAGATCTCGCAGGGAAATCTTCCAAATCTGGATTTTCTCGCTGGTTCCAACAGCGAGCACCTCCCTCAGCCAGTGGCAGGGTGTGACCCTCTGTTGCTGGTCACTCTGGGAGGCCTCTGGCTGCAGGTGGTGGCTGCTGGTGCTGAAATGTCCCCATCACTTGAGGTCACTCCTGTTCCATTCACCCATTTCCGGCTCCAACCCCCAAAATTTAAAGCAGGATTGGTCTAAATGTCTTTGTTTTAGAGAATAAGCACAAACACTGCTCGTGGCACTGCAGGGTGCAGGAGGAGGGGGTATTTCCCTCCTGGATGTGTGGGTTTTTCCCTCTCCCCGGGCAAGAATGAGTTTCCTGGCCTGGCTAATCCAGACACGGCTGGCTTTGCCACCCTCAGCTACTCCTGTACAGAGCACATCCCTCTGCGCTCCCCTGGACCAGCGCTCTCTTCCAAAGCTCTCTCTGCCTTGGGAGAAGTTCTCCTCCTGCACATCCTTCTCCTGATCCTCTGTAAAATTAGCACTTAAGTGCTTTAATTAAGATTTCTACTCTCTCCTGCTCCCATCGTGTTCAACAGCAGGCTGGTGCTGTCAGCAGGGGCTCCTTCAGCTACAGTCCCACTGCTGAGGGTGGACCAAGACAGGAATGCTCCTTCCTGACACGTTTCAGTTTTGTAAGGGGGTGCAGCAGGTTGTTGCTGTGTTTGGTGACTGCTGGAGGTTCATTCTGAACACAGAATGGTCCCTGTGTTCAGAATACCCCAGCCTGGCCTGGGATAATTCCAGGGATCCAGGGGCAGCCACAGCTGCTCTGGGCACCCTGTGCCAGGGCCTGCCCACCCTCCCAGGGAACAATTCCTTCCCAATATCCCATCTATCCCTGCCCTCTGGCAGTGGAAGCCATTTCTTCATCATCCATCCTTTCTGATTCTCTGTTTTAGGGGACATAGGAGACTTGGAATTGATTCTTGCTGCTTCTCTTAGAAATACAGTGAATGTCTCCTTCTCTCTGTTTCTCCTCCTCTCTCCACTTTTGAAATCTTCAGATTGATTTCTAAAGATTTTAGGTTTTCCACACTCTCAGAGCCCTTCTGTTGCTCTCCTACAGCATTTCCAGCTGTAAGAATTTGCCCATTGCTGTTGAACCTCTGATCCTTTGTCCCCTTTTCTCTGCTCCAAGCTACCACATTTCTGCCTTCCTTCCCTTTAAAAGCTGACCTGCAGAACTGAGAGCCCCTTTTGAACATCTCCTCCTTCCACCCCTGGCTCTCCCAGCACAGAATAACATGAAAACAAACTTTTTGAGGGGAGATCAAACACTGATTCCACGCTTGGAAGCCAACAAGCTTCTTTGATTTTTTCCTTTCTCTTTTTTTTTCCAAATCATACTCACAGCAAGTTTGGCAAAAGAAATATGCCCGTGCCTCGAGGAGGCACCTTCTGTTCTGAAGCTGGCAGAGGGTAGAGGAGAGGTGGCCTCTAATTTTACCAGTCTGGGACCTGGATCAGGTGCTTGTGGATCATGACCACACCAGAGCAGCATCACTTTCCCAGTGGAATCTCCAGTTTAAAGATTTATGGATAGCTCACTATGGGTGAGGCTGCCTGAGAGTGGAGGGTGTGTTTGCAGTGAAATTAGCATTTTATCATCAAATTGTAGAATGGTTTGGGTTGGAAAACCTTCAGTCAAGTGGCAGCTGGGAGGATTGCCCTGAAGGATGTCCCATGGAGTAGGGAGAGTCTTTTTCTCACCCCTGAGGAGGTGATTGTTGGTTGTGATAAGAAAATCAGCTGCTTTGGGTTGGGTTGGAGGTGAGGGAGCTTAGAAGCATAGAATGGCTTTGGTTGGAAGGGACCTTAAAGATCACAGAATCCCAGAATTAATTAGGTTGGAAAAGCTCTCCCAGACCATGAAGTCCAAGCTGTGCTTGATGCCCCCCTTGTCACTCAGGAAGCCCTGGACACCTCCAGGGGTGGGGACTCTAAACCTCCCTGGGCAGCCCCTGCCAAGGCCTGACCACCCTTTCCATGCAGAAATTCCTGCTGATGGCCACCCTGAGCCTCCCCTGGCCCAGCCTGAGGCCGTTCCCTCTCCTCCTGTCCCTGTTCCCTGGGAGCAGAGCCCGACCCCCCCTGGCTGCCCCCTCCTGTCAGGGAGTTGTGCAGAGCCTCAAGGTCCCCCCTGAGCCTCCTTTTGCTCCAGGCTGAGCCCCTTTCCCAGCTCCCTCAGCCGCTCCTGGTTGTCCAGACCCTCTCCCAGCCCTATTCTCTTCCCTGGACATGCTCCAGCACCTCAATGTCCTTCTTGGAGTGGTGATCCCACAACTGGACACAGCCCTCGAGGTGAGGGCCCAGCAGAGGGGAAGAATTCCTTCCCTGCTCCTGCTGCCACACAATTCCTGCCACAGCCCAGGTGCCATTGGCCTCTTGGCCACCTGGGCACACCTGGCTCATGTTCAGATCCCCCAGTTCCAGCCCCCAGCTTAGATCTTGTACCGTGTTGTCCTCGCTGTGCTGGGACTGAACATTCAACCTACACACAGTGCTGAGAGTTCTGAGCCCAGCTGGCAGGAATGAGCCATCCCTCATCCCTGGGAAATCACGGCTTGGAGAAGGAAAACCACTTTGCCCCGTGCTTGACATGCAGCAGCGCACGGGAATGTGTTTGGTGTGGATGGAGCAGAGGGATTGCCCGGGATTTGTTCCCAACAAGTGATGCTGGCTCTGGTTTTGCTGTGCTTGAAGGTGCCTCGTCACCAGACATGGAGTCCAGCTATGGGGGAGGCCTGCTGGACATGGTGAAAGGAGGAGCAGGCAGGCTCTTCAGCAATCTGAAGGACAACCTGAAGGACACCCTGAAGGACACCTCCTCCAAGGTCATGCAGTCTGTTGCCAGGTACAGTACACCTGAAGCAGGAAAAACCAGGAGCTGCAGAGTGCTAGTGCCACTGAACCAGCACAGCACAACTCCCAGGGATTGAGGAAGGAGGGGGAAATCCCAAATGATTTCTTTGGTTCTGCCTCATAATTGGGGTTTGGCCTCAAGGAAGAGGGAAAACCCAAGTCAAACAATCTAAGCTTCATAGTGAGCATCAGCATCCCGAAATCTGGAAAATGCCTGGGAAAGTGGAGCACCTGGTCTCCAGTTCCTGGAGGATTCCCTGTGGGATCCTTCTAGTTAACCACCACTTGAATATTTTGTCACTGAAAACTGGCCAGTGTTGATGCCTCTCTTTGCTGTGCAAGGATGTTCCCAGCCCTAAACCCACCTTGGAATGGAAGAAAGGCTGAGGTGACTTTGCTTTGGGGACTCTCCTGGCATTGTCCCCCGTGCCCACCTCCGAGGGAGGGATGGGGGGCTACAAGAAATTAAGGAAATGTAATGCATGCAAGACCCCAGAAGGTTTGAGGGATCTGGAAAGTGCAAACTGCTGGAGATTTCTCCTGGAAACTGGCACTGAAAATTAATGACAAAAGGGAAAAGGGACTTTTCTCGCAGGTTTTGCATGCAGTTAATTCACTGTGGAGAGAGGGAGGCTGGGTCACTGTCTGCATCTTAAGAATTCATCTGAAGATGATTTTTCCTTGTGTGATAAGCAGATTTTTCTGGGAAAACACTCTTAATGTGCTGCTAAAGTGCCTAAACTCTGTCTCCTGCTTTGTCTCCTTTTAGTTACACCAAGGGAGAGCTGGATATTTCCTACATTACCTCAAGGATCATAGGTAAGCCCTGCTCCATGGAGAAATACAGCCTGTAGTACCCCAAGCCCCATAATTCCATGAACACACACTCATCCTGGCCTCTCCTTGCTTTCCCAGTGATGTCTTTTCCTGCTGAAGGCGTGGAGCTGGGATTCAGGAACCACATTGAGGATGTCAGGACGTTCCTGGACTCCAGGCACCCCGACCACTACACCGTGTTCAACTTGTCACCCAAATATTATCGCAGTGCCAAGTTCCACAACAGGGTGAGTGCCTTCCATGGGGAAAAAATCCTTAGGGAAGGGGGCACCAGGTCCTGTTGTACCCAGAATTTAAGGTGATTTAGGAGTTACAGGTGTTTTTAAGCTGCTGGGGTGGGTTTGGGGTTTCAGCTGGGATCACAGGGAGTAAAGAGCTGGAAAGTTGAGGGATAATGTTCATGTGAGGAGCCTGGGAGAGTGAAAGGCATTGCACTGAGTGGAGCCTGGGCTGCAGAGAAATAAAGAATAAAACAGAGTGTTAGAGCTGCTCCTACAGAGTGTTAGAGCTGCTGCAGAGAAACAATGAAATGAAAGGCCTTTGGAAAAAATTACCAATAGGAGAAGGGAGATTATTTCTTTGCAGTTGGGCTCTAATCAGGCAGGAGCCCTCAGCAGGCAGAGCACGGGATGGAAACGGGATCTGAGGGGCATTTTGGCTCTTGTGACTTTAAAAAGCCACCTCCAGTGCCTGGCCCAGTTTCCCTCTCTAAAACCAGAGCAGCATCAGGAGCACTGCAAGGCTCTGCTTCTTTAATGGCTTTTAGAGGAAATCTGCATGAAATGCTGCTGCTGAATGCAAGATTAGATTTAATCTTTCTGAAAACTTCCTGTTCTTTCCCTCTCCCACAAAGGAGTCATGTGTTTGGTGCTGTTTTTTTTTAAATTTCTAACTTTTTGGTGCCTTCAACCCAAAAGGCAGCAGCAGTTGCCAGGCTTAACCCTCAGTCAGGGTAAATGAATCTAATCTAAGCCTAATTTAGTTTTAATTTGAGGTGTAGCTGAATTTATCTTCAGCAATTCTGATCACTAGAAACCACTCACTGATACTTGAAGCAAATTTCTCAGTGGCCATCAGTAACCAGACTTCAAATATGAGTCAATGAACAGAGAAGACTAATTAAGAGACATTAAGAGCTCTGAATCTTCAGTCTTGATTGGTTTTGGTGCATCACCGATGCTGTTTGTGGGTGAAAGATTTATCTACTTCTGAAAGCCCAGCATTAAAGATCCATTGCTGTATGAGCTGGCCATAACTCCTGAATCCCTGGAATTATCTCCCACCCTACCCAACACTCAACAGTTGACTTTTAATGTCACTCTCAAAGCAAAACTCGGTGCTTTGGAACCACTGCCTTGACTCACACAGGAAGAAAATAAAATTATCTTTTAATAAAATACTGTATTTTCAGCTTATGAGCTGGCAAGTCCTGATTCCAAGTATTTTTCATGAGACTGGAGTGTGAACAACACAATACATGAAATAATTACGAGGCTGAGCTCTATATATATCTTGGGAAAAATACTAAAGGGCTCTCACGGAGGTGAAATCCCAGGGAGTTTTCTGCTGGGATGAGGATGTTAGCTGAGCTGCACTGAGATACACACTTGTTCTTTGACAGGAAAAGCTTCTGAATTCCTGCTTTCTTTAAAACTTTTTGCTCCTAAGATCAAAGTAGGTCACTCTGCTGCATGGTGGCACAGGAGGGAGGTGAATTCATGTCCTGCTGGGCCATTTCCTGCCTAGGCGTGGCTGAGTGGGTCACCAAGCCCCAGGTGCCCAGTCTGTTGAGGAGGAGAGGGGACTGGGAGGATGGGGAGGCATTGGGGAAGGTTTTCCAGAGAAGCTGTGGCTGCCCCACCCCTGGAAGTGCCCAAGGATGAAGCTGCGAGCACCCTGGGATAGTGGAAGGTGGCAGGGTGTGAGCAAGATGATCTTTAAGGTCCCTTCCACCCCAAGCCAGTGACTCTGCACAGGGACCTGGCTGTGCTCTGCTGTCCCCTCTGTGTCCCCAAGAGGAGAGGGGAGGAGAGCTCCCATCGGCCGGAGGAAGTGAGAGCAGTTTCAAAACACAGAACTCAAATCTAACATTAAACAAACCCAAACTTCAAAGCCTCTCATGGGTCACATTCCTGGCAGTTGCTGCCCTGCTGCTAAACTAAAACAAGTGCTGAGTGCTTATTCCCAGAGCTGGAGAATTCCAGTTGCTTTTCCCTAAGGTTGTCTGTGCTGAGTGCTGGAGAGGTTCTGTTTGATACAAACACGAAGCACACATTTAATTTCCTAATTGCAAACCATCAGGCAGATGTGTAATTAGAGGCAATGTAAATATGTAATTATGGATGGTTGGGAAATGTATATTATTTACTGAGAGGTGATAATGGCTTTTCCAGATGCTTGGCAGGGAGGTCTGCTCAGAAGATTGTCAGGGGAAGGGTCACTGGATGAATTCTAACAGGGAAAATCAAGGGTTCAACAGAAGGAATGAAACAAACTCTGGAGACAGGAGAAGGTGGAGAGGGTAAATAGGGAATGGCCATTCCCTGCTCTCCGAACTTTGAGCACTGTTTGATTTGTTGAGTGGCTCCTACAACACAACATTTGCTCACTAGGGGCACAGCAGGATATTCTGGAGACCAACACTTTCCTAGGTCTGAAAAGCAATCAGACAAATATCTAATTTGCTATGAGATTAGAAGGAGCCTCCCCAACAACGAGCAGAGGACGGATGGCTGGGTTAGGCAGTGCTGCCAGCCTGGCCTGGCCCTGCATCCCATGGGAGCCTTTGGGATCCTTGTTTGACACGACACAGCCTGGCAGGGCTCTGGTTGGAATCTGGGTGCCTGTTTCTGCTCCAAGATGATGTGCAGGTGTCAGACAGGACCTTAAGTGCAAGTTTTATAAAAGCTGGATCATTTCCTTCCTCTGAGAGATGGAACAGTTATGGGGATCAAGAACATCTGGGCAAATCATCTCCTTCCTTCCCATTCCCATTAAGCAGCAGCCAAATGTCAGCTGAGAGAGAGAGAGAACCAATCCTTCAGCAGAGGACAAGCCTCAGGACATTTCTCTTTTAAATTTCTTCTGGCCAGAAATGCCTTAAAAAAAAAAAAAAGATATTTCAATTAAAACCAGATGAAAGGGAGATGTCTGTCGAGGGCTATTTGATGTGCTGCTTGGGACTGTGCTGGAGAGAAGTGGGATGACTCAGAACCAGCACTCTGAGCAATATGAACCAGACATACTTTAGGATTTGTGGGGTTTCAGCTCTAAGGAGCCATTCATTTTTCTGCCTTATATATTAACATACTTACTCATATAGGATTATTATTTTTTTTTTTTGAACAGAAATTTCCCTTTCATCAGTTTAATATCTGTCACATAGGGCTTGGAAATCCTGTGCCAGAGAACGATTCAGAACAACAGAGGCTCAGTGCCCTGTGCAAATCAGAGCAGTTTTTAGGGACACGTTGTACAAAGGCTTTAGAAATCAATGTGAGACTGGAGCATTAGAAAAGAGCCACTCCAGATAATCTGACGTGAAATGTAAATTCTGAAAAATGTGCAGTCAGGGACAACACATCAGCCCGATGTTATTTCATTGAGAAAGCTTTTTTGTCTGCCTCCTCATAACTCACGGGAGTCACGGCGCGGAGTTAGGCACGAGGAGAGGTGGAGTAGTTTTCCAGCAGACAACTCTGGGTTGTAAAGGACGAGTAGGTTTCTTGGCAGGGAGAATTCCTAGAGCAGGCCTTGCTTAGCGCTCCTCCACAGCCGGCTGTGTCTCTGCTGCCGTTCCTGCAGGTGTCCGAGTGTAGCTGGCCCGTCCGGCAGGCGCCCAGCCTGCACAACCTCTACGCTGTCTGCAAGAACATGCACAACTGGCTGCAGCAGAACCCCAAAAACGTCTGTGTCATCCACTGCATGGTGAGTGCACCCCACGGCAACCAGCCTGGGGGCTGAGGAGTCCCAGGTCACGCTGCTCGTGGAGGGTCTGGGGTCTGTGCGAGGATGGGGGCAATTCCTGAAAGGGGAGGGGTGGGATGGAATGGGCCCAGAGGAAGGGACATCATCACCCAAAGCTAAGCTGGAAGAGCTGGCACTGAATGAGAAGCAGGAATGCAAAGCAAGAGATGTCAAAGTCATTCTCTAGGAGAGGTGATGAGTAGAAGAAAGGTTTAAATTTCACCCAAGAGTTGTCAGCCTGCTGTGACTTGCCCAGGTTGCCCAGAGCAGCTGTGGCTGCCCCTGGATCCCTGGCAGTGTCCAAGGCCAGGTTGGACGGGGCTTGGAGCAGCCTGGGACAGTGGAAAGTGTCCCTGCCCATGGCAGGAGGTGGCACCGGATGGGCTTTAAGGTGCCCCCCAACCCAAACCAGTCTGGGATTCTGGGATTTGCATTTTACTCTCAGTAGTCACGGGAGAAAACGCAGCCTTTAGACTGAAGGGGGATGGAAATTGGGCAGAAAACACAGAACTGGGAATTCTGTTGAACTGTGAAATGGAGATTGTTGAAGTCTCCTGCCACCCTGTCAGGCCTGGCCGAAGGAGCCCAGCTGCCTCTGCTCCTCTCTCCAGCACAGCTGAACTGGGAACCCCCCAGAGGGATTATTCAGCACTGGGCAATGCTGGGCGGTGTGAGGGTGGTGTGATGCTGGATCACTCCTCATTTACTCCATCCAACCTTTCACATTGACAGCAATGCCCAAAAGCAGAGCTCTGCCTTGTTCCTGGAGCCTAAATTAAACCAGGAGGCTGTCAGCCCTGATCAGCAGAAACTGGGAGGAGTGGAGGAAATGACTGATCCCAAATTGCACAGAACTCCCTTATGAGTCTGGCATTTCTGCCTTGCACAGCACAGCCAGCAGCTCCGGGACATAAATTCCCTTCAAACAGAGAGAAGGATGCACTTGATGCCTCCAGTCCTGGAAATCTAACTCAAAAATCCAATTCCTTTGCTGTCCTTTGAGCAATGGGTATCAGGATAATGAGATAAAGGACAGGGAGTCCTTTCCAACACTTTCTAACAAGGCTGCAGAAACCCACTTAGTTTATGTGAACCTGAGAGATCTTGTCAGAAACAATTGGCAGGGGCTAAACTTGAAGAAAGCAAACAGCCTGCTCATGTCAGCAGCTTCTTGGGGTCTGGATCAGCTCCAGTACAGAAAACCCTACAAAAAATGGCTGGAATGCCTAAAAGGTGCCTGAAATGAACAACTGCAGGGAGCAAGAGTGGTGAGGCCCTGAGGAGCTGTGGATTCCCCATCCCTGGAAGTGTTCAAGGGGGGCTTGAGGCAACTTGGGATAGTGGAAGGTGTCCCTGTCCATGGCAGGGGTGGGACTGGCTGGGCTTTAAGGTCCCTTCCAACCCCAACCATTCCATGATTCCATGATTCTGTGTAACTTCAGTGTGACTTCCTCCCTGGTGGGGCAGTAACTTTCCTACTTCTTCCTTGGAAATGAGTTTTGAGTTGGGGGATCTCTTGTCCCTCTGACACAGGGAAGATGAGCTGGGTGCTACAGCATTGTGGCAGTACTGAGCAGGTGTCCATCCCTGTGCCATGAGTTTGCAGACCTGCATTTTGGTGGAAGCTGCTGTTTTTTTTTGTTTGGTCCATAACACTCATCATCTTGTATGGTCCCAGGTATATCAGGAGCCCAGGGCACTGGGAACACATTGATTCTCTGCTCTTTCTGTATTTTTGATCTATCAATGTGACTCAGCAAACTTTCCCCATAATCACCTTAAAAAAACCCCATCAGGAGCAATCTGTAGGTTGAGGGCTGTGGAGATGTTCAGGTGAGGGAGCCTGGGGCTGGATTTTTTTGTTTCTTTATCCTTTTCCAGGATAAATTTCTGTTAGAGGACTGCCTGCAGCTGTAGGATGGGGGCACTCTGACTCCTGTGGTCACTTCCAGGCCTATGTTTGAAATAATTATAAAATTACAGCTGGGGAGCAGCCACGAAACACCAACATTTGCAGCCAAAATGTTCTTGTGGGCTCTCCAAACAAGTGTAAACCACCCTCAGCTTTGGCTGCTCCCTGAATTTTATCTTAGCTTTGACTGTTCACTGAAGTCCTGGGTGTTGAACAAATGACACAGAACTGAAAATTCCTCATCATCTTATGGTGTCAATCCTAGTCTTTCTGGATAAGTTATTTTTTGTGATTTCAGGAGGAGTGGAGAGCTGAAACCTAAAGGATGTTTCTGATACTCACACAGTGTTTCCCCTCTGCTCCTTTCCTTGCCAGGATGGCCGTGCAGCCTCAGCAGTTCTGGTCAGTGCAATGTTCTGTTTCTGTCACCTCTTCTCTCATCCTGGCCCTGCTGTGCAGCTGCTGAACACAAAGAGACCTGGAATTGTACTGTGGCCATCTCACAGGAGGTACAGTATCCTGGCTCAACACTCTGAGCTGTGTTCCTCATGCTCAAAGCTGCCCAAAGACCTGCCAGGTGTGTTTTGGCCCCTAGGCTCAGGCAGGTGTCCAGATCCCACTGTGCTCCTCAGAAATAAGTGGAGAAGTGGGGATCAGATGCTGGAAGAGCTTGTCCAGAGCTGTGGGATTTCTTTCCTTGGAGATCCTTGGCTGGGTATCACCCCCAGCACAAACTCCAGTTCTGAGATAGAGCTGTGAAGCTGCTTCTGCTCTGAGCAGGTGACCTTCAGATCTTCCAGCCTGAATTGCCCTATTATTTGAGATGTCCCTGCTCATTGCAGAGGGTTGGATTAGATGACTGCTAAAGGTCCTTCCAACCCAACCATCCCATGCTGAACCCGTGGTTAACAGGGCCTGGGTGAATCCCTCTCCTGTGTCAGCTGCATCCTTACAGAAACAGAACTGGAAGTGCACATTCTGTGCCAGCTGCAGGGATGTCGGAGCACATGGGAACTCCAGTCCTGGGCCTGTGAAAGAACGGCACTGTCACTGGATTTCGAGGCTGATTTTGAGTATGAAATGAAAGAAATGGAGACTTCAGCCCTGGTTTCTCTGCCTGCAGGTACATAGGATACATTTGTGACCTAATAGCAGACAAACCTGTCATCCCCCACTGCAAACCACTCACGATCAAGTCAGTCACCCTCAGCCCCGTCCCCTGCTTCAACAAGCAGCGCAACGGCTGCCGGCCCTTCTGCGACATCCTCAGCGGAGAGACCAGGATCCTCACCACTTCCCAGGAGTACGAGAGGATGAAGTGAGTCCCTGTGACCCCCTGCCATCCTTAGGAGCTGGATGCAGCCGGACTTTCACTCTGCTGTGGAGTATCTGTGCTGCAGGCATTGCCTGGCTGCCTGATAAATGAGGATACTCACTGAAAGTTAGTGCCGAGGGTGGAAATAAATGGCCAGAGGGAATCTGAGGCTGTCAGGAGGTGGGATAACTGCATGGACATCAGGATCTGAGGCTGTCAGGAGGTGGGATAACTGCATGGACATCAGGATCTGAGGCTATCAGGAGGTGGGATAACTGCATGGACATCAGGATCTGAGGCTATCAGGAGGTGGGATAACTGCATGGACATCAGGATCTGAGGCTGTCAGGAGGTGGGATAACTGCATGGACATCAGGATCTGAGGCTATCAGGAGGTGGGATAACTGCACGGACATCAGGATCCGAGGCTGTCAGGAGGTGGGATAACTGCATGGACATCAGGATCCGAGGCTGTCAGGAGGTGGGATACCTTCATAGAGATTGTTCAGAGCTGTGTTAGTTCCCCCTCTGTGGAATATTCTTGTTTTAACCAAGCAGAACATTGAATGCTCCTTGTCCCTGCTTGGCCTGAGGGAGGTGAGAGCTTTCATGTGGACATGTGGTAGAAGGGAGCTTAACCACGGCTTTCCTCCTCTTCCCCTCCAAGAGAATACCGTGTGCAGGAAGGGAAAGTCCTGATCCCGCTGGGAGCCACTGTCCATGGAGATGTTGTTGTCTCTGTCTACCACATGAGATCGACCATCGGGGGACGCCTCCAAGCCAAAGTAGGAGCTGGTTTCACTTCTCTTGTGGAGGCAGTGTGGGGAACTAAGAGCTGGCTAAACATGGAATCTCCAGAATTCCCCTGAGGATGTATTTGAAACCTGAATATTCAAGTTGCAGAGTGGGCAGTGAATATTTTCCTCTTCTCCATTAATTTTTGGTGCTGTTTGCTGTTTCCTAAAGCCTGCACTCCAAGTGAATATATTTTGGGAAACAAACCTGTTGCTCCAATGTATTCAGTGGGAACAGTTTCATTTCATTGCAAAAATGATGAGTAGATCCCAAAAATAAAGAGAAGCAGGGAAAGAAGGCCTATTCCTGAAGGCTTTCTGCTGTACAGAGGCTGCAGCAGCAGGGTTTAAGGCAGATGGAAATACTGGGAATATTTGGGAATACTGAGAAGGAAATACTGCCTGTAGAACAAGCAGAATGAATTAAGTTATGCAGCAGTTAAGATTAGGGTAGACTTAACTAACTCCTGTATTTAAGCCCTTGTTCAGTCTGGTGCTCTCTGTTTGGTTTTGTTTTTTTCAGATGACCAACACACAAATATTCCAAATTCAATTTCATACTGGATTCATAGCCCTGGGAACAACCACTCTCAAATTCACCAAGTGAGTGATTGAAGCTGAATATTAATCAAACCTGATGCATAAAAGCCTGATGAAGGCCGAGGGAGAACTGTCACAGATGAAATATGAAAAGCCTGAATATACTGAAAGCCTTTTTGTAGCTTTCCAGAAATATTCTTCCCTTTTAAACTGGACCACTCTTGTCCCCTTTAGGCCTGAGCTGGATGCCTGTGACTCTCCAGACAAATATCCTCAGCTCTTTCATGTTATACTGGACATAGAAATACAGTCTGCAGACAGACAAACTGAATTAACTCCCCCATGGGAGAACTTCACGACAAAAGACATCAATCCCTCCATTCTCTTCTCCTCCCACCAGGAGCACCAGGACACTCTTGCTTTGGCAGGTAAGGGCTGCATGGATTTATTCCCTGTACATGATTTCTTCATGCTGAGCTGGGTTTTGCTTGATCCACGTCTCTGGTGCTCTGTGCTGCAGGTAGAGGTGCCACAGATTCCCCCCAGGATAACATCAGGAACGTTGGGCAGAGTGCATTCTTCTCCTCTCTCAGCTGGCAAGGTAGGCAAGGCTTGTTCTTCAGAGTCAAATCTGCCTTAAGGAACATAAACAACTCCTTTTCCCCCTGCCTGGAGCACAGAGTGAGGCTGAAGGATCCCACTGTAGCTTGTCTTTGCCAGTAGATCACAGAGCTGTTGCTGGGCACACCCCGACGTTGCAATGGAGTGGGAATTCATTTCCTACAATATCCTCTTCAAACTGTGCTCTGTGGGACCATTACTGACACAGTTCTAGGGTGAACCTTCACCCGAGGCCTCCTTCATGCTAAAACTTGAAATAAATAAGCCTTGATGAGAAAATTTAGGTTAATCTTTGCAAAGGACTCATGGGATCATTTAGGTTGGAAAAGACCTTTAAGGTCATCAAGTCCAACTGTTCCCCAGCACTGCCAAGGCCACCACTGATCATGGCCCCAAGTGCCACATCCACACGGCTTTTAAATCCCTCCAGGGATGGGGACTCCACCACTGCCCTGGGCAGCTGTGCCAGGGCTGCAGAACCCTTTTGGGGAAGAAATTTGCCGACTTTTATTTTAAAAAGCAAAATAATTTTAGCCAAGTGCTGCTGTGCTATTCTCAGTAGCTTTCTGTTCTGCTTGTAAGCTGATTTTTACGGGACCTTTGTGATGACCAAACTAACAGCTGCCTAATTTTATTTTCAATCATCATTTAGATCAGAAATCTGACAAAAGTAGCTCTCACCCCACCTCAGAGGATCGAGCAGCGTTGGTGCATGAGGAAAGCGAACAGTCAGATGACGAACTCTTGTCCCTTTCCAGTCAGCACAGTAATGCCAGCGGTGACAAGCCCCACGGGACACCCAAACACAGCAAAAAGCAGCAAGAGCCTCCAGCAGCACCTCCCCCTGAAGACGTGGACCTGCTGGGCCTGGATGGCAGCCCCATGAGCAAGAGCTTTCCCTCGCAGCCCAGCGCTGCCCCCTCTAACTCTGACCTGCTGAATGATTTGTTTGGGGTCGGTGGGCCGAGCTCCCAGAGCCCTGGTGGAGCCGCTGCTGAGGACGTTTTCCATGTGGGGGGACCTGGATCTGTGC
This sequence comes from Lycocorax pyrrhopterus obiensis, assembly GCA_014706295.1. Lineage (NCBI taxonomy): Eukaryota > Metazoa > Chordata > Aves > Passeriformes > Paradisaeidae > Lycocorax > Lycocorax pyrrhopterus. The sequence goes on along the minus strand of JACSVZ010000013.1, from coordinate 1,641,606 downwards.
AGTCGACCCCGCGGCGCTCGGCAGCTTCGGCGTCCCCGTCCCCGTCCCCGAGGGTAGGAGAAGGTAATGGTGGCTTTGCCGAGCGGGGGACTCGGGCCTGGAGGATCCCTCTGGGGGATCTGCTCTTGGCCACCCCCATTTCATGTGGGGGATCCCAAGAGGCCAAGCTGCTCCTCTACTCTAAGCTGGTGTATCCTCACCAAACCAGACCCTACTGGAGCACACCCAGGGGTTTGGTGGCTCCTCACACCAACAACTGCTGGAGATCCTCAGTTTTGCTCTCATTATGTGTCCAAATATGCATATGAGGAGATTATGAGTTAAAAAAATCCTCTCAGGGCCCATAGCACTTTGAATTTAATTTCTCTTTTAACTTAGGGGGTTTGGAGCTGTGATAGTGATCCTGGACTAGAAAATAGAGAATTTCTGTTTCTTCCAAGACCAGGCTGCAGAAGGAATGGTTGGATAGATATTAGGGAGAGGGATCTTTTGAAGGATAGAGCAAACAGAGCAGAGCAAGTGCAAAGAGAGAGGAGAATAATCCAAGTTTCAGCGGAAGAAATTGGTCCCTTGTGCGTGGAGAAGGTTCCTCTTGCTGTGGCTGTTGCAGGTTCAGTCTGAGAGCGCTCACCCAGGGAAGGTTGTGCAGACACATCACACAAGAGGTGCAGCAACAGATCGGGAAAAGATTTAGGGATTTATGATCTCTGCAGAGCCAGGATCACACAGCTCAATTGTCCCAAGCCAGGAAAGCAAGGACAGGAGCTTGGGAGATGAGTGAAGAGTAGTGATTGAGTAGCATCATTACCACAATGCAGAGCTCCTAGAGATTGTACCTTTCAGGATGCTTTTTACCTTAAATTTGTTGACAAGAATCTGAGTGACTTCACAGGCATTTCTTTTGGCTGGGCTTGTAGGGGGTTTCACATGAAAGAGAGAAGACTGAACAAACTGATCAAAAATGGAGTTTGAGAAGAACTGGATTTTTGTAACAAGGGACACTCTGTAGGAAAGATATCTGTTATTTTCTAAAGCTGTTTCTAAAAGTCCTTTTATCCCCAACATGGATAACCTTTGCCTGCCTGAAATCATCTTGAGAGGAAGCAGGGATGGCAGGAATTGCACCAGGGCAGGAACTCCAAGCTCCACCCTGTACTGGAAGTTAAAACTCCATCTGAAGTGCCTGAGTGCTTAAATACTCACTTTGCCTAGCTCCAAATTCAGCCTCCCTCTTTGGGAACAAGAGGTGGGGTCATTCTGTTGCCATGACCAAGTCACGGGGCTCTTTAGGTCCCCAGAATTTGTTCGGAGTACTGATGCTCTCCAGTTGCTCTCCCACAGTCTCACACTCTCCTATTTGCTATGTGCAGGTATCAGATTTCCTCTCCCCACAGCAGTGCCTTTCCCCTGGAGCACATTCCTGGTGCACGTTAATGATTTCGTTTTCTCAAATATGTTTTCACAGCCACTGCCTTTGATCCATTTGGAAGTAGCCCCAAGCAAACGGGTCCAGACCTCCTGGGTTCCTTCCTTGGCTCCTCGGCTGTCCCTGGGGATCCTTTCCTTCAAGCCACAAGAAGCCCTTCACCAACTGTGCACAGTGATCCCTTTCACATGGGTAAGACGGGGAGGCTCTGCCAGGGTGTTCAAATAAATGTAAAATGTTGCTTTTTAAAATGAAATAGAAATGGAACCATTAAGTACAAACTGATGCTTCCCATAAAATGACTCTAAACCACAGAAACCCCATGAAACAGGAAAGAGCTTTTTGTCTCTGGACTTAAAGGGTATTCAGCAGGTGGAGTGTGGTGGGATGAGCTGAGTTTTGCTCAGGTCTTAGACTTAATTAATAGGCTATTTATATAAATAAAAAAAGAGGCCATGAAGAATGTCTGCCCACATATTCCTGTGGTTATGAGGTCTCCTTTGAACCAAACTACCATTAATTGCACTGAACACAGCCATATTAAGAGAAAACACACATCCTTTGGTGATTTGCAGTCACCAACTTTCTTTAGATCCAGTCCTAACCCTGACCAAATTCACAGCTGAATTTGGCTGAAGAGAAGGAATTTTCTTCTCTTTGTTTAGAATGTTCCTTAATTTCCTCCTTCTCATCCAAAAATTTCATGTGTAACCCTGTCTGAAACACATTCAGTCATGGATTTGTTTGTGGCTGATCATCTAACACGTGTTCCTCGGGTGCATTCCCTGGAAAGTTGGAAGGGATCTTAAAGATCATCCAGTTCCAGCCCCCTGCCATGGGCAGGGCCACCTCCCACTGGAGGTTCTCAGACTTTGTAGAGTCCCAGTGGCTCTTGGTGGGCACTGGGCTGTGCTGGTTTTGCTGGGCTACTTTGAGATGCTGATATCAATCATTCTGTTTAGCTTCTAGCACTCCAACGGTTTCCATCCAACCAGATGTTTCCAGTGGTTGGGACTGGCCCAACAAAGCAGGTATGTGTCATAAAAATTCAGGGTGGTTAACAAAAAAAACCCCTTAAAGGAGCTCTGAGAGGGGAGAGGCAGAGGGAAAATGCTGCCAGTGACTGCAGAGAAAAGGTTCCCTCTAAAGATTTCCAAATTCAAAAAAAATCTGGGTTTGTTTCCTCAAGAGTCCAGAGCAGGACAGGTGAGGTGAGGGTGTCCATAGGTTGTTTCATTCCATGAAGAGCCACGGGAAGGACCTGGGAAGTGCTGTCATTCCCAAGATGCCAGTAAATGATTGCATGATTCTTTCTAATCTTGGGAGAGTGTGTATGGCCTCCCAAAGTTGCTTCCTGAAGGCTTCTAGTTCTTAAAATATATCCGTGTGTCATAATTCCTCTGTCAGTGCAGACAGTCTGGGAACATTCCTGCTGCTGCTCCTAATTGGGAGTGGGTGTGCAACAAGTCTGAGGCTGCTGAGGAACCTGACAATGGTACACTCAGTTTTAATAGCAGGCTTCTAATATGTGACTGAGCACTGGGGAAGAGCTGCAGTCACATCAAACAGGAGGAAAAATGTTCTTTTTCCTTTTTTATATATTTTATATATTTTTTTTTCTTTTTAAGGTGGTCTAGGAATGGGAAGTAAGTCTGCTGCCACCAGTCCTACAGGATCCCTCCACAGCACTCCCACTCATCAGGCCAAGCCCCAAACACTGGATCCATTTGCTGATCTGGGAAGTCTTGGAGCGAGTTTAGCAGGTTTGCATCCCTTATTAAAAAAAGAAAATTATAAATTGCCACCATTCTTTTAGAGAAATAGGCTGAGCAGCCTGGTATGTGGGGGGCCTCTCAACCCACCTGCATGCCAGTGCTGCTGCCAGGCTTTCCCTTCTGCCTGATTCCCTGTAAACTCTCACAAATCCGTGCTTTTCCTGATCCCCGGTCAAAAAATGTGCTGGCAATGTGCAGGGAGCTCAGCAGGCTCAATGGATTGCAAAGCATAACCTCTGATAAGTCTAAACACGCTCTGGCTGAGGATGCTCTGTGTTCAAGTGCTGCTACAGGCCTGGGAGGAGAATTTGGCTCTGCAAAGCTGCTGGGGTTCTTGAGGAATTGTTCCCTTCTAGACTTGACTCATTTTTCTGCTTTGTGAGAAAACCTGTGGAACTAATCTGCCTCTAATTTGCAGTATTATCTAAAGGTGGAGTATTTGCACCTGGCTACAAAGCTTGACTGCTTGGAAAAGCCTTTTCCCCTTGTTTTATTTCCTAAAACAATCAGCAAACCCTCCACTACCGTATTAAAAAGGCAGTTCTGAGAAATTACTGAAGCTTTCCATAAACCCCAGCATTGTCTGACTGTGGTAAATAGATTTTTCTTGCCTTTGTTGCTGCTCTCAGCTCTTTGCGAGCTTTTGTGGTTTGGTGTGATGTTTGTTTTCCCCTTTGCGTCAGTAGCAGCATGGGTCTGGAATTAGGTTTCCCGGTTCCCTCTGCTGGATTACAGGCTGCTCTGCAGGAGCAAAATAAAAAGGCTGCCAAGCCCCATGTCAGAGCCACCGAGGTCCTTTAAAAACATGCATTCTGTAGGAGAGTGGTGGGGTTTAAAAACAAATGGCTTGGCATCCTCAGGATATTTAAGCACATTTTTGTTGGTCGTGACTAAGTCGAAAGCACTTCATCCAGTTTCCATGACACATTCCCGAGCTGGGAGTTGAGTGTGGATGTCAGTGTGAAATAATAAAACATTGACACTGGGTACCTCCCACAAACACAAACACAGCCAGAGGAGCATCCCCTGAAGCAATGAGGTGCTGGGACACATCGCTGTGGGTGGTGTAATCAGCACAGCGTGAGGAGGTACGATTTCAACAACACCAGCTTGGTGTTGGCACTGGCACAGGCTGCCCAGAGAGGTTCCTCATCCCTGGAAGTGCTTAAGGCCAGGCTGGATGGGGCTCTGAGCAACCTGGCCTACTGGAAGGTGTCCCTGCTCATGGCAGGGCATGGGACTGGATGAGCTTTAAGGTCCCTCCCAACTTTAATCATTCTGTGATTCTGTGTTGTCACCATCCACACAGAGCTGAGGCTCCCTGTTACCTACAGGGCTTTCCCTATTTCCCCAAGCAACCTCCAGTTCCTCAAATCCTCAAAGCCAGGTGCTGTCCTTTAAAAAGCTCGCAGGGCAACGACAGGAAAGTGGAACGGCAAAACTGATGTTGCAAAACCAAGTTTGTGGCAGAGCTGAAAACTGGGAGATTTTAGTTGGATTCCCTTTAGGGAGGGCGAGTCGATTCCCTGTTGTAATTCCCACCATCACTCCCGTTGCTCTCCGCAGGTGGCCCCTCGTTCGCCAGCAAGCCGACCACGCCGACGGGCATGGGCGGGGGGTTCCCCCCGTCGCCGCAGAAGCCGCCGCCGCAGCCCATGGGTGGCAGCGGGTGGCAGCAGGGAGCGGGGTACGGCTGGCAGGGGGCACAGCCCAAAGCCCAGCCCAGCGTGCCCCACGCCTCGCCCCAGAACAAGCCCAACTACAACGTGAGCTTCTCGGCCACGGCCGGGGCGCAGGGCGAGCGCGGGAAAGGACCTGCTAATGTTGGTAAGAGCCTTGGAATTCTGCATCCAAAGGGTTGGCTCCCGATATCCCTTTGTTTGGCAGGTTAGGGCTAAGCAAGTTAGTCATGTTGATTATTTGGTGCTATATCCTGTCCTAGACTCTAAAGTGTGCTATTAAGGAAGTCCTGTATTCCAAATGAGCTTCCAAAATAATCCTGGAAGAGTCCCAGGCCAGGCTGGGGCTTGGAGCAACCTGGGATAGTGGAAGGTGTCCCTGCCCACGGCAGGGGGTTGGAACTGGATAAACTTTAAGGTCCCTTCCAACCCAAACCATTCTGGGATTCTATAATAAATAATAACAACTTAAAAGTAACATTAAGTAACATCTTTTATGAGGACCTGCACGCTCATTAGCACTGGGAGACTGTTAATGTGATTAACTGAAGGGTGTATCTTAGTTAGAAAACCAGTGTTAAAAGCACCCATATTATGATAATAACTTCAAATCTTCCTGTTTTTCAAGATTCCAAGCCAAAAGTGTCTGCAGATTTCGAAGATTTACTATCTGGTCAAGGGTTTAATGCTCACAAGGACAAGAAGGGCCCCAAAACAATAGCTGAGATGAGAAAAGAAGAAATGGCAAAGGAGATGGACCCTGAGAAACTAAAAGTAAGCAACATTCAATGTCCTCAATAGCTTTAAAACTCCAAGGTTATGTTTCTGTCCTCAACCACACCACATCAACAACGCCTTGCTCAGTGTCACTCTCAGCTGCTGCTCTTCCACTGCACTCCAGCCCTGATTAGCAGGCGCAGCTAATTGAACTAATCCTCTGCCTCATTAATCCTGCCCGCTTTGGAATTCTCTCATCTCTCCTCAATAAATTGCCAAACTGCAGATCTCTTATGAAAGGGAAGGGAATTCAGTGTTCTGCTCTGTATTTGAAATATGAAACCACAAATTGGAATTACAGAAGGAGAGAGAACTCAGAGGAAAAGCTGCAGCAAAAGCCAAGCAAAGTTCTAGAAAACAGAATGATCCTCTAAAAGCGTCCTGGTTTTAGCCTTGTGGAAAGGTCTGAACCTTTGGGAAGGGTAGGACAGCAAACAGGCTGAACACAAACATCAGCCAGATGGATGTCAGGCCACGGAGCGGGCAGGAGCTTTCCCAGCTCCCATTTTTATCCCCACAAAAGCTGTTGAGCCACTGAAGCTCACAGCTGATTTGGCCTTCCCAATATAATTCTCTTTGCTCTGATGCATTTTTATTTCATTGGGGCAGCTCAGCCTGGAACTGTGAAATCTATTTACCCTTTGGTTTTCACAGTTACATTTTAGCTCTAGCTGAGCTTAGTTTAGGTGTGCAATTAACCTTACTAAAGAACCAGGCAGTTACACACGTAATTTACATTTTGACTATTCCACCAAGTGTTACTAAGTCAGTGTTTTTAGCAGGGATGTTGCTTAAGCTGTGTCTTAACTTTCAAGCAGTGATATAAAAATTAGTGACAATTAGAGACAGACAAAGGTTTTCTAAAGGTTTTCTAAGGCATGGAAAGAAATTTAAGATGCTCCTTGGGGTCATGGCTATTCAAATGAAGAAACTTTGTCCCAGTGGAATATCTAATGTGAGGCATAAATAGACACTTACCTTCCTTTCTGCAGGTCCTGGAGTGGATCGAAGGGAAGGAGAGGAATATCAGGGCGCTGCTGTCCACGATGCACACGGTGCTGTGGGCTGGGGAGACCAAGTGGAAGCCTGTGAGTATGGCCGACCTGGTGACTCCAGAGCAGGTGAAGAAGGTGTACAGGCGGGCTGTGCTCGTCGTTCACCCGGACAAGGTAAGGCTGGGCTGCTTCCACCTCGGGGGGAAACTGCCGGCGTTGATTATAAAGTGTTGGATGGGATCGCTGCATTTATTGCTGCAAACAGCTCTGTAGAAAGTGAGAGCTCAAGATTTTTGCTGGTTTCTGAAAGCTGAGGGCTCTAAAGTCATCCCTGGAAGTGTTCAAGCCCAGGTTGGAGAAACCTGGGATAATGGAAGGTGTCCTTGCCCATGGAACCATTAGTCTTTCAGGTCCCTCCCAGCCCAAACCAGTCAGGGGTTTTGTGAAACCACTCTCAGCCCCAAGACTGTGCCTGGAACCTGCTGCTTCAAGCAGCAGAAATTCAGAGCTTTCGGCACCCTCACTTTGACCCTCAGCCATTCTGCTGCTGGACAACAGTTCCTACTAAAGGAGATTGAAATCAAACTCCTACAATGGAACAATCAGGCTGTTGGATTGCCCAGCTTGTGGCTCATGGTCTGGCTGCTGCCACTTGCTGAGCAGAGAGCAACGACTCCACCTGGGACACTCCATGGGGAGGAGGAGGCTTCTGCTTGTCAGAGAATGGAGGCTCTGAGAGTCTCAAGGCTTGGGAGGATGTGGGCTGCCCAAGGTTTGCAGGAATACTGATTGAATCCAGGAACTGTGTCAGGTGGCAGCTCTTCCCCTTCCGTGCAGGTAAAATTCCTCTCCCAACGCCAAGGTTACATTTATTATTTAGAAGGTTACATTTATAATGCCCGTGGGACAGTGCTTTATCCCACTCTGGGGGTTGTCAGCTCTGAGGAGCAGCAAAGCCAAGAAATTCTTAAGGAACGCAGCCCTCCAGAGCAGCTTCTTTTTGTCAAGGAATAAGCAAAAATTCGTGGAACTGCTTGGGAATCTGCTCACGTGTCAGCTGCATGTGGTTGGCTTTGGGAGCTCTGATATCCCTCTTTTCTCTCTGTTTTTATTCCAGGCTACTGGGCAGCCATATGAACAATATGCAAAGATGATATTTATGGAGCTAAACGATGCCTGGTCAGAATTTGAAAACCAAGGACAAAAACCCTTGTATTAGGTACTTTCTCAGTCTCCACTACAGACCCGTGCTAGTGCTTATATAGTCTCTTGTCACAAATGTCACAGATCAACCAAACTCTGGCTGGAAATTCAGAAGTTTCAGAAAACTAAGAGCCTAATACTTATCATGAAGAACAAGAGAATGGTTTCCTAACACTTGTCTCCAGAATCCTGAGCTCAGAGCAACTCTGGCCACCTGGCTCGCCCTACCAGAGCCACGGGGTTACAGTTTCTGGTAACTTTTCTATTTTATTTTGGATTCCAGTGGGACGAGAGAGAACACATACTGGGAAAAGGTGGAATTGGTCTGTCTCCGACACAGTGTAGCTGGTGAATTTCCTAGTTTTTGTTTTTTTGGGGTTTTTTTTGTGAGATGTGATATGGCAGCGCTTCAGTTGAGTTCAACAACTGGTGGTGAGGCCCAAACTTCGATGTACTTTTCTTTTCCTGGGTTTGGATCAACTTATCCAATTGAAGTGCTCAGCTGTGGTTTAGGCACACTCCTAACAGTCACCATTTGCTGCTTAATTGCTCATATAGTGTAGTCTGGCTGAAGAGAGCCGAAGCTGATCCTGGGTTAGGCCAGCGTGGCAGCTGCCCGCTGCTTTTGCGTTAATACTGTGCTTCACCTCACGGTCCCGCAGTGAAATGTGCAGGCAGAATTCCTCAGCAAGTGCTTCTGAAAGCAAGCAGCGAGTCCTTGATTAAGCAGCACCTTGTTGGTTTGTTAAACAGCAGGTTTGGGGGGAAGGGCGAATCCACGCTTGTCAAAGTGAGGAATGAGCATGTGCTGCATTTCCCATGGTTCTCATCAGCAGCTCGAAACCATCAAAGAAATACCAACAACTTAAAATTCTGCTGCAAAGTTTTAGAAACTTCCCAGTCTCTAGGTAACACTTCCCCTCCTGAGGATTCAGAACTTTTTCCAGCCCACTTGTATCACCTTTATGCCTTTATCAGCTCCAGAGCACTTGGCCAAGGCTCTTGGCAGGCTGAAACCTGTTGCAGCTTCATTTTTCAGATCATGGTGTACAAGCTGTCACGTAGACATCCATAGCCCAGGTCTGATTTCTGAGGTCAATACAGTGCAAATTGATTATCTGAACAGTTTATATTGGACCAAAGCAATAACATCACAAGGAAATCTCTCTGATGCTGAAGCTGAAGCAGCTTTCCTAGTTCAAAAGCGAGTTCAAATTCAAACTTCACCCCAAATTCTGGTGTTCTTTTGTAGAGTAACTAAAGCTAGCAGTTTATTTACCAACATGTATCTGTATTTGAGGGATACTCAGAAGATGGGCAGGAAATAATTTGTATTTACTGCCTCAGGAACAGGTTGCCATCGGATGTGAGTCTTTAAGGCTGGTGATTTTCCAAGACAATCCACTACTTGTTGCACTTACATTTTCAAGTGGCAAAGCTATTACTGCAAAGACAGTGTGTCAAAGTACATGGCTTTCTGTATAAAACTCATCCTTTTGTTGTATTGGTCCATTATTTACTGCCATTAACTGAAAATGTGAAACCAACACATAGGTCTCCTTTTATATAAAAGACCTTAAGATAATAGTAACAAACTGGATGTTATTTATTAATGTTTTGATCCAGTATGTGCTTGTCTTATTTAAAGAGATAACTGGAATGTGAATCATGTTCCTGTGATTTGTTGGTTTATTGTTTCTCATTCACATTTGTAGATATTGTGACCTATGCCTATATAATAAAAAGGATCTCATTACTATAACGTACTTTTTTTAATGATGAAAACCTCATTAGCTTTGTATCGAGTTTGTCATGGCACATAACTCTGGATACTCATCCATTCACGAAATACAAATCCATCACTAAACTTTACCAAAAAAAACCCCTTACCCCACTTAAGCTTTGTTTACTTCCATCCCTAATGTTTTTATGGATGCATGAAAGTATTAGGACGTATGTATATCCAAATAGTTAACTAAAAAAACCCCATTCTTGTCATATCTGGTAGTGACAGAGGTTATCAATGTTCAGGTTTACTGTTTGACTAAATTATTGTAATTTTTGTAAATACGGTATATACTCAATGAAATTGTGACTGGTCTAAAACATTTGTATATACATTAAAAAGCTCAAATTAACATATTCAGGTATGTTTTGTGCTTGTGACCCCAAGGTTCAAGTCCTGCATCTGCTCCTGTGCGAGGGGTGGTGAGCCCTGGCTGGGTCAGTATTGTCACCAAACGCGGTCATTAATGACCTGTCGTTATCCACAGGCTGGCATTCCAGGTGCTCTTCCCAAATTAATTGGGAACAACTTGGCATTGCTGTTCTTAGGCTGCTGCCTTCAGACACCCACAGCCAAACAAGTCAGCGAACCCAAAATCTTCACTTGAAGCATTTAGCAGATTAAGCCTGTTTTAAAAAGCCTTCTTGGCTCAAAAATAATGAGAAATGGGAAAAAATGTGGATCAGGGAAGATATAAAATGAGAAAAGCTGAGAGGCAGAGAAGGGAGGTAGCTGAAAAAAAGCTCCCTGGGGAGGGATAGTGAAAAGGTTGTGCAAAATCTCCCTCCTAAAGGCTTTTCTTGGGATAAAAATGCTTTTCTTGGGATAAAAAGGCCGTTCTTGGGTCAAAAAGGTTGTTCTTGAGGCAAAAATGTTCTTTCTGGGGCAAAAAGGCCGTTCCCGAGTTTAAAAGGCTGCTCTTGGGGCAAAAAGACTTCTCGTGGGTCAAAAATGTGAGCTCAAAAATGCCAGCTCAAAAATCGGAGGCTTGAAAAACACCGCTTTAAAAAAAAAAAGCTGCGCCTTTCTTAGTGTGGATCAGCAGAGGCGGAATGATGCAGACCCTGAGGCGCCCGGGTCCATTTTTTGGGGTGAATACAGAGCTTTTCACGAGTACCCACAATACGGCAATGACTGACGGGGCGGGGGCTCTTTAAAGCGGTGTTTATGGCTTCAAATCGCGGCTGCGCACAAATATACGTTTATTACGCACATACATGAATTTAATGCACGCACATGCGCATTTATTACGCACATACAGGGGCTATATATTAAAATAAACACATTTGTTTGTGAGGGTTACGTGCGTTACACCCCAGCCGGGAGCCGTCCCCTCACGACGCCCCGCCCCCTGGCGCGAGCGCGGGCGTGGCGGGAAAACACGCTCCCGCCCGCCGCCCGCCCTTTTAAGGGGTCGGTCACGTGAGGCGGGAAGGGGCGGGGCCAGAGGGCGGAAGTCGCGCCGTGACAACGGAGCCCGGACATGGCGGGCGTGAAAGGTACCGGGGGCTCCCGCTGAGGGAGCGCGCCCTGGGCAGCGCCTCAGCGCGGGGGCGGGCGGCCGGGAATGGCGGGGAGGGATGCCCGGCACCGGGGGAGGTGGCACCCGGCCCTCGCTGAGGGATGCCCGGCCCCCGGTGCCGCGGGAGGGATGCCCGGTGCCCGGTGCGGCGGCCCCGCCTCACCGCCCGCCCTGTGCCGTTGCAGCTCTCGTGGCCCTGTCCTTCAGCGGAGCCATCGGGCTGACGTTCCTCATGCTGGGCTGCGCCCTGGAGTACTACGGGTGAGCGGGCCGGCGCCTTTCCCAAAGCTTCTCCTGCTTAAAATCCATTAATTAAGGTGTTTCTCTCATTTAATTGAGCTGTTTGGCTCCTCCCGCAGCCCCCCGCTTCCAGGCTTTTGGCACGTGGCAGCTTGTTGTGATTAAACACCACTTCCTTAGCCGATATTTGCATTTCCATTAAAAAAAAAAAAAAAGACTGCGAACAGCTCTGTGCTGCCTCAGGAAAAGCGGTGCCACCTTGCTGAGCAGGCGTTTTTAATCTCACACAAACATTCTCCTTAATTACCCGTTTCTTTGGACAGCCCTCCTCCTCCCACAAGGTTCCATTTGGAATGTCCCCACCCACGGCAGGGGCTGGAGCTGGACGAGCTTTGGGTTCCCTTCCAGCCCAAACTGCTCTGTGATTCCGTGATTCTGTGTCTGTAACGCTTTAAAAAGCTCAGAGGAGGCTCACGAGAGCTCTGACACAGAGATGAGGTGCAAGGGTGTGCCTGCTTTATCCCTGTAATTTGGGAAAGCTGCTCCTGTCCTGCTCCAGTGCATTTCCTGCTCCCTCTGTGGTCAGAGTTGAATCAGCGAAACGATGCGAAAGTAAAATAAATTAACGCTCGGTCTTGTGAGAGGGTGGATGCTGCTCTGTCAGTGCAGGGAAAACAAGGTGGAATTGCCCCATTTTGGGTGGAATCTTTTGATTAATCCACTTTTCAAGCCAAAAAGTAGGATCAGAAGTATTGCAATAAGTTTCCAATTGAAGCACCTATTTGAACTGATTATGAATTTCTTTTTTCCCCCTCCCCAGTGTGTACTGGCCTCTGTTTGTGTTAATATTTTACTTCATCTGCCCCATTCCCCACTTCATTGCCAAGAGGGTCAGTGATGACAGTGATGCAGCCAGCAGTGCCTGCAGGGAGCTGGCCTATTTCTTCACCACAGGAATTGTTGTCTCTGCCTTTGGATTTCCTATCATCCTTGCTCGGGTGGAAGCAGTAAGTCCTTGCTAATTTTTATTCTCAGGCACCACTAACTAGATGTCATCTTTAAGTACGCTGTAAATCCTGCTTTCATTTCATTATTGTGCTGTCTCCAGGTGAAAATAACCCACTGAAATTTTCCTTTTTGACCTGAACAAAGGACTCACATGACTGAAAAGTTTTTAGCTGGTTTTTTTCCCCCCCAGACTTGTTTTGCTCCAACACAAGATAATATCTCCTCCTCCACCTCGTGCTTCTCTGTCTCATGACCCTTTGCACCACTTCTTGCTCCAGCTTCCTTATTTTTATCTTGGAATGTCTGCTTTCTCCATTTAGGATGCTGCAAACATGGGGAATGGAGAGTTTTAGGAGTTAAAAGATAAAAGGCCAAGCTTTTAGAGCTGCCCTTGTGGCTTTCAGAGAATTTCCCAAGCTTTGGCTCCTCAAAGCCTGAGGAAACTCTGCCTAAGTTCTTCCCTCTTCGCTTTCTGAACTGCTCTGCAGTGCTGAGATTTTGGTCACGTTTGTTTGAAAGGCAAAGAATTTCCCCCTCTCCCACATCCCAACCACTTGGTGATGTTTTCGTGTGTCCTGTTGGTTTTCCCCTTCACTTTCAGTCCTTTAAATTTGTGTACTTACTCTGAATTTATTTGTAATGCCCAATTTTTATTTTGGAGTTGTGGCCCTGGCAGCAGCAGAACGACCACGAGAGGGAACTCTCATTCATGTATTTTAAGAGTAAATGTTGCTAATTTAGTTGTGCAGCTCATTAAAAAAAAAAGCTGATTACATTTAAAACCATGTTTTCCATGCCTGTTCCTTATTTAAAAGGAGATCTTTTTATTTTGCTGCATGGCAATGAAAGGAGAGCAGTAATTTCACCAGATTTCTCTCTGATTCAGGTGTGTTTTAATGATTTGTAAGGCAAGTCATTATTTTCTTCTAAATCCTAGCAGTAGCTTGGCTGAAGTGTTTATTAGTGGTATGAGTGGCTGCTAATTGAATAATTAGTCACACAAGTTGAATTATTTATTGTTTGTATTTTCTGCTTTTAGCATCTTTCTGTAGTATTTTGGTTTTTTAGTATTTTAGTTGATCTAACGCCTACAAATAACTGCCCTGAGCGTCTCTTCCAAGAACTGCTTTGATTGTTCCATTTCTTGCATTTCAGATCAAATGGGGAGCCTGTGGCCTGGTGCTGGCTGGCAATGCAGTCATTTTCCTTACTATTTTAGGCTTTTTCCTTGTGTTTGGCAGAGGAGATGACTTTAGCTGGGAGCAGTGGTAGGAGCTCGCTGTGGTGCTGGTGGTACTGGGTATTGTACAGCCCTCGTGCCCTGCCCTGTGTGTGTGTACAGATGTTATACCGTGTGTGGTGCACATCCTCGTGGCTTTACATTATCACTTGTTAACCTGCTTTTAAAATGCACTTCAGCCAAAGGGACAGTGCTGACAGTTGGCTTAAAGTAGTCACTCGAATCTGGAATTATTACGGATTTATCCTTGAAGAAGTTTACAAAACACAAGCGGTTTTACCCATTTTTTTCTGCTATATTTGCATTAATTTTTGGTTTAATTGCGGTGTCATTGATCCATTGGTCACGATTCCTGTTGGGTTTTCAACCATATAATCAAAGTAGAACAATATAAAGATTATCCTAGTTGGTATTGTTCAACTTGATCAATCTCTCTGATTTAATTAGGATGAGTTAGCATTTCCTTTACATCTCATTAATTGTAATTTGAGTGGTTTTCCTTAATGACATAAAGCCAAACGTAAGTTCTGTCAACTCTTACTCCCTAATGAATGCAAAAGAAAATAACTCTGGTTAAAAATCCTTCCACTTACGTTTATTTAAAGATAATTTTCTCCCCACAAATATACTCCCTGTGCCTATTCATTTTAAAAATGGTGGATTTATTTGGGGAATAATATATTTTAATGCATCTTAAAGCTGACATGACTTCTATGAAGGTTCACAAAAGGAGAAACTACCCTCAGGACACTTAAAATCACAATTTAGTGTTCAACTCTATATTTTTGTGGGTGTAAAATGCCTGAATTGCAAAGAATTAAGTGTTCTGCTGGGTAGGATTTCTTATCTCCTCCTTGCTTTTAAAACACATTTATTCAACTCCTATTTTTTTTTGTCTGTAAGAAGGTTGTTATTCCATTAAAACACTATATTTTAAAATAGCATTATCCTAGTAAACATTCATATAATCACACTTAGAAAAATAAGTTTCATTACTTTAGTTTTGTAAGAATAGAGTGAAGGCTCAGTAATTAATTACATGAACACTCTGAAACGGGGACAGAAATCATTCTGTGGTCCCCAGTCATGGAATATGGCTCAAGCAGGAATGGAAAACTGAGTTTCAGGAAAGTTAATTCCATGTTTTCAGTGGAAGTTTCAGCTGTGTGAGAGGGAGCAGTTGAGTAGCTGTATTTTATACTGCAGGGTGTCCAGGCTGTCTCCTGCTAAAAGAGGAATGAACATTAAAGGACAGTTTTTTCTGGATGTTAATGCTCCATCCAAGACATAGCAGGATAAACTTGTAAAGATCCTGGGAATAACAAGTTATCTTAGTGTCTTCTTCCTGCTTTTGATGAAATCTGTTGGATCCTACTCCTGGGAAAATTATTTGTTTTAATGATAAACCAATTTTTTCAGATTAAACATCATTTCCATGTTTAAATCCTGCTTTGATTTTAGAGAAGTTGCCTTTTTTCCCTACACAGTGGCATTTTTCACTGGATTAATGAAGTAAAGCAGTGAAATAAAACCCAGTCAGTGCCTGATGATAAACTCCTAATGCCATTGCTAACAATTCTATTTAACTCCTGTTGGATCAGGGCTGGATTCTGGAATGGTTTTACTCCATTTATGTACCAAAGGCTGCAAGAGAAATCTACAAAACTCCTCAATTACTGGTGGAGTTTTGGGGAGGAAAACCAGCTGAGGTTTAATTTTTCCTTGAAATGAATCCTGATTTGTGGGCTCTGTGGCAGTGTGTGAGTTCTCAATGGGACAGGGACAGTGAACAAGGACAATCTAAAGTGACCAGGAGGACCAAAAAGTGCTGGTTTAAATTGCTTTTTTTGCCAAATTCTTCCATTGTACTGTATCCCCTTTGGGCTGTGGTTGGTGGGTACATCATGGGTGTTGAGTGGAGAAGGTCAATGCTTTTTTTATTATTATGATTATTATTTTTCTTTGGAAGCAGCTACGTGCACTAATCCCTAATGTGAACTTCATGCAGTTTTCACATGGACTTTACATTTAATGTTTAAAATTGTGTTGAACAGTGTTGAAATCATGGAGATCTCCCTTGACCTCTGTAAAAGTAAATTTGCTTTGTTATCAAATATGGTAAAAAAATAATATTTCAGTGGAGTTTTTCTCCAGAGCTTCACTCCCACTAAGCTCTGATGGTCTGTACTGGGAATTCTGTCCTGTCCCTCCAGTAGCAGTTTACTGTGGTTTCTCTGAAATGGTTTTCCTATGTGAAAGTGAATACTGTGTATCCAAAGTGCCTTAATTTCCACACAACGCTGATTTTTGTGGATGCACCTCCATGGCAATATCACTGTGTGTTCCATAATCAGCTGGAAATCTGTGGCTGCATTTTCCAAAGCTTCCTTGTCAACTAATCCTGTTTCCTGTAATTGGGAATGCAGTGCAGCTTTTGTACCTTTTGTAAACACTGTTTTTATCTTCTGTGATTGCCATATCCTTGAGATCATGAAGTATTAAAACATGGACATTCAAATATATTCTACTTTTCTTTCCAAGTTGCCTACTAAAACTGACTTTTGGAATTGTCTAATAAACATATATGATGCTTAAATATTTGTCTGTCTTAAATTGCAAGAGGTGACAAGAGACTGGTGTGAGGGGGAAGGTAAAACATGTCCAGTGCTGCTTTCCTGATGGTAGAACGGAAAATTCCAGGAGCCGTGGAAGTGGAATTATTGTAAAATGTACTGTAAAGGTAAAGGATCATCACTTATCTTTTGTGTACATGGTGAAGCTGGGAGCTTTGTAAAAGCATTCCATAAAAAAGATGGGATGTAAGGTAGTGCTTGAGCTCTTCCCTTGCTTCCAAGGAGTCTGGAGTCCGTTGCTCTGTCAGCAGGGCAGGGATGCAGAAGGCATCAGAGCTCTCCTTCTTCTCCAGGTCACTTCTCCTGGTATTAAGGTGGTGAAAATATTAAGGTGGGGAATTCTGATCTCCCCAGAGCTTGGGAAAATGGAGTTATTGAATCCAGTTCTGAAAGGCCCCACCACGAGGAGGAGTTTGTGGTGTCTGTTTGGAATAGCTGGAACTTTCTGCTCACAGCAGTGCCTTGAGTAACAAGGCTTTGGAGAAGGGGAGTGTGTTTGGATCAGAGCTGCTGGCTGAGCACAAGGAATGTTTGGGAATGCTGTTCACCTTTGGCAGAGTCACTTCAGCTCTAGGCTTGGTCCTGAGCTCCCTTATTTAATGTGCTGCTGGATTTGGGAGTACTGTCAGTGTGGGGTAACTTTTATTTCCTCTCCCTCCCACCCTTGGTCAGTTATTCCCTGTCATGTACACTTAGCTGGATTAAAACAACCAACACAGGGGTGCTGGTCACAGTGTGGCTCTGGTTTTGTGGGCTCTTCAATCCTCAGAGAAGCTGGTAACCTTCCTGAGCAGTTGTTATGACCTTGGGTAACTTCCTAAAACCTTTAAACAGCCTTTAATCCCATAAAATGAACGTAAGCTCGTTAACACCAGGGTGATACCCAAACAAACTGTCCTGGTAAGACACATTTCAAATCGTGGTGTTGAAGATGATGGAAAGCTCTAAAACGAGCTTTATAACCCTGATCTCAATTCTTAATACAGCAGGACTTTTCAGATCCTTCATCTGCTCTGCAGGGATTGTTTCTGGGCTCTGATAAAGGATGGACAGACTCTTTCATTAAGCTTGGTGCTCACCAGGTACTAATGAGCCATTGATTTGTTTAAGTGATCCCTGCAAACACGTGACCAGTTTGTACTGGAGGGCTTTCCAGGGAAAATCTCCTGATAAAATGGGTAGGGAAGCATTGGCTGCTGAATTGTGATCAAATCTTAAAGATCAGCTGGAGACATTTTCTCCAAAGGCCTGTCCTGTATTTATCTTGCTTTATTGGTTTCCTTTTGCCCTTTATTTTGAGGTTTGTTTCAGCTGTCTCTGGGTTATATTAAAAAATGGATTGCAGGTGTTTATTCCCCATGACCAGTACTTCACTTTTTTATGGAATTATTACTTCCTATGGACTAGTTCTAGATTGTAACAAATATTCTGGATATTAATCTTTCTAATGGACTGGTTGTTCCCTGCTTCCTGTCCCATCCCTTGTCTGCCTGTGCAGGAGATTCCACACCTGGAGGTCCTTCTGGCCATCTCTGAGGGAGATCCTGCTGGGCAGACAACAGGGATTATAAAAACATCCCTCTTTCCCCTCAGAAAATTTTGAGGGAATAGGTAGAAGATTGTTTTCAAAGTGAGATTCAACCCATGGCTTTCTTTAATAGAGTAATTTAGATGTAGTGAACATAACCGTGTAAAATTACACATAATATTAATAATAAATACACATTATACATGATAATAAGCCTTCCTTTTGGGATTTTGCATTCAGGGAAGACTTCTGTGAAATGCTTGTAAGAGGAATTTCAGATCTGTAGTTACAGCAGCCCAGGTGTTGGGATCTGAACCCTGATATTTTCTTACCTGTTTGCCTGCCCACAGCCAAAGTGGAATTCCCAGGTGGAAACTGCCTGTGTTATATTGTTATAAGTTTTTAATTGTATGTTTTCTTGGGGAATACTGAGAAAATTAATTGCTCACTGTTGTGGAGTTAAAAAAAAACCAAAGCAGAAATCATATTCAGGCTGAAGTTTTATGTTATTTGAAATCCTTAAATGGAGAATAGTTCTGAGGCACAAACAGGGGTGTTGGTGCCTCTGGTAGGTCCAGGAGGTCATTTCATGTTATCAATACCTTTGAATTTTGATTTATCACTGGCTTGGAGCTTCATTTTCCAATACACTGACAGTGCTGCTTTCCTTTTCTTGGTCAGTGTGAATAAATGGCACATGCTGCTGGAGTGGTTTTGTTTGCTTGAGGATTTGGGGACAAGTTGAAGGGTATTTAAAGTGCCTTTGAAAGCAATTCTGGGAATAAGAGGATTGAGGGTGACATTTGTATGTCTTGCTTACCCTTTGTTGGGACTGTTTGATTTGGGGTTGTGATTTTGCTGCTCTGGTATTTCCCAGTATAACAGGAGCCTTTGTTCCCAGTTTTCCATCTGTAAAGGGGGAAAAAACCCCTTTACACCACCCAGAAACAAAAGCTGCAATAGTTGTCGCTTTCTGGCTGCTGATCAAGTTCTCCCTTAGGAAGCTGGTGGGAATTTGGGATCAAGGAGGGATGAAAGCCTAATCCAGCTGGGTGGTGACCCCTTTAATCTGAGTGGGAGTCACTGTCCCTTGTCTGAGAGTCTGGGACTTCTGGCTGTGCCTCGCAGGAATGGGGTGTTGGATCCACAAATCTGTTTTAAACACAGGGAGAGGATTTACCAGTTTGTCCTTGTTTCTAGGAACACAATTTAATGTCATCCCATGTGGCCAGGATTTTATCACCAAATAAACAATTGTAGGGAGACATTCAGATGTTTTAAACAACTCCAGGATGATAAAACCATTTTCCATATTAAAAATCTCAAAAGAAAACTCTGCTCTGTTTAATTTTAACAGATTAAGAAATGCAGAACATTTCTCCTGCATACAGAAATAAATTTTGTCTTTTAAATCAGGTTATACAAACTAATATAACTTAGCCAGTCCAGAGCATGCTGTCTTCCCTTCCCAGTCCTTTAAAGATTGCACTCTTAACAAATATTTTGCTGCTTAATTAAAATCTATGGCAGAAAATAAATCAGTTTTCATGGATCTCTTAATAGCCAGCCAGTCATTAGAAACAATTTCAAAATGCCCAGCCTTTGTCTGGGAGTCTCAGAAGTGAGGAATGTGTGAAGTTAATTAGGATTCAGCCAATATCCTCAATTAGGATTGGGATTATTCACCTCCCTTTGGACACCCCACAGGTACCTCTGTCCCTCTCCTGTGTTACAGGGGTTGCTCCCCAGCACTGATTTGTTCTCCTCATTGCCTTTGGTCCTTTTAGCCCCACCCGGGGAGCACAGAAGGTCCCAGCTCCAAGTGTTGAGCTCTGCCCTCACTCCAGCCCTCACCCGAACTCTTGGGATTGCCCTTGGAGCCCTCCCTGCTCCACTGGAGCTGCTTCCATTAAAAACCAGCCCAGAGCAACTGGCTGGCACTTCCCAGGTCCTGTGGAGGTTTTAAATTCCCCCGTCAGTCATTCCAGCCACCCCAGCCTCCCTGCCCCCATGGGCTGAGCTGTTGGCAGCTCCAGGTGAGCCAAAGCAAATCCTGCATCCAGAACACCTCACAAACACTGATTTATGGATGGGGTAATGAGCTGGAAAGGGGACAGGCAAGGGGCGATTTAGGGAGAACTCTGTCATAAAATGCTCCTTGGTTCTGGCTGGGAGTTGAGGACTCTGACTCCCAGGTTCTAATTACTTAAAACTGGTGAGAGGTGAAACTACCCGATGCTCTTCTGCAAGGACTGACTAGAAACCCTTCTGAGAGGAGAATTTCCTCAACCAGAGAGAGTTTGGGCAATTCAGGTTCCTCCTTTTGGGTGCTCTTGTCTCCATTGTCTTGCCCTCATTTGCCTTTTGGTGTCTTTGCTGGTAAAACCAGGATTTGTTGTATCGTAGAATCCTGGGTTTGGGTTGGAAGAGAGCTTAAAATCCATCCCATTCCACCCCTTCCATGGGCAGGGACCTTCCACTATCCCAGGTTTCTCCAAGCCCCGTCCAGCCTGGCCTTGGACACTTCCACGGGTGGGGCAGCCACAACCTATAGCAACATAAATATAAAAAAAGCACTTATTTACCTGGTTTAACCATGAATTTGAGGTGCAGCACTGCCGAACTTTTAAAATATGTTGTCTCATCCAAGGGGGATGCTTGGCCTGGAATTTGGGAGCTGCACAACAGCTCCTGTTGAGGTGCTGGATCCAAACTCCTCTCCCTTCTCTGTCAGTGTGTGAATGAACCAGAGGGCTTGGGGGCAAGGACAAATTCATTCCCCAGAAATCCCAGGGAGGATTATCCAGAGCCTCTTTATTGATGTGGAAAGACTTGAGCACGACAGATGTGTGGGCAGCCTGGGAAATGAGTCCTGATTTTCAGGGAAATTGGCACGTGCTCCTGAGGAATGTGCTTTTGGAGCACCCTGTATTAATCCAGGCTACAAATCCAGCATTTCTGGACAAGGCCAGTGATCACCATTCCAGGATGCATCTCATTAACTCCCAGTGCAACTGGCCCAGCAGAAGCCTCTGGATTATATCCCTGATTTCCTCCTGTGCAGGCAAAGTGTTTGAAATTCACCATTTAACCTCCCTTAAAAGCTTAACCCCAAATCCTCTAAAAATCAACAGAAATCCTGGTGGTTTCAGCAAATTCTCCTTAAGATCCCCTCAGATGTGGACAGGGAACAAAACATCTGAATGAAAATAAAATTACAGTGGCTACATTAAAAAGAAAAATCTGCTTTCCTGCAGCAAATCACCTGAAAGACAAAAAAACCCCAACTTTGCTCTTGCAAGTCAGTGAGTTGAATTTAACTAAATGGTGGTGGTAGATTAATCATTGATTAATCAAAGCAATCAATTAATCAGTCAATCCTATATAATCCTATCACAGTGAGTTCCTTATGCTAAAACATGATGGCTCTGTTAATAATTTTTTTAATAGTTTTTAAAAGTTAAACTCTTCCCCTAGCTTTGATTTGGCATTTTTGGATGGGTTTTAATGTTAGAACAATTTTTATTAAATATAAACCTCTATCACTGTTACTAATTTTTGAAAATAAACATGTTTGTTTTACTGTGTGAAGTTTGTTCCCAAATGGTGCTCAAACACTGTGGGCTGTGAGATATTTTTAAGATGTGGACCTTTGATTTGGTGTGAAAAATGGCCCAATTAACTTAATTTTAGTCTCATCTTGTTGTTTATGCAGTGATGCTTCTGCCAAGTGGTGGAAGTCACAGTGCATGACAGCACTGCTCCCTTTTCCTTTAGTGATGGGAATAATTATAACAGAGATAAAGTCAGTTTTGGGGATCATTTCCAAATAGATCCCAAACTTTTGGATTCTTTGCAGAATTGTAAGTAAGTCTAAGGGTAAAAGCCATTTTCTTCCACCTGTTTGTCTGACATTGAAGTGTTTTTATTGCCCACAGCTCTTCAGTTTTGTGTGAGGTGCTCTAAGTTCCTGAAATAATTGTATTTTCTGCTGTGTAATGGGCAGATAATGAGGTAAACTCATTTTGAGGGTCACTCAGTACCTGATTTCCTGTAGCACTTTTGGTAATCTCATTAAATTAATAGCAGCTAACTTTTCAATGGCATTAATAGCTCATTCCTTATGGCTGTATTGTTATTTGGAGACTGAGTGTGGCAGTAGAATTTAGGCTGATTTGGTCCCATTTAAACCTCAAAACTCCTGACCCCAAGTGAAACCTTTTGAAATTAGTGTTATTAATCAAGTTTAATAGTCAGTTTTATCTCTTATTAACCCATGTACAAAGAAAGGAGTGGTGATGTGGAGGGAAAGAGCTGATGTTTAACTGGGATGATTCAGGGGTGCGCAGATATCCTGCAGCCAGATCCAGGATGGAATAACTCTGCATTAAATGTGACCTTTCTGAGGGGAAAACCTGGCTGCACTGAATAATCTAATTAGATTTGTGTTTGATGGCCTTCGAGTGGAGACCTTTTGCCTCAAATACCTGATCAATAAGGGAGAGCCTTGATGTTTGGAGATGCAGAGCGTCTCTAAAAGTCCAAAAATGACATTTGAAATGGCGCAGGGCCTGGGATATGAGTGGGGACTGGAGTGTGTCGTGTGCTTGAATGCTCTGCTCTTGCCTGGCGTGGCATGAACAGCTCTGTGTGCAAACAGCACGGAGTCTGTGTGTGGAAGGGCTGGAATTCCTGTCTGATTCCCTTGGGATCCAGATTCTGCTGTTTGGGGAGGTGCTTTCCGAAGCACCCACTGTGAGAGCTGCTCGTTCCCTGCTCGTTCCCATCTCCTCCAGCCCCAGCAGTGCCTTGGCCTCTCCCTCCTCCTGCAGGAGTATGGGTGCTGAAAAAGCTCCAGCAGAGAATTTCTTCAGCTCTCTGCAGCATTTTGTGAGAGCTCTGTCTTTCCCATGCAAGTAACTCAAAACAATGTTACAGTTTTGTGAACTTCTTGCAGCTGCAGGTTGTTTTGCAGGATTGTTCTGGTTCTAACTAGAAAAACACTCAGAGATGGGTGTCTTAGAACCTGACCAATCCCCTCAAGGGGTGGATGGCAAAAACCAATTACCTTATGCCATTTAAGCACTTTTGTGAACTAACATATAAAAGCCTTCTGAGAGATCATTAAAGCGCTTCCATCTATCCCTGAGCCTGGACTTTGTGTCGTTTCTCTGCTCGTCCATGGGGAAAACAGCGACACAGGAGCACTTGGCAGGGGGTGGTGGTGCTGTCTGAGGGGACATTCCCGTGTGGAATTCCTGTGGGAAAGGCACAAGCCCACAGATCACCCCTCTCCATGTGCCGCGTGCTCCCAGCCTGGTCCAGAGGCACCAAAAGCTGGGAATGGCTGTCCCAGGCAGTGCTGCTCCCATTTTCCTGCCGAGTAAAGAGGGAACAATTTCAAAATCCAGCAATCCAAGTGCTCCCATAAATCTGAGGGCAGATCAACCCTGCCAGTCCCCTTCACAGGGACTTCACCCCCCTTTTGTTGGGACTCTGTGTCCTTGACCCTTTCCCTCCTGTCAGAATTCCAGGATCATTCCTTCAGCCACACTTCCTGTGTGCCAGCACTATCTGGACACATCATTCCCACCCCAGAAGGATCCATCTGCTTCTTGTTCTTGTCTCTTCCCATATCTTCCCTTCCTAGCCCAGTTTTTCCTGTTTTCCCACCACACACTATATCCCTGTATTTTTTTCCCCTCATGCAATTCCTTCTCATCCATTATTATCTAGAAATAAGCAGAAAATCAACATCTCAGCAGATGGATCCAGCCATTCCACACTCCAGCTTAACAGGGATGAAATGCTGCCAGATTTTGGACACAGAACCCTAAATCTTCCAGGGATTTACCCTAAAATTATTGCCCAAACCTGTGCTTAGTAGTAGTTAAAAACTGAACACTATTCCAGGACTTCCCTTGATGTTAAGGTGAAATAATCTGATTTTTGAGGATAATGCAGCTGAAAAGAGCCATGAAAGTTGTGTGATGATGTCTCTTATTTAGGAATTTTTTCTCCCTTTTGGAATGGTGGGACAAGGTGGGTGAGGGTCCTTGTGCCCATTTTCTAACTTCCCCTGCTCTAATGAAAGAATGGTGGCATTTTTAAAAAAACCTTTAAGGCCCCTTCCAGCCATTCCATGATTTTCATTTATTGTGGGCATGAGTAGATGTGGTTTCTATTTCATGTTGGATGAAACTCATCACTGAGATATAAACATTTAAGTAAAATCCTCTTGCCATAGCCAAAAACATGAAAGTGGCCTCAATTTGGATTAAACCACTCATTTGGTATTTTTTCCAAGTCTGTGAATATCACAAGCTGAATTTTTGACAGATTTAGAAACATTTAAATTGATAAAAGGCCTTGAATTTTAATTTTTTTAAAAATGAAGGCATTTATTCAAAATACCTTCTCATTTTCTGCAGCATTTCTCTCTCTGCCGGCTCCGTGCTGTGAATTCCTGGCCTCTGTGTGAGATCCCACTTGAGAAACCCAGATTGGTGCCAGCTTTTCTAAAAGTGCTGCTGGAAATAGATTCCCAGCACCACCCCCCTAGGGATAAAGTCGTGGTGTTTACTTTCTCCTCCCTGAGATGGAGCTGAGTGGTGCTGTCACCCTGGCAGGGACTGTGGGGATAACAGACCAAACACTGCTTTGGAATCTGAAGTAAATCCTGGTTTTTTTCATGGTTATGGCATCAGCAAAGAGCAGCTTTACATGGCCAGCAGTGTTTGGGTTGTGCCACAGGCCCATCCAGGCAGGTCTGCAGTAAAATCTGATTTAAAATGATGCACATCAGGAAGGAAAATAGAAGGAAAATCAAGTCAAGCTGTTGGAGAGGTGTCTGATGGCTCTAAGTTTCCTTTACTGTTCCCGTTATCCTCTTTATTTCCCAGCTGCCAATTCCTGTTAAAGACACACACGACTAAAAAGCCTTTTGGGTGGAATTGAGAAGCCTGGGTGGTTTCATTTCCTCATCCAAAGAGGATCACGTTTTGCTGGGTAAACATTCTGATTCTGTAGAGTGAAAGCAGAGTTGGACCAGGAAAACCTCATGGAGAACTAGAAAAGCAAAATTCGTCTTATTTCATGGAATCGCAGAGTCCTGGAATGGTTTGGCTTGGAAAGGACCTTCAAGCCCATCTCATTCCCATGGCAGGGACACCTTCCACTATCCCAGGCTGCTCCAAGAGTCCAGCGTGGCCTGGAACACTTCCAGGGATCCAGGATGGATTTCCCCACACTGCAGTTTCCTTTTTATGCACATCCTTGTTCTCCCTGGCACCATGAGTCCTGTTCCCACACACAGGGCTTAGTCATTGCAAAGCCAAGCAGATCAAATATATTCTCATTTACAAGCTGAGGAGGAAAATACTCAGAAAAAGGAAATTATTTATTAGAAAACAGGTTTGTCATGTAAAATATTGGAGTGAAGTACAAAGGTGAGCAGAGCAGATTGGTTTTCTGTACCTCAGAGGCAGCATGAGCACAACCTCTGATGTAAATGTTACTATAGTAACAGTGGTTTTATTTAAAAGCCCATTAAATAGACATATCAAACCCATCCAGCCTGTCAAAATGAAAGTTAAACTGCACAGCCTGCTGCTTCAAGGACCACTTTTTTTCACCAAACTTGTGGTTTTTGCTGCAATTTCCCCCTTGAATGCACTCAGGATCATCTTCTTGCCAAATGACACTGTGGCACTTGGGAAATAAGCTGCACTAATGGTGACAGCACTAATTACCTGGGACCTCTCATGCAGCCATATGAAGGCTTAAAAAGGGCTGAAAATTCCTTCTGGGGAGTTTGCTGTAGATCATTCCCTTCTGCCTCCCTCAAAAGCTTATTCCTCACAGAGCTTAACTATTAAAAAAATAACGAATATGTTATGAAATATCATCTATTCATCCTTCCCATTCCACTGGTTCAGCTGAACTTCCCTCGGGAAGCCAAGGGTGTTTAGTGCCACTTGGTTTTCCTCCCTTTGCTCCTTCTTCCCTCTCCATGAGCAGCTGCTGTGGCTCTGGGCCCCTCCTGGCCCGGTGTTGGGGCTGCTCCCCAGGGTGTCAGTTCTGCCTCTCAAAGGGGGCTTTGATTACAAAGTAATCACACATTTCCATAAATGAAGAGTCATAGCTTGTGAATATCAGGGTTTTAGGGTTTTTGTGCTCGTATTTTTCATTTTGGAAACTGCTTGCTGTGGTGTAAACTCCTCGTGTTCTTTGCCTAAAAGGTGAATAGTTTGGAGAAGGGCAGGATGAATGGAAAAGGGGGAATGGCTTCACATTGAAAGTAGGTTTGGATGGGATATTGGGAAGGAATTCCTGGCTGGGAGGGTGGGGAGGCCCTGGCACAGGGTGCCCAGAGCAGCTGTGGCTGCCCCTGGATCCCTGAAAGTGTCCAAGGCCAGGCTGGACATTGGGGCTTGGAGCAGCCTGGGGCAGTGGAAGGTGTCCCTGCCCATGGCTGGGGTGGCACTGGATGGGCTTTGAGGTCCCTCCCACCCCAAACCAGCCTGGCATTCTCTGATTCTCCTCAGATAATCTGTATGGATGTAGAACTGGGCAGGAGATTATTGGAGACTGGAAAGCTGAGCAGGGGATTAGGAATTTTTATTTGTAAGAGATCAGGGAATTATTATTATCTGCCACACAGAGGCTCTGTGACTGTATCCAGCATAATTGGTGGAAGGAATTGCTTTAATGTCACATTTTAAAAATAAATAAACCCTCAAGGCTAAAGTTTTGTTCTGTGTTTCTTGCTCACACTTACATTCAAAACATGCACGTAGGTCACTGAAATCTTCTCATGTGCTTTGCAAAACCACTTGGAGCTTGGTATTTTATGGTATTTTGTTGTTCTTCAACATGAAACTCGTTGAAAGGCTTCTGGACCCTTGTTATTTTTATAATGCTTTGAGGGAGAAAATCTGAGGTGAAATGTGGAGGCTGAGAGAAAAAACATTTCCTTGTTTGTATTTATAATAAAAGACTCTTCAAAAGTTGTTCTAATTCCACAAACGGGGAGGCCCTGAGCAGAGAGGATGCTGTGCTGAGGCTGGAGAACATCAGGGATCCTGGATGTCCATATCCAAGTGAACAAAGCACGGAGACACTGGAAATCCTGGAGTCAAAATGGTAACGGCACTGACAAGATAGAAACTTGGTGAGGTAATTCAGACATGAAGGGAAACAACAGAACAAGGATGGAAATATTTGAGCAAGAAGATGTCAATAAACCCCGCTGTAGAGTAACAGAATCATGGAATCACTGAGGTTGGAAAAACCCTTCAGGATTGAGCCCAGCCTGTGCCTGATCCCCACCTCGTCCCCAGCCCAGAGCACTGAGTGCCACGGCCAGAAATTCCTTGCACACCTCCAGGGATGGGCACTCCAAACCTCCCTGGGCAGCCCCTGCCAAGGCCTGACCACCCTTTCCATGCAGAAATTGCTGCTGATCGCCACCCTGAGCCTCCCCTGGCACAGATTGGGGCCGTTCCCTCTCCTCCTGTCCCTGTTTCCTGACTCCCACCTGGTTCCCCCCTCCTATCAGGGAGTTGTGCAGAGCCAGAGCAGCCTTAGGAGGTCTCCAGGAAAGCTGATCTATAAAGAGAGACAGAAAGAACTGGAATTTACGTTTACACAAAGGATGATCAGGATGAAACAACAACATAGCACACGTCAAAGAACTCTGAAAGGAGGAATTACCTGTCTTCTGTCTTCCTCAAGCCTATGAAAAGGTAAGAAGATTATACTCAAGGAAGATTTAGTTTAGGTATTATGGGAGGGGAAAAAAAACTACAAAAATAAATAAACATGCACTAGTGGAGGCTTTGGAAGGGATTTTTTTTCCTGGTTTGCTGAACAGCAGTGGCACATGGGGAAGTGAAAGAAAACTCTGTCAAATGTTTGCCTCAAGATATTCTAAATAAAAGGATTTTCTAGTGGCAGCTTTTGACAGCTTTTGCTTGTGCTGCGAAAGTCTGGGATACAAAAGCTTCAGTGGCTTCCTAACCTCAGACACGAGTTTTATTTAGTCACATTTCCCAAACTGCCATGTTAGAATCCGGAAATCTTTTAAAAATAGAATTTATCAGTTAAGAGATGGTTATTTTAATAAGGAGCGAAATTGGCTGATGCTGCTTTGAGGAAATGGATCGTGAACTACAGAAAGTCAATAAATAAATTAAAGCAAATCAGTGGGTTTGCTCATGGGAGAAGTGTTTACACCATCCAAAAGATAGTTCCAGTCTGGTTACTTGAGAAGAGCTTGCAATAGGGAAACAAAAATATTTGTCTTCATACCTCATGAAGCAGAGAAAGTGGGTTTGCATTTCTTTTAAAATAATATTGCTGAAAAGAAAAACCACTGTATAAAACCCTCAGCTGGACCTGGCTGGGACTTTCCAGGCTCTGGTTTACTGTTCTAAATTTTGCTGCCTTTTACAAAAGGATGAGCACAAGTGAGATTAAATGTGCATCTTTTCTAGCAGGGCTCAGTCCTTGCTTGAAATTCCTTGAAATAATTTCTGGGTGTTGTTTTTTAATTGCAAGTTCCTGTTAAATACATGGTATTGCTTTTCATCTGTCAGCTCCTCAAACGCTGAAGTGCAAAAGGGTCAAAAATGTGATTTAGTCCATTACTTGTGGAGTAAAAGGTGATTTATGTCAACTGCTCTTAAATTAGAGCCAGCAGCTAATGGATATGTGCATTATAGCACAACCAGGTCTTGAGATATTTGAATGAATTAACCTCAGTAAGAGGTGCCAGGCCAGGCTGGATGAGCCTTGGACAAGCTGGTCTAGTGGAAAGCGGCAAGGGTGGAATGAGATGTGATTTAACTCTTCCAGTGGTCTCCTACTGTGTCTGTAGGAATTTTACTTTCCTGCTCCCTTGTTATCCTTCCTGCTCCTGGTCAACATTGGTGTCTTTATGACAAAGCGAGGAGATTCTGATCTAACGTGGGGAGCAGAGCCCGACCCCCCCGGCTGCCCCCTCCTGTCAGGGAGTTGTGCAGAGCCACAAGGTCCCCCCTGAGCCTCCTTTTCTCCAGGCTGAGCCCCTTTCCCAGCTCCCTCAGCCGCTCCTGGGGCTCCAGACCCTTCCCAGCTCCTTCCCCGCTATCCCGTGAGAGGATCCCGGTGCTCCAGCCCCTTCCCAGCTCCTTCCCCGCTATCCCGTGTGAGGGTCCCGGTGCTCCAGCCCCTTCCCCGCTATCCCATGTGAAGATCCCGGTGCTCCAGCCCCTTCCCAGCTCCTTCCCCGCTATTCCGTGTGAGGATCCCGGTTCTCCAGCCCCTTCCCAGCTCCTTCCCCGCTATCCCATGTGAGGATCCCGGTTCTCCAGCCCCTTCCCCAGCTCCTTCCCCGCTATTCCGTGTGAGGGTCCCGGTGCTCCAGCCCCTTCCCAGCTCTTTCCCGCTATCCCGTGTGAGGGGCCGGGGCGGGCGGGGCGCTCGGCCGGGGCGGGGCGGCGGAAGGGTCGGGGCTGAGGGGAACCGGGGAAGCCTGAGGGGAACCGGAGGAAGCTGAGGGGAGTCAGGCTGGGGACGGAGGGAGCGGGGCTGAAGGGAACCGGGGGAGCTGAGGGGAGCCGGGCTGAGGAAAGCTCCCGTCCGGGGCTCGCCATCGGAGCAGCAGCGTGGCAGCGTCACTTCAAGGCGCCGTCACTTCAAGTCGGGACCCTGAGAGCAAAGAGAAGCAGGTCGGTGAATTTACTTTTTTTCCTCTGCTTTTTTCTTTTCTTCGTCTAATTTCCTGAAACATCCCCCCTAAGCACAGCCCGCAGCCGCCTCCACATCCCCTCGCAGATCCAGGCGATTTTAGTATACCCAGATCAGCCCTTTCCCTCCTTATATTCCCTGAGATTCAGTGTCAGAAGGAAAAGAAAAATAAATCTCAGTGAATGTGGGCTGTGAGTCCCTGATGCTGCGGGAGCCGTGATAGAAGAACACTTTGGAAAGTTAATGAGTGGTACAGCATTTATAAATAGAGTTTATAATGAACACACCGAGAGCCCTTAACTCCCAAGCGTGCCTATAACGTGGATATAACCTTTAAGTGCCGAGGAATCCCAGGAGCTCTGCACGGAAGGAAAGACAGATCCACAGCGTGAATGAGGAGTGGTTTCACTACAAACAAGAGAAATTCCACGATCTGGAGAAACTCTGAAGAGTTCGGGACGTTTTGCCGTCCAGTCTTGGGGAGAGGCTGCACCAGCAGCTTTAGAGCTGGATTTGTAGCTGTGCTTCTGCCCAACTTGAGTTGCCTTTATTAAAGCTTTAATATTAGGAAGCAAAATTATTCAGTGCGGGTCATACTCATTTCTATTTTGTGCGTACCACTTACTCAGAACTCTTTATTAAGAATGATTGCTGATATACTCAGTGGCAAACATATGTAATGATATTCCGTACTCAGGAGGGTCTTGGCCAAACCAACAGGACTGGAAAGCCCTTAAAGAACAGGTCAGAAGATGCTGTGCGTAGACATTATTATTAAATATATCTTTATGCTTTCTAGAGATTTTTAATATTTAAAAGCAGCTGTAGTGCAGTGCTTGCAAAAGTCAGGGATGGTTTATCTGGTTTTCCATGCCCAGTGCAGGTGTTTGTGGGTCCTGCTCATTTCAGGTTGTGCTGAACGTGTTTTCCATGCTGATAAGCCAGGGGATTTTATTATTTCTCACCTGACCTGTAAATAAAAATGACTTTATTTCATTGCTCTCCTCCTTGCCTGTCGTATCTGCTGTGTTTTGGTTTTAATCTCAGCTCTACTTGCCGAGCTATTCTGTGATTCAGTGGTTGATATGGAGAAGAATATAGTATTTACATAATAAATCAGAAAATTTCTCGTACACAGCAGAAGCAAAGTCAGTGGTTCCAGAATAATTTAAGTTAAATTTGTTAAAAAGGACCTCAGTTCCTTCCTTGTGTATGGACACTTCCCCAGCCACAAATAAACCAATTTGTCCTGGCTGTGTTAATTTATTCTCTCCAGGACAGAGCTTACAAGTTTTAATAATTCTCTTTATTGCACCTCCTGTTCCCTGTAAATGTTCTTGTAAAACTCGTATTCTTGTAAAACTCGTATTCTTTCTTACACTGGAGTAAGGAATTCTGGCAAGTTCCCTGTTCTCACTGGAAAAGATTTTGGGGACTCCTGTCTGCTCCAGTAGTGCATTTATCCTGCCCTGGGATTTATCTGTACATATCTCTTTTTTTCCCATTTCTCCTGCAAAGTTTACACAAGGAAGGCTGAACTTTGAACAGAAAAGGGGCTAATTCTGGGGACATGCAGCTTACAGGGCTTTCTGGTCACGTACAGCACTGGTTTTGTTCAGGAATGTTGTGGGAGCCAGGGCTGGAAAAACACCTCTGTGAAAACCAGCCTAGGTCGATGTGACAGGGGAGATTCCAAACTCGGCTGAAATGTGGTTTTGCCTTCTGGTCCAAATGTTGTTAAATTAGTGCTGACATCAGAACCTCTGATTGCTCTTTATGGTCATTTTTTTATGGGAAAACCCCAGAATCATTAAGGTTGGAAAAGCCCTCCAAGACCATCAAGTCCAACCTTGTCCCCAGCCCAGAGCTCTGAGTGCCACATCCAGATGTTCCTTGGACACCTCCAGGAGGAAATTCTCCCTTAACTGTTTTCACTTCCCATCAGGAAATTAAAAGGCCTTTTTCTTCACTAAACTGCATATAATTATAATTTTCCTTCTGTATGGGGTTCTGGGGCTCTCTGGTTGTTTTCTTGTCGGTGTAAATAGGTATTTCATGGGAGAAACTCTAACACCCAGGACCTGTGGATAACTTTTTAAGTTTTGGAAGTGGATGTCCAGTTTTCTTGGAAGTGATCTCTGCCAGTTTCCTGCTGAGAAGTGGCTGAAGTATGAACAGGGAATTTTTGTTGCACCTGTAAAAGAAGAATATGGGCTGTTTCTCATTAAACCCTTTATAGTGTGAATAATGTACGTTTATGTCAAATAAACTCTTTTAAAAGGTTTTTTCCTTTTACTTCTGTCAGAAATTAGGGAAAATCTAAGTAACTTCAATTATAGGCTCTTGGAAATAATTCCTGCCTGTATCTTCGTGAAATGACCTGATATCTCCATAATTCCTCTGGCCCTCATGGCTCTCCTGTTAGGAATAAACTAATGGAAGAGGAGCAGGTAAGGTGGGCCACCTACCAGCTCTGCTGAGAGCCAAATTGTCCCCTGAAACAGGGGCTGGGAAAAGCTGAGATTCCCTCTTTAACTGCTGAAAATGGAGCTTAAAAAGCACCTGGTGGATGGGGAGAAAAGTGGATGGGACTGATTCGTCCTGCAGAGCACAGTGCTGGAGAAATTCTGCTCCAGCTGAATTTGTGGGAGAGCAGGCAGGGAGACAAAGATCTGGAAATTGTAACTTCACTGGGCAGCTGGCTGCTGCTTCAGGTAGGTATTGAATATATAAATATATTTATTTTACAGGACATGCAGCCCCAAACTGCAAGGCCAGTGTATTACATAACCTTGGCACTGCCTCTTTTGGCTCCATGGATGTTCTCAAGGAAACTGTCCTCAGAAATATTTCAGGAATGGAACACTTTGGAGGGATTCCCTCACTCGAATTTCTTGCCCTGGCATTTGCTGTCTGACTTGAGCTGTGGATTTTACTCAGCGCTCAGTTGTGCTTGACTACAACAGCAGCCAAGCTCTCCTCTATGGAGCTTTAAGTATAAAAATATGTTTAGGTTTTAACAGAATTTATGTAACTATTGGATGAAAATAGAAAAAAAGTATCTGAAATGAAAGAACAATAATGAAATTGTTGCTGTGAAGTCTTCACTGTTGAAATGGTTGAGTGCTTTTGAGTGTGTTGCACTTGGAAAATTCTGATTTTTTTCTTCCTTTGTGGCCTGTTCTTCCTTTCCTGCTCTCGAGAGAAGTGTCTCTCCCCATCCCAGGGTGTTGGAATTAGATGATCTTCCATCCCAAACCATTCTGGGATTCCATGATTCTGCTTACAAACGTGTGAGCATCAAATGAACTGAAGTGCACTGAAATGAAGCAATAGACTGGTAATTACAAGCTTTCCATTAATTTTCTGTGTGTTTTTCAGGTCAGCTCTACAAAACAAGATGTGTTGGCAAATCATCCCAACCATGTTTGTGCTGATGGGTAAGTCACTAAAAAATATCCCAGAAACCAGTTTGGGATAACTTTTCAGATCAGGAAACATCAATAAAAAATATGTGGTGAGTCCAGGCACATCCAAACAAATGCCCTAGACAGAATCTGATGAACTAGAAATTTGTGGGGAATTTGTTTTGTTGCCCTAAATTGTAAGGAAAAATGCTATTTCCAGCAGAAGTGCAGTTTTTTATCTCAGTGCAGGCAGGTGTGAGCTCTGCTCCTGGGGGATGCTGCCATTCCTGCTTCCATGGGCACAGGGCTGCCAAAGGGTGCTCAGCTCTCTCCAAATGCTGGATTAATGAACTGCTTTCCTAATTGGGAAATGCCTCAGACAATATTGGCATCTGCTGTGCAGGGACAGCTGGTATTTGCCTTTCCTTTTGATTTTTTTATTTTAATAAGAACTATTTAAAGACTTTTGGTGATGATGCTTAGGGAGAAAGCAGACCCTGTAATCCAGTGAGGTTATTTTGAAAATTTGTGTCATCTTTACAAAATATAAATCAAAAAGATGAAGAAATCATTAGATTTAGGTACCTTTTTATATACATATACACCTTTTTATCTTGCTATCTGTACGCTTTTATCCACTCGGTATCGAATTTTGCATTGTTGACATTCTTTTAAATACCCTTTGTGATCTAAACAGATTGAGTCGCTTTAATTGGAAAAACTGGATGCTCCAGGGAGGTTTCCTGGGATTCAGAGCAGTTTGTCACCATCTGATGGCCCTGTTAGCCCAGCCACACTGCTGCTCTGGGGGCAGAACTACAAGTCAGGGCTTCCTCTGGGTCATTTTAACTTGATTTTGTCCGTTTCTGAAGAAAGGAGCTGAGCGCGTTTTTGACTTTATAGGATTTAATTAATCCCTTGAGATGATCTGTGGTACACGAGGGGCAAGTTCCCGAGGAAAGGAGACGCGCTGGGGACAGTGTCGGTTCTCTGTCCTGCTCCGTGGCACTTGTTTGTCCCTTTTTTGATGGTGGATGATGATGGCCTGAGGGTCTGTTTGCTCCACTGCCTCCTGCAGGAGGCCTAATGAAGCCGGGATTCGCAGAGGCACAAGCTCTGCTTCGTGGGAGAGGAGGGAAGAGCACAACCCCGCAGGAGCCTGGCAGCACGAAATCCGCGTGGAGAGAAAGCAAAACACTCTGCAGAACAACACACTGCATCTCCTGGTCTTAGCAGCTTTTTTAAAGCTCTCGTTGCATATTTTGATATTATTTAGCTCATGCTCTGTGCTGTTAATCAAACAGCGCTAGGAATATTCTGGTATTTCTTATTTTGGCTACTGCAAGGCATAGAGCATCAATTAATTTTATTTAATGGACTGTTTAAAATTTCTGCCCTTCCTGAGCAGAGAGCTGAATGCAAAGTGCACAAATGCCTTGCTGCAAGTAGAGCTTTAATCTTTGAATTCACAGGGTGTTTTACAGGAAGTTGTTTCCTGCTCGTCCTTCTCTGAGCCATTGTGAGCACAGGTCAAGCTATGACTTATCAACAAAAGTGCTCAGAGTGGTTTTATTTGGAAGGATCCAAGTCTGATGGAAAAAAATGATCATTTTCCTGCCTCTCATTTCCCAGATAATGCCCTGGGGTTGTGCAGTTGCACCCACAGTAATATTGTCCTTTTTTATTTGAGTTACAGTGGGACTGTGTTTTATATTTAAAGCAGGATTTTTTTATTGAAACGGAGCCATTTTAAATGAGCTGGAGGGAATCTGCTCCAGCACTGCATGGGAAGGTGAGGCTCATGCCCAGTTTAGGATTCACTGCAGTTCAGGATTCACTGTATTTTTGGTTAATAAAAGCCAATTTATCCCAAAGAGATGCTTCACCTACAATCTTGGCCTGGACCTGTTTCAAGAGATTGAGAAAACAGAAGTTTGGGTGCAGGGAGGTTGGGGTAAAAGGCCGGAATCTGTCACCTGTGACAGCATTCAGAGAAGACGTTTTTGGTAATTTTGTCTTTACCTAGAGGGAATGTTTTTATTAATTTTGTCTTTACCTCCGGGAACAACCCCTGGAAACAACCTGATTTTTACCCAATGAATGCATTTCTCTATAACACCAGCCACTCCCTTTTTACTGTTTAATAATATGAACTTCTTCTTTCATTTCCAATGCTTTTCCCTTTATATTTGCAGACTTCCTTCAGATGGCAGCTGCCCATTGCATGGTCCATCCAGTTCCTCCCAGGAACTTCACACTGCCCTGTGTGCTGCTGAATGAGACCTTTCTGAGCCCTTTCTCAGCTGGGAGCTGGTCTGGTCTGAGGAGAGAACTTGGAGCATCCAAAATCCAGCCTTTAATGAATGAAGAAAGTTTTCTGTGTTGCCTTTGGAGTGCCAGCAACATTGACTGTTCTTTGTACAGAGCAAGCATGCAGGCAAGGAAGTTTATTCCTTCAGAAATAAATATCTCTGCTCCTCAGCAAATAGGTGGGTTTAGCACTCAAGAGCACAAGAAGTTAATTCTTAAAAAAATATTTAGGTTTTTTTGTTGTTTGGGAGGAGAGGGGTGGGTTGGATTAATGGGGATTCACTTCTATCTCGGGCAGGCAGCACAGTGTGGTAAAATCCTTCCTCAGTGTGGTAAAATCCTTCCTCAGAATGTAGTGGAAGATGGAGGGAATTGTACAGCACAGTTTCAAAAGGGAAAATAAAGTTGGCTGTCTTTCCAGGGGAATTGTAAATAAAATATAGAGCACTGCATAAGAGGACATAAACCCAGATCTTCAAAGGAGTTTAGACACTGTGAAGAATATTTTAAATATTTGTGGTGGGTATGGGCTTTAAACTCCATCAGCAGGCAGGGGAGATGGAGAGCAAATGGCATCATTTCTACATGAATTACGATGCTTTAAATAATAAATATGCAGTAAATATCTGTACATGGATTAGGATTTTTTTTCCAAGGTTTTTCCTCCTGCTGTCTCTGAGGAACATGGGGCTGCCATCCTGCTGCCAGGAATCTCATTGACCTCAGTAGGTAGAATTTCATTTCACAAATCCTCAGAACAGCCACACTGAGGCTGTGCCACTTCCCAGGACACAGCAACCACCATCAGCTTCATTTTTCTTCACCCTGCAGCCTTGTCCCTAAATCCAGGTAAAAAATACTCCTTCTTTAATCGTGGCAGTGCAGAACCACGTGGATTGTGAGCCTTGGAAGTGTTTAAGGTGCCCAACTCGGATTATTCAGAAATATTTTCCCATTTGTGCTGCAGCCTCACCTTCATCAATATCTGTTCCTTGTCCCCTCTTTGTGAGTGATTTCTATCCAGTTGTTTTATTTTGTTTTAATACAGCTCAGAAATGTGTAATCCCTTTCTTTTGCCCAGATTGGAGCTGGAACATGGAATGTAGGATTAGAGGCAAGCTGGACCTGTTAGTTTGTAACCTGCAGCTTTTGAAGCTGGACTTGAGAGATGACCTGAGGGTTAATCTTTTATACTCTGGGTAAGTACAGGCTCTGTTAAATTTGCCTGGAAATCTGAAAGCATTTTCTAGAGCAGCAGCATTTCAGCTTCCAGCACGGTGGGAGCTTTAGCTTTGCAGATTTTATTTTGTCCTGTCTAAAAGTAATCCTGCACAATATGGAAAGTTTGTGGTTTTTTGAATGAAAAAGGTTGGAATGGAGAGTCCCCCTTCTCTGTCTTTCCCAGGTTTCTTAAAGTGTTTTCATGAAATCAGCATTGACTTCTTAAAGTATCTTTGTTGTTAGAATTTCTTAATTTTAAAGTCTTGGATCTGCTTTTTATTTGCTTTTGACCATAATATTGTCTCTCTTGAAGTAACTGTGGTACTTCAGTGTAATACAGTGGCAAATGCTGCTCTCATCTTGTTGTCACTGTGGTGAACGTTCCCTGCAATGCTGAGAGATGGGATCATCCTGGCTGTGGGGTGGGCAGGCCTTGTGTACATTGGTTATCAATAGATCTGTTTGAGTGCATGAAGCCACCCTGGTTTTTTTCTGAATTGATTTCTGATTTTCTGATAGATTTGAAGGGTTGGTGTGAACACCCAGACTTCATTTCCTTAGCAGGCAGGATAAACTGAAATAGTTGAATTAGCTGAATTTATAGGGGAGGACTTCCTAACCAGGCAGATATCACTTGGCACAAATCATCCCTGTAGTCAGGGTAGAAACCAAGTGCATTATCTAGGCATAAATATGGTTGTTTAGCTGACACAATATTTTAATCCTATTTTGGTGGAGTGGGTTCCCATTTCCAGTGTTCCTCATGACTTTGATTCCCAAAATACCATTCCATGGGTGTTTGTGGGGGAAGCAGCTCTGGCTTTGCTCTGCTCCATCCAGGCTCAGCTGCAACAGGAAAAGCTTTGCCAGTGATCCCAGAGCAGTAATCTCTATATTGAATTTTTTTGGGATGCCAGCAGATTGGAGCCCCAGCTGGGATGAAGAGGAAGGGAATTCAGTAAGTGCCATGCAATTTAGGAGAGCAGGCCCTATGGACTCACCAGAGTCTCTGTTTGATTCCTCTTTGCTGCAAAGATGAGAAACAAAGCAAAACCTTGGAGAACCCATTTCCCTCCCCAGATTCCATATTGATATTTTCCTTTTAGGGTCCCTGTGTTCTGGGGGAGGAGCAGGCACAAGCATTTCAGACTTTGGGAAGGTGACAGCTTTCCCTGTTGGCTCTCTGATACCTTAACATTTTATTCCTGAGCCAAAATACCTTGAAAACATTCCCAGTTTTAAAAATATGCATTCCTGGCATGTGTTTCTCCCTGGGAGTCTGGAGATCCAGCCAGGATTCTCACATACAGGGCAATGCACAAAAATAATGATACAGAGGAATCTACAAAACCTTGGGTCTCTCACAGCTTTTATTTTTTTCAGCATTAGAGAAGTAACCTCTTATTTACCACATCCACAGTTTTCCTGCTTGGAAATGGTATCAGGGATGGGAATGTTTTGTTCTGCCCATGGCAGTGCTGTGTGAGAGGCTTAAGTAAGGGAGATGATGGGGCTTTGGGAGAGAAAAGGTTATTCCAAAGCCTCGTTTGGCAAGTTGGGTTGATTGTCTATCAAACATCTTCCCAGCTGTGTCATTCCAGGAATGCTGTGGTTCCAGGGGCTGGAATCTTTAGCCTTAGGATCCCCTTGGTGAGTGCTCCCAGTTTAATTTTGAGCACTGGTTATCATTTGCCCTTTGAGCTCATGAGGCTGCACTCACATTTTGACTTATTTGAAGTACCTGTGAGGCTCTCCTCCAGTTCTGGGACTAAATTCCCATGTTTTTTGAGGATAAATCATGCAATTTGCCTCAAGGGCATCAGTTGTACATTGAGCCTCTTCAGCCAGAGAAAATCAACCTTCCATTAGAGATTTATGAGCTCAGCAGCCCTCAGATCTGCTGCAGTTTAATGGGGCAGCTTCTTCAAATAAGTATTTTTCTGGAGCTACCATATATCAAAAACACTGGAAAATGTTTATGGAAAATCCTGGAACCCCCAGACAGCTTTGCTCCATCCATTCCTAATAAAGGCAGTGCTTGAAAAGGACTAGTGACAGGAATAATGATGGCAGGGTTCCAATGGTGGCCCTGTTTCAGAACCACCTGGTTGGGATGGACCTTCCCTGAAATGAGAGCAAATGTAGAAATTCATGTAATTCTTCCTAAAATAAGTTTTACTTTTTCTTTTCAATTGCAAGAGCAGGATTGAAATTCAGTCAGGACATTTTGCAGCATCTAATTGAAAGTCTCCAAGTTCACCATGGGGCCACAGATGAATTTAGCAGGAGAAGCATCACCTTCTGAAGAGGGTTGAATATAAATAGAAAACATTTAGGACTTCCTAAATGTTTTTTTGTCCCGAGGTTTTCCAAGGTGTTGGCTAAAAGAACTCTCTGTGACAGGGTTTGGAGTGGAGGAGCCACTGACCTTTCCTCAGCTTGTGAGGGCTAGTAAGTCAGGAGAGGAGCCCTTTAGCATTTTTCTCCCTTTACACTGCTTTTTTTTGGTGCAGACAATCTCATTTTGATGGTTAAAAATTGAAATAATTATTAGGAATGACAAAGGGCTGGTGTGGTGGTAACCACTTTCCAGTTAGATCAGATCAAAGACATGGTTTGAAGAAAAAACTACCATTTTTTATGGACTGATTGTGGCTTTTGGAGACCAATAAAATCTGTGAGCAACAGGAGAAGGCAGGGAAGCTTCAAAGAAAATTCTGCGAAGTCTTTGAAAGGAAATTCAGGAAGAAACAGTGGAGCCACATCTAGAAAAACAAAATGATTCCAAGTAACTGAAAAGCTCTGTGTCTGCCAGATACCATCAGCATAATTCCTGTGTCCTCAAGTCTGGGACTCCTGGTGAGAATTATTTTAGGAATGTCAGGATTGACTGTCTGGAGCATTAATAAATGTAAACCATACCCTGACACGGACCTGCTTGGGGTTGTTCCTGCAGAGCACAGGGCTGGGAGGGCAGTGCTGCCGAAATTCCATGATTTTCCAGCCTCAGGGTATCCCAACCCCAAGGTGGATGCACAAAGCTCAGGGAGGGATGAGGGGAGTGGCGCTGGGATGATCCAGGAGTGGTTTCCCTGCAGTCCCGGCCTGTGCTTTGCATGAGCTCTTCCCATCCCCCATAAATCCTCAGTTTTTGACCTTCTCCTCTCTAAGTAGGGCAGGAGATGGAAATGGAATTGGTGAATCATGCCCAGTTCCCTGTGCTCTGCACTCAGATAAATGGACCAGATAACAAATGGACTAAACCCAAAAAATAAAGCACCAAATCTCATCCTTCCCTCTCCAGTGCAGAGATCTCTGCCCTCCCTGAATCCGAGTGTTCCAGTGAGTCATGCCAGCTATAAAACCGTTTGAAAAATGTACAGAAAGGCTCTGATTC
Source organism: Lycocorax pyrrhopterus obiensis (assembly GCA_014706295.1). NCBI lineage: Eukaryota > Metazoa > Chordata > Aves > Passeriformes > Paradisaeidae > Lycocorax > Lycocorax pyrrhopterus. Next base: position 1,601,729 of record JACSVZ010000013.1, on the reverse strand, counting down.
TATGAATTTCCATTTCTTTCTCTGAATTAGTAAAACAAAACCCTTACTGGACAGAAATAACTCCAAAATCACTTCAGAACAATTCAAAACAGGAGGTTTTTTTTTTTTTGGGTGAGGATGAAAAGTCAAAAGCAGGAAAGAATCCGAGGTGATTGAACTGTCAGGATTTGTCTTGGCTTTGCTGCTGTGAGAAATTTGGCCACAAATTATTTGCACTATTAAATTCCCAACCTTAAGGAGGCCTTTGTCACTGGATACCTGCACAACTCCATCAGTGAGGATCTCTGGAAGAGCCTGAAGAGTAGAAATGGGAATGAAGAATCCTTTGGGAACTGCTGGTTCCAAAGATTTAGATGGGAGATTGGGAAGGAATTGTTCCCTGTGAGGGTGGGCAGGCCCTGGCACAGGGTGCCCAGAGCAGCTGTGGCTGCCCCTGGATCCCTGGAAGTGGCTAAGGATGGGGCTTGGAGCAACCTGGGATAGTGGAAGGTGTCCCTGTCCCTGGCAGGGAATTGGAATGGGATGAGATTTAAGGTCCCTCCCATCCCAACCCATTCCATGATTATAATATTCCCTGTAAAGCTTAATTGTAGCAGGAGCTGGAAGGAACATTAAATTGTTTTGATATTATTTCAGTGCCTCAGGAATGGGAATTAGAAATTAATCTCTTTTGGGATGGCAGGGAGCTGCCATGGGAAGGTAAAACAACATTGTGTGCCTAAAAAGATCCGGGAATACTTTAATGGAATTGTGTTCATTACTTGGGACCCATTTAAAAAGGGAGAAGCAGCAAAGTTAAAGCAACAGGTTACAATTACTACTTTTTTACGTTAATTAATTTTATTTTTTGATCAATAAACCATATCCAGATGGACAAGCCTATTGAGATAGAGAAGAAAAGACTTCATTGTTTTGTTTCCTGGTCTGTTTTCTCCCCCTGTAGATCAGAGCTGTCCCTGGGAGCTGCATCCACGAGCTCTCTGCGGGGGACAGTGAGGGTGGCTCGGTGTGACTGCAGGGAGCAGGACACCTGTGAGTGCCTGGTGGCCTCCCTGAGCCTCAACCACACCTACCTCATGTGGCTGGAGCTGGTGGCCGGTGGCACAGCCCTGGGGTCGCCTCCCATGTCACTGCAGCCCACGGACGTAGGTAAGCAGCATTGAACCCCGTGCCCGTGGAATGTTTCCAGGATGGCTCTCCTGGGAAAGGGGGCACAGACAGGACAGGAAGAGCTCCCTAATCCCTGTCTGGGCTCCAGTGCAAACCACGCTGAGCAGGGCCCAGGCAGTCAATTAATTGGTTATTTCTGGTTTTTTTCCATTCTAATCAGGACCTCTCTGTGCCCAGGACTGGGCCAGTGGTGGAGCTTTTCTGGCCGTGTTGCTGAGGACTTAAATTAAATTTAAAAAGCTGTTCCTAAAGTTGCTTAGCAAATAATCCCACCTGTTTTCCTGAGCAGCTCTCTGATCCTGATGTTTCCTCCCTCACCCATGCAACCCCAGCGTTTTCCAAGCTGGGAAACATTCCTCTGTGTTTGATCAAGCTCAAACTCTCCTGACATGATGAATTTGATATGTGTTGCTATCCAGCATGCCCAGTTATTGCAGATTTGGGCAGATTTCATAAAGGCAGGAACTGTTGGCTGCAGGGAAAGAAAGTAAAGTTTTATGAACATCTTATTAACTTAAAAACTTGGGAATTTCATGAACTTCCTCCTAACTGATGCGCTCTGCAGACAGAACCAGTTAAAAGTCTCTGGGTGGGCTTGTTTGGAAGATGAGAGGTGGCATTTTTCATCCTGCCAGTTTGAGATGATGCTACAGGCAGAAATTAAAAATTCAGGCTGGAGTCTACCAGTATTTAAAAATGACATAATGAGTTCGCTCTGCTTAGGGAAGTAAGTTTTAAAAATGCACAATATTAATACATGTTCTGCCAAGATTTAGCTCAATTAAAACTATTTTGAATGTAAAACTCTGAATGCTTGTGTCATGTGGATTTTATTTGCTTATAGTGGAGCAGGTGGCATCACAACCATCATTATCTGTGTTCAGGAAGTGGGATCTGAATCAGGGAAGCGTGATGGAAAAGCCACTGACTTTTGTTTGCTTCCCCCCCAATCACTCCCTGCTGGCCTTCATTAAGTTAATTGCTTTGAGATGGTCTAGAAGTAGAAATTAAATAAAATCTGACTTAGTGTGGTGGATTTATACTGAAAATAATAAGAGATTTTTGGTATAACTGAGTGAGATTCCAGTAATACCACTTGGAGAGCTGGACACCAGTGCAGATGGAATTTGAAGGGAACGTTTGCCCACTGCCCAAGACTTTTGGGAATGTTTTCCCTTCAGCTTTTGCACGTGATGTTCACCCTGCAGTGGTCTGGAACGGGATTTTACTCTTCCATGGGAGAAACTTGGCTGTGAATGAGGACAAGGCCAGCCAAGGTCTCACTACCAGGTAAAAGTAGGGCCCTGCTTCCTTGTCATTGTCCAAGGAATGTAATCCTAAGGATCGCCCATCCATTCCCCACTCCGGAGTTCCCTTCATCCCGATGGGAACATCCAAACTCCCCATTTTCACTTTGCCCTGATGCAGCTCTCCTGGAGACCTCGTTTCAGAGCCATAATCCCCGTGGAAGGATGGGAATATTTAGGGAATCCTCGTGTGCAATCTGAGACCATTTTAAGGAGCAAATTGATTTTCTCAGCACTCCCATCCCTCTCTTCCTCATTCCCTCTTTTCAGCAAGGCAGGTAAGCCAGGGAAGAGTTGTGGCCTAAGGGAAGAAATTCCTGCAGATTTAAGGGAAATGGGAGGTCAAACAGCATTTCTTGATAACTGTAACAGTGCCAGGGTGACTTTTCCAGGGGTATTACACATCACTGCCACGCAATAGAGCAGCTCTTGAAATCAGAGTTTAAGAGAACTGAAGTTCAGTTCAGTTCTGGAGGAGAATTGTGACTCAGTAAAACCCAGCAGCCCGGGGTGAAGCTGGGGCTAAATTGCTGATTAATTTGTGTGCAGTGGAGCCCGAGGCCCCTGTGGACCTGCAGCTGGAGCTGGCTGAGAGGGGCCAGGTGAAGCTCTGCTGGTCCAGCCCCGTGCTGCTGCCGTTCCCTCTGCAGCACCAAGTGAGGATCTCCGCTCCCTCGGGACGCGGCGAGTGCCAGGTGAGGCAGCTCCGCGGGCTCGGCTTCCCAGGGTGGGGGGCTCTCCCGAATCCCAGGATTCCCACCGCCCTCCTTGGCCCTGGGCTGACAGGATGGCTGCTCTGGCGGAGCTGGGCTTAGCACGCTGCTTTTTCCTGAGCTGGAAAGGCCGGGAAGCTGGGTGGGACATCTGTAAACACTGAGAGCAGCCCCGTCTCCTGCTGGGTCTTGCAAACAAACTCCCATTTTTCTCCTTGGATGAAATCCTGCATTCTGTGAAGTCTAAACCCATTTTCTTTCAGCATTCTATATGTTCTATAACACATCTATGTTTAATATTTATAAGTTTTGTATAAATAGGGTTCTTTTCTGTTCCTACCATGCAAGTGGCTCTGGAATAACAAGCAGCTGTTAATTAGCAATCCATAATGATACAACTTGTTTTCCACAATTATGCAACTTCTACCACTCTCAGATTGACAGTAAATTTAAAGAAGAAAGCTTTTTAATCCAACTTGCTACCTAAAAACTTAGAAAATCCTTGTGTAGAATATGAGGACATTGTCTCCTGTCTGTTAAGGAGTAAATTGATTTACTCAGCACTCCCAAAAACTGAGTTTAAAGAGAATGCATGAGGAGAATTCTGACTTCATAGATTATTTACTTTGCTTCCCTCTGTCTCTTTCTCTGTTTCATTTTACAACAATAATGGGTTTTGATAATCCAACAGATGCTTCAGGTTGCTCTGGAAACCTCAGTGGCCATAGACAGTGCCCTACTTGACTCTCCATCCTCAGTGCAAGTGAGGAGCAGGAATCTCCGTGGTCCAGGGTTCTGGAGTGACTGGAGCACACCCTACAACCTCACTTTGGGAGGTAGGACACCTGCAGGCTTTTGAATAAAACTGATTGCCCAGTTTGTTTAGTGGATTTGGTATTGGAGAACATGGGTTGGGATGAAAAACCCTGTGGGAGCTTTTCCCCTTCTGCTCTCCCTGGCTGGCTCTGCCTGAGGCTCAGCTCCTCCCCTGTGCCAGGCTGGCACTGGGAATTCTGGAGAGCACACCTCTGTGGCTGTCACTCCCTCACCAGCACCTGTTCAGACCCAGGAAAAGCTCTTTTCCTCAGAGCTTTTCCATTTCCAATTTCAGTTGGCAGCGCTGAACCTCTCCTCAATTCAAGGTTTGTCTCCCAATGCTTTCTCTCACTTCTGGTTTTGGTTTTGTAGCTGAACTAAAGGCCCAGAGCAAAAAGAAATGTACTTTTTGTATAGTCCAGCTTGGTTTGTAATGCTGAGCCTGGTGCAAAAAGTGACTTTCTGATTATTTTGTTGTATTTTTCCACACTCTGCTTGGAATTACCTGGGAATGTTTTGGTCTGTGCTGCCACAGGAATTCTCTGAACTCTGTGCTTTTCCTGGGCCTTTACATGGGCACCTGCACTTTGTGTTAAACTTTTGTGTGTGTGCTTAAACCAAGTTCCAAGGAAAGAACTAAACCTTGGAAAAAGAGGGTTTTGTCTAATAAAACCTTCAACAACAGATCCTAAATCTGTTTTACTGCCTGAGAAAGGGAAATCTGGGGAAAATCCTAAAAATCTCTGCCTGGTTCCTCAGTATGGGAGGCAAACCTGACCTTTAAAGGATTTTCACGTTGGCTTTGGGGTGATCTTTGCAAACAGCTCTGTTCCAGCTACACCTGTAGCTTCCCTGAATCCCTGAGTGATGGGGGCTGAGCTTACACATCCTTAAATCCTTGGAAAATTCAGTGTCCTTAAGCCTGGATCGCACTGCTGCTACAGTTTGGTGTTAATTGCAGTGTAAAACCAGTTTTTGAGACTTTAATCTCCTGCTGACTTCAGGAGGAGGAGGAGGAGGAGGAACAGCAACTCCTGAAAAGATTGATTAATTTTATTGTGTTCCCCTTTGTGCTGCTGTGTGTTGCTTGCACTGCACCCTCCGGTGATTTTCTGCTCATTTAATTCAGAGTTGCCTGGGGATATTAAAGATTATTTGAATCAGAGTTTAGAAACTTGAGGTGTGAAGGGAGACAGTCCAAGGCTCATTTCTGCTCTTGTTCATAGTGATTAAGAAGCAGGAAAGTTAGAAATAAAACTGGATGATGATAACAACAATAATAATAATAATATTTTTCTATTGACAAATGTGTTTATGGTTTTCTGGTTCAATTTCGAGTCTCAATGGATTTTTTTCACCTTTTTTTCCTTTTGTGTGGCCTGGAGATATTGAAGATTATTTGAATCAGAGTTTAGAAACTTCAGTTGTGGAGAGAGACAGTCCAAGGCTCATTTCTGCTCTTGTTCACAGGGATTAAGAAGTAGGAAAGCTAGAAATACAAGTGGACTAATAATAGTAATAATAATAATAATAATAATAATAATAATAATAATAATTTATTGACAAATGCTCTATGTTTTTTGCTTCAGTTTCAAATCTCAATGGATTTTCCCCCCTTTTTCCCCCTTTTTGTGCAGCTCAAGTCCTGTACTTCCCTCCCAAGACCCTGACCAGTGCTGGCTCCAACATTTCATTTCTGTGCATCTATAAAAACAAAAGCAAGCCTGTAGAGGCCCAGGAGGTGGTTTGGTGGCTGAATTTAGCAGAAGAAATCCCAGCCAGCCAATATTCTCTTGTGAACAATCGTGTAAGCAAAGTTACTCTTTTCAACTTGAAAGCAACCAAACCTAGAGGAAGTTTCTTCTATAACGCTTTGTACTGTTGTCACCAAAGTAGGGAATGTCACCATAGATACGCTGAATTATATGTAGTAGGTAAGATTCCAGAGGATTTTCCATTCTCCTTTTGGGGCATTTTCCTAGTGAGGATGGAATATTTCCATTGAAACTCCACTTATTGCCTTTGGGTTTTTTTTGTAGCAACCATTGTGTCTCATTAATTAAGCTTTTAATGTCTTTTAATTAGACATGGATTTTAATATCTCCTGTGAGACTGATGGATACTTAACTAAAATGACTTGCAGATGGTCTGCAAACCCAACCACCTTGCTCCTGGGGAGTTTGCAGTTAAGATATTACAGGTATGGATGGATTTTAATTCTCTTTTTATGCTTGGAAAGCATTCCTCGAAATATTATTGCATCAAAGAATTCCGGGTAAATGTTAATTATAAAGTGAACAGATTCTTTAAGGGGGATTTGTTCTGTGTGCAGGAAGGGAACCAGAGATACCTGAGTATGTAACAGATCATATTTATAAGGTTTTTCAGCATTTTTCAAACTGTGTGGGAGCCAGCTCTCTCCAAGCAGTTTGCTTGCAGCAGTTACAAAAATGATTCCAGTTGCTCCTGTCTCCAAGTTGTAAGGAAATAAGGGAAAAGCCCATTCCCAGTGGGAATGTCTGGCCTGGGGGAGCTGTAGAATCTCTGTTCTTGGAGACTCTCAGAACCCAGCTGGATGGGACCCTGGGCAGCTCCATCTGATTTGAATTTAACCCTGCTCTGAGTCTGAGATAGCACTTGAGACCTCCTGAGGTCTCCACTCAGTCTTTGATTTTTCTATAATTCTGTATTTTTTTTCTATGTACAGACAGATACAAATAGAGGATGAAACAAATTCATTCCATGATGGAAAAAAATCTTGCTTAGAGAATCAAACCTTAGCTCACAAAGGGAATATTGTTTGTGAAGGCAGCAGCTTTGACTGCAGCAATTCCCAGCATCCCAGAATCCCAGACTGGTTTGGGTTGGGAGGGACCTCAAAGCTCATCCCATTCCACCCCTGATATATTGAGCTCGAGAGCTTCCTAGAACCACTCAGACAGACAGACAACCCTTCCTGAGACCGAAATCCATAATTTTACTGCTCTGCTGGGCTGGAGATGCAGAAATGTTGGCAAAAAGCTTCCGTCAGCTCTGAGGGCCTAATCCTTTGGGAAGCCAGCCCGTCTTCTCTGGTGGAGGTGGGCTGGAGTTTTGGTGCCCAGGTGGATATTTCTCAGGGTTTTGTGGACTAAAGGAATAACTGGAATGCTGGAAAGTTCAAGTGGAGGCTTTTGGGGCAGGATTAATGCCTGGCTGAGTGCTGAGGTAGCTTTTGTGTAAACTGCCTTCACAAATATGGATATAATGAGCGCACTGCTGGGCAGGGAGCTGGGAATAAACCCCATGCTGCTCATCATGGCTTTTATTCCCCCTTTTTCACTGTTCAGGTTTAACTAAAAATGTAATTTTCTAGTAGGAGGTGATAATGTGTAGATTTGTTAGTGTTCCTGCTCGAACAAACAGTGACATTCACACTGCCTGCAAATCCTTCCCAGACGCTGCTGATCCTTCTTTTTGTTCTTATTTCTGTGGTTGTTTGTTCAGAGTAAGACCTGAAAGAAGAAAATGCAATAAAATTCCTGCTGCTGTTCCATTTTGGAGCTGGAGTGCAGCACTGCTGTGCTGCGTGTGATGCTTTGGCTGCTGGGGTTCTGTTTGGCTTGGGTTGTTACTACGCCTTCCTCTGCAGCCGGTGCTGCCAAGAGAAACAGCTCCTGTGGGATCATCCTGCGGGAGCAGGGAATGCCAATCCCAGCCTCCAAAGCACCAGGCACTGCTTTAATCCTGGGGACAGGAAGAGGAGACTTCAACCAAGTGGAACTCCGGTGGTTCAGCTGAGGAACTCACGCCCTCTCTGGCCCCTCTCCTCACAAGTCTGAGGAGAAATCTGAAAACTTCCCACTCCAAGAACGCATGCAGTTCCATTTCATCCAGAATCCAGGGCTCCTCTCTTCTGTTGCCAGGTGTGATAGCTGGACATGGGATTTTTAATCCAGAGTTGATGTTTTTATGGGATTTCCATCTCCTGGTGATCTCAGAGTGTCTGATTGGTCTGCGTGGCAGCTTCCCTCTGGTTGCCAGCTGGGATTTTGGAAGTCATTCCCGACTGGAGACAATTCTTGGCAGATTTGCCTTGCTGTGTTTATTGCCAATACCTAAAATCCCACAACTGATGAGGATTTGGAGCTGCTGTACCTGTTGCTTTTTGTCAAATCAAAACTTTTTGCAGTGGGAAGAGCCTTCATGTCCTGCTTTTTCCAGAGCCAAAGCTTTGAGCAGTGACACTGGAGTGTTAATTATCCATTCCGTGCAGATTCAGCTTCAAGATCCAAATAATCCTCAAAATCCCAGGCTGCTTCCAGTGCCACCAGTTCTTTTAATTCCCTCCAGACTTACACCTGCAATGTATCAACTGAATGTGGTTTTTTTTCCTCTTTCAAGGAGCCAAATTTATTGCTCTGACTTTCCAAGCCCATCTCCAAACTCCGAGGTGAAGGAATGCCATTTGCAGAGGAATCACTCCTATGAGTGCACATTCCAGCCTATTTTCCTGTTGTCTGGCTATACCATGTGGATAGAGTTTGAGCACTTCCTGGGAACACTGCAATCCTCCCCAACTTGTGTCATTCCAGCAGATGTGGGTAGGTCGAGATCCATGAATCTCTCTTCCCTTGTGCCCCTGGATTTTAGATGGTGTAGGGGAAGTACTTTTCCACAGGTTTTAAATAAAAACATGAGAGTTTTGATATTACTTTAAAAACCAAATTGGATTAAATGTTATTTCCATACATTTAGCTTGGCACAGGAGCAGATTCTAAATGAAACATCCACTCTTGCCTGTTATTCTCTCTACAGAAAAGGCAAATGTTATATTGAAAAATGAAGCTCATTTTTAAGGGTTTGGTTTTTTAATTTTCCAGACTAATTTGTCTTCAATGAATTAAGTTTCTACTCCAGTACAGTGTATTATTTACACTGTTATATATCCATTTAAAATCATAGGCACTGCCCATGCTCTTTCAGGCTGCTGCAAAGTTTTGTGACGCACAGAGCACTTAAATTTGGAGAAAAACAAGAGGCAGGAGCAGTGTTTGGATGTTTTGAAAACACCAAAATGTGCAAATCACCTCTTCTTATCTGCTCTGTGACAGAGCATTCCCTGGGTGTCTTCTGGACACAAATGTGAACATAGGTGAGAGCAAACAAGGCAGCTGGACCCCAGAGGTGCTACATGAAATAAATGAGAGTTGTATAATTATGAAATAAATTAGTTATTTAATTATAAAATGCATTTATTACGTGGTGACAATGAATAGAATGTTTTATCCTGGGTGCAGTGGGCTCTGTATTGTAGTAAACCAAAACAAACCTGTTCTAGCACCATCCAAAATGAAAATTTATTTATTTTTTGTTGCTTTTTTCTCCTCATTCACATCTGATTATCCAAAATAAGTTATTCCAACTTGGCTTGATTAACAGTCAAGGACTTTGGGAGATTCCTGTTTTGGAGGAGCTGGATTTGGGGGGAATTTCCAATTAATAAAATAAAAACATTTCCATTAATCACTGCACAGTGTCTGTCACCAGCCTCTACAGGAGCTGCTGCTTTCTGCAGGGGTGACTCCATTAAAATAATGGAATTATGGAATTGCTAAGGCTGGAAAAGCCCTTGGAGACCATGGAGTCCAACCATTCCCAGGTGCCAAGGCCACCACTGACCATATCCCCAAGTGCCACATCCACATGGATTTTAAATCCCTCCTGGAATGGGGACTCAGCACTGCCCTGGGCAGCGGTTCCAATGCCTGACCACCCTTCCCATGGAGAAATTTTCCCAAATATCCAACCTAAACCTCTAAATTTATTGCCAGGCTCTGTCTTTTGCTCTTTATCCCAGGGCAGGTACCAGGTGCCAGCACCAAAATAATCTGTTTTGCTTTAAACGAAAGTGAAATCCATGGAAACATTCCCATGGATTCTGTGTTTCCAGCACAGCCCTGCTTTCCTTGGAATAGCAGAGGCCGTGTGTTACCTGCCACCCTCAGGACAAGGAAAATTAATCCATGCTTTGATTTAATGGGAAGTGTCAGTGCAGACATTGCAGTCATTTCTCAATCTTTCCATTTTCCAGTAAAGCCTCTCCCCCCTTCCAACGTGGGAGCAGAGCTCACCAGGAATGTGGGGCTGCTGAACGTGAGCTGGACCAAGCCTGTCTTTGCCAACAGGGATCTGACCTTCCAGATCCGCTGGAATGCAGGGAACAGGGAAGAGATTCCGTGGCAGGTACTGTCTGTTTCGTTTGGATGGGAGCAGGGATCATTGCATTGCTGGCCTGCAGTGTGGAGCTGGTTTTTATGGAATTTATCCATGGAGGAAATCACAGTGTCTAGCAAAGGAATATTCCTCGTTATCCCACTTCCTCGCTGGATTCATTTTCAGGAATTTTGACTCCAAGAGCTGCCTAAACATCCTCCTGTTCTCACTCTGAATTTTTTGCCTTCTCTCCCAGCTTTATGAAGTCCCAAACTCCGCAGGCAGCTCAGCTGTGATAGAAGTCGAGCAGCTTTGTGTGGAATACGTGGTGCAGGTGCGGTGCAGGGAATCGGATGGATCTGGATTCTGGAGTGACTGGAGCAGAGCAGCCCAAACCCTCGTGCAGGACATCAGAGGTCTGTGCTTCCAGGGACATCCTGAGGGCTGGGATTTTCCACACTCAGGTGTGACTGTCCTTCTCAAATTGTTGTTTTGCAGCTCCCTTGCAAGGCCCTGAATTTTGGAGAATCATTTCTGAGGATCCGGCAAGGAAGCAGAGGAATGTTACACTCGTGTGGAAGGTGGGAGCAGCTGCATTTGGGGCTTTCCCTTTGATCCTAAATCCAGGTGGAATTGCCAGAAGGGGAGTCTGACACGCACATGAGGCAAACCCAGGCAGCTACTGCTTGTGGGAGTTGGGATTGCCTTTTTCTGTCTTCCTGACAATTGCTTGGCTCATCCTAGAGGCAAGAGGTGAATCCTGGTGGTAATTCTGGGATAAAATGGGAGATGGTTTTGCCTTCTTTGCCTTGAAAGGTTAGTGCAGGACAGGAAAAGACCCTCAGGGGCCATTCCTGTTTGCTCATGTGCTGCTCGGGGGGTTGAACCCTGAAAAATGTGTGAAACAGGGAATTGCTGTGGGAATCTGAAAGTTTGGCTTTCCTTGTCCTTCACTTCCCTTTGCTGGGAAGAGAGAGAATAAGGGTCAGCTCTCAGAGGGGCACACAGGAAATGAAGTCTTTCAGAGGACTCCAGTCCTTGGCTAAAAGGCCAGGAGCCAGAATATCTTCCTTGGGTCCTGTTTCCTTAAAACTGGAGCTGCCCAATCAGGGAATCAGGGAGTGGGGAAGGAATTCAGGAATTAATGCCCATTCATTAATTGCTGCAGCCCCTGATGGAGAATCACTCGTTGTGCAGCGTGAGCAGATACATCATAAAGCACCAGATCCCAGGAAAGCCCTCCTGGGAGGAATATGTGGATCATGGCACCACCTGGTCCTTTCCATGGATTGAGCCAACACACACCGTCACCATTTTAGCCATGAATTCTGTTGGAATTTCTGCAATTAATTCTAATTTAACTCTATCCCAGCAAATGAGCACAGGTAAGAGCAGCAACGAGTGGGATGTGGAAAATGCTAGGAATCCTGGTGATGTTCGTGGGGAAAGCTTTCCTTGGGATAAAATTCCCTCTGGTAGGAGAAGGAATGTTTTATGGGGATGCATTCAGCACCAACAGAGCTGTTGGAAAACTGAAATTTCCATCATGAAAATCCTGATGATTTTTGGGTTGGGAAATGAGTTGTCTGCCTCTGGGCTGTCTTCCCTCCACTAATAAAATATAAAGCAATGAATCAAAGAAAAATTAAATCCTGCTGGAGAACTGATCTTCCATCTCCTTTGATTTGGGAACACCCAACATTCCTGCTGGGGAATGTTTTGTTGTTTCCACGATGAAATGTGGTCGTGTTTTGGGCTGCCAGGGTACAGAGTCCTCAGACTTCCTGAGCAGCAATTCCTGCTCGACTTCCTGAGCAGCAATTCCTGGATTTGGCTGCACTCTGCTGAATTTGTTCTTGAGAATTCAGGAGTTGTTCATTTTTTGGTTAAGGGTAATTAAGGAATTGCAGGTGACAACTGGGATATTTCGTGTCTGTAAGAAACTTGATCTGTTTAGTGCTTGGGACTGGTTTAGTGTAACCCAAACTTTGGTGGCTTAAAGAGAAATCTCTGTGCTGATGTGGCTTTATCATACAGAAGGTAATGAAAGTGATAAAGTGGTGAAGCTTTAGCAGTGGTGCAGTTTGTAGGATGTGGATCCCAGGTGTTTTCCCTGTTTTCCCAGTGGATGCTGTGCAATCCCTGAGTGCTTACCTGGTGAACAGCACCTGTGTGGTTGTGGTTTGGACTCTGTCCCCCCAAATCCCTGGGATCACATCCTTTGTGATTGAGTGGAAGAACCTGAACAAAGAGGAGGAGATGAAATGGCTGCGAGTTCCTCCAAACCTCAGGAAATATTTTATTTATGGTGAGCGTGTGCTTGGAAATAAAACTCATGATGTTAATTGGTGTGGAACAGAAAAATGTAGAATTTCTGAGCTCTGAGCCCTTTTTCCCCTTTCCTGTTTCTAATGACTTTCATTGTAAGCACCAATAAACCAAATTTTGATGCTCATTAGAGGATTGACTGTTGCATTAATAATCAGTTTAACAGAGAGTGAAGCTCTGGAGTGAGTTCATTTTGTGGCAATACAATAAAATTAGTTCTGGAATATTGAACACACCAGCTAATTATTCAAATTAATGTGTGCATTTCCTTTGCATTTTGACTTTATCCTTAGAAATTACTGCAGCAGTTCCATGAGGTGTTCATTCCATGACAGAATAATGCTGGATTAATAGTTTTAATCTTGGGATATTGAAGTAGGGATCTATAAAAGATGGATCCATTATCGCCCTCTCTGGGCTGATCTGAACTCGGGTGTGTGACCAGAGCCTCTGTGGAGGGAATTGTTTAAGAGTTGGATGCCAGTGGATTCCAAAGGCTGATTTCCCCTTTCCAGATCACTTTATCCTGATCGAGAAGTACCAGTTCAGCCTGTACCCTGTGTTTGCTGGAGGAGTTGGCAAAGCCAGAGCCACGGATCAGTTTGCCAAAGGTGACTGACAGGATCTTTTTCTGTGTCTTTTATGAAGTCAAAGTGACCTTTAAATGCAAAAGTCTCTGTCTTACCAGAAAAACATGTAATAAAGTCATTGTAGTGAACCTACAAACTGAACAGGCTTCAGCTTTAATTTGAAAACCCTCTGTGGGCTGAGCTGAGTGAGGGATTCAATTCCTATTTAAAATAATTCCTTTTTTGTCTATTTATTCCCAAGGGAAAGGTTTGTCCATGTGCAATAAAACTGTTGCTCAAGGTTGTTTCCCTATCTAAGCTGTTGTTTCTACTGTTTGTTATTTCCCTATTGCAAACTATTTGCTCACAGACAAATTATTTTGCTGCATTAATAGCTGAACTCCTTTATTTCCAGGTGGATTTGAAACTGGGAATAATGGCAGCCTCCACGTGGTTCTGCCAATTGTTTTTTCCACCTCAGTGTTGCTGCTGGGAGCATTGCTGGTTTCACACCCAAGGTACCTTGTTCCTTGTTATCCCAAAGTCCAGGTGGTGCAGCTGCACTGGTGCCACTCTGCTGAACTGGTGGCACAGAGTTCCAGACTGGTCTGGGTGGGGAGGGACCTTAAATCCCATCCCATCCCACCCCAGGGACACCTTCCACTGTCCCAGGCTGCTCCAAGCCCCGTCCAGCCTGGCCTGGGACACTGCCAGGGGTGTTGGGCACCCTGTGCCAGGGCCTGCCCACCCTCCCAGGGAACAATTCCTTCCCAATATCCCATCCATCCCTGCCCTCTGGCAGTGGGAAGCCATTCCCTGTGTCCTGTCCCTCCAGCCCTTGTCCCCAGCCCCTCTGCAGCTCTCCTGGAGCCCCTTCAGGCCCTGTGGGTTGGGCTCATTCAGCACAGACTGTACCCTTTGTATTTTCCCAAACTGCCACCTGGAATGTCCCTTCTTTATGTTTTGCATTAAATTGGGGCCATTTATAATCTCTCAATGATCATTTCATTGCCGCAGTGCTGTGGATAAATAAAAGTGCAGAGATTCCTTCCCTGCACAGTGCAGCCCCTATGGGAACAGTGCCAACCCCAGCATTTCCCTGACATTTCAGGATGAAGAAGCTGCTCTGGGAGGATGTTCCCAACCCCAAGAACTGCTCGTGGGCACAAGGAGTTAATTTCCAGCAGGTTTGTGTTTCCCTGGGGCCGCTGCTTCCCCCACCCAGGGCTGTTGTTCCAGCTCTGTCCATGTGTCTCCAGTGGAAATCCAGCCCCGTTCACTCCATCCAGAGGTTCCCATTTCCCAGGCCTCTGGATTATGCGTTGGATGTGATAAGTATGTGCCAGCTCTTCCTGAGTGACGTGGCAGAGGTGACAGATGGTGGCCTTTGCCAAAACACCCCTGGCCTTGGCTGGGAGGGGTTTGATGCACGTTTGGTGCCCGTGGAGCAGGGGCTGGGCTGAGGGGACGGACACAAACACCTCCATTAGGGATAAACCAGGGGCATGAGGAGAAAAAACATTATTTTCATTGTTCAAAAGCTCCCTGCTCATTTTGGTGTGGGAAGGTGATGGAGTTGTGTGGGACAAATCCCAAATTCAGGGCCCACGTGTCACCAACAACGAGTCTGGGCTGAGTAGAGCCCGAGTTTTACTCTTTAATTTCCCACTACTCCAGCTATTTTGACATTTTCCTCATTATTTTGGCAGCTTCCCTGCTGTAAAACATGGTTTGTTAATGCACAAAAAACCTGGGTTTCTTCTGTTTTGTCCTGAATTCATTAGGAAATCCAAGGGAATTTTCCGTGGAGCTCTCGTGCTGCTGTCAGTTCATCCTGGTGGATAATTTACACGTGCATGTATTAGGGAGCAGTAAATCCTGCCTTTCTCCCAAATAAAGGTGTCTCTCTCACTCAGCTCAAACAAGCAGCTGCTACTCACGTGGGAATGCTCCAAAAATCCTACGGAAAGGCTGAATTTGACCTGGATAATCCAATCCTAGCAGGGAAAGTTACTTCAGCTGGTGTATCAATGATTAAATCTGTCGAGGAAATTTTGTTGTAGAGGATTTTCAACTATAAATTCTTTAAAAACGATGTGTGAGCTTGATGTGGCAAAATTCCAGGGTCCTGGGAATGACCTTTGGTGTTGGGTTCTGTGATCCATAAAACCAGAGGCTGGATAGGGAAATAAAGCTGTTCCATAATAAACGAGCTTTAAAGTCTCTCTTTTCTTCCAGCCTGAAACTCTGGAGCATCTCTTTGCCAAGCATCCCGAGCCAATGTCATTTGAGCCTCTTCTCCTGGAGGCAGAGATCATGCTGGAAGACATCAGTGTCACCAAAGCCTTGGAAAAAGAAGAGCCACGAGATTTTTTAGGAATTGATTCCATGTTTCCAACCCCCCAGGAGTCGGAATGTGACTCCGCGTGCTCCAGCAGCCACTTCCAGGGCAGCAGCTTCTCCAGGAGCTCCCAGGATGGAGAAACCACGGCTCAGTGTGACCTCAGATATGCCACTGTCATCAGTAATTCCCAATCCAGTGGGCTTTGCCGACGGAAAACGAATCCAAGGAGTTGTTTCGATCGGTGCTTCCTAGCGGAGGATTCCGTAGTTTTAGGGGCCTTCTCCAGTGGCGCTTGGGAGGTGGGGAACGGGGCATTCCTGGTGTTCCCCGGCTCCCCCGGCTGGCAGCCCAGCAGGGCTCTCTCCCTGGTTTCCTCAGAGGGATTCTCGGAGCCTTCGGATGACGCTTTCCCCGGCAGCGCTGAGCGGAGCCTGTACTACCTCGGGATAACGCCCCTGGAAAAGGGAGGAAGGGACACGTTCCTGGCAGGCAGTTCCGGGGGGATGTGTCAGCTCCAAACCACGGATCTGCTCTCGGAGGGGAAGGTTCTCCAGCACATCCCAGCAAATGTCAAGGAGTTTCTCCAAAGCAGCCTCAAGCCTAAAGCCACTGTTCCCTATGTTCCCCAGTTCCGGATGGCTACATCCAAAGGGCAGGAGGCCACGGAGAAAATGTGACATAATCACCCCCAAATTCAGTATTCCTGAAGTGTTTCCAGGTGTTGATGCATTCCCCATTTTCCCTCTCCTGATTTCTCCAGCTTGTTCTGTTTTGGGCTTCACCTGGAGCCCCCAAGGGTGAGAGAGCAGGGAGTGAGCTGATCCGGGGGCTGAAATATTCATGTGGGGGAAAAGCTGGAATGTGCCATTTCCCTGGGAATGATTTGTGTCGCTGAGTCAGCCTGGACGTGGTTGGAAGGAATGGATCAAGTAGTGAAAGGCTCAGTACTGCAGGAAGAGGAAGAGAATCCGAATTCCTGTGTCTCCATTAATTGGATAAAATTAATGTATTTAAAGTGAAATATCCACATTTTATTGTTGAACACAAGATTCCAAATGGTGCAGTTTTAGAGTGACATCTCTTCCCAAGCTCTTTCCTAAGATTCCATGGGAGAAAAGACTGGAATTTGATCCAAGGACCCTGCATTTTTGATTTTGGGGGATCCAAACCTGGCTGTATGGCCTTGGAGAAGTCACTTTGCCTCTACAACCCTGCCAGGAAGCCTCAGGTGGGAGGAAAACCAGGTCTGGATTTTCTGGCATAAGCAGGAAAACAAACCCACGCCTATTTGCAAGCCAAAGCTACTCTTTTTTTATTTCATAGTTCATAAATATTTTTCTACACCTGCCTTTTCAGAGATCTATTTTGAGGAGACGAGAAGGATGAATTTATTGTGTATTCCAAAGAATAAATTTCTGTCAGACTTCAGAGGGACAAAACCAAAAGGGCAAAACCGATGATAGCAAAAAACAAAGCAAGGGTGAATTTAAGCCCAGCTTAACACACAGAACCCCACTGCTGGTTTTTGTTAAGCTGCTGACCTGGCTCTTGTGGGGCTGATGGTTTCCAGAATGCTGTGTGGGGTGAGGAATTAAAACCTGTTTTGTGTTAGGAACCAAAACGTGGCACTGTGATTGGAGATAAACCTGCAGGTTCCTGGAGCATTCCAGGGGAAAGCTGTGGTGGATGCTGGATTTGGGATTCACTTCCTGCTGTTGGGAAGGGACAGGAGAGCCTAGCTCTCTGGAGAATGGAGTGATGCTTTAATGGAAGGGTCCAGGAAAACGATTTGGTTGTGTTTGAAAATCATCTTTCCCAAGAAATAAAAAGCTGATGTTGATTTTAGCCTGCACAGTTCTTTCCCAGTAATTCCATAAGGACAGGGAGAGCATTAACCATGGGAATGATCGGCTGAGGGACCAGGGAAGGCTTTCCTGGGGAATGGGAAATGCAGGAGTTAGGAGATGTGCAGGAGGTCTTCCCTCAGTGGACACTGGCAGATTCCCAGGTTTCACCTCCTTTGGGAGCCCAGCCCGTCCTCCCGCTGCCATTCCATGATTTTCCCAATGGCCAGAGCAGGTGGTGCTCCTCAGGAAAACAAATGGATCTCCTCTGCAAAAATCCTGCAGGAAGTGCAGCAAATCTGAGCTGCTTCAGCAAAAAGAGAAGATTTTGGTGTGATCAGCGTGGAACCAAGGGATCGAATCCGTTCCACACCCCATCCGCAATCCCAGTGTTCCTGAGGGTGCTGCAAATCCAGGTGCTGACCCACAGCACAGGGCAGGCCACAGCTCCATAAATAATTCCTAAAACTGCCTCCCAGGCTGGCATTTCCATCCCGATGGAAGGGACATTCAATCCTGCTCCTCACCTCACTGTGCTCCCACAGAAAGCCAAAATCTGCATATCCTGAACCCTCCATCTGCTGCCTCTGGCTCCGGTTACGGCTCCGGCCACTCCCCCAGGCAGCAGCTGCCTCGGGGAGGGAAAATCGGGAGCTGGGGCTGGTTATTTTCCATCATTATTTTTTCCCTCAGTTTCAGGTCAGGTTGTTTCCCACAGCTGAGCCCTTCCCAAGCCATGGGGGATCGCTGTTTCCAGCCACAGGAGCAAAATCTCCTTGGCTTATTGCTGGCTGAGCTGGAGGTGGGAATGGGCAGTACCTGGGGATTTTGGAAGGTAAGGAAATTTTCGTCGGAGCCTGAAGAAGCTCCCACTCATTCCAGAACAACTGCAAGGGACACAGGTGTCACCCCAGGGAGGGCTGGAAGGGCCTTTGTTCCAGGAGCTGTCCTTGAAAATGTCTGGAGCAGGGAGTCTGTGCTCGCTGCCTCTCCCGGGCTCCGGCTGCATCTTGGCAGGAGAGCTGGGAAAGCCCTGCCAAGAACCAGGGAGAAAGTAGGGAACAGGGTCATGCCGGGATCTGCGCTGGGAGAAGAGGCCCTGGGGGAAAAATGGGTTTCAAGGGATGATCTTCACCTCCAGCTCTGCCCTGAGGGGTCTCCTCCAGCCAGCGCCACTCCTGGGCTCGGTGCCTGGCACATCCAGAGGGACTCACCTGCCCCTGGGCGTGGGGAGGGAAGAGGAACCTGTGGAATTGCATTTGGGAGCATCCCAAGAGCAGCCACAGGAGTGACCCAGCACAGTTTCTGTTTCCTTCACAGGGAAAATGTTGCTGCTTCTCCAGAAACGTTCCTGTGCCACAAACAACCCTGAGCCAATTCCCAGGGAATCTGGGCATTTTGCAGAGAAATGGGATTTTTTGGCCGTGGCCTCACACTCAGCAGGAAAGGCCTTTTCAGTTTGAACCAAACAATTTTAGGAACCGTGTGCAGCTTCTGAAGTACAAATTAAGATCCTGCAGATTCCTTTTGAAGAGCATTCAAGAGTGCAGCTCATTTATGTAAGAAAATGAATCAAACATGTCATTTTTCCTTTTCCATGTCACTTGCAGCTACAGTTAAATTCCCCCCCCCTTTTTTTTTTAAATCTGGGATTGATGTTCGAAGCAGCAAAAAACTGATTTTCATGTTTTAGAGTCCCAGAATGGTTTGGGTTGGGAGGGACCTTAAATCCCATCCCATTCCACGCCCTGCCATGGGCAGGGACACCTTCCACTGTCCCAGGCTGCTCCAAGCTCTGTCCAACCTGGCCTGGGGCACTTCCAGGGATGGGACAACTCCTGGGGATTCCACAGAGCCTGGGTGGCACCTCCCTGCCCGCGAGTTTGGGAACAATGGATCACTGATCTTGGGATACATAAGGAAAAGTCCTGGGATGCCAGTGGGCTTTGCTGGAGGGGAAGAAGGATCAATGGAGGTGAACACACAGAAAGTTGGGTTTTCCCAGGAAATCCACACCTGCTTTGGTGGGGGCTGCTGGGGGAGGGGTTTGCCTTTAAATAAGCACAAAGAAGGTAAAATCGCCCCTTTAGGCATTTCTTTTATAGCCACAGCTCCATGGGAAAGGAGTGAAATCCGTGTTTTCCATGAGCTCCTGGGACAAGAAAGTCCTCCAGCATCCTGGGCTGTGCTCAGAGCATTTCCTGCGCCAGGGATTTGGAACTAGGTGATCTTTAAGGTCCCTTCCGAGCCGGGCCATTCCATCATTCCCTGATTTTAAAGCACAGAAGGGATCAATACATCCTTCAAATCCTTACCGAGGCCCTGCTTTTGCCGTGGATATTGCAGATGTCGTGTTCCCTGTTGGAGAAAAGGGAATTAAAATGCAGGTTTCTGGTGGGAATTTCTGCAAGAGGAAGGATCCCATTCCTCCAATCTTCCTTCTGCTGGGAAAGCGACTTGTGTCAAGGTTTGAATTAAATCTGTTTGGGGTGTGCATCCAGGTTTTTCCGAGTAAAACACCGGGATTTCAGCACCTGACCCAGCACCCAGATCCTGCTGTTGACAAGGACACTGCAGCGCTGGCACACAGCCCCAGGAACACTAAAAGAGCCCAAAACCCCCCAAATTCCTTTCAGGAAGAGCCAAACCGGAAAGCCACAGCATCCTTGCGGCTGGAAAACCGCGGCTTTGGCAGGTGCCATTGTGCTCGCTAACGATCCCAAACAAAAAATAGGGAATTGTCTGTGGGAGCCGCTAATTAATGACTCCCCGTCAGGAGCTGCTTGTGCCGGAGCTGTCAGCAGCAGAGCAGGGCCAGGCGCTGAGAGCCTCTCCCTAGGAAGCTGCAAAACAGCCTTGATGGCTCCTGGAATAATGCAGCGTCCTGCTGGGACGGAATGAATGGGAAAACACGGGATGCAGAGGGATGGAGGGAGGGACAGCCCGGGGGGGCTGCGAATGGTGATGAAAAGCCGTGGCCAGCGAGGTCTGGGGGCCTGTGAGAGATAAAGGTCACTGCGGTGCCACCTCTGCAGTTCAGAGCTAATTAAAGGGTCTTGTCTGGCCTTTTTTACCCTTTTTCACACACAACGCCCCTTTCCCCCCTTTTCCCGTCGTCCTGGCTGGGCCCTTTCGGGATGCAAATGAAGCTCATTTCCTATCCCTGAAAATCACTTGAAAAGCAGCGTTTGTGCCTTCAAATCCACGAGGAGAGTTAGGGACAGGTGACAAACACAAACCTGCCCGGTGCTACTTTCCCAGAGCTTTCCCAGCAAAGAAACTCATTTCCCTGTGGATCCAGCGCCTGGCGAAGGAGAAGGAGCAGCCTGGGCTGGTGGAAGGTGTCCCATGCCCTGGGTGGAATGAGATGGGCTTTGAGCTCCATCCAAACCCAAACCGTTGTGGAACTTTAGAATTCCGTGAATTCTGTGAATGGGATTTTAGAATTCTGTGAATGGATGGGATGGGAAAGCCAAGGAACAGCTCTCTGTTACATCTCCCAAATCCATGTGGGACACACAACCCCAGGTGGGCAGGAGACCCAGAGCAGGCTGCAAAGGAGCACTCAGAGCCTCCTTTCGAGCTTCCAACGATGATTAAAGATCTGGCAGGGAAAGAATTATTTAATCTTGTGCCTGCCTAATGTCAGAAGCTTGTCGGAGACCAGCTGCTGTTGGCAGGAACAGCTTGGAATCCCTCTGCTCCAGCTGGGTGGTCGGGAAAACTCCAGCTGGATGGTCAGGAAAACTCCAGCTGGGGGGGGACCAACTCCCTCCTGAGCACAGGGACCATCAGGGACAGTGATGGACTCAGCCCTGATCCCCATTTCTGCCCCCTGATCCCCATTTCTGCCCCCTGAGCCGTCCCACACACCCTGGAAACAGCTTCTGGCTGGAGCAGGAGATGGTTCCAGAGAGATTTCTTCCAACAGCTCCAGCTGAAGTGAAGGATGTTGGGTTTCTTTTTGTGTTCAGTCAGCAGCGTTTTGAATGTGCTCTGAAAGTAAAAACATCGTTTTAGTTGCTGCTTGTCTTGGAGCTGGGAAGGGTCTGGAGCCCCAGGAGCGGCTGAGGGAGCTGGGAAAGGGGCTCAGCCTGGAGAAAAGGAGGCTCAGGGGGGACCTTGTGGCTCTGCACAACTCCCTGACAGGAGGGGGCAGCCGGGGGGGGTCGGGCTCTGCTCCCAGGGAACAGGGACAGGAGGAGAGGGAACGGCCTCAGGCTGGGCCAGGGGAGGCTCGGGTTGGATATTATGGAAAATTTCTTCCTGGAAAAGGCTGTCCAGCCCTGGCACAGCTGCCCAGGGCAGGGCTGAGTCCCTGTCCCTGGAGGGATTTCAAAGCCGTGTGGATGTGGCACTTGGGGACATGGGGCAGTGGTGGCCTTGGCCTTGCTGGGAAACAATTGGACTCGATGGTCTCAGAGGACTTTTCCAAGATTAATGATTCCAGGATTCTGTGGTTTTATAACTGTGGGAGCCTTTTTCTCTTTTTCCCATCAGTTGATGTGAAAATAGATGTTGAAGCAGGAGCCCTGCCCTCATTCCTGTGAGGACTCCACTCCAATTCCCTGTCTGGAGGTGGGAGAGATTGCTCAGAACCCCTCGGAGCTCTGCGGCCTCTCTGGCTGAAATAGGGAGGTTAAAACTGCAGAGATGGACATTCAGGAGATCTGAAGATTATTTCCCTGCAAGTCCTGCTTTGTGTCACCTGCCCAGACCCTTTCAGTGGTGACAGCACCCAGAAACACAAGCCAGGGCTGTCAGCCTAAAATACAGAAGGGTTTCTTGTTGTTTCAAAAATCTGCTCTGGTTTTTTTTGTAGGCAAAAAGACAGTGGAAACTTTCCTGCCAATTTGAGATCCTTTTTCCCACTCCAAAAAAACCAATCCTAGGATTAGGGACTAAAGTCTTTATGGCCACTGCTTTGGTGTGGTTTTAGGGAACTGATGTTGATTAACTGAGCTCTTTGCAGTGAGGAAAATCCCTTCCCTGTGCACTTCCCAGACCTCCCTGGGAGGGTGGGGAGGCCCTGGCACAGTTTCCCATCCCTGGAAGCATCCAAGGCCAGGCTGGAGCAACCTGGGATAGTGGAAGGTGTCCCTGTCCATGGAACGGGGACTGGATGATCCCTGAGGTCCCTCCCAACCCAAACCATTCCAGGATTCTATTCCATGAGGAATTCAAGCTTTAATGTCAGGACTTCTTGTATCTGTGCATGTGTTACTTGTGTTTATTAGACAAAATTTTAGAAGCTTCCTTCATCAAACCCAGGAACCTTCCAGCCTTGGCTGTTTTGCAAGATAAAGAATCTTGTCAGTGGCTATTTTTTCCCAGAATTCATCGACTTCCAGACACAAATCCTCCTCCAGCTGGATAAACTGGGCTGAGGACAAGCCGTGGGTTCAGGGCTGGCAGCCAGAGAGGAGAATTTTCCCCAGCACCTCTCTCAGCCCTGACCCACAGCTCCACCTGGACCCTGTCAGGGATTGGGATGCTCCCAGAGAACTCAGTGGGATGAGTCAGCTCCATGTCTGCCAGGCTGGTGGCTGAGGGGGAGGAAGAGGAGTGAGGAGCTTGTGCTGATCCAGGCTCTGGGGAAGCTGCAGCACAGGAGAAAAGTGACAGAAGCTTCTTTCTTTCTGGAAAAATCCACCTTTTCCTGCTAAACCAACACCTGATCCTGGTGGCACCTTTGGGGCTGCCGTGAAAGGTGAGGCAGTGGGAACATGCAGCTTTTCCAAAGCAGGCACAACATAATCCCTAATTCACCTTCCTGCTGATATTTTTTCTGCTCTGATCCATGACTTTTTTCCAGAGCATCCAGCACTTCCCAGCTCTGTCAGGGATGATGCCCATGGCTCAGGATTCAAGCCCAGCCTCCCTCTTAAAGGCCAGGCTACAGAGGAAAATGGGAATCTGAGATCTCAGCCTCACACCCCAGGAAGTGCTGCAATGTTCCCTGCTGTGGTCTTTAACCAAAATATTTGGGTTTCCAGACTTGGTTCAGAAGGAGAAATCATCCATGGAATTACCCTGGTTGTTTTGGGACTATGACAAATCCTTCCCACTTCCCATCTCCTTCACCTGCCTGCTGGTTTAAGGATGAGGAATTCCAGTGGTTCCATTCCAGCCCTGGCACTGCTTCAGGGAAGCGGCTGCCTTTGAAGGCTGCCCAGCATTTTCAAAGTAAGAAAAAGCTGCAGTGGTTCCATAAGCTCCTGCCCTTTTCCTAGGAAAGCCGGGTGCTCTTTTTTAGGGAAGCCACCCTGCTGGAGGGGAGCTGCCTGGATTGCTGTGTTTATCCATTTACATGCAGGATGTGGGACTCCACGGCAGCCTCCTCAGCCACTCCCCAGAGTGAAAAGCCTCGTTAACGCCTCCCAAAGGGATTTTGGAAGGGATAGGAAGCACATCCTTCACTGCACAGCTGCTGCTCCATGCGTTTCTCCCAAATAAATCCCTGAGAATGCTCCAGGAAGCAAAGGAGGGATGGAGTGTCTGCCCTGCACCTCTTCCCTCCTTGCTCGGCTTTCTTCTCCCTCTTGATATCAAACCCAACAATTCTTCCACTCCTGGTATGAAATGGGGAGGTAAATTCCAACAGATCCCAGCATCTGTTATATCCCATTTAATTCCCATTTATTTGATATCCATGAGCTCCTTCAGCTGGAAGGACAGAGGAGGGAGCACAAACATTCATTAATTCTGCCCAATGAATTAATTCACGGATCTCTTACAGTACCCAGGGTATTTGTTTCCTTTCCCTGTTTCCACACTGTCCTATCAATCTCCCAACAATCCACAGCCTCCCATCAGTTTTCACCTGGATCCCTTCTCCTGGCACCAAGATCTTTATGGAAGAGGAGAGAAGATGACAAAGGCACCTGGGTTTGATGAGCTGAGGGCACAGAGGGGAAAAAATCCTGCGGGGAGTCACTGGCTGGCTTTGCTTGGTGTTGGCAGTGCCAAGAAATGTCCTGATCCTCCCTCAAAAGAGGGATTTTGGAGGGGGGAGGGCACCGAATCCAGAGCAAATCCAGAAGATTGTGCAAAATACCCCAAAATTATCTCAGGGGAGGTTCTGAGGCTGCCTTGGGGGTGGTGGAGGACACAGGAACCAGGACCCCCTTCTGCCTGATATCAGCCATCCTCATTCCAAACACATTTCCTTGTGCTCCCTTCCTATTTTAATGGGAAATGTATCCTTTGACAGGACCTCACCAAATCCATTTATCCTGTTCTGTACCAGCTCTCCTGCCACATTTATCACCCAAGGATCTGAGTGCATTCAGCACAACCACAGACATCTGCCAGCTTGTTTTTTTTCCCCTCTCAATCTCCTCAGGAAAAAAAAAATGAAATGAGTGCAACAGTTTTCTTATTTTAGGAAGTTGGACTTTTCCCCCAGCCTCTTTCACACAAACATTGCTTCAGTTTTTTTTCTAGTAGAGAAAACAAATCCCCACAGCATCCACACCCTCAGGTTTGATCCTGAGACAGTTCCATTTTCCACACACAAAGCTGGGCCATCCCTCCACTGCCCAGCCCTAGGGAAGGGGTCAGGAATATCAGGGCAAAGGCAGTGACTGCACAGTGCTGGCCACTGGGAAGTGACCTTTTGCCAAGGCTGGCAGGATCTCAGCCAGATTTATGGATGTGAAGTCCTTTAGGATGGTTAGAGCTTCTCGATAGTGAAAAATTGGTGCCTGTGAGTGGCATTTGGCAACTGCAGCAGGGCAGAGGCAGATCAGGGAGTGCTGCAGCTCTCAGGATCCACTTTGGTGTGGGTCAGGAATGCTCAGGGCCTCTGGAATATCTCAGTGCCAGGGATGACTTCTTGGAGTTGGCTTGGCAGACTCAGAGGAGGGAGATAACAATGACACGAGCCCGTGATACGATCGCAGCAGGAGCTCTGAGGAGTTCCTCAATTTCATCCTCCTGCTATCAGCCTTCCCTACCTGCATCCAAGCTTCCAGGAGGATGTCAGGCAGCCAGGGAAGAGAGGAAGAACCCTGGGAACTGCTGCTTCCCACCAGGGTGAAGCACAGCTGCCTGTTCCCAGGCTCTGGAATTGCATCCGTGACTCTGAATCGCTGCCTGAATCAGGATTGCTGATCTCTCCTGTTGCCAGGGAGTTGAAAAGCTTGGATGTGCTGCTGAAGGCTGGGAATGACCAAGAGCAAAACTTGGATTTCCCTGGTCTTGTAGTCTGGAGGAGCAGAGTTTCCTTCAGCCATTTGGGAATTCCGTATCCTGCCATCATTTGTGTTGTTCAGTGCTTACAGATAAGAGACAACTCCTAAATATTCCAAGGATTTGCCTGAGCCTAAACCACAGGGTTTAAACCTAGAAGTGACTTCTCTGTGGAGTTTCACAGAGTTTAACACCTTTGCACAGCAGACTCTGGACCAGATTCCTCACACCTGACTCTGTGTCCACGGCAGCAGAGAGGGGGAAAAATTCACCTTGGTTCTCCTCACTGCAGCCCAAACTTCGTAAAACGTATTGGCATGTTGAAATTTGGTTGATAATTAGTTTTATATTTTAAAAGAAGCTCCTGTATGTTATAGAAATCTCTCAGTTAATTATTAACTCTTAATTTTACTGAGCTGGACAGACAATCTTTTCTCCTCTGTATGATTACGTGGCACAAAACTTTCATTCAATATTGTTCTTTTCCTGCATAAAGACTGGTTTATCAAGATCTCCTGTGGTCTGGCCTGTGGGTCTGTGGGATATTAGGCCATGGGATGGTACTTGAGTAAGAATCCCAACACAGCAGCCTTCTGTTCACTTTTCAGAGGCTGCAGTCATGAATCCTCGGAAAAAAATCAAGGGGCTGTGTGTCATCCACAAATAACCAGTTTAACTCTTCATTTAAAAGGTTTTATAATGAATAGATTTTATTTTTCTCTGCTGGACTCTGAGGTTTTGGAGAGTTGGGGTAGGTTCTTTAAGCCTTTTAAATGCTGCTCCTCAGCCCTGAAGACCAGAAAATTCCTCTTTTACCATGTGAGTCAAGTCTTTATGTTATTACTCCAGAGACTTGGCCTTTGATGAGGACATCAAAAACCCAAAGATCTCACGTCCAGGATCAAACAGAAGTTCCTACTGCGACAAACCATATAAAGAGAACCATCCTTTATCTGTTGGGTGTTTGGGGTGGTGTGACCAGGCAGCAGCTCCCACAGGTGTGAGATGTGACACTTTGCCATGAAATCTTTGAGGTGAGCAGCTCTTCTTTGCCAGGGCCTCACCTCCCTCAGAGGGAAGAATTCACTTCCCAAAATCCCATCCCAGCCTGGCCCAGCTGTGCCACCGCGGTGTCCCGTGGTTTGTACCTGCTGCTTCCCCTGGGTGTGGAGTGTCCTCTGCTCCAGGCAACATTCCCTAGGGAGAGTCTTCAAACCACCACAGCTGCTTCCTCGTTCCCGCTCTGCCCCTATGGATGCAATGATAAATTTGTGCTTGATCCCTTGGAATCCCAGACTGGTTTGGGTTGGGAGGGACCTCATCCCACCCCCCGCCATGGGCAAGGGATGCCACGCACCAGCCCAGGTTGCTCCCAGCTCCATCCAGGCTGGAATTTGGCAGGATTTGCTGCAGAACTGCTCCCGGAGCTCGCCTTGGCTCAAACCCGGCCGGGGGGGACCCGGGGCCGGGGCTGCGGCGGGGGAGGGACAGAGAGCGGGGCGGGACGGACGGAACCGGGAGGGGAGAGCGGAGCCGAGCGCGGAAGGAAGGGAGAGGAAGGAGCAGAGCGGAGAGGGAAGGGAAGGCGAGGAGCAGGGAAGGAAAGGGAAAGGAAGGGAAGGAGCGGACCGAGGAGCGAAGGGAAGGCAGGGAAGGAGCCGAGCCGAGCCGCCGGCGCTCCCCGCGGTGCCGGCCCCGCTTGCTCCGCAGCGCTGGGGAAGCGCGGCCGCCGCTCCGCCGCCAGCGCCGGGGCCATGGAGCGCTGAGGGGCCGCGGGAGCCTGAGGGGAGCCTGAGGGGAACCTGCGCGAGCCTGAGGGGAGCCTGAGGGGAGCCTGAGGGGAAGCTGAGAGGAACCTGCGGGAGCCTGCGGGGAGCCCCCGGAGCCGCCGCCGAAGGTAAGCGCTGCCCGCCTGTGGGGCCGCGGCCGCCGCCCGGGGCCGGGTTCGGGCGGCACCGGGCTGTGAGGGGACCCTGCCCGGCCCTGAGGGGTCCCGGTGGGTCCCGGTGCCTGCTCCGTGCCCGGGGCCGCGGGGCCAATGGAGCCCAAGGACTGAGTCACTTGTGGGGTGTTTGGGTGGCCTCAGTTAAGTTTTGTCGGGGGGAATCACCGTATGGCATTAAGAGAAAAAAACCCCAGACAGACGAGGGTTGCGGTTTGCCAGACAGCGGATATACACTTTAATCGGTTTTTAAAAATTACTTTATTTCTGTGCTCTCTGCATTTTCTAGATATTCTGTGTATACGTTTATATCCCTTCTGTTTCTTCCTATATTCTTTCTGCCTCGAATTTCTGTTGGAATCGCTCATTTTGTCGTGGCGGTGTTGAGGCTGCCGTGTGGCAGCATCGTGTTCCATAGAATCGCATTCCCGGGATTTGCGCCTTCCCAGCACCGTGGGATGGGGGCTGCCCTGCCGGATTCCCCCTCCCAGACAGCCCCATCCCAAAAACCTCGGTGCGATCTGCGCCCTGGCTCCTCGGGACTCCGTGTGGGATGAGCCCTGCCGATGCTCCTCTCCCGGAGACATTTCCTCTGCATCATTTCCCTGACATGTGCTTTGAGTCAGTTTGTTTTTCCTGAGCCTCCTTTTCTCAGTTCGGAGCCTGGTGGGAGTTGCGAGTTCAGGGAGGATCTGGGAGTTGTTGCCTCGCTGTGGCTCCACATCAGCTGCCTCACAGCCCATGGGGCAGAGAGAGGAGCTCTTTCCCCTCCTCAGGTGGAGGTTGAGGAGTTACAAATCAATTCTGATAAGGAACGAGGTGTTTGCTGTGATCTCTGGGGCTCGGATGTAGCCACGAGGGCACTGAGTTGTTTTCCGTGATGCTCAGCATCTGTTGCAACAGGAAACATCCTAAGAGGTCACCTGCACTGAGGAGAATTCCTGCTAGGTCTCTCTTGTATGAGATTCTTTTCAGCAGAATCCATACAATGCCTTTTATTTTTTTCCTCTGGAATTCTGGTGTCTGTAAGAAGCAGCAGTGAATAAGCTGAAAAATTGCATTTGCAGGTTGTAAATCCAGTGGAACAGAGAACTTTTTAGGCCACTTCGAGAGAGATGCTCATTTGTTGTGCCCCTCATTATCAGCTCCAGAGAGGGAGCTGATGGTTAAAAAGGTTATGAGCAAATCTGTGATCTATAAATCATCTGGAGTAAAAGCTTGTTAGTACAACGAGTGCTTTTCCTGGCAGATAATTCATTGTAATTCTCTGTTTCTGTCGTCATCTCATCTATTTTAATGTTTTCTTGAGCCTGTTCAGGTGCTCCAGGTACAGCTGTATCCTGCTTTATTCTCCTTTTTGGAATTTTAGATTCCAGGAAATAATTTTTAATGCAATACTTTAATATGAACCTGAAGTAAAGGATGATACTGAGCCTTGTTGGCTGTTTTTTCCAAAAACACGTTCAGGTTTTTCCTCCACCACTTCTGTATTTACTTCCCATCTCTTCCCATGTCACATGGAAACCTCTCCTTGTTCAGCATTCAAATCCTGATTTATCCATCAGGAAGCTTAACCCAGATTAGCTGAGTAATCGTCTCTGGGAACACAAGGCTCCTTTAAAAAGTCACTCCAATCAACTCCCTGGAATTTCCATATTCGAAATGGATAGCCACAGATAGAGCTGGAAAACCCTGCCTAAAATGGCAGTTTTTAATTGGGATGGTTTCACCCACACATCCTTTCCTTGGAGTGATCCACGTGGAGCTGTCCCTGGAGAGATGTGGGAAGTTTGAAACATTTGGGAAAAACGGTGACAAAACAATGCTTGGAAACACCTTTATTCCTTTAAATTAAGTGCCCCTCTTTCCAATTTTCAATCTTTATGTGGTTCCTTTAGCAAATAAAATTGTCTGCTTGTGGCAGTGGCATAAATACAGCCTTGGCAGATGGAAAAAAAAAACCATGGGGAGGGTGTAGGACAAATAATGAGGTGAAAAACCTCCCTTAAACTTGCTGACTGTTGCAAACAGATGAGTGGATATTTATATGAAATATTGCTTTGAAGGAGAAGGATTTTAACCTGATGTTATTACTCACGCTCTGGAGTTTTTTCCCCTTTTCCCTCAGTTTAGAGAATGAAAATAATTTGTCAGCTTCACTTTGGGCTCCTTGCTGCTGCAGTGTTTTGGTTTCAGGCGATGCAGGGGGATGCTTTAGCTGGGGTAGGTGAATTAGAGCTGAATTTCTTTAATTATGAAAACAGCTTTCAGCTTAAAGCTTGTTTTTACAAAAAAAGAACAAATTGATACCATCCTATTGCTGCTGAAAACACGCAGGGAAAGCCAGGCTGTGTTTCCTGTTAATCTCTGAGTGTCTTGATCATCTGTGAGCCCTTCATCCCATCATATCCCACGTAATTTAGGATACATCCATTATTCAGGTTAAAATCTTAGAAAGAGTTTGATGAATGGTACAGAGAAAGTAAATTAAGAACTTTTTTCTCGGTTATGCAGCAAAATTGAAAAATCCAAGCCTTTGAATTTAATCTTTTAACTTAATTTTTCATTAGATGTCTAATTAGACCAAGGGTCCATTTGCCAGAGTGTTCTTGAAGCAAAAACTTGGCAAAATAATTCCTGTAAATCACAGAAGTCTCCAGAAGTCTGAGCAACTTTGCAAATGTAAAAGGACAATTTTTAGAGAGCAATAAAAAAAGATAAAATGGTTTATCCTTTGTATTTGAAACCAGTCTGAGAAAGAAGAGGAAACTTCTGGGAGAGCAGATTATTCCATGTCTGCCTCCAGTGGAATTCCTGCACTTTCTGGTGCAGCATCTGGCACTGCTGGCAGTGATGAGAAAATAGATTAGAGGATGAGGCTGGATTAAATCTGTGCTTATTCAGGTGCTTAAAAAATGTCATTCTGTGCACCCTGAGTGTGGCTTTTCCTCGTGTTTGGGCACTTAAGGATACGCTTTGTTTATAAATAACTAGGGGTGGAAAATGCAGGAAAACTCCCCTGGTTTTGTGTTTCTTTCTCTCTTTTCTGCCTGTCCATGTGGGGTTTTGTGTGTGTGGATTATGGGATTTTTTTCCTGCCCTCCATCCATTTTCTTTCCTGATTTTTCTCTCCTCTTTGGAAGCCAAGCAAAGAGGGTTGTGGATATTTTTACCAATGGGAGTGAAGTGGAGCTAAGGCAGATCCAGGGCCTGGGAGAAGTTAAGGACAATCTTGGTGGTGCTGAAAATACAGGCTGGGAATTGGGACAGTGTGGAGCAAAGATATTGCATAGAGTGAGATATTTGCTAGAGCAAAATTAGAAAAAAATTGCTTATTTGGGGTAGAATGATAAAACTTGGTACCTTTAGGGCTGAACACCAGAAAAATGCTGAATTACAGTCTTTGAACTGTGGAGCCAAGTGGGCAAAATCCCTTTGGATTGGAGATGAGCTGGAGTTAAGGCCCAGTTTTCCATTAAAACTGTGGTTCTGGGATTCCCTGTTGGGATTTTTCCCTCAGCTCTTTCTGTTGGCTGCCCAGGGAATATCGCAGCGTTCCTGTTGTCCTGTGGGCTGCAGGAGAAGTGAGGCAATGCCAGTATTGCAGTGGATGATCCCCTCTGTCATGAATTAAATGAATTTCTGGTGACAGAAAAGCAGCAGAAGCCACCAGGATCCTCCACATCAGAGCAGCTGAGGGGACTGATGTCCCCTTTGTTTCTCGGAGTGTCCTGGAAGAGGATGGAAAACCTCCTCGGTGGTTTTGTGTGCTGTGGAAGAGCTGGGCTCTGTTCCAACGCATGCAGACTCTGAGATGACGTTTTTGAGGAATACTTGGAATATTCATTTGCAAAGAGCTGTTGAGAATGTTCCACTGAGCTGAGCCAGCTGCTAAAGAGTTAACTCAGCCTCATTTGCTCTCTAATTAATTTGCTGGGGGATAATACCCCACGTTTGACCTGATTTTGGCAGCAGATTTGGTGGGAGCAGCTGCTGATGCTGGCGCAGCCTTTGCCTCCTGTGCAGGAGGTGTTCAGGACCAGTGTGACCACAATGAACACATGAAAGGCT
This sequence comes from Lycocorax pyrrhopterus obiensis, assembly GCA_014706295.1. NCBI lineage: Eukaryota > Metazoa > Chordata > Aves > Passeriformes > Paradisaeidae > Lycocorax > Lycocorax pyrrhopterus. Next base: position 1,570,237 of record JACSVZ010000013.1, on the reverse strand, counting down.
GCTGGAGGTGCTGAGACCTTCCTCATCCAAGCCTTCCCGGGCTGCAGGAAGTAGGACCGGGATTGTTGGCAATAAAAGGATGTTTTTTCACGAGGTATTCAAGGCAGATCTTGTGAAACAACGGCCAGAGCTCGCTGTGCTACAAGTGAGGGCGTAGGAAGAGAGAAGAGGGGAAAGAGAGGTCAGCTAAAATAAATCCAAGGAAACAATCCAGCCTTGGAGACTCCAGAGAGCCAGGGAAGCACAGCAGAGAGGGAACAGCGAATAAACTGGTGCCAGAGGGGGTTTCTAAGCCAGGTCTGCAGGAGAATTCACCTGAGCTCTCCTAAATCCAGAGGGAATCTCAATGTGCTGTAGGGACAACATTCCCTGGGTGGTTTTGACACAGGGAAGCTGCTGGAGACAGCCTGAGTGGAGCTGCCAGAGGATTTGCTCCTCAGGACTCTTTTGGATGCTGTGCTTTTATTTCAGTGGTTCTGAACCTGTAAACAAGAAGTCGATCCCTTGCTTGAGTAAATAAGCACCAGATTTTCAGTTTTGTTTCTGCCTGGGCTCCTCGGTGAGCTCAGGTGCCTCTGGCACATCCGAGGAGCTGTGTTCCTTCTGGGAGCTAAGGCAAATAAAGGCACTGCCTGAAGCTCGTAAGGAATCTGGGAGTTGTTGGAGCCGTGGTGTTTTCTCACTGATGTGCAGGAATCAGCTTTGGTGCCTGAAATCTGAAATGTAAAGAAAAAAGGGGAGAAATTTCCCTTGGTGGAAGAGAACCTTCTGTAACCTTGTTGTTGCTAAACAAAGCTCAGCTTCTGAGTCACTCCCATTGATCTGGATTGAGTATTTGCTGCCTGCAGGATGGGCACCGAGGGATAAATCCCTCCTGAGCTTTGGGGAAGGATTAAGACCATGCTCAGATGGAAAAATAAATTCTTGTCATTGATTTTTGTCCCATTCACGCTTTTGTAATTCAGTCATTGCTCGAGGAAGCCACAGAGTGCATCCCACTGGAATAAAGAAAATCTGAGGCTGCCAGAGAACTTGGGAAATGTGGAGGAGAAATCTGGAGAGGAGCTCCTTGCAACAGGGACACTTCCAAGGGTTCTCCTGCAGAACTGGACACACACAAGTAACGCATCAAACTCTGGAAGTACAGGCAGGGATTTCATGAATTCATTAGGGAACTGCGGGGAAAGGGGCTTGGGATAGGAATTTTGGGATGAATTCCAGAAAGAAAATGCAAAATCGAGGCAGAGGAAAGAAAGAGGAAAGCCAGGTCTGCAGGAGAATTCACCTGAGCTCTCCTAAATCCAGAGGGAATCTCGAGCTGCTGTAGGGACAACATTCCCTGGGTGTTTTTGAAACAGGGAAGCTGCTGGAGACAGCCTGAGTGGAGCTGCCAGAGGATTTGCTCCCTTTATATTCCTATAAATAGTGGAAGCAGGAACTTGGGGAAGAGAGGAATCCAAGAGGATGAATCCTCGGGAGTCACCATTTCTGAAAGCAGCAGCTCAAATGAGAAGCAGAAAATGATCCAGCAGCACAAGAGCTCTTGAGGAGAAAATAAGTGTCAGACATATGGAAACCTTCAGGGCGAGGCTGCTCTGTTTGCTGGGATTCTGCTCAAGGAAAAGCAGATTCTCGGGATGCACAGCGTGCTCAGGAATACTGATCAGGAATCTCCCAGCGCCTGTGGTGCCGGGGCTAAACCCACTCCTGCCTGGAAGGAAAAACATCCCCATTTAACATTGGAAAAGTGTCAGTGGCACAGCACAGAATTCTCCATTTTCCATCTGGGAACGGCTGCTGGTGGTTGAGTTCCCAGTAACACCAGCTTGGGCAGGAGCAGAGCAGGATGTGGGATGTTCTTTGGAGAGCTTGGATTCCCAGCACTGCTCCTTCCAGCAGTGCTGCTCTTCCCACTGGAGAAACCTCTGTGTGGCTCTTTTGGGATCCTCAGGGGAGGGCAGGGAGCTTGTCCCAGGTTGTTATCCTTGGAGAGAGGCCTCTCCAGGAGTGGGCTCCAGGGCAGGAAGGGCAGAGCTGGGGTTCCGTGGGGTGGAGCAGCATCCTGCTGATCCCAGACATTCCATGGCAGGCTCTTGCTTGAGACAATTCCAAAGGAGGCTCCTCATAGGAAACTCCAGGAAAAGTGTCTCCCACGGCCATAACTGTTATTATACATCCAAAATAATTGTTGGGATGCCCTTTCCCACTGGTTCTTCCCAGGTGTGCCGGGTTGGGAGAGGGGAATATTCCTCTGTTGCTTTTGTGTCGCTTTTTCTTTCCCTTCTTTCTGGAAATTCTTTTTGCGTTTCCTTTCTGAAATTCTTCCCAAAATTCCTATTCCAAGCCCCTTTCCCTGCACTTTCCTAATGCATTCATGAAATCCCTGCCTGTACTTCCAGAGTTTGATGTGTTACTTGTGTGTGTCCAGTTCTGGGGGAGAACTGGGCCTGCGTTTTTCCCATTTGTGTTGTTCCTTCAGGAGCCACGGGAACACCGTGGGTTTTTTCCAGCTGCTTGTGGGTCACTGATGAATCAATTCCATTCTAAATGGAAGGTTTTCCACGCCTTTTTCCCAGAAAAGCAAGAACAAGGCAGTGTTCAAATGAAGTCAGGCAGAAGAACTATAAAAATAAACATTTATTGCACCTAATTCTTTGTTTCCTTCTAGAGCCATATTCCCAGAAAATCAGATATTTTTAAAGAAGGGAAAAATAATCCACTCACAGGCACTGAAAGGAAGTAGAAAAATACTTTTTTTTTCATCTTCCCTGTTTTTTAATCTCCCGCTCTCAGTATAAGAATATTTAACACTCTTTTAGTGCAAGACTCCTGTCATGTAAAATAATTGTAATTAATTCCTCAAGTCAGGACTGTGTAGGAAAATTTAGGATGAATTTCCCAAGCGCAGGATAAGGGATTTATTTAGACTCATGGAAGAACAGAGATGCTTTATGATTAAAAAAGAATGATTTAGCTCTGAGCAGACTCTTCCTGACTTTTAAGAAGCTTTGGTGAGTTTTCCTGGATGAAATATTGGATTTCCTCCATGACCTGAGGTGTTCCTGGTGTGGGTTTTGCTGGTGGCTCTCACTGCAGGAGGAATTGGTGCAGCATTTCTGGGGTTGTTTGTTTATAAAACCAGGAATAAGCAGGAGAAATCTCCCAAACTCCTCTCATGGAATGGCAGCCAATCCCCCCAAAATTCCCTTCTGCCTTCCCTGATTCACTGTACGATCAGGCTGGAATACAGTGCAATTCCTGGAGTATTCCTGGCTATTCCTTTTCCCATTTTGCTCACCAGAGATGTTTAATTATTCCTTTTTTTGTCCATCCTGTGCTGTCTCATGGATCCAACACCAGCTTGGTGCTGGGCATTCGCTTCCCAGTAGAGCAATTCCTACATTTTTGGTTGGATAAACCAGATTTTCTCTAACTTTCCCGGAAACCAAACCTATTTTGGGGTTTATTATTGATACTGTGCCTTTGGGAGCAAGGAAGTTGTGCCTGGATTGGTGCTGGGAATTCCAGCAGCTGCTTTGTGCTGGTTTGGGTTTCAGACCCACAGTTCCATTAGTTTTTTTGGAAGTGTGGTTGCATGGATGGGTTTTTTAAAGGGTATTTGTAGGTGTTTGACAACTGCCCTTCAATCAGAGGAATGAAATTCATGGGAATTTGTCATTTGAGATGGAAAAAATGGGAGGCAGCATAAAAATCTCCCCCCTGTATTTGTTTGTGACTTGGTGACTAAAGCAGTGCAGCTTTTCACACTAAATATAATCAAATCAGCATTTCCATGATTCTTTTTAATATAAAATATGTGGAGAGGGCTTCTTTCCCTGTTGGAATTCTGTGGGCTCAGATTCTCTTCCCCTTTCCTGCAGAGGAGGGTGCAAGGAGTGTTCTCCATCTGGCTGAGGGCTTAAAATTATCCTGTGTTTTGATGGCTCTGCAGATGAGTTTAGTTCTGCATTCCACGCCTGAAACTGGGAAATTAAGTGGAGAAAAGAGCAGGAATGCTTCATTCCTGAGCCATTCCAGCTGCAGGAAGTTCAGGTTCTCCATTGCACCCAGTGGTTTTTGTATTTTTGGGCTGGCATTTGAAGTGGGACTTCTTTCTTTCAGCGAGCAGGAGACACATTTCCAAAAAAAAACTGATCGAGTGATATTGGAATTTTCATTTATAAATTCTCTGGGAATCTGCCAAAACTTCCATCAGAGACCTGCAGTCATTTGTGAGGAGGCACAGGCTGTTCCCAAGCCAGGGGAACTCAGGTGGGAGAGATGCGGTGAGGGGGAAGAAATTCCTGACTGCAATTCCTGTGAGGGGAAAGTTGAGCTTTTCCAGAGCAGCTGTGGCTGCCCCTGGATCCCTGGAAGTGTCCAAGGCCAGGCGGGACAGGGCTTGGAGCAGCCTGGGGTGTCCCTGCCATGGCAGGGGTGGGATGGGATGGAATTGAAGGTCCCTCCTAACCCAGACCAGTCTGGAATCCTGTGATTCTATGGGGTCAGTGCTGTTCGATCCCTGTGGGAACGGAGCAGGCAATGCCCTCTTTCCCTGCTATCCTTCCCTGCTCTCCAGGCTGAGGAAATTTTCCCTCCTCGCCATCCCATGGTGCTGCCAAGGGAAGGGAGGGGAAATCCCTGTTGTCCTCTCTTGGGTAGAGGTGGCCCTTCAGCTCTCAGCTCCAAGGCTGATCCAGAGGAAAATGAAAGGGGCTCATTCTGCCCACTCCAGCACCTCGGGACCTTGGGGTTGGCCTGGGGTTCGTTGCCTTTTCCTCCCTTTTCCAGCAGCAGAGGTTTCCCGTTCATGCCCTGAGGATGTGCAATTCAGACCCAATAAACCGGGTTCCAGCTGCTCCTTTGCTTCCAAAGGGCTCATTCTCTCCGTGCTGGGCTGGATTATATTCCAAGCTGTTCCCTGCTCCACATTTGCTGCGGGAAAACAGCTGAGGGCCCAGATTTTGCAGTTTTATTTTGGGCATCTTGTTTGTTTTGAGGAAAAAAACCCATTTCCTTCTATTCTGAGTTTTCAAAGGGAGGAATATGAGCATTTCCTTATCTCCGGGGAAGCAGATCCATGAGGGGAGCACCTGAATGTGGGAGCGAGCTGGGGATGAAAAGCCTTTGGAAGGGAGAAGGGGAAAAGGGAAGCTCTCCTGGAGCGCTTCCCCCTGATCCTGGAGCGGCAGATTAGGGCTGAATGTAATTAATAACGAGAAGAAAGCCATTAAGTTGTTATAGTAACTGGGAAGCTGAGGTTGGAATGTATGATCAGAGTGACTCAGCTCTGGGGGAAGGGATCTGGGAGCCCACAGAGGGAGAGCTGGAGCTTCCCTTTCCCTGCTTTCTGCTCCATCCGTGCCTGGGAAGCTCTGGAATAGGCCTGGAAAAGGATCTTCCAAACCCTGAGCAGGAAAACCAACTCATCCCATCACTCTCGTCTCTCTGCATGTCTGGTGATCCATGAAAAGTTGGGAAAACTCACCCCAAACCAGTGGCAGTGTCATTCCAAGAGGCTCTTTCAGGATGGGGAATAAGGAATGAGGAATCCTGAGGTTCCTGTGTCCTTCAAAGCAGCACCAGCTCCTTTCTGGAGGCCCCTTGGAAGGAGGATATCTACAAAAAAAAATGAATTTATTTCCCAGAATTTATGTGGGATCTTCCTACAGAAGGAAGTGTGTTCATTTTCTTGTCCTCATTAAAAATATTGGTGTAAAATGGGAAGTTTTCCTGGAAAATCTGTATCACCTGCCTCTCTCCAAGTGTTCCTGGCAGGGATTCATGGATGAATCAAGGAGCTGCAGAAATCTGGGATGCTTCTTCAATGGGAAGTTTCCCTGCCTGTGGAAAGGTTTGGAATGAAATGATCCTTAAGGACCCTCCCAATCCCAACCAATCTGGGATTTTTGCTGCTTTTCTGAGTATTCTGCATCCAGAATTAATAATAAACCTTTCTAGCCAAGGTTTGTTATTCCCTAATTCCCGTGGCTGTGTGCAGCCCCTGGGGAACAAGGAGGTTTTGGTGAGGAATTAACTGGGTAATTATTTTCAGGTTGTAAAGCTGAAGCAATTTGCTGTTGGAATGGTCTGTGGTGATCTGAAACTCCCTGGGCAATATTTAGGGATTTCTTGCATCTGCTCAGGTGTAAATGAGTTTTAAAAAAGGCAAGAATTTGGATTTATTAAAAAAAAATACAGATTTAAGACTCAACCTGTGGAGATGTCTCTGTGTTTGCCTCTCAGCTTCAGGTGCTTCAGGTTTATGTGGAATTCGTGTGTTCAGTTTAATTTCTGAACCAAATTTAACCTTTTATCTATCAGCAGTTAAGGTTAAAAACAGTCAGACTTCGTTTAATCAATAGAAACATTCATTATGAGATCCCTGGAGGATCTTTAAGGTCCCTTCCAACCCCGCCCATTGTGATTCTCTATTCCTGCAAGATGAGTGGACATATATTTAATGTCAAATAATTGCAGGTGAGTGTCTGATTGTAGTAAAAATCCCAAGAAAATACTCTGTTCCTTGGATAACGTGGAATTTTTGATCTGCTCCTTCCTGAGGTGATGAGGACAGGTTGAAAAATGGATTTTAAATTTTTTTTTAAATAATTATATTCTCCAGCTGTAAGAAAGATGTTGTTGTTTTGCTTTAAATTTTACAGGGAGGGTAATCCCTGCTGTCAAATCCATGTAGTAATTAAATCCTGCTGGCTTTTTCCAGGAATACGGGTGCCCTTCAGCTTTCCAGCAAAGTAATCCCGAAAAATGAGAGTTTAAAACTCCTCTCCTGTTGCTCCTTGGGGATTCAGGGAGCTGGGCGGGGATTTCATGATTTGGGAGGCTCTGAGTGAGTTGTGCATCCTCTTAATTCACATTTTTTGTCCAAGGAAAACACATCCTAAGAATAAAATGGGAAATCCAGCGGAGAAGTTGGGTGGCTCCTGTGACTTGGAGAATTTCTGTGTTGAATTTTTGTGTTTGCAGCACTGGTTGCCGAGAAATAAAATATTTGGGTGCTGTTGGGACATTGTTCTTTCCAAGGAGCCTTAGGTTAGGGTGGAAGAATATCCTGGATTAGCTGGAAATGATCCTTTTGTGCCTCAAGGCCTCCAAAATCCCAGGATCCCAGACTGGTTTGGGGTGGAAGGGAGATGAAAAATCCTCCAGTCCCCCCCATGGCAGGGACACCTCCCACTGCCCCAGGCTGCTCCTGCCTGGCCTTGGGATCCAGGGGCAGCCCCAGCTGCTCTGGGAATTCCATTCCAGGGCCTCCCCACCCTCCCAGCCAAGAATTCCTTCTCAACATCCCATGGAATTCCATCCTCTGGCAGCTTTTGACATCAAGACTCCGTTTGCAGTTGCTGCCATTTCCCGGAATGGCACAGAACTGTGATTTTCCTGGTGAGGCTGGATGTATCCAGCTCGGGATTCCTCTTGGAACACCCTGGGACACGCCCACATCCCAAAATTTTGGAATTTCCACTTTTTCAATTCCCTCTGCAACTTCAGCATTGAATAATTTGGCCAGAAGAGCCAGATTTTTTTATGGTGTCACACACAAAAGGGCCCTGACACGGAGCTGATCCCTGTGGAATGATAATTCCTTCTGGGAAGCGCCGGGGTTTTGGAAGCAGGGGTTACTGAGCAGGGCTCTCCTCGTTAATTGCAGCCTTTGAAGGATGGAATTGGATAAAAACTTCCCAAAGTGTTCAGCAAGAGGCAGCCTCGGAGTGCTGCAAGGATCACTCCACATAATTAAAGGAGTTTTTGATAACTGGGAAAGGAATTACCCGGAGAAGGTGGGAGAAAACGCTGCAGTTGCCACTCTCACCTCACTTCACAGCACTTCATTTTGGAGAAAATTGCAAAATGAGCTAAATCACTTTTTCATTAAAAAAAAAATGCTGATAATTCAGCCTGGCATGGAAAACAATGCAAATATTTTCCCAATAAGCAAAATATCAGATCCAGAAGGAAAGAAAACAACCACAGTCGAAGGATACAGGAACATCTGCTTTGGCTCCAAGGAAAAATCCCGGAATAAGAAAGCTGAAATATCCCTCTAAATCGATTTTTTCCCCCTAAATCTCCTGTTATAAATTAGTGTTGTCAAAGATGCCACTTCAAATCTAGGAAATAAAATATGGAAGTGCTCTTAGTGGCTGGTGGAAAACACGGGAGCATCTCCAGAATGCCAAATGCTTTCCCTTTAGCCTTAATTTCCTTCTTTTTATTGGATGGGCAGACAGGAATTTCAGTCTGAAAATTGCAAACATGGGAAAAAACCCCTGGCATGAATCAGATTTGGAGCTGACCACGGTGCTGTCGTGTCTTTTTTAATATTCCCAGTGCCGGGCTTTGCCTTTGCGGTTTTGGATGAATATTTGGGAAAATGCCATTTCTCTGCTCCAGAATCCTTTTCCTGGGAAAAGAGAGCACACGGAGGGCAGGATTTACACAGCAGCAGGAGTTTGCTGTGCCACAGATCCCCATTTTCCCTTTTTAGTTGGGTTTTGGGTGTCCCTGTGGTGAGAAAAGCGGGATACTTGGTCTGGAAGTGTTTGTTCTAATTGCCCATGGATTTATTAATTTTTTTATTTTTTTAATTTTATTTCTCTTAATTAATTTTATTAATTCAGGTGTTTTTCCTCAGGCATTGGAATTGGTTTGTGGCTGGTGTTCCCTGGCCCGCAGGGTTGTGTTTTGGAATCTGGGATGTGAGAAAAGCGGGACTATCCTGGACAGAAAACCGGGATGCTCCGTCCTGGAGAGCCCTTTTCCCGTTGTTGGGTTGGTCAGATCCTCGCCTCCCATGTTCTGGGAATAAATCGTGGAATCCTGGAGTGGTTTGGGTTGGAGGAGACCTTAAAGCTCATTCTTTTCCAACACCTTCCGCTTACTCAAAGCTCCCTCCGTGCAGGTCTCAGCTTTCCCTTGGTTCTCCAGGCTTCTCCTAAAAAAAAGTGGATTTAAAAACCCAAAAAAAGTGGATTTAAAAGCCTAAAAAAAGTGGATTTAAAAACCTAAAAAAGTGGATTTAAAAGCCTCAAAAAAGTGGTTTTAAAAGCCTAAAAAAATGGGTTTTGGGGTGACTTTTGGCTCTGCAAAGATGGAATTTTGGGTTTAAGGACTTTAAAGTTTCAGCCTGGAATTCCGTGATGGAATTCTGATGTTTTTGTGGTGTTCCCAAGGGGGGTTGAGCTTGGAAAGCCTAAAAAAAGAGGATTTAAAAGCCTAAAAAAGTGGATTTTAGGACAATTTTTGGCTCTGTAGAGGTGGAATTTTGGGGTTTGGAGATTCAGCCTGGAATTCCTTCATGGAATTCTGGTGTTCTTGTGATGTTCCCAAGGGATTTGAGCTTGGCAAACCTCCAAAAAGTGGATTTAAAAGCCTAAAAATGAAGTCGCTGCTCTGATTATGGATTTCATCTTTCCCCACTGTTCTTAGTGGTTTTTCCAAGAGGAAAAACGGGCAAAGTTGGGAATATCCCGCTGTTCCAAGGCTTCTGGAGGATGGGGATGGTCTCTGTTTGGAGGCTTGGTTCTGTTCTGTGCTCGGGGTCCTCGTGCAGCTTTGCTGCTTGGCTCTAAAATAAAATTTAAAAAAAAGGGGGAAAAATTCCTTCTTTTCAGGATATTTGGCTCTTCCCAGAAAAACTCTTGGAGAAGGAGAGCTGAGGATTTTAAAGCCTTTTCTCTTGGAGCAGAGCAACCTGTGGGTGAGTTCAGGAAGGGAGGAAGTGAATGAGGGGCAGGAGCCAAGGGCTGCTTTGGTTCTCCAGTGTTTATCCCACGTGAATCCCAATGGATCTGCAGCATTCCCGTTATCTGGGAAGCCCAGCAAGGCTCAGTGATGCTGCTCCTTTCCCAATAAAAACACAGGGGGGAACATCGAATCTAAGTTTTAAAAAATCAGCCTGAAAATCTACAGGGGGAGAATCCACGCGGCTGAGTTTTCTGGGGTTTGGTGTATTTTAAAACTGATTTTAAAATAATAATAATAATAATAAAAAATAATAATAAATAATAATAATAATAATTGTTCTTTGCGCTCTGAGCGCTGCTCAGCTGCTCTGAGGAGTGGGAGGCTCTGCAAGTCATTTGCTCAGGGAACAAGAAGGAGAGAAATTGCATCTTTTAATAGTCTGCCTCGTTTTCCCCAGTAATTACCTTGGAATTCCTGATGTGGGGAACACTTCAGCTGAATCCTTCGGAGCTGTCAGAACGGTTTTCTAATTTCAGTTCACTTTCCCACAATAGGAGATGAGCTTTTGAGAAAGAGAAGATTAAAAATCCCTGACATAGTCAGGAAAATAGAAATTTTTTTTCTGCCCAAGCTGTGAATGTTTGTCTGGAAGTTTCCTGTCAAACCAGGGCCGTATATTCCAGTGAAAATTCCAGCTTGTGTTTCATGGGAGTGCTGCAGAGCACGTCAGGCCTAAGGACAGCAAAATATGGATTTTTTTATTGGAACTGAAAGAAATGAAGAGAAATGACAACCTGGTCATCCCCTCTGCTGGAAATCCAAGAATTACTGGAATTTCTGGGACAGGCTGACTGGGTTGTTCCCAGCTTTAATGATTGGATTGACTCCAGGGAAAGAGGAGTCCTTGCAATCCTCTTAATCTTGCTGATATCCTGGGAAGGAGCCTCCTAATCAAAGTCAAGGCACTGTTTAATAATAATTAATTATTTTAAAGGTATTTTTTTGGCCATGCCCAACTTTGTTGGAATTTTCTCAGACGTCTACAAAGATCATCCTGCCTTTAACGTTTTTTGTAGTAGGAAAATTGGTTGGATTTATTATTAGAGATAAATGTGTGACTTTATCCTGATGCCTGATGGCCTAAACCAGCAAACTTGGGATTTAGACTCAGCCTGGCAATTAGGACAAAGCTCAGAGCAGCTTTGGGAGAGGCCAAAGTGGAGGAATCCCTTCTCCAGCTGGGTGATACTGGTAGGTCTCAATTAGCAAAGTTATTTGAGATAAGAATTGCAGTGACAGGAGATAAAGGTGGTGCCAGCTCTCAGGGAAAATCCAGCTCGTGGAATCAGCATAGGGAGGACGTGGAGCTGTTGGAAGGAGTCCAGAGGAGGCTGGAAATCCCAAACTTGCACATGGAGATGTGTTTTAGGAATTTCTGTAAGTAGTGGATTTCCCACTGGATGAGCTGGGTAGCTGTTTTTTAACCACTGTGTAGGAAAATCAGGCTTCATCCCGTGCATCTATGGGATTTTATCCTCCATCTCCAGGATGGTCAGAGGGATGGAGCAGCTCTGCTGGGAGGAAAGGCTGGGAGAGCTGGGATTGTTCAGCCTGGAGAGGAGAAGCTTGGGGTGACCTCAGTGTGGCCTTGCAGGGCCTGAAGGAGCTGCAGGAAACGTGGAGGGAGAGGATTGGGATGGAGGGACAGGACACAGGGAATGGCTTCCAGAGAGCAGGGATAGATGGGATATTGGGAAGGAATTCCTGGCTGTGAGGGTGGGGACGCTCTGGAATGGATTTCCCAGAGAAGCTGTGGCTGCCCCTGGATCCCTGGCAGTGGCCAAGGCCAGGCTGGACGGGGCTTGGAGCCACCTGGGAGAGAGGAAAGTGTCCCATGGCAGGAATTAGAACTTGGTGAGCTTTAAGGTCCCTCCCAACCCAAACCATTCCATGATTCCATGAAATCTCTCTTTTCTGAGTCACTTTTCCCAAGTTCCAGCCATTGGTGCTAATAGATGCCCTTGCTTATATTATGCAGAGTGCTGTGAAATCTTCCCAGCTTTTGATGGAGATGAGAACAGATTGGGTTTTCTGAGGAGGAGGGAATTTCTCGGAGCTGCCAGGAGCTCTGCAGAGCAGTTGAGTTGTTGCTGTTCACAAGAAATGGGAAAAGGTCACAAAAAAGAACAACATTTTCCTCAGCAAATAAGTAACAAAAAGGGGCTGGTTGGGAGATTCTTAGGGATGTGTCCAAGGAGGGCTGGAGCGTCTGAGGGAGCTGGGAAAGGGGCTCAGCCTGGAGCAAAGGAGGCTCAGGGGGGACCTTGTGGCTCTGCACAACTCCCTGACAGGAGGGGGCAGCCGGGGGGGGTCGGGCTCTGCTCCCAGGGAACAGGGACAGGAGGAGAGGGAACGGCCCCAGACGAGGTTTGGGTTGGATATTGGAAAACAGATTTTTCCCTGGAAGGCTGGTGAGGCATTGGAATAAGTTGCTCAGGGAGGTGCTGGAGTGACACTCTCTGCAAGTGCTCCAGCCTTTCCCTCCTTCCTCATTGCCCAGAGCAGCTGTGGCTGCCCCTGGATCCCTGGCAGTGCCAAGGCCAGGCTGGACATTGGGGCTTGGAGCAGCCTGGGCAGTGGGAGGTGTCCCATGGCAGGGGGTGGGACTGGATGAGCTTTAAAATCCCTTCCAATTGAAAGCATTCCATGATTTTATGTTAAGTAGGAGCCCATATGTTACTCCTGGGAGAGCCAGAGCTGAGATTGTCACTTTTCTTTGGTGGCTGTCACCCTGTCTGAGTAGGTGCTTCTCCCTGTGAAGTTCTCATGGATTTTAAAGAGAATCCAGTTTGAATCCCAATTCACAAATGATGTAATTCCCTGTGGAATCAGATGATCTCCTTCATCCCAGCCCTTTCCTTAGCAAAGCTTCTCCAGTAATTCTCAATTCAGGTGCCTGGGTTTATCTCTGAGCATTTTCAGGATCAGCATTTTGTTGGGAGCAAAAATCCTGCTCGAGGAATGTGGTGGAGCTGAGGAAGAAGCAGGTGTGGGACTGCAGGATGTGCTGTGTTATGGGAATTTCACTGGGGTTTGTTTTGGTTTTTCACTCTGTATTTGTGTCCTGCCTTCTGGGAAAGTGGGAGGAACTGGATTTAGAGGCTGGAAGGAGCTGGATAAACAGCTCTGCTTCCCAAAAGCTGCTGTTCCTCCAGGGAGCAGCTCCACAGGAGCAGCAGGAATGGGATTCTGCCCCAGCCTTGGCTGTGTTTTGGGGGAGAGGAGGATCTTCAGGGGTGAGGGGATCAATGTGCTCCTCACATCCCCTTTGGCTTTAATCCTGCCCGTGGAGAAGCCCAAATGTGTGGGAAAACAGCGGCGTGATGGAATGTGAGCCTCATATTCCAAACCTTCCCAAACTTGCACGTGAGGATGTGTTTTAGGAATTTCTCTAAATAGTGGGTTTCCCGCTGGATGAGCTGGGTAGCTGTTTTTTAACCAGAGTGTAGGAAAATCAGGAAAACCAGTGCATCCATGGGATTTTATCCTCACTGCTGTCAGCTGCCTGTTGGGAACCCTGTAATTCCTGCCTTGGCTGGATCCCTCTGGAATTGCTGGAGCGTTTTCCCATCAGTTTTGAAACACAAGGGCATGGAACAGAAAAATCTTCAGGTGGAAGCTGGGTGCACAAAGAAAATGCATATTCCATGTAGGATATATTCCAGGAAAATGGGTTACAGCCAACTGCAGCACTGGTTTTTCTTCACAAATTAATAACAAATCCAAAGCTTTGCTGCTGTTCAGCGTTCCCTGCTCCCAGACCCAGCCAATCCTCTGGGATACAGGGGTTTTTTGGAGGATTTGGGTGCTGGAGAGGAACTCTCCGAATGTAATAAGAGTCTGCATCAATGAGAAAATGTTCATGAGGAAAAAATTCCCAGGAAGCCTCTTTGGAGTGTTTTCCTCTGGTTTATTCTCCCCCTAAATGTTCATCCCAAGTGTCAGATTTTTCTGGGAAGGCACAGGAAAGAATGAGTCAGATTTTAATGGGAATTTAGTCATGACTGAAGGAAGTGTTGGGTTTTCTTCAGGCCCCAGAACTGCAATTCCCACAGAACAAAAGCTGCGTTTTATCTTTATCCATGTCCTGCTTAAATTTACTTGGACAAATTGATAAATATTTATAAAGTTGTGGTGTGAGAGGCCTCAGATTTTCACAAAAATGATCTTCCAGGTGAGTCAGCCTGGTCCATCCCTCCACATCCCACTTCCTGCTGTCCAGCCTGATCCTGGAATTCAGCAAAATACAGGAGATATTCTTAAACTCTTATTCCTCCAGATTTTTATTCCCAAAGAATGTGTGGATTGAGGTTTAGTGGAGAATATGGAGGTGGTGCTGGTTGAAATTGGTGATCTTAGAGGTCTTTTCCTGGCCTTGGTGGTTCCGTGATTCTCAGAAGTTTCCCTGGATATTTATTTCTGTGGGTGTTTCTTTATTTTGTCTTTCCTTGTTTCTCAATGCCAGTTTGTGAACTTCCACATTTTCAGGAAGGAAGTCCAGTTTGTGTTGGGATCCCAATCCCTGCAGAGCAGGGCAGTGACAAACACCCCAAACTGGGCTTTATTGAGCCCAAACTGGATTTTATTAAACACAATTCTGCTGCTTCCTTTTGGCTTTTCCATGGATTTTGCCAACATATAAAGGGGATTACGTATTTTTTTCTGGCAGCAAGCAGTCATTCCATGTTATCCCTCTCTGTGCCTGTCACGGGAATATTTAACATTGATTATCTGGGGATGGATCATTTAATCCCTTTAATAACAGGGTTTTAATTTCTCTTCATTGTTGAAGATCGATAAAATCATTCAACCAAATCTAGAATTTGACTCTTGAGCACGACTTCAGTGCTGCTGGAAGGGCAAAGGCTCTCGGAGGCAGGAGGAGGATTTGTCACAGAGGGAACAAGGAACCTTTGGGATCATTTCCCAGGGCAGCAGCGGATTCCCAGCATCAGACAGGTTCAGCTGCACAGGGTGCTGGGGCTCGTCTGTCAGGGGTGCTGCCAAGGAAGGCTGCAGGTGATCCTTGGGGTCTCTTCCACGTTAGCATTCCGTGATTCCCTGAGTTTTCTCACTCCTAAATGTGCTGTGGGTGAGGAGCCAGGGGAGTTTTGTGGAGATGGAGTTTCGCCACACTTTGGGTTTTTAACAATCCTTTCGCTGCTCCAGAGGCTAACCCCACCCTGGGGGCTGTGCAGGGCCAGTCTTAACCCTAATCCTATCCCTAATCCTAACCTTAAACCCACCCTGAGGGCTGTGCAGGTCCTGCCCTAACCCTAACCCCAAACTTAACCCTAATCCTAACCTTAAACCCACACTGGGGGCTGGGCAGGTCAGGCCCTAACTCTAAACCCTAATCCTAATTCTAACCCTCAACCCACCCTGAGGTCTGTGCAGGTCATTCCTGTGGGTTCTCATCATAACAAGAGGGTTCCACCAGACCAAAATCCTGGTTTTCCCACTTTCTGGCTCTGGTGACGGCTGTGGATCCTGGGGCAAGCATCCCAGAGCCCTCATTGCTGTCCTTGGCCCATCCCTGTGTGGAGGGAAGCTGGGGAGGTGCTTTGGGACACAGACCCCTATGGATGCTGAAAAAGCTCCAGCAGAGAATTTCTTCAGCTCTCTGCAGCATTTTGTGGGAGTTCTGTCTTTCCCATGCAAGTGACTCAAAACAATGTTACAGTTTTGTAAACTTCTTGCAGCTGCAGGTTGTTTTGCAGGATTGTTATGGTTCTAACTAGAAAAACATTCAGAGATGGGTGACTTAGAACTTGACCAATCCCCTTAGGGGGTGGATGGCAAAAACCAATTACCTTATGCCATTTAACACACTTTGTGACCTAACATATAAAAGCCTTCTGAGAGATCATTAAACCACCATCCATTGATCCCTGAGCCTGGACTTTGTGTCGTTTCTCTGCTGGTCCGTGGGGAAAACAGCGACAGACGCCACAGCCCCGAGCGCTGGCGCTGCTGCAGCGGCACCGATCCACAGCCCTGGTGTGGGTGTGAGCACTGGGGATGCTCCGGCTGCCAGGGGGATAAATGGGAGAGCTGGGTGAGGGGTCCCGAGGAACTGGAAACAGCTGGGAGTGCCGCAACTGGGAATGCCAGGAAGGACAATCTGTCTCCTGCAGGAGGATCTGGCTCCACCTGCCTTTTCCAACAGCCTTTGGTAATTATTTGTAATTATTGGATGTGCCAGAGCTCGCAGTCTTCTGATCCTTGGATTATGATTTCTCAGCGCAGAGCTCCAGCAACACACAGGAACCAGGAACAACCACCTCCACCTTTGGCTCCTCCCAGGGCTTGATTTATAGGACTTGTGCCCGCCCTGCAGCCACAGCTGTTTGTAGGAGGTTAATGAGTACTTTAGGTTGAGGTGGTCTTAATTAATAATCGGATCCTGGTGTGGATCCTGGTCTCGAGTAAGAGTTTGGCTAGTGCATACCAACAGGGTTTAAATACATTATATGACAATTGGAGAAGTGTCCAGCAGGGTTTTGTGCCTTCCCAGTACATTCGAGATGGTTTTCCATGAAAATCAGCGAGGACTGAGCAGATGCAGCCTCGTGCTCAGGAAAAGTGCCCGTGGAGCTGTGCAAAACTTGGGATAAGAGTGGGAAACAGAAGTGCGGGAAGCCAGCGCTGGCATGGGGGTGGCACGTGGGGACACGGATTAGTGAGGGACACAGAGCTGCTGCTTGAGGGTTGGACTTGATGAGCTTAAAAATCTTCTCTCCAGTTTTAATTCCATAATTTTATCCGAATGGGCACTCAGGAATAAACCAGCTGTGAATTCAGTGGTTCACTTGTTATCAAACCCAGTTTGTTATTCAAAAATACGTTGTTTTTTTTTCTTTCAGCTTGCCCCTCTGAAGAAATTGTATTCACCAGAAGTTTTCTATCCCGGGCTGCACTCGAGTCTCGATAATGAAGAAAAGCAGAAGTGTCATGACAGTGACTGCAGATGAGGTGAGTTCCTGCTGAAGTTTTAGTTTGCCTTTTTTCCCTTTCCTTTTCAATTTTTTTCCGTTGTGAAAATGAGCTGAAAAGTTGATTTTGTCTCATTTTTTAAATATAATCTGGTTTTGCTTTGATTGCTGATGGATCATCGTGGAGGATTTTTATATAATAAGCAGAAAAGAAGCCCAGCACATTAAAAAATGAACCACCCAACCCCTGTGAAAGGTTTACAGGAGTTTTATATAGGTTTCTATGGGCTGGTGGGCTGAGGGCAGGGAATGTTGGTGGGATTTATGGAATATTTGCTCTGGATCCCACCTTTTTTGTATATAAATGTATCAGTGTTTCAGCAGCTCAACACCTGATGTGATGATGGATTTTTTACTTCATTATTACCCTTGCTAATCACCGTGGGAATTCCCTAGTAATTAAACTCCAGATCCCATTCCCTGGGGAAATGTCTCCATTGGGAATGATGGCCTGATGACCACAGCCTCAATTGGCTGGTTTGTCACAGGGCTCCCAAAAATGGGAATTCACTTGGAACGTGTAGGAAAAGAGTGGAAAATAAGGGTTGGTGTATCCTGGAGCAGTTCTCCAATAAATAAGTTCTGTTTCCCACTCTTATCCCAAGTTTTGCACAGCTCCACGGGCACTTTTCCTGAGCACGAGGCTGCATCTGCTCAGTCCTCACTGATTTTCATGGAAAACCATCTCGAATGTTCTGGGAAGGCACAAAACCCTGCTGGACACTTCTCCAATAATTACAAATAATCACCAAAGGCTGTTGGAAAAGGCAGGTGGAGCCAGACCCTCCTGCAGGAGACAGATTTTCCTTCCTGGCATTCCCAGGAGTGTTTTCCACCTGATTTTGGGCTGTGGACAGTGGAGAGCTCGTGCTTTGCATTCCATGGAATCATTTAGGTTGGAAAAGACCTCCAAGATCATGGAGTCCAACCAGTCATGAAGGACTTAATAAGTGATGATGGAAAATTAAACCTCACTCATTTTCTCCAGGTCCCCAGTCCTGGCTGGGAATGTGGTAGGGATTTATAGGGAAAGTGAACAGAGGGATTTAGGGTTTGGAAGAATCAAAATTCGGGAGCAGGTAGAAGAAGAGGATGGATGTGGCCATAAATATAAATATTCCCTGATTAAATTCAGCTTCTCCTGAAAGCTCATCACGTGGAATACAAAAATAACCTCATTTATTCTGGACAACTCTATTTGAGGAGCTGAATCCTTTGGGTGACACCAAAGCTGTTCCGCTGTGGGAGAACTCCCAGATGAGCTTTTGGGAGACTGAGAGCCCACTCTGGGATCATGGGGATGGTTCAAATAAAAATCAGTAGGAATTAGAAGAGGGAAAAGCTTCAGCTGATCGGATTGGAGATTGAATTGGAGAAATCTGGGAACAGCCCTGAAGGACTTTGTCTGCTCCGGGATTTTGTTTTCAGTCAGTGGAAATATTTCCTGGTCTGTTCAGGGCTTGTTCCTGGGGATGGACTCTGGGTTTGGTGGGAGCTTGGAGTGCTGGGATCCCTCAAAGCAGTGGGAAAAGCTGGGAATGTCCTGTTGGGAGATGAGAGTCCCCGGGTTGTCTGGAGAAGGATCCAAATGGGTTTTTGGGGATTATTTTTCCCAGCAGTGTCAGGGGAGCTGGGCTGGGAGTTCCTCTCTCAAGAGGAACTGTTCAGTGAGGTTGGAATTAGCTTGGAATTAGCTTGGATGAGTTCTGAGTGAATTTCCAAGTGCATAGATGACGATAAAATCAAAAGCAGAGCAGTCACGCTGTGCCAGGTTCTGGAGTTGTGGAGTTCTCATCTCCTGGATAGCTCTGGCTGGAGAATTGGATTTTATCCTCATGGAGGAAATCCTTTGTTTGCAAAGTTCAGTTCTGGAGCTGTGGAGTTCTCATCTCATGGCATAGCTCTGGCTGGAGAATTGGATTTTATCCTCACGGAGGAAATCCTTTGTTTGCAAAGTTCAGTTCTGGAGCTGTGGAGTTCTCATCTCCTGGCATAGCTCTGACTGGAGAATTGTGGTTTATCCTCATGGAGGAAATCCTTTGTTTGCAGAATTTAGGAACTTGAGTGGCCTCTCTGTGTTTGCAGAACTCCCTGGATTACCTGGAATGCGGGCTCAGCAAATCCTACAGCACTTCCAGCCACGCCCTGGGCATTGACCTGTGGAGGGGCCGCAGGTGCTGCTCGGGGAATCTGCAGCTGCCGCCGCTGTCCCAGCGGCAGACGGAGCGGGCCCGGACCCCCGACAGGGACATCGTGTGCAGGCCGACCACCCTGCCCCTGCTCACTCCTCCCAGCATCGCCATCACCGCCTACCACGACTGGTACGTCCTGGCAGCCTCGTTTCGTTGCGGTTTTAGGAATTCGTTGATTTGTTCGTTTGTTTTCTGGTTTCCAGTTGGCTTTTTTCCTCCTTTTTTAGTTTTAAACACACAGATGATTATATATATTAATCTGGTTGATCAATCGCGGTGTAGCATGGATGTAAGTTTATAAAGCAAATTATTTTTAGATTTTTTTTGAAATTCTACTTGTTAAAAATCTCTCCTGAAACTTCTGATTCCGGTCTCGACCAGAGGATTTGTGTTCCTAACTTTGCACCCACACGAGTTCAGGGTGGTGGTAAACTCTTCCACAAATGCTTGAGGAAAAGGCTTTAACTCTCCGGATGTTTCCTGTCCTTGTGTGAGGAAAAAGGCTTGGAAAAAACCCCACTGGAATCTGAAGTTAAGCTCGAGATAAGTCCCCGAGAAACCATCAGAGAGCTGATTACAAGGGGGTTGCTCCGGGGTGAGTTCCAAAACTGGAGCTGGTGTCAGGTGCCAAAACAAGGGAATTAATCCAGAGGGAGAGGAGGAAGGCAAAGCCCTGAGTGTTCCTGTGCTGGAACTGGATTTTATGGCAGAATAAGGATGTGTCCTGCTTGTCACAGGAATATGGAGATGACATCAGTGTCACCTTAAGTCCTGTGCTCTCAGCTTTGGGTTTGGAGCCAGTTTTAGGTTCTAAACTTTCCTCTCTTGGCTCCATTTGCTGGTTCATGTTCCCAGCATTATTCCAAGCTGGAATCTGGGTTTCTGTTAAGCTCGGCTCTCTGCAGTTTGCATTTGAGCAGCTCTAGAGGACATCCCAAATCCATTTGTCAAAGTCCTTTGGAAAGAGTTTTCCTGCTGAAAATAGGATTTCTAAACTGCCCTGGATAGCTGAGATAGAGGAATCGCAGGAGCTTTTGTCCAGGTTTTGTGATTAATTGCTGGGATAAATGGAACCACATGAGTTCCCTAATTTTAGATGGATTGGGAATTCTGGCAATAGAAGGGTTTGGTTCACCTTTGTGGCATTGTGCAGATGTTCCCTTTTGTGGGGCAGGAATTTGTATTCCCGACTGCCAGGCCAGCGGGAGCCTTTCCGTAGGGTGGGCTTGGAGGGATGGGTTCGTTCTGAGCTTGGAATGTGCCTCTGTCCATGGTTTGGGAGAAACGCAAGGAATTGCCACGGATTTATCAGGAGTTTCCCTTGGAACACAAGAGGGCACCGCTGCTCCTCTTTTCCAGTTCTGCAGAATCCATGGATGTGGATTTTCCCGGAACGGTGTGTGCCGGTCCCAGGGAACCCTGACAGCGCTGCTCGGGTTGTTGCTGTTTCTGTAGTGCTGGAAAATTCCCAGTTTTCCATAGGAACTGGGAGTTGCTGGTGTGACTGGGATGCAGCGCTGTCCCAGCTCCTGTTTCTGCATCCTCCTCTCCTCCCTGACCACTTACACTGGCTGATCCTGCAAGAACTGGGCTGAACATTCCCATTTTTTATTTAATCCCAATCCTCACCTCCCTGTCCACTTACACTGGCTGATCCTACAAGAACTGGGCTGAACATTCCCATTTTTTTTTAATCCCAGCCCTCACTTCCCTGTCCACTTACATTGGCTGATCCTACAAGAACTGGGCTGAACATTCCCATTTTTTTTTAATCCCAATCCTCACCTCCCTGTCCACTTACACTGGCTGATCCTACACGAACTGGGCTGAACATTCCCATTTTTAATTTAAGTTTTAGGTGTTGAGGGGTTCTGGACCAGGTTAGCACTGAGCTCTACCCTATTCCAGGCAGTTCTGCCCTACAGAATTCCCAGTGACTCAGGGCCTGCCCACCCTCTCAGGGAGCACAGCCGTGGAATCATGGAATGTTGAGGTTGGAGACGATCCTGGATATGGGATAGAAATCCAACAAAACCAAGCTCAGTGCTTAGTAATGGCCAAAAACCAAATTAATTGAAGATTTGAAGGAAAACAAATAGTGGATAAAGCATGGAAAATATTTCTGGAGACAGCTGCTGGTAACCAGCCAAAAAAAAAAAAGGAGGCTGATCCCAAAGCAATAATTCCAAAGCAGCTGTGATGTAATAACATTTTGTGTGGAAAAGGAAGGGAATACTCACACAAACCAGCTTTTATGGACCCTGCACGGCAGGAGGGATACGGGATAGCGATCCTCAGGTGATAATCTGAGTGGGGAAATCTTGGAAGCTGCTTTTCCACAATTTTTGTCCGTCTTTTCATGCAAGTTGTTCCAATGTTTCCCCCATCCTGCTCCATATTTTGTAACTCCAGCTTTGTGATAAGAAATCCAGGCAGGAGGGAAGAGCGAGGGTGTGAAGAATAAATTTGTAGCTGCACTTGGAGCATCCAAAAGAGTTCCCTTCCCAGTTTTTTTGATCCTTAGCATCTCCTGGCTTGGATTTGGCAGCTCATTCCCACCATTTCTCCAGGTTTCCCTCAGGTGCGTGGGGATATTTTGATATTTGGAAGGGTTTGCAGCAAATCTTGATGTTGGAACAAAAATGGGATTTATGGTGAGGAAATCAAGGCTTTAGGAATTCCATGAGGAGTTGATCTGGTTTAATATTAAATATTGGAATGCACTTTTTTAGGGATCAGAGGTTCTGGTAAATTCCTAGGATATGGCATTAAATGCCTTATTAAAATACGGATTTGCTGCCTTGTTACCCCTCATTTATGGGCTGTTTCTTCTGGAGTCATTTTATTGTGGAGCCTGGGGATGAGAATCTAAAAGGAAAATATGAAGGGATTGATCCTATTCCCCAAATCCACCTGGAAACCTTCCTGGAATTGGGATAAATCTACTCAGCCTCTACTCCTGTAGTACTCCCGTTGTTCTCCAGATGGTGGTGGTGGGCAGCAAATGAAAAACAGTGTGAAAAGCTAAATAAAACCGAAATTGGGGATCATTTTGGGCACTGAGTGACTCCGAACCTTCCTTGGGAATTCTGGCTTCAGCCAGAGCCGGCTCGTCCTCCCTGGGAAGCTGCTGGGAATTCACTGAGGGATTGGTACAATGGGAATTCACTGAGGGATTGGTACAATGGGAATTAATTGAGGGATAGATAAGTGGGATTAATTGAGGGCTAGGTAAGGAGAGTTAGGATGATAAAGGGGATGAGATTTGCATGGAGAATTACGGATAATAAAGCTGGAATCAGGCTGGGAAACCAAGCAGGTGCTCCTTCCATGTCCGTAAATCCCATGGATGAAGGGAAATATTTAGGAAGCTTTAACAGGAATTGCAGGATGAATCCCAGAAATTCAGAAGGAGATGACGTTTTGGAGAAGTGTGAGGGTTTTTTTTTTTTAATTTTGTTTTGTTTTTCCAATGTTGTTCCAGACCTTGGGATAATACCCTGAGAAACTGGAGTCTTATTTCTTAGATAATTTCAAATTCCAGTAGATAAGAACCGAAGGAATGTGCTGCAAGCTTGGAATAGGAAAAAAATAGATGAGCTGGCTTCCCATGTGGTGTGAAAAATCAAAAAGCTGAAGGGAAAAATACTTTAAAATGGGGTTTTAATTTTTATACCGATATTTAAAATGATTTAAATCACAGAACGGACATCACCTGGTTCAAAATATGGATAATTTCCATAAATCCCATCAGTTTTTGTGCTAATGAGCAGGATCAGTTATCCTGATTGAGCATCCTTCCTGGATTTCAAAAGCCTGCTCCGCGTTTCTGGGGGGCATTTCCTTACCTTGGAAAAGGAGGTCAGTGGTGCTCCTCAGAACATCCCATAATCCGCAGGGAGAAGAGGTTTTAATTATTCCTTGCTGTTTCTGGGAAATGTCTGTGGAAAGCTAATCCTGAAACTCAGAATTCCTGCGATTTTTCCTGAGTTTCCCAACAATATCAAAGATGTCTTGGAGGAATCCTGAAGGATTTTGTCTGCTCTGGGATTTTGTTTTCAGTCGGTGCAAATATTTCCTGCTCTGCTCAGGGCTTATTCCTGGGAAGGAGCTCCAGGTTTTCTGGGAGCTTGGAGTGCCGGGATCCCTCAGAATGGTGGGAAAAGCTGGGAATGTTGCTGGGAGATGAGAGTCCCTGGGTTGTCTGCAGGTGGATCGTGAGAATTACAGCTGGGCACCGAAGCTGAAATGCGTTTGAAATCCCCAGGGTGGGAAGCAGGGGCCTGGTTTGGTGTGGGAAGAGGAAATTCCTTGGATTTGTCGGCCTTGTTGCCGCCATTTTAACTCCTCACGGAGACCTGGAGGAGGAAATGGAGAATTTAGGGAAACAACTTCCCCAAAACCTGCTGTTTCCTCACGTTGTGAAGCGTTCCCACAGGGAATATCCTACATCCCTGGTGTGGTTGGGATGGGGTTATTCCCAGTGTTGGGAAGTGTTCCCACAGGGAATATCCCATCTCCTGGATTGGTTGGGATGGGGTTATTCCCGATGTTGTGAACTGTTCCCACGGGAATATCCCATCTCCTGGTGTGGTTGGGATGGCGTTATTCCCGACGTTGGGAAGCGTTCCCACAGGGAATAGCCTACATCCCTGGCGTGGTTGGGATGGGGTTATTCCCAATGTTGGGAAGTGTTCCCACAGGGAATATCCCATCTCCTGGATTGGTTGGGATGGGGTTATTCCCGATGTTGTGAAGTGTTCCCACGGGAATATCCCATCTCCTGGTGTGGTTGGGATGGCGTTATTCCCGACGTTGGGAAGCGTTCCCACAGGGAATAGCCTACATCCCTGGCGTGGTTGGGATGGGGTTATTCCCAATGTTGGGAAGTGTTCCCACAGGGAATATCCCATCTCCTGGATTGGTTGGGATGGGGTTATTCCCAACACTGTGAAGTGTTCCCACAGGGAATATCCCATCTCCTGGATTGGTTGTTATAGGGTTATTCCCAACACTGTGAAGTGTTCCCTTGGGAATGTCCCATCTCCTGGTGTGGTTGGGATGGGGTTATTCCCAATGCTGGGAAGTGTTCCCACAGGGAATATCCCATCTCCTGGATCGATTGGGATGGGGTTATTCCCAACATTGGGAAGTGTTCCCACAGGGAATATCCCATCTCCTGGATTGGTTGGGATGGGGTTGTTCCCGATGTTGTGAACTGTTCCCATGGGAATATCCCTTCTCCTGGATTGGGTGGGATGGGGTTATTCCCAACATTGGGAAGTGTTCCCACAGGCAATATCCCATCTCCTGGTGTGGTTGGGATGGGGTTATTCCCAACGTTGGAAAGTGTTCCCATGGGAATATCCCATCTCCTGGATTGGTTGGGACGGGGTTATTCCCAACATTGGGAAGTGTTCCCACAGGCAATATCCCATCTCCTGGATTGGTTGGGATGGAGTTATTCCCGATGTTGTGAACTGTTCCCATGGGAATATCCCATCTCCTGGATTGGGTGGGATGGGGTTATTCCCAATGTTGTGAACTGTTCCCATGCGAATATCCCATCTCCTGGATTGGTTGGGATGGGGTTATTCCCACGTGGAACAGAGGCTCAGCCAGAGCAATAAGCCCAAGCCATGGCGGTGCATGGCACTCACAGGGGTTTGGGGGGGTCACATCCGACATCCCACCCCAAATCCTGGGGATCTTTTATCAAAATAAACCCCAAAAATCCTTTCTATCCAGAAAAACCTGTGGGCACCCCGAATATCCAGAGGTCGCTGCTGCTGTGTCAGTCCAAATGCCGACCTATCCCAAAGAAAACTGGGAATAAAAGGTAATTTTGCTCTCTCTGACTTAGCTCTGCAGTTATTTCCCAGCTAAAAATACCCAGAGAAGTGTTTTGTCTGCCCATATTTAGATTTTGGCTGGCGCCATCAGTTTCTGAAGCTCTTGCAGCTTCCAAAAACTTTATTTTTATGTTTTCTTGGAGGCCTAAATAAAATACCTGTGATTAATACCAGGTGTAGTTGCACAGAGGAATTTTAAGATGGATTAATCATAGGTCATGAATTAAAATTATCGTTATTTCGAAATCACTTTTTGGCCACAACTTCTATTTTGTTGTTGCCACCTAATCTTTTAATTCATTTGCATTTATTGAATTCACTGAGTTTTCCTCCAAATGCTCCAAACACAACACCCCCTTTTTGTGTGAATTGCAAGGTGATCCAAATAATTTTATTAAGGATCAGCCTGAAGTTCGGAGCTGCACGATTTGCCTGGAGATAAAAGTGGTAGAAAACAGAGGCACACAGAAAAAAAAGGCTTTGAATGCTTCGATTTTAATTATACACCTCAATCCTGAGTGCGAAAAGACAGCTTGGGATGTGTGTGGAACGGGAAGGAATGAGTCACTGTTAATCAGCACAAGACAACGAAGCTTCTGAAATATTTTCTTCAAACTTCACCCTCGCTCGAAGAGAAAATAAATGAAAATTATGGAAATAGACTTGATGGAAAAGCTGAATCAGACACGAGTTTGACAGAATTTTCTGACTAATGATAACTCATCTCAAAGGAAAGAGCAGACCCGGTCTGTTTGTAGCTGCAGAACCCGCTGGGTCTCAGCTGATCCGGGACTTTCATCCCTGGAGTGTCCAAGGCCCGGGATTCGGAGTGAGCTGAGCTTTGAGGGCCCTCCCGACCCAAACTGCTCCGTGATTCCATGATCAGATCGGTTTTGGTCCGGTTTTGGTTGGTTTTGTTCAGTTTTTGGCTGGTTTTGTTCAGGTTTCGGTTGGTTTTGTTCAGGTTTTGTTTGGTTTTATTCAGGTTTTGGCTGGTTTTGTTCAGGATTTGGTTGGTTTTGTTCAGGTTTTGGTTGGTTTTGTTCAGGTTTTGGTCGGTTTTGTTCATCTTCTGGTTGGCTTTGTTCAATATTGGATTGGTTTTGTTCAGGTTTTGGTTGGTTTTGTTCAGGTTTTAGTCGGTTTAGTTCAGTTTTTGGCTGGTTTTGTTTTGGTTTTGGTCGGTTTTGTTCATCCTCTGGTTGGCTTTGTTCAATATTGGATTGGTTTAGTTCAGGTTTTGGTTGGTTTTATTCAAGATTTGGTCAGTTTAGTTCAGTTTTTAGTTGGTTTTGTTCAATATTGGATTGGTTTTATTCAGTTTTTGGTTGGTTTTGTTCAGGTTTCGGTTGGTTTTTTTCAGGTTTTGTTCAGGTTTTGGCTGCTTTTGTTCAGGTTTTGGCTGGTTTTGTTCAGGATTTGGTTGGTTTTGTTCAGGTTTTGGTTGGTTTTCAGGTTTTGGTTGGTTTTGTTCAGCTTCTGGTTGGCTTTGTTCAATATTGGGTTGGTTTTGTTCAGGTTTTGGTTGGTTTTGTTCAGGATTTGGTCAGTTTAGTTCAGTTTTTAGTCAGTTTAGTTCAGTTTTTGGTTGGTTTTGTTCAATATTGGATTGGTTTTATTCAGTTTTTGGTCAGTTTAGTTCAGTTTTTGCTTGGTTTTGTCCAGTTTTTGGTTGATTTAGTTCAGTTTTTGGTTGTTTTCATTCAGTTTTTGCTTGGTTTTGTTCAGGATTTGGTTGGTTTCATTCTGTTTTTTGTTGGTTTTGTTCAGGATTTGGTTGGCTTTGTTCAAGATTGGATTGGTTTTATTCGGTTTTTGGTTGGTTTAGCTCAGTTTTAGGTTGGTTTCATTCCGTTTTTGGCTGGTTCAGTTCAGTTTTTGGTTATTTTTGTTCAGTTTTTGGCCTGCACACCATCACCTGTCCTCTCCTCCCTCACGCTGCCATAGAGGAGAAATCCACGGAGTCCAACGTTGTTTGGCAAGGAATTAGGGAATTGTCCCTTCCTCTGCCTCCCAGCATCATTCCATGTCCATTTAACAGCCCCTCTGCCTCTCCTGGGTGTCATCATCTGGGAAGTTTGAATGCCTGGAGTTTATTCCACACAGATTTTCTCATTCCTCCCAGGAACAAGGCACAGGATGAGAGGAATCGGCCTCAAGTTGTGCCGGGGGAGGTTTAGATTGGATATTGGGGAAAAAGTCATGGAATGGGGTGTAAAGCATTGGAGCAGGCTGTCCATGGAAGGGGTGGAGTCAGCATCCCTGGAAAAACACGTGGATGTGGCACTGGGGACACGGTCAGTGCTGGACATGGAGGTGGTGCTGCTTGAGGCTTGGAGCTGCTGATCCTAAAGGTCTCTCCCAGCCTTAATGATGCTGTGATTCCATGATTTTGCGATTTCCCAAGCAAAATTCACCAAAATCCACTTCTAAATCCCACTTTTAAACACTTGTGGCCAAGCTGCTCCCTCAGTTTCCCCGGTTCCTCATGGTCCATCTCCACCTGGCCCTGGGGAGGGCTCCGATGCCTGTGCACCTTTCCTTATGTGTTCTCAGTACCTACATCTGGAATATTTCCAGGCTTTTTGTGGCAATTCCCTGCTGGAATATTTGGAACAGAGGCCTGGATAACACTGGGAATGTCACTGGAATGAAGCAGAGGATTGGGAATGCGGGATTGTCCTGTGCTGCTGCCTCAGCCACGTTCTCACCCCGACTGCAGCTCCAGAGGCTTTTTACCCATCACTGGAGGCTTTTTATCCATTAAAAAATCATGGAATTCTTTATTTGCTTGGACAGGCCACAGCCAGCTCCTCCCTGACCCTGTTTTTATTGGCAGTGGCACTGAGCTGCTCTCGAGGATTTTTGGCTGTGGATTTATTCCTTTAATTAAGCCATAATGGCCAAAGCTTTCTGGGAATTCTGACAACTGAGCAAATCCCGCTCTTTCCCAGCTCCCAGGCATGAGGCACTGGCAAAGCTGGAGTCGTTGAACAGGGAATGTTGTGAGTTTTGCCTGGAATTCCTTAGGGGGAAAATAGCTGTAAATAAATCCACCTTATAAACCTGATCCCGGTTCATCCGAGGGAGCTGAGAAGGGGGAGATGATCTGAGACACAAAGAAATCAAAATAACGGGAATGAAACTGGAATTATATTCTGTCAATCAACTGAGAGGCTGGAAAAGCAGGAGGAAAACACAAAACCTTGGGTTAATGGTGGAATTTTCTGTTCCCCAGCCATTTTGAGGCCAATATCAGAGAAATTTGTTGACTCATGAAGATGATTTCTGTCGTTTTGTGGCAAGGAAGAGGAGGGTGCTCCAAGGCTAAACATTCCTTTTTGTCCCTTTTTGGGGCAGTTTTCCGTGGGAATCCATGGCAGGATGCCAAAATGGCCTGGCAAAGTGGGTGCCTGGATTAGATCCATGGGATTGTTTGGGAGTACCAAGAAGTGACAGAGCAATATTTTGGGGGTTTTTGTATTTGTCGTTGTATTAAAAAATCGTGGAATTGTTTGGGTTGGAAAAGCTTCTGAGGTCATCAAACCCACCCATTCCCCAAGGCCACCACTGATCCATGTCCCCAAGTGCCACATGCACATGGATTTTAAATTCCTCCAGGAATGGAGACTCCACCCCTGCCCTGGGCTGGAAAACCCTTTCCATGAAGGAATTCCCCCTGTTCCATCTCTTTATTAGCACAAAGCCTTTTCTCATCAGGATATATGAAATTTTCGGAAATTTTTCCATTGGCTTCTCCTTTCTCTGGAGTCACCCCGGAGGTCTCTGCCCATGAGGAGTAAATTGAATTTTTGGGTAATATATTACAAATGTCTCCTCCTTGAATGAATTTGTATTAGATGAATCTATAGCTGTGAAATGAGGAAATAATCACAATTAATACAGATTGCTCTGCCATATGGGATTACTCACTCTGGATATATAGAAGGCATTTCAGTGTTCTCTGGGAATAAATCAGGCACAATCCCAAGTTGCTAAGCAAGTTCCCTTCTTACATCACGCCCTGGTGGCTTATGTAATTTGATGATAAAAGTATAAATGACATAAATTTATAATGAATTTATAAATATCAGTTTATTCTCAGTCACTAGGAGGGAACAGCAGAAATACCTGTAAGAAAAGGGGGCATTGCAGCGTGGTAAGAAATGGTAATTTTTGGCAGATAAATTGTGTTTTGTGGGGGATTTAATATGGAAAAAACTGTTCCAAATCCGGTTTAGGACAAATGGAAAGGGAAAAGCTCCAGGTTTGCTGTTGTTCCCAACTCCTTCACGCGTGTTCTGAATGCAAAAAATCTTCCTGTGCCAGGGAACACCTTGTAAAGCTCAGCTCAAACAGAACCGGGGCCTGGCTGACGTAGGGGATTAATTCAGGGTGAGCTGATGAGCATCCAGCCACTCCCAGCTCCCAGGGAATGGTTCCTAAAGATGGAATTGAGTTTTTGGGACTGATCTGAGAAATGTTCTGGGCCTTCTTGGCCTTGTTGAGATACTGGGTGTTTTAATGCTGGAAAACTTATGGGATCATAAGGAGAGGCTGCCTTCCCAAAAATTCCCCTAAATCTCGGGCAGTGGAGATCCAAACTGTGTAATTTTGAATTATTAAATACAGAAAAACCTTATCTCCCAACAGGAATCTAAAAACAGTGGTTTGTTATTAATTTTTTTTGCCTCTCAAACATGGGGAGTTTGTCATATAAACCTGTAATTAGTGATGGATTCCTGCTTCTCATGTAGCAGGAAACTTTCAGGGAAGGAGGAGGAAAATCCTAAACATGTAATTTCAAGTTTTCTGTCGCGGAGCCATCCTCCAGGAGCTCAGCCTGGGAGGCAGCAGGTGCAAAGGCAGGTGGCTCTGGGGGGTTTTTCCTTAAAAATTAACCAGCTGAGCACCATGGAACCTTCTGCTTTTGGGCTGGAAAGATTTTCCTGGGGTTTGCTCAGCCTTCTGTTAAAAAGAGATTGTTAAGGGAGGGTTGAAGATTTTATTGTATGGAATCCCAGACTGGTTTGGGTTGGAAGGGATTTTAAGGATCTTCTCATCTCATGCTGTGGGCAGGGACACCTCCCGCTATCCCAGGGTGCTCCAAGCCCCGTCCAGCCTGGCCTTGGACACTGCCAGGGATGGGACATCCACGTTATCTCTGGGAAACATCCTCAGCCTCTCGTCACAGGTGAGGAGATGATGCTCCCAGGTGTTTCTCTGCTGTTCCTGTTGAACCCTGGGATGGGTTTGTGTGTTCTGGAAGGGGGGCTTTGCTTTCCTGCCTTGCAGGGGGATGTGGCTGATCCAGTGCAGCTCAAATTCCAGGGGTGAATTCCTGGTTTTCAGGTGAAATCACCGTTTTAACCCCCAGAGTTTGGTGTGATGGTTAAAATGCCAGTCAGGTGTTTAAGTCGAGCCTAGCAGCAGATTTGCTGCTACTCTGAGGCAGCTAAAGTAAAACTGGGACTAGGATGGAGTGGGATTAGCTAAGACTGATCTGTCCCTGATGGCATTAGTGGCAGTTGCCAGTGGGACGGACAGAGGGCATCTCTTGGATGTGGCGGAAAGGAAATAAGGGAAAAATGAATTCTGTTTTGTGTCGTTTCCTCTTGTGTCAGTCCCTTCCCTGCTCCTCTCTTTTCTTTCCCTTTTCCTCCACTCCTGTTGTGTCTCCAGAGCTGCTCCATCCCTGCAGAGGTTTCAGTTCTGTGCCACAAGCACATCCTTCCCTACAGCTTTGGATTTCCTTGGAATCTTTTCCAGCTTTTGGCAGTGCCGCTCCCAGCTCTCCTTTCCACATCACTGCCACCTTCTCAGCTCTCTCCTGGCAGCCACTGCTCGCACTCAAAGCCTTGCCTGTCGTTCCCTATCCTTACATTTTAATCCCCTTGCAGTTCCCCGTTAAAGCCCCGTTCCCTGGCATCCCTTTCCTGGCTGCTTCCCTTCTCCAGCTTGCAGTTCACTGATGTTCTCCTTGTCTCGCTCCAGACATTTCTCTCTTTGATTCTTTTTCTTCCCCCCTCACATCTCTGCCTGTCTCCCGTTCCCGGGGTTGCTCTGATTTATTCCCGGTGCTGGCTCATCCTGGCACTTGCAGCTGCTGCCTCAGGGGCTGAGCTGAGGATCACATCCCTGTCAGTCCTGTGACATTTCCACCGCTAATGTATTCCGTCCTCTGCTGCCGTCTGTGTCACTGAGTTATTTTCCAGTACAAATGACTGTTCCCGTGTTCTCCACTCTCTCATTCCCTCTTTCTTCTCTCCAGTCGCTGTGTGGCTTTAGTCCAAGAGAAAGTTGTTGTTTTATAGGGTTTTTTCCTGCCTTAGCTTGGTTTGCCCTTCCCCTTGTCCTCAAAATCTCCTTCTTCCACCCTTTCCCAAAGCCAGACATTCCTCTTTTCCTTTTTATTTCCTAACGGGAATGTGCTTTGGCTGATTTCCCTCCTCTTTAGGCTCACATTCATCTCTCCCAGAGCTAATGGAGCTGATTGGCTCCTGGAGTTTCTCTCCTGGAACTCCATCGTGGATCCTTTCCCAACCCATTTGGCAGAAACCCACATTAAGTAGGGACAGTGCCGTGAAATTCCATAAAGTCCTGGCCCGATAGTGGTTTTATTTCCCATCAAATGTGGTCTAATTTTAGTCTAAAAGGGATTTTAAGGGTTTGAATCCTTCCCTTGTGCATCCTCAGCTTTAGTAAATGTTCTGGAATTGCCCATCACTCCTGGCCTTTCCAATCCTGTGCCTGATTTAAGCCAAGGAATCTGATGTGGGTGAGGGACCCTCCAAGCCCTTCCAGGACTAATGAAGGAACGGCCCCTGTTGCTCCAGGAGCACATGGATATTCCATGGATTAAATCACAAATTATTGAACAGCAATTAAAACACCCAGAGAGAATCTGTGGTTTATATTTTATAAAGAATAATCTTAATTTTCAAATTGTTGCAAAGTTTGATAATGATTTTATTTTTCCTGGTAAAGAGGGAATTCTGTTAGGCAGGATTTTGGGAAAGGAGACTTTGTACTTGATTAGAAATGTTTTCCCTGGGTTTCCTGCCTTGGAAAAAGACGTCCAAGCAGCACTAGCAAAGCACAATCCCCTGAAATAATTTTTTAAATAACTTCTGTAATTAATTTGCTGTTGAGTTGGTGGGATCCATCTTTTTGGGATGCCTTTGGGATGGCTGGAACGATGACTGGAGCAACGGAGGGGAATTTCTGACTGTTTTTATCTAGATGTGCTCTGGCTAGTTACTGTGCCCCTGGCTGAAAGTGCTGTGAAAAGTCAACTGAAAGCTTTTCCTTTGCTGCTGGAGCGTGTAGGACACTTCACAATTCCCTTTTCCCTGGGGTTTTATTCCATCCTGGCTATCAGGACTTGGGAACAGGTAAATAATGGTGCTGCTATAAAAAAAAAGATGTGTTCTTGTTGCTTAGCAATTGCTCTCAGCACACTCCAGATCAGCTATTGTTGAGGAGTTGCAGGCTTGGAAATGTTGTTTCCCACCCTATCAGTTATTTTAATCAAATATATTAAAACTTCCAGCACTTCCAGACTCTTCAGTGAGTTTGGAAGCGTGGATGGAATCTCACCCAAGTGCACTTACACTGCTGAAAGTTTCCGTAATTGTCCTGTTTCTTACAAGTGGTCTCATTTTCCTGCCACGAACTTTCCTTCAATTATCTTTTCTTCCTCCTCAGCAATTCCTTCATATTTCTGATCCCTTTTCTGATGGAATTGTTATCTTGGACCGCAGACAATCATCTGTGCTGATGGACAGGGCATTGCAGTCCCGGGTGTTCCGGGGGTGTTCAGGGAACAGGGATTTGCCTGTGGACCATTTTCATTTGCAAACCTGGCCCTGCACTCCCAGGGTCAATCCAGGCTTGGGATGAACTGATGGAAAACAGCCCTGGGAGAAGGATTGGGGCTGCTGGTGGGTGAGAGACTGGACTGGATTCTGCCCCTCTGCCCCACTCAGGTGAGACCCCACCTGCAGAGCTGCCCCAGCCCTGGAGCACAGGGATGTGGAGCTGCTGGAAACAGCTCCAGGGGAGGCCCCGGAGCTGCTCCAGGGCTGGAGTCCCTCTGCTCTGGAGCCAGGCTGGGAGAGCTGGGGGTGCTCACCTGGAGAGGAGAAGGATCCAGGGAGAGCTCAGAGCCCCTTGCAGGGCCTAAAGGGGCTCCAGGAGAGCTGGAGAGGGACTGGGGACAAGAGATGGAGGGACAGGACACAGGGAATGGCTTCCCACTGCCAGGGGGCAGGGCTGGATGGGATATTGGGAAGGAATTGTTCCCTGGGAGGGTGGGCAGGCCCTGGCACAGGGTGCCCAGAGCAGCTGTGGCTGCCCCTGGATCCCTGGCAGTGTCCAAGGCCAGGCTGGACATTGGGGCTTGGAGCAGCCTGGGACAGTGGGAGGTGTCCCTGCCATGGCAGGGGTGGCACTGGATGGGCTTTAAGGTCCCCCCCACCCAAACCATTCCAGGATTCCATGAACCCCCCAGAAGCTCTGATGCCCCGGGTGCTCTCTGCCATCTCTCCTGTTGCTGGTGGTAACCTCAGCAAACACAGCAAAATTCCTTTGTGGGAATTCCTGCCAGGATTTTCAGATCCCCGGATTTCCTGCCAGTCAGTTCCAGTGTCTGCTTCTCACCTCCTCTTGGCTCATCCTGGAGTAAAGCAGCGTGTCTGGCCAGAATTCCAGGCTGTAAATCCATGGAGACTACAGAGATGTTGGCTGCAGGGTCAGTCCTGTGTGTGTGGAACACCAGGAGTTGGCAGCGTGAGGAGTGGGAGCTGGAGCACCGGGAGAGCTGTGCTAGGACCTTTCCCAGGGAATTTTGTCAGGGAAACGTGGATCCATTGGCACCAGGAGCTACAAGATGTTGGAAAAAAGGAACCTCCTGTGCTCAGGGTCAGCGTTCAAAGTGCTCCAAGCAACCTCAGCTTGGAGAATCCCCTGCATTCCGGCTCCCTGGATGGGTGGCGCTTGGTATTCCCACTATTTCTGCTTTCCCAAGGGAATGGAGCCTTTCCTCCTCCCCCAGGCTCCTTCTCCCTTCTCATCAGCTCCATTTGCTGGCATTTCTGTGCCCGTCTCAGCACAGGACCTCCTCCAGGCTGTGGGGCTGCCAGTGCATTACCAATTGATGGATGTCCAGGTGATGGGAAGCACTCCCTTAATGGACACATTGGAAAACAGTTCTAGTGCTCTTAAAGGGTGGCTTCCCTCTGTTCCCTCGCCCTTTGAAAAGCTTTAGGAAAAGGCAGATGTATCCTCAGAAACCCTCTCCAATATCCCGTCAGAGTTAGAAAGTTCATTTTTATTTCTGTTTGGAATTCCATTTTTAAACTTCTGTTAGGAATTCCAGGTTTTATTTCTGTTTGGAATTCTGTTTTTTAATTTCTGTTAGACATTCCATTTTTAAATTTCTGTTGGGAATTCCAGGTTTTATTTCTGTTGGGAATTCCAGCTTCAAAACATTTGTGTGGGTTTGATTCCCCCTTCAGCTCCCAAGCTTCCCTTTGTCTCTCCCTGCCTGTCGGGAACAGATCCCAGCCTACCACATCGTAATTCCTAAAGCATCCAATATTCCCATTCTGCTGCTGCCCGAACCTGTCGGGATTGAATCCCACTGCAGTTCCCCTGCCCTTGAGTGAGGCCTGGGCAGATATTTTGGTTTATTTCAGTTTGTAATGCCTGGAATGGTGAATAGGGCAGGTTGGGTGGGATGTTCTGTAGGGGAGTTCTCTGTGATAAAGCTTTGCTGGAAGCTGAGGAAGGCACGCTGGTGTTCCTGTCCAGTGTTTTGGGATATTTGAGGGAAAACCCACTGGAAAGGACAGGGATTTGCTGTGGAATTGATGCCTGCACTGTGCAGTCAGAGCACTTTCCCCACATGCTCTCCCTGTCTCCTCCTGCTTCGAAAAGATTTCTTGTATTTGCATTTTTGGTCACCTATTTTTGACCAGTTTAAGAGGTGCTCTGCCCCTCCCTCAGGGATTTATTGTGCTCTTGCGCTGAGCTTCTGGTCTTTGACTTCTTTCCCTGAATGTTGCTTTGTATTCTTGGAAGAGCAGAACTTGCTTTTGTTGTGTTTACATCCAGAGCTGAAATTCCTGTTTTTTTTTGTTTTAGACACATAGAATCCTAAATCGGTTGGAATTAACTTCGCAGGGAGCTGCCAGCTCCCCATCCTTTGATCTGGCCGTGGTTTGACCCTTCGGCTCCGCATCCCAGGACAGCGGAGCCTGTCCACGGAGCGGGAATTCCTGCGTGCTTTGTTCCCGCAGAACAGTGTTCCTTGCCTTTGCTTTTGTTCCCTTTTAGCCTTTTGCTCACTCTTAGTGCTCTCCATCGCTCCCAGAGCCGGGGATCTCTCCGGGTGTGCCCGGGAGCAGCGTCGGGACGCTGAAATTCCCTGGGAATGCCGCCCGCTCCCCGCAGGGCAGGGCCGGGTCCGGCTGTCACGATAACCCCGGGCCAATGAGCGCGGCTTGGGTGGAGCCACGGCGGTGCGGGCAAAACTAATTCTCAATGAAAGCCTGGGCCGAGCCCGGGCGGAGCGGGGCGCGCAGCCTGCGCGGTCCCTGCGGCTCATTCCCGCGGCTCATTCCCGCAGCTCATTCCCGCAGCTCATTCCCGGGAAGCCGGCGCTTCTCCCGCTCGGGGAGGGCGGGATGCCGGAGCCGAGGGTGATGAATTTTTCATGAGCGGCCCCGCCGGCGCTGACACAACAACACCGGGAGCATCCTCGCAGGAAAGCCGGGCTGCGCGGGGCTTTGTGGCAGCGCTGCCGGATCGTCCTCCCGTTCATGCCGCTCCGGGCGGGATTTGCCTTTGGAGCGCAGCCCGGTGCGTGAGCGGGGGCAGCGCTGCCGCGGCTCGGGGGATGCGCTCCCGTGGCGAGCCCTGAGCGCTCGCAGCTCGCCCAGCGCCGCAGCGATGACGGCCAGGGAGCCTTCCCGGGAACTCGCCACTCCCGAGGCCGAGGTTTACATCAGGACTTTCAAAGAGCAGATGCACCTGGAGCTGGAGCTGCCCAAGCTGCCCGGGAACAGACCCACGTCGCCAAAGATTTCTCCTCGCAGCTCGCCCAGGAACTCTCCCTGCTTTTTCAGAAAGTTGCTGGTGAATAAAAGCATCCGCCAGCGCCGTCGCTTCACGGTGGCACACACATGGTAAGGTCTCCCGGGCGTCACCTGGGTTTAAACTGGGTTTAACACCAGTGTAGCTGTGGTTTGAAGTGGGGAGGACGAGCCGCGGGTCGCTCACGGGTTCTCCTGGCAGAGAATAGAGCAGAGAGGCAGCCAAGGGATGTTTAAGGCAGGGCCTGACCGTTGTCATTCAGCCGCTGTTCTCCGGGAGAAATCCAGCCCTTTATTCCTGAGAGCCGGAGAAATCCAGCCCTTTATTTCTGGGAACAAAGGCAGCAGCCGGCAACTTTCCCAGACACAGTGTGGTCGTGTGTGAGAGCCTGGGAATTCATTGCAGGACCTGGGAATTCATTTCAGAGCCCATCAGTTCATTTCAGAACTGATGAAATCATTTCAGAGCTCAGGAATTCATTTCAGAGCCCATGAATTCATCTCAGAGCCCAGCAGTTAATTTCAGAGCCCATGAACCCATTTCAGAGCCTGTGAATTCATCTTGGAACAGATTTCAGGACCCATGGATTCATTTCAGAGCCTATAAATTAATTTCAAAACCCAGGAATTCGTTTCAGAGCCCATCAATTCATTTCAGGACCCATGAATCCATTTCAGGACTCATTTCTGAGCCCATGAATTCATCTCAGGACCCATGAATCCATCTCAGAACACATCTCAGAACCCAGGA
The DNA here is from genome assembly GCA_014706295.1 of Lycocorax pyrrhopterus obiensis. NCBI lineage: Eukaryota > Metazoa > Chordata > Aves > Passeriformes > Paradisaeidae > Lycocorax > Lycocorax pyrrhopterus. Next base: position 1,533,583 of record JACSVZ010000013.1, on the reverse strand, counting down.
ATTCATCTCAGAGCCTTCAGGATGTGTTTCTTCCGTCACTCTCTTGGCACAGGGCGATTCGAGCAGGGCACTCTCGGAGTTAAATCCTGGCAAAGGCTTTGAGACAGTTTTTGCTGGCTACAAATCTCCCTCCTTTCCACCTTTTTTCCAAGGGAATCCTGGCTGAGAGTCTTCTTTTCCCTCCTCACAAATTTCTAACCCCAAATAGTCAATTTGGGTGCCAGTACAGCTGATTGGGGCTGCCCCTGAGGGTCGCTTATCCTCCTTAAACCATAAACAGCCATCAGAAGATAAAATGCAGGAAAATCCGTGAGGATCTCACTGGTTCATTTCCTAAATTTCCTCTGGATGTGCCTTGCATGATCCACCTTTTAAATCCCAAAAGTCTCTTTAAATATGCACCAGTTGAGTGTGGGAATTGAACCAGAAAACTTTGAGTAACGTGAATTTTTTTAATCCTATCCATTACTTTCCCATTCCTTCCGAATTCTGGAATTGTGCAGATTCCCTGCTTTTCTTGTTTTTTTTATTTAAATCCAAGCAGTAATAAGGACCTCAAGCTGGTTACGAGCTGTAGCAGCTCCAGAGTGTTCTTCAGGATTTTAATTGCTTGGAGTCACTGGTGTTTAGGGTTATTCACATTAATTCCCTGGAACATCTGTCATGGAGCTCATCTGATCCCAGCAGCCTATCCAGAGAAATGAGGGAGAGATGGTCCAGATGGGAATTAGAGGGGAGCAGGATGTGGCCAGGCTCAGCACTGAGCATCTGTGTTGTTTGGTGAAAAAAGGATTCGGATATTTCGTTTGGAGATGGAACTTGGGTTAACTTGTGAAGGAGGTGGGATCCCTCCGAATGGAAAAAAAGGGAAGGTTTTCAACTCAGTTTTTAGAAGTTTTTAATATCAGGTGATTTGGAATGGTTTTAAGCTTAGGTAAGAAAGAAACAATTGTAGAAATGGAGAAAATCACCTTTAAAAAGGTTCCAAGAATGTTGGAGTGTGAGCACACCCTCAGCACAAGCCACACACCAAGCCCAGCTGCCTTTGCAGTTTAAATTAAATGTCTCCCTGTGCTCCAGCATTTCCTTGGAGTGTCTGGAGGGTGTTCCACGTGTGCTGCGGGCAGGGGGCTCCAGCTGAGCCCTGGGGTTTGTGAGGAGCTGTGGGATTGGGGTGCAGGGCACGGAGCAGCCCCACCTGTGCTCAGGAAATGCTGCTTACATAAGGTGCCCTTTCGTGGGAGCTGGGGAGCCAGGAATTGCCTCGGGAATAAACGGGCACTAAATACCAAGCACACGGCAGTGCCAGGCCAGGGAATTAATCCATGCTGGATTTTATGGAATATACAACTTTCACAGCCTCCTAACCAGGGAACTTCCTCGCTTTGGGGTGGTAAATGAGCATTTCCCACCACGTTGATGCCGTCGTGTGAGGAATCTTCTGCTCCTTTTTCGTATATTCACTTTCCTGCCTCCCCTCATTCCTCTTTCCCTTTTAAAGAATTGCCTTTCCCAGGCCTTTTCCTGCTTTTATGACTGAGTACACGGCAGTTTCCTTCTCCTGCTGGTGCTGATGGAATCTGTGTCACCACAGGCTGCTCCCGGATCCAGTCAGCAGGTCTTGCCCAGAAAAGAAAAGGAAAGCAAATGCTGAGGGGTTTTTTTAAGAATGAGGCCATGATTCGAGTGTTTCCATGATCCACATGGCTCTTTTCCTCAGGGAGAGGCAGTTCCCACTGGCCACAATCCACATGTCACCACAGTGACCTCCCAACCCGTGTCAGCCTCATCCCTGCCTGCTCCAAACCCTGGATCTCGTCTCCAAATGCCTCATTCCCATAAAATAACAGCACAAAACCTCCGTAGCCTTTGGGATTTTCCTCCACCACATCCACCAGACTCATTCCTGTCTTGCATCTGTCAGTTTTGCCTCAGAGATCCCAGAATCCCGTATGTTCCTTCTTCCTTTGATAATTCATATTCCTTGGAGCATTTTGGGGGGATTTTTGGGGGAAAGGGCAGGCAGAAGCCATGGAAATTTTGGGCATGGAGAGTTTCCTTTGGAGTGACTGGAGAGGGAGCAGCATCTCCTGAAGATGGTCCTCAACTCTTTCTCCTGCCAGCCAAATCCCAGCATATTCCCATTCCACATCCCACAGTCTCCTCTCTCTCACCCCATCCATATCTTGAGGATTCCAAAGGAATAGTTTTAAAAATATCTTTGGTTTTTACACCTCTTCCATCTTATTTTTGCCAAGCAAGAGCTTTAAATCCTCCGTTTTACACCCATAGCAAGCTCCTTCCCAGCAATGTCTTGGAAGATCCCAAAATTCAGCATTTCCCAAGTGCACTCTGCAGTTCATAACACTGATTCCTTTGTTTTGCTGGATTTATCCTCAAAATTATAAATAGCTCCTCAAGGCCAGGTTGGACAGGCTTGGAGCGACCTGGGATAGTGGGAGGTGTCCCTGCCCATGGGAATGGGATGAGCTTTGAGGTCCCTTTGAACCCAAACCCTGCTGGGATCCTGGGAATATTTATCCAGCCTAAATCACTTACTCAGTTTTTCATTTTCAGCCAGGCTCTGCTGGGCTTTTAAAGAAGGGATTTCTACAATATTATGTTGATTGTCTTTTCTCAATTAAAGCTTTTTGGGGTTTTTTCCCAAATTAATTCACATGTAGCTTTGTTAATTTAATAATTTCCTCGTTGATGAAGAAAATACAGGACAGAACAGAAATTAAATATTAGGAAATTTTGCTCTGCTTTTCCTCGTGGTTATCCCTCAGTGCAGTAAAACACAGCCAGGAATTTGCTTTTTAAAATCTAATATCAACTATCAATCATTTTATTTTGTATCTGTCATTTTTTTGGAAAACATGCTCTGTTTTCATGGCACAACAATCTCCCGTGGTGGGGTTCAGGGAGTTCAATAAGATGCCACAATCCAGTTGAGATTTTTCCAAGCCTGGTGAGTAACAACGGAGCTCTTGAATTCCTGGAAGCTGCAAAATTTAATGGAGGTGATGGAAATGATCAGATTATCATGTTGGGTTTTATGGTCGTGGAGCCAAATATGAGAGAATTCAGTGGAATGTGCTTCAGAAAGATGGAATTTTGGAGAGTGTTTACTTGGAATTGCTGAGGAGAACGGGAACTGATAAGATCCGTGGATTTCTCTGGTGGTTTGGTCATAGTGGAGGAGCTGAGGAGCTCCTGGTGGCTCCCTGGAGTTGATAAGATCCATGGATTTCTCCGGTGGTTTGGTGGTGCTGGAGGAGCTCGGGTGCTCCTGGTGGCTCCCTGGAGTTGATAAGATCCATGGATTTCTCCGGTGGTTTGGTGGTGCTGGAGGAGCTCGGGAGCTCCTGGTGGCTCCCTGTGCCACCCCCTGCGTGTCCCTCTCTGCCGAGGTGGCCCTGCCCTGTGCCGGCATTCCAGGATCCCAAGTCCGAGCTCTCCTGGCCACCTCCTCCCAGGATTTGGCCTGGAGGAGCTGATTCCCCTTTGGAGACAAACCCCGTGTCTGTCTCTAGCGCTGGGTGATGCCGATCTCAGAGGTCTTTTCCAGCCTCGGCGATTCCAGGATTCTTCAGGATGTGCTGTTGGAGCCGTTTCCACTCCGCTCCATATTTAGCAGGATGCATTCCCTATCCCAGTGTTGGAAACACCCTTGGCTGTGCTGTGATGAGCTGCTCTGCTTGTGTTTCTCACCCTCTGTTGATGTGATTTCAAGCTTCTTTTCCCAGTTTGGAAAAAACAGGACGATTCCCGTGCTTCCCGCAGTTTCTCTTCCAGCCTGGGGCTAGGATTGGACACGCTGTGTTGCTCAGTTCTCCACTGAAAGTTGCAGGAGAAACAAGCTGAAGGGAACGGGGAAAAGGATGGGGGGGAAAGCAGAAGGTTCCTCACTTTTTCTCAGCTGAGTATGTTCTCCCATCTGTCTCCATCTCCAAGGAGAATGCCTCAGCACTTGGAGGAGGGATTGCAAAGGACACGGAGGTGAGGAGGAGACAGAAACAAGCCCACACAACAAACACAGAACCAGCTGTGCCATCCCTGCATCTGCTCTCTCCAGGGAAATTGGCTCCCAGCCCTGGCTAAACCCATGGAAAACAGAAAGGAGCAACTTCCTTCATTCCCCGGCCACATATGCGGGAAAAGATGGTGTTAAAAGAGTGCCCAGCTGTTCGAAATTCCAGCAAATACAACAGGTCCTTGAATTAATGATAACTGGAGTTTGATGGATTCAGGCATCCCCTGGGAAGGGGAGAGGGGAAGGGAGGAGATCCCTTCTCAGAGAAGTTATTCCTGGAGGTTTTGATCCCTTTAAATAAGTTTTTAAATGTTTGCAGTGTCCTGATCTCTGAGGAATAAACATTCCCAGAGGATCTGTGGTGGCTGAGGCCTGCCTGGAGAATCCCTGACCTCCAACCCTCACCTGTGGGCTTAACTGAAATGAAATTTCCTGTGGCAAAACGGTTTCTCCGGGAGGTTTTCCTGTTGGATTTGGCTTTGTTGGAAGTGTTGCTGTGTGGGACTTCCCTGGTGGCAGCATCCCCGCGTTTGGGCTGTCTGTTTTTGGGATGTACTCTTGGCTTCTCCCGGGCTCCGCTTGCTTGCCAGGACAGACTGTGGCAGACACATTCCTGGTTTATCATAATTTATGCGCTGCGGGTTGGCTTCACTGCAGATCTTGACACCCCCTGATCCCTTTTTGGGTTTTTTTTAGTCTTTTCCAGCTTTTTTGGTTCTGACTAATCCCAGGGTTTTACTTGTGTTGTCTGGCGTCGCCTCATGGGTTCCACAGGGATCAGGGGATCGTGGACTCGTAAACCCAGGATGGTTTGGGATGAGAGGGACCTTAAAAATCCTCCCATCCCACCCCCTGCCGTGGGCAGGGACACCTTCCACCGTCCCAGGTTGCTCCAAGCCGTGTCTCCACCACTGCCCTGGGCAGCCTGTTCCGATGGATCACAGCCCTTTCCATGAAAAAATTCCCCGGATATCCAATCCAAACCTCCCCTGGCCCAGCCTGAGGCCGTTCCCTCTCCTCCTGTCCCTGTTCCCTGGGAGCAGAGCCCGACCCCCCCCCGGCTGCCCCCTCCTGTCAGGGAGTTGTGCAGAGCCACAAGGTCCCCCCTGAGCCTCCTTTGCTCCTCCTTTTTTTTTTCCTAGGATTTTCTGTTTATTCTTGAAATGTTTTGTGCTGCAGCTCCGTTTCCAAAAGCTTTAACGAGCCCTGCAGGTAAAAACTGCAGAGTGATGGACAACTTCATTAGGTGGAAGTTTCCTTCCCTAACAATAACAGGAAATTAGCTTTTCCATGTTATTGGATTCGTTATTCCTGAGCTAATTGGAGAAGCTGAGCCCGGTGTATTTCAGAGCTCATCCTGCAAAAACGAGGTTTGAGGGAACTCAGCAACGTTCAAAGACATCCAGGCCTTGTAGGTTCAAGGGTGTTTTCAGATCTCTGTTCCTTAAAAAACCTTTGGAAGTCAAATTCTGGGTTATTGATTGGAGCTGTTAATGCACCAAGCCTTGGGAACATGGACAACGCTCCCTGGGACAGGCTGGAATTCCGGGGTGTCTGCAGGGCCAGGAGTTGGACTGGATGATCCTTGTGGGTCCCTTCCAGCTCAGGAATTTATCCTGCTTGGATAAACAATCCTCTTTCTTACCTAAGGGTTATTTTATTTTGTATTTTTTCTGAGGAAGGTGGAAAAAGAATGGAAAACTTTCAAGTATGAAATGTGGGATTTCGGGAAGGGGTTGACAAGGAGCACAGGACAAAGCAAAGAGAGAAAGGGAGAAGGGCAAGTAAATCCAGGTCCTGGTGCTGTTCATACATCCTAAAACTTTGGGAAAATAAGCAAAATTCATAGCATGAGACACTGGTGTTCCTCATCCTGCCTTATCTTCCAAACCTGGCATTTTGTCCTGGAATTGCTGGTGGGTGCTGGACAGCGTTTTGTACGTGAGCATTTCCTCAGTGGCTGACTGAAGGAGGAGAGTTTTGAAAGCAAATGGTAATTACAGAGCTGGGGTCGCTATAAATTAATGATGGCAAGAGCTGAGTATCCGGCTGTTTCCCAAAGCCCTCTCTTGTCCTCAGGGAATGTGTCCTTTTAAATCGGGATTGTCGGACCGGCTCCTCCTAACGAGCTGTTCCGTGGAGCTGCTGGAGGTCAGGGCTGGGACAGGAGGACAAATGGCCCTGGTGTCGTCCCCCTATGGATTGAGCTGCTGCCAGCTGGTGCTGGGCTCGGTGTTCCCTTTTCCAGGAGTTTCCCGTTGGATTAAACCCCCGGATCCGTTTGTAAACACGCTCATGGAGAGGTCACAGCGTGCTCATAAATTAGGACTTTGGGTTTGATACCATTTGATATCAATTTCATCTGGAGCCTCCTTCGGCTCCACAGGAGATGGATAAAAGCAGCAAATGGGTTTCTGAGGCAGAGCCAGGGACAGCATTTATGGATTTGGTTTTCCTCTCAAAGACCGCTGGGAACAAGGGAGGAATTATATCCTCACCACAAAAAAATCCCACAAAAAACCTCAGACAACTCCATTGTCGTGTAACCGATACTGGGCAGACAAAGATCCATCAATATTGAGAGGAATCCATGAGGAACAATCCTGCTGTCTCAGTAGATGTCTCCACCATCCTGCTGGTACTGAGATCCAGGTGATCCCGCTGGGATAAGGGCAAAGAAGAAACCAGAGGGAGGAGGTGGGATGGGATGGGATGGGATGGGATGGGATGGGATGGGATGGGATGGGGAAGGAGACACTGGAACATGCACATGGAATGAGAATTGGGGTGATGGGGAGCCTCCACTCTGTACAAACCAAACCTGGAAGGGTTTCCCTGGAGCACAACGTCTTGGCAAACTCCAGTCTGGGATCCAGACTCAGCTGCTGCCCTTTTTCCAGCTTTTTCTTCCCTGTAAACATCAGGTTCTCTTCTCCCACCCTGCCTCCAGCAACGCCTTCCCAAGTCACCCAGACTCAGACTTTGCTCTGGTTTTTCAAGCAGAGGTTGATGGAAATCTGCTCAAGCTGCCTCCAGAAGGAAGGAGAAAAATCCTGAAATGTCAGCCTTTGCTATTTTTACAGCCTTTCCCAGGAAGCAGCTCTGGCTTTGCCGTCTGCATCCGCGATCGGGATCCGCCGGAGCCGATTATCCCTGTTTGTCTTGGCCTTGTCAGTTGTTGTTCTACAGGGAAAAAGCTGTTGTAGCAACTTGTAAATGCCTTCGGTCGGTCAGCCCGGGGTGAACGGAATGGGAATAACCCTCAGCCGTGCTTGGAATGCATTGGGAGCTTTGGGGAATAGCCTTGAAGCTTTGGATTGGGATGTCATGGATTTGAATTCTGTAAATTACAGAATCCTGGAATGGTTTGGGTTCAGAGGGACCTTAAAGCTCATTCCATGGGCAGGGACACCTTCCACTATCCCAGGCTGTCCATCCAGCCTATCCTTGAACAATTCCGTGGGGAGTCCACACCCCTGGGATTCCTTGACAACAACAACCGGGTCTCCAGGGAAGGTTAAGGAAAAACGTCGGGGCTCCGTGGGATGGAAATCTCTCCTGAGGGGTTGTTTTGTGGTGTTTGTATTGTTGGGAATTCACATGTTCCCACTAACAACCTTTGACAGGGCCCTCCCTCCCTTTGGAGGGAACTCGCTCGGAATCGCCTCCAGCTGGGCTTGAGAAACGGGTTTGGGCTTAATGCTGGGCCCAAATAAGCTCGATTTCATTAAAAGGATTTAAATTGATGTTAATCACAAAGCAAAGCTTGAAAAATACTGTGAATTAAGCCCGTGGGTCTATTGTGTAAGAATAGATGGGAAAATGAGGAATTCTGCCCGTGGGCGGGGCTGACAATTGGATTGTCGGAGAATTCCTGTCAGGCCTGGTTTGGATCCCTCACTGCCCATCACCTCTGTCACTGGACACCATTCACCCTCAAATACCTCTCACACCCAAATTTCACACCAGGTTCTTTACATTTTGCTGTTAATTAACTTATTTTCCCTTATTATTTAAATCTCAAAAGCACAATTAAATGGAAAACCAGGATTTCCTTCAGTGCTGGTGGGTGGGAGAGGAACATCAATGGTGGGACTTGATCTCAGAGGTCTTTTCCAGCATTTATGGTTCTGTGGTTTTAAGGAGCAGGAAATAATCAAGCCCAGTAATTAGAGCTGCTTTGTTAATGGTGTAAATAATGGGGATGGAAGCAAGCTCAGAAATATTTGGGGTTGATGTTTTAAATACTCATTTAGAGTTTTTATGCGATATGAGGTGAATATTCACAGAGCTCGAAGAGATGGAATTTATGAGTTAAAATTTACAAAACCAGTGACTGGACAGTAAAAACTGGTGTCAGCTGGGCCCCCAAACTGGGGGCAACTGGAGAGGTCAAGCTGGAGATTCAAATCTCAGGCATTTCGTTGTCTCTTGGTTGGGTTTTGTATTTATTCAGTGCTTCCCACTGTATTTTAGTGTTAAAAATCTAATTTTCAAGTTGTTCAGGATAAACTGCTCTCCTAAGCCAGGTCTTGGCTTATTTCTGATTTCTCTTAATGAAGGCAAAGAGAAAGAAATTCGAATTATTTCAAGGCTTCAGAGAAAACATTCGCTGTGCAATCAGCACCTGGCATTGGTTCATTCAGGTGTCCTGCGGTGGGAAGCGATCCCTTGGGGAAGCAGCAATTTGGGAATGAGTGGCAGCAGCCGTTGTCACATCCCAGTTCCCTCCTTGGGAAGGGAATGGTCCCGGGGAGCAGTGACACAAACCGGGAATGGCACTGCCTGAGGCAGATCAGCCGCTGTCGGGTGGATTTGATTTTGCAAAGATAACAAGCTGAGCTCCATTTCTGCTTTTGCTTCCATTCTTGGCTCAAGGAAAGGGAAGAGAAGAAAGTGAAGCAGATTATTAAATGTGCCTTTTAGCCTGGGATCACTCCAGGCAAAAGTAGGGATGCCTCAAGGAATCTTTGGGAAAAAAAATGCGGTGTTTAGAGAGAAAAACAGAATATTTAATGTGGTTTTGTTTAGTTGAAAACGACTGGGGGCTTGGGGAGAGCATTTGGCTAAATAGCTAATGAATAATTCAGGGTCAGTAATTTAGGAACTCTGTCACAGAGATGAAAATCCAGTGGGTTTGGCTGTAAACAAAGAGAATAAACACCCAGCATTTAACTAAACAACAAATTCAGGGGTTGAAGCCTGTGGACCTTTGAAGGGCACCAGCTCTTGGCTGAGAGAGGCACAATTTAATTAGCATGGATTTTTTTATTAGTCAATATTAAAATCTCTCCCCAGAAGCTGTAATTCTAATTCCGTAATATTCTGTTCCTAAAGCACCAGGATTTATGGGGAGAGAAGTTTGGATCCAAGCACACAGGGGGACTTCAGGAGCTCCATCTTTATCCCATAATTCCATGGATATTTGTTGAACCAAATATCTGAGGCTGCTGTCCCTCTGCCAGGCCTGATACGGAGCTGGAAAACAAAGGGGAGGATGTTCCCTGGTGAGCTCGAAGCCTTAATTAACACGACTTAACAAATACAATTACCACAGAGAAAGGTTAAAAAGAGATGGGAGAGATAAAAGCAAATCTCCGAGAGGGACAAGAATGAAAGCAGGGATATCAGTGTTCAATCCTGGGAACGGCACACACGGATCCAGATGCTTTTCCCAGCTCCAAGTGCCCCATTTTCATCCTGGATCCCTTGATCTGCATTTGCAGGATTGAAATGCTGCATTTCAAAGGCAAAGGGAGAATTCCTGAGACTTCAAGAACAGAGGATTGTAACGTATGTCACCTTTCCAGGCAGACACAGTTCGGAGGCATTTGGGATTTACAGGAATGCAGAAATCTCCAGAAAGTGTTTGTTGTACTTGGAAATAACCCTTTAGTTCCCATTCCCGTGTGATCCCAGTGCAGGGAATTCCTGATGGTCCCATTATCTGATGGTCCCATTGACAAATGACCCCCTCATTTCCCATTCCAGTGTGATCCCACGGTAGGGAATTTCCTGATATTCCCACTTACCATCCCCCTGGGTTGGGAATCTGTAGCTTGTAAGAGTTGAGTGGATGCTCCTGCTCCAAGGGAGAACTGCTCCCAAAATCCCAGCTGATTATACCTGAGACAAAAAACCCGCAGTGATCAGTCAGAGTTTCAGAGCTGGCCCTTCAGTGGCATTGTTTTGGGACAGACTTCTCCCTGAAATCCCTTTTTCCTTGATTTTTGCTGCTCCACTGGTGGGTTTGGCTATAATTTTATTGATTTGTTTATTTAGAAGAGGCAGCAGGGATGAGTTGGGGTTTTTTCTGAGGATCTGCTCTTCCGTGGGGCTTTCCTGTGGATCTGGGAGCTGGGCTGGGAGGATTTCGTGGTGCTGGCAAATCGATCTGTGCAGCTCCGTGCTCTGAATTAAATGGATGTGAGAACTGTGCCTGCTTTTGTCACCGATAATTCCTGCCTCGAGCAGGATATTCAAGAGGACAAATGAATTCAAACCAAAAGCACCACCAACCACACCTTTTTATTTGACTTCCTTATTGTTCAATTAATTGTTGACAGAGATTCTTTGGGTAGATTGGGTTGGGGCTGCACTTTAAATGAAGCTTTTGTGGGTTTACTTTGCATGCAGGGAAGATCCTGCCCAATTTGGAAAAGGTCACCACCATTAATCATTTCAGGAAGGCAAGAAAATATTCTAGTACTGACTCAGCTGAAAGGAATAACCAAGATGAAAAGCTTCTTAGTGCTTAATAAGTGTGATCCTGATTAATTCATGTTTTGCTCACAAAGGTTCGATTATCGAGCTGAAAAATATAATTTTTTGGGGGGTGTTATTTGGTTTTAGGGTTTTTGGCTCGCTGCCACAATGAAAAAATGGGAGATTGATGAGTGCACACCAGAAGGAATAACAGGGACCTGATGCAGCCATTCCTGCTCTGGAATTGTCACAAATGTATTTTCCAGGATGAAAAACTGTCACAGATCTCATAGGAACGAGATCCTGTTTTCGTTCTCAGGCTGCTTTATTTGTCAGCATTTTTAGTCATCCTTTCAGCACCGCCACCAAGTGATTTTTGGAAATGATCCATCGGATTTCCATGCAGCCTGAAATTTATGTTAAATAGGAAGTATGGATATAATACAAATAGAGAATTGACCATCTTTGGAGGAACTCAGAGTTACTTGTTCTCGTTTTCCTTCCCCTCATCCCAAAGTCTGTCATTCCTGGCTAAACACTGAAGGATTTATCTAATAATATTCATTTATTGTATTTTTTAATACCTAGCCTGTGTTTAAATATATTTGCAATACACCAAATTACCAGGACTATTCGTATTTAGTAAATACTGTGGTCTAGGAGGTTTTTTTAATAATCCATACTTCTATTCTGTATTCCATTCCATTATTTCTGGTAATACTTTTATCTTCTACCACTCTAATATGATTTTTTTCTTTTTTTGCATTAATACCTGCAAACAAATGTTGACAATCAGCATAACTACTTTAGCTAAAAGAGAGCTGTTTTCTTATCTAAATCCTTCTATATTCTAATCCTATGGGCTTTTTATGCTGGTTTTTAATTTCCTTTCAAAGCCATCTGGTTTCTCCCACACATTTCAGGTGTGAGCATTGAGTGTCCCTGCCTGGAGTATCCCTATTGTGCTAATTTTTCCTGGTAAACAAGGGAATTTTGAATGCTTCAGACACATGATCCGAAGAATCCAATTTCATCCGAGTGTCCTGCTGCTCTTGCATCTCTCTAATGCATTTTCCTGCAGACAATTTATTTAGCTGAGGATTTAATCAGCTGTAACATCTATTTTTGGTCGTGCTTTTGCCAAGCTGGGCCTTGTAGGGAGTGGATGAATTTGCACTCAAGCTGAGGTGAAAAATGTCACGTTTCTAATCTTGCATTCAGTTTTTAGAACAATGGGGTGCATCTTTGTATTTTTCAATATTTTTAAGGCCCTGGCTCGAGCTTCTAAAGCATTTTCCCTCGTTGCACTGCTCTAATCCTTCGCTGAACCGCTTTTGATTGGTGTGACATGTGTGGGCCTCCCGCCGCTATCCTTGGATTTGCGTTCCCTGCGCGGGATTAATCTGCAGGCCATCAAGCTGAAGTCTCCTGAGGACAGAGCAGGAGGAATTGTCTGTGCTGGGTGTTTGCGAGTTCCGGGGGCTTCACCAGCATCCAGGCAGTGGCTGTTCTGCCTCTGCAGCGGCCCCTTTGCAGTGCGGGCAGGCAGGGCCGGCGCTGTCCCGGTGCAGCCGTGGCACTGCTCTGCGCTGGCACGGGACAGCAGCAGGCCTGGAAGCCGCTCTTGGCTCCCGTGGGATTTCATCCCACAGCCTGAGGTGATGCCTTAGGTTTTAACTTTTATATTTTTTAAACTCTGTACTGCTTAGTGTGCAACTTTGAAGCTTCTTTAGTCTGTTACTTTCTGCTCTCTCATGCTCGTTAGACACAACAAAGCCTCTCCGACTGCTCTGCAAGGACACCTGGACCATCCTGAGCCCAAGGGGTGTAAACCAAGGAGTCTCTGAAGGGGGGGTAGCTAAGGGGAATTACATCATTTAACTGGGGTTTTAATTAGAGAATTGACCCTGATATGCAAATGAACCAAACTTATAAAAGTGTGGAAAACTCGTGACCTGTTGTCCATCTTGGGGTCCCTCTTGGCCATGGCCTCCGGCTCCCCAGGGTGTACCTTGAAGGCCCTTCAAATAAATACCTACTTTTGTTCCTTTACTCTGTCCAGTCTCTGTGTCTAAGAGGCCTGATAAGGCATCAGAGGCATCGCCGCTGAGCTGGGTCATCCCTCAGGTCCAGGCTTGGATATTTGGGTGGATATTTGGGAACTGGGAGCAAGACCAGTGGTCACTGGATGTGCGTGAGGAGCAGCTCCAGAGGAGTTTGTGTCCAGAGGGACGGAGGGAGAGGAGATGGAGAGGGAGAGGGAGAGGGAGGCTGGTGCAGAGGGAAGGAGCCACATGTTAGATTGGATTTAAGTTAGGAGGGAACGATTTTAAACTGCCAGAGGGCAGGGCTGGGTGGGACACTGGGAAGGAATTCCTGGCTGGGAGGGTGGGGAGGCCCTGGCACAGGGATGGAGGGACAGGACACAGGGAATGGCTTCCCACTGCCAGAGGGCAGGGATGGACGGGATATTGGGAAGGAATTGTTCCCTGGGAGGGTGGGCAGGCCCTGGCACAGGGTGCCCAGAGCAGCTGTGGCTGCCCCTGGATCCCTGGCAGTGCCCAAGGCCAGGCTGGACATTGGGGCTTGGAGCAGCCTGGGACAGTGGGAGGTGTCCCTGCCATGGCAGGGGTGGCACTGGATGGGCTTTAAGGTCCTTCCAGCCCACCCCTTGGTGTGCTGCCAGCTCAGGGGTGCAGAGGAGCTGTGCCAGGCTGTCCCTCTGCAGAGCTTGGCATGGGAATCATTAAATCACAGACTCATGGAATGCTTTGGGTGGAAAGGGACCTTAAAGCCCACCCATCCCCTTCCCTGCACTGAAGGTTTCACTGGAGTCCCCAAGGGATTATCCCAAAGTGCAAATCAGTGACAAGATATTAAATTCCCTTTTTTTGTTATATTTTTTTTAAGCCGAACTTCGCCCAGGTTCTGTTGGTGGGGTTTTTTTGGGTTTTCTTTTCCTGGCAAACCAATATTCCAGGGCACCACACTGTGTTTGAAGCACTAGTAGACCCAATCCAGCAATTAGCCCAAAAAATGTTTAGGTTCATCTCCTGTTTTTAATTGGGTTTTGGTGCCTTAATAAGCTCCCTGTGGATAATTCTGTGGAAGAGTGCAGTGTGATCACTTTATTTCTTCATTCTCGAAATGTCTTTGTGTGGAGCCACCACGGTTAAACCTGTGATCCCTGACAGTGTTTTGGGTTTTGGGGAGCTGGATTTTATGAGTTTGGGAAAACAATTTCCAGCTTCCTTCAATTAATGTGTTAACTTTTAATGGCTAAAAATATCCATGGAGTGTCCTGATGGAGTACAAGTGAAGATTGTTCCAGTTTTGTTGTTGAGATAAGAATTGGAAATTCGGCCAGTCCAAAATTTGAGTTATTGTGTGGTTGTGGGCAGTCGGTCTCTGATAAAAACGAGGCTGAAAACCAGGAATTTCCAACAGAAATCCCAATTCTTTGTTCTGTTTCCAGCCCCAGTTGGCCAAGGGTTCTTTTCAGTGCCTATGGGTGAGCTTTGAGCTCAGCACAGCGCGAGGGCAACCTGCAGGTTCCATGAAATGTTTCATTTTTGAGTTCTTTTATTATGGATGTTCGCAGTCATCCCATTAATTCTTTTCGGGGTTATAGTCGTTCTTGCCTAATGGAATAATTAATATTGCAGATAGAAATTATTTGTATCTGAGGGGCTTTAGTGAGCAGTGTGGTCAGGATTTGTGGGCACTGAGTGTGTCTGGTTTGTTGTTTTCCAGTCAAAATCATGGAAGAAAGGTTTGTGGAAGCTCTCTTTGACCTAACCGCAGTTACCAGGCTCTGGTGTAAATTATGGTGGGGAAAAAGAGGGAAAGGATATGGAATTTGGAGGTTGCTGCCTCATCTTGGCTGATCACAGCCAGCGTGGGCAATTTCCTCTGCTTGGAGAAGTGGCCATCCCATTGTTGTTTTCCACGGGATTTTGGGACTCTCTGCAGACACCTGTCAGGTGAAGCTGCTTCTGTGTCAGATCCCAAGGACCACCTGGAAGCCGTGGGGAATTCTGGAAGCCGGGAGTCATGAGAGATTGATTTTGCCCATTATTTCAGCACGTTCATGGCTGATTTTTCCCTTTGAGGAGCATGACTGTTCCGATGATTCACGGCTGCTTTCCGTAGGCATTCCAGCGAGGAATCACAACCACACCGCTCCTGGTGCTGCTTGTTTACTGCAGAAAACATCCAGAACACAAATTGGAATTCATTAATCTGGCTTGCATCTTCCCAGTTATAATTGTTAATTAATTTTCGGGGGTTTTGAGCCAATTTCATGGGGATGATCTCCGTGTGCACATCACACTTCAACACTGGCCTTGTGCTGAAAGCTGAGCTGCTTTCATATTGAAATCTTGATTTTAGGCCAGCACAGAGGATTGATATTTTTGCCTCCAGCACTAAAAAAGAATTGTTTTGTGCTTTGTAATCTGTCACAACCACAATTTGCTTCTTCTTGCAATACATCTTTTTATTTGGCTGGCTGAGCAGCATTTTCATTTGTAACCTCTGTGTCCAGAAAGGAAAATGTAACATCAGAGCAGCCCGAGGAAACACCCTCAGAGCAAAGAATTTGCATTTTCACAGGTTAATTTTAGGAGATGCTACAGAATTTTGCTGTGAAAAAGTGTGGCAGGAACAAAGTCAGATTTTCATCGGAAAAGAAAAAGGCAGAAATAGCAAAACATCAGGGGAGATTTAAAAATTGGTATTATTTACTCTCCAGGCAGCTGCTTTCTCTTAGTTCCATGAAAATTGCAGGAGAAGGAAACTTTTTCCCACTTAGGGCAAGGAATAATTGCAAGACCTGCAGCAAGGGGCACAGTCAGGATCTGAGAACTTGGAAGAGCTTTGGAGGGAGGATGGAGAGGCCTGAGCTCCATTCCCTGGACAGACTGGGAGATCCTGGGCCTCAATTCTTTGTTGAGTGAGGCTGGGAAGTTTGGGATTAATTAGGACCAGCTTTGGATGGTGGGAAGAGGTCAGAACATTCTGGAAACCCCTCACAGGGGTGGTTTTCGGTTCACAAGAGAGGTACAGTGGGAATTCCAGGGAGCTTCTGTGGGGAACTGTGGAATTCATAGAGCAGATTGGGTTGGGAGGGATCTCAGGGATTATCCAGTCCCCCCACCATGGGCAGGGACACCTTCCACTGTCCCAGGCTGCTCCAAGTCCCATCCAGCCTGGCCTTGGACACTGCCAGGGATCCAGGGGCAGCCACAGCTGCTCTGGGCACCCTGTGCCAGGGTCTGCCCACCCTCCCAGGGAACAATTCCTTCCCAATATCCCATCTATCCCTGCTCTCTGGCACTGGGAAGCCATTCCCTGTGTCCTGTCCCTCCATCCCTTGTCCCCAGTCCCTCTCCAGCTCTCCTGGAGCCCCTTTAGGCCCTGGAAAGCCTCCCCATAACAATGTAGTACAAGTAGTAAATCAACAGCTCTGAGCATAAAAGAACATTTATCCTGAAAACCATTACTCATTTATCTATTTAAAACCCCTTTTTTATGCAGGTGAGTACAAATCTCGTTGTACTCCATAAATCCAGGGAAAAGGAGCCTCTGGCAGCAGAGCCAGGATGTTCTGCACTGTCAGTTGTACTCCACTCCCACCTCTGCCTCTCCGGGCTCTGTTGGCCCACATGACTCCGAAGGAATAAAAGCTGGATCTGCTCTAAAAAACAGCTGGAGAGGGTTAGAGTGCAGTGGGAAGGGAGGGTTGGAGCAGTCACATCCCTGCTTTGACTGGAGGTTTTTTTTCCTTAAGAATCCGTGGTTTTGGTGCATGTGTTGTGTCATAGTTCCCCTGCCCAGGCTGATTAGTCACTGTAATTAAAGCCTGAACCTCCCTGGGGAGGCAAAAGGCCCCTGATTTCTGTGTGTGTTGTTTGAACTGCAGGTCAGGGAGGGGAATAATTGCTGGAAAATTGATGGCTGCAGTTCCAAAAGTCACAGATCCCACTTTGCTCATTCCTGCACTCCCAGGGTGTGATATTAAACGTGTCAGGAATGTTACCAGGGAACAGCAGCGTGGGCAGCAGGAGAGGGGGGATTCTGCCCCTCTGCCCTGCTCAGGTGAGGCCCCACCTGCAGAGCTGCCCCAGCCCTGGGGACAACAGCAGGAGGATGTGGAGCTGCTGGAGAAATCCAGAGAGGCCCCGGAGCTGCTCCAGGGCTGGAGCCCCTCTGCTCTGGAGCCAGGCTGGGAGAGCTGGGGGTGCTCACCTGGAGAGGAGAAGGCTCCAGGGAGAGCTCAGAGCCCCTTGCAGGGCCTAAAGGGGCTCCAGGAGAGCTGGAGAGGGACTGGGGACAAGGGATGGAGGGACAGGACACAGGGAATGGCTTCCTGAGGGCAGGGATGGATGGGATATTGGGAAGGAATTGTTCCCTGGGAGGGTGGGGAGGGGCTGGGATGGAATTCCCAGAGAGGCTGTGGCTGCCCCTGGATCCCTGGCAGTGTCCAAGGGCAGGTTGGACATTGGGGCTGGGAGCAGCCTGGGACAGTGGAAGGTGTCCCTGCCCCTGGCAGGGGTGGGATGGGATGGGCTTTAAGGTCCTTCCCAACCCAAACCATTCCAGGATTCTTTGGTCCTACAACATTCCCATCCTCACTGGGACTGTTCCCAGCAGATTCTTGACTTCCATAAAGACTCCAATCCTCCAGGTCCGTTCCAGGGTAATTTTATTTATAGCACTTTTTCCTTGTTTGACCTGGAGCAGCAGCTGTGTCTCTCCTGCCTCCCTTCTCCAAATATTGATATCTGGATTGTTGGAAAAGCTGGATTCCATTATCCCCTCCATTGTGGGCATCCCTCTCCCTATGAGACCAAAGCCCTCTCTCCAGAGAGATGGTGCTGCTGCCACCTTTGCATCCCCCAAGCAGGAAATCTCCCTAAAGGTCTTGTCCCCCTAAATTATATCCATGTTTTCATGGAACAGGAATGGAATTTTTAAAAAAATCCATTGGAATTGTGTCTTGTCCAGCACTGGAGTGAGACTGAGATTGCTTTATTCCAATTATTGAACGAGTCGTCTGAGAAATCCAGGAAATTCTTATTTAATTCCATTTTTTGATTGAATTAAGGAGCTGGCAAATGGTGCGGCTCTTCCAGAAGGATTTTCACCTGGTTTCAGTGGTGGGAAATGGTGCCAGTTACTGCCTGTATTCCCAAATCCTGTGTATCCAACTCTGTGATGCCAGAACCCTGCAGGATTTTCCTGGGCAGGATTTAATTTTGTACTTCTTTCTGACTGAAGTGTAAATCTTTGTGTTGTTAATCCAATTCCTTGGTTTCTGTGGTACAGACCAGAATAAAAGCAGCCCTTTATGTTAGGCAGGACCTGGATCCAAGGTTAATTAGAATTTTATGGATAATCCCTCACTCTGTTCTGGAGACAATTGGATAGACCTTCCCAGAATGTGAACATCACATCCTCAATAAGCTTTTATTTTGTTTTTAAAGCATTGCAGTGGCAGTGGATGGATGTTCCCACTCAGGTATCACCTCAGGAGTGTGTTCCTTGGTTGTTTTATTTTTAATTTATTAGGACATTACTTTGTCTGAGGTTCAAAGCTGCTCTGCTTCCTGGGACACCTTGTCCCTTCACCCAGGAGTTCATTCAGTGAGGTGAAGTCCTGGAACTCGCACTAAAAAGATAGAAATCTAGTTTTTGTTAGTTCTGTTATGCAAATCACTGACCATTTTCAGGGATTCACACAAAGATTATTTCTTTTTGCTGTTGGCTTCTCTTCTCAAATCCCTCAAAATGTCATTTCTATTGTAAGGATATTATGGAATCATGGGATGGGTTGGCTAGGGGTGGAACTGGATGAGCTTTGAGGCCCCTCCCAACCTGAAGCAGTCTGGAATTCCATGTTCATGATGAGACAACAACATTAATTTAGGAAGGGAGTGAATTCTGTTCCTGGGAATTTCTGCTTTGCTCCACAGTGCTGTCCAATTCCCAGTACGGGGAATCCTTTCTGCTGGAATCTGCCCTTCTCTGTGTGCTGCTGTGGATGCAGATCCTTATTTTGAAACGAATCCCCTCGTTCCCAGATTGGCAGGACCCTGCTGCCTGCATGTGGAGCAAAGTTCAGTGCCAACAAACCCGGAACAAGAGCAAATGATTGGATAATTCCCTGGGTCAGCAATAATGGGGGCTAATTCAGGGCTGTTTTGGAGATTGAATCAGGATTTGAAGTGGATTCTTTATTAAGAGCAATTTCTGAGGGTCTCCTTCTCCATCAAGCACCAATTCTTAGGGAAAAATGCTCCAGACACCTAAAACCAGACACAAAAAAAGGGATTTTCAGTGCTGTTTGTGAGAGGGAGCACTGGGAGTTTTGACCTCTAAATATACACTTTTTTTTGCCTTTTTGACATTTAAATCAAACAGGGATTTTTCTTTCCTGTGTTGGGTGTTCCACACACATTAAAGGAGGTGCCAGCACCCATGTCCTGTTCAGTTGTAAATAAATAAGAAATAAATACCGATTTTGGGTTGAATTGCCCCAAAGAGGGCATTGCATGCAGAAAAAAGTCCTCCTTATTTGAGGGGAATGGAATCAGCAGAGCCTAATAAAGGAAAATAAATTCCCTCCACTAAAATAATTCCTTTTTTTAAGCATTTCCATGGGTGGAAATTTCCATTCTGTCCTGCAGTTGGATGTGTTTGAGTTTGACTTTGAGGTGACTTTGGGAGATGCTGGATGTTATTCCAATGCTGGAAAAAGCAGGAGCTGCTCCTCTTTAATCATCAGGAATCAATAGATTTTACTGAAAGTCTAATAATATTAATTTCTGACAGGGCTTTTCCATAGGATCTCCTGGTTGGAATCACTCTCAGAGGTCTCTTCCAACCTAAACAATTCTGCTGGAGTCTTAAAACCTGTTTTTGTAGGAACTCTAAAGGTTTAAGGTGAGGGATGTGGATGTTGTAGCAGCGTTGGGATGTTTTTCCAAGGGATCTTTCCCTGCTTTTATTTCAGTGGAAGCCTTGCCATCCTCAGTGATTTACTGAGAAAGGTTCTATCAGTGTCAGGACTTGGGAATTCAAGCAGATTTCACCAGAAATTGGGGGGTTTTAGTTGAATTTAATTTAAATTTTTAATTTAATTGTGCCAAAGGCACAAAGCATCTTTGACTGGAGACACATCCCAGGCATTCAGCTGCTGATTAAAACCCAAATGAAAGGTGGAAAGGGCAAAAAACCAGCTGAAAACAGAAAGATTTGGGGTTTGGCCTTTTCAAGTTTGTTTTAAATTTGAACTAAACCAAATTTAAACCACATTCGGTTTGAATTCTGTGGATGCTGTGGCAGGGAGTGGCCTGGAGTAGGTTCAGTCCCAAATCTTTTGCTGTCATTTCCAGTTCCCTGTGACATTTAATGTCTGTCACTTGCTCATCACTTTAAAAACAGTGGTGGAGGGGAAAAAACTGGGAAATAATGGGAAAGCAACGGTTGTGTCAAGAAAATGCTTGAAATTCTGCACTTTAATTATTGCCTTCTGCTGTGAAAGGCATGGGTGGGAGTCATTAACTCCAAAATAACCCCCAAAAAACAACACACCCCAAAGCAGCCTCTTTGAAAACAGATAATGAGGAAATTACAGGTGAATTCAGTAATGATAAAAATGAGAAAATTGCATAACAAGGAGAGGATTGACAGGAGTAATCTTCTGCTCAGGAAGGACCAACAGCGAACAGAAAAGGGGGAATGTTTTCAAATTCCAGTGCAGATTTCGAATTGCACACAAGGCCTGAGATACAAGCAAATATTGTGAGGGAAACACCACTGCAAATCCCAGCTGTGGGGATTCCTGCCTGGAAAAGGGTCTCTTACCTGCACTCCAGAGCTGTGATTTGGGTATTAATCCAAGGAATGTTTGGGAATTCCAGTGAAGACTTCGAATTGCACACAAGGCCCGAGATACAAGCAAATATTGTGAGGGAAAAACCACTGGAAAGCCCAACTGTGGGGATTCTTGCTTGGAAAAGGATCTCTTACCTGCACTCCAGAGCTGTTATTTGGGTATTAATCCAAGGAATGTTTGGGAATTCTAATGGAGATTTCAAATTACGAGCAAATATTGTGAGGGAAAAACCACTGGAAAGCCCAGCTGTGGGGATTCTTGCTTGGAAAAGGATCTCTTACCTGCACTCCAGAGCTGTGATTTGGGTATTAATCCAAGGAGTGTTTGGGAATTCTAATGGAGATTTCGAATTGCACACAAGGCCTGAGATATGAGAAAATACTGTGAGGGAAAAACCACTGCAAATCCCAGCTGTGGGGATTCCTGCCTGGAAAAGGGTCTCTTACCTGCACTCCAGAGCTGTTATTTGGCTATTGATCCCAGGAATGTTTGGGAATTCTAATGGAGATTTCAAAGTGGACACAAGGCCCGAGATACAAGCAAATATTGCAAGGGAAAAACCACAGGAAAGCCCAGCCATGGAGATTCCTGCCTGGAAAAGGGTCTCTTACCTGCACTCCAGAGCTGTGATTTGGGTATTAATCCCAGGAATGTTTTGGCAAGATGGAAAATGAGCGGGTTTGGAAATGAGGGAGAATAGGATGGAGAGCAGGCTGGAATTACACCTCGCAGGAAAAAGGTTCAAAGGCCTCTCCTGGAGCTTCCAGGGATTGCTGAGTGTCCTTCCAGTCAGGAATATTGCTGGTTGTTCTTTGTGGCACGGAATGGGGACTATGACAAGTGACAGAATATTCAGGAGAGCTCGGAGCCGGCTCGGGAGCCTTTGAAAATGCTGAGTAACTTTTTTAATAATCAAAGCCATTAAAATATAATGAGAAGGCGGCGGGGGGGGCTCATCCTGGCTCATCCCGTTATTTGCTGCTGTATGGGGGCAAATTTCCCTTGGATTCTTCCTGGGATATTAAAACACCGACTGCCCCCTCCAGAAGCCCCCCTGGATGTGGGATTCAGCCTGGGGAAGGGATCTGTGCATGGCTCAGCTGTTCCCGAGCGGGAGAGGCGAGGGATGCTTCCTGCGGCATTGTTGTAACCATGACTCCACGGACGTCATCCCGGGAAAATAGCGCCGGGAACATTTGTGGAACAAAGCTGAGGGTCCTCGGCGGAGCGCTGCCATATGCACGCCACTCATTTGCATATAGATTAACTCCCTGGCTGCTCGAAAATTGGAGTTGGAGCTGCAAACTGAGCCCCAGGAATCATTCCAGGTTTCAGGAAGGTGCTTCCAGAGGGATGTTGGGATGGGGACTGGGCAGGTTCATTCCCAATGGTGCTTTGACTCTGCTGATTCAGCAGCTTTGGTGCTGCCCTCTCCGGAATAATCCTGGTGGGAGCTGGGATGGGAAAGCATCAGAGCCCTGGAAATGCTGCTAAAGTCATTTTTATGGCTCTGCTGGACCCTGAGTGACCCTGTAAATAAAAACACTGGGAAAAGGGGGGAAACAGATGGAAAAACAGTGTAAAGGTAAAGAGAGGGATGAAGGAATGCCAGTGGAGGGGAAGGACCAAGGGGGTGGAGGCCGGAGGAGGAGCAAGGAAGGAGGAAGGCAAAGCGAGGCAGGGGGTCAGCGGAGCTCGGACTCTGGGGCCTGACCTCCCTCCTCTTCCCTGTCCCATCGAGATTCCGTTCTGCTGCCTGGATTTCCCTAAAAGCTGGGAAGGGGGCAGGAACACCGAGCTCCGGGAGCATCTGTAGGCACAATCCTCTCTGGATCCACATGGATCCTCTGCTCCTGGGAATGTGGGGCATCCCTCGGCCCTGCTGCCCTGCTCGAGGCACGTTCCCTCTTTTTCCCGGCCGCTCCATGCCATGGTTGGGATGTTTTCCACCTGGAAACAAGGTGCAGGCATTGCACCTGAGGGCTTCTGTGTGGTGGTGCCTTAGGATTTGTCACAAAAACACTGCACATTGAGTTTTTGGGGGATTTTTGTTTATACCAAGGCCTCCCAGTTCTGTTCCAGTTTCCCCTGGAGTGGAAATGAAAAAGAAATAATGGGATTATACAGGAATGATCCCATTGGAAATGCCCAAAAAGGAAATCGTGCCTCGTTCGCAGCGGAGTTGTTTGGCAGGAGGTCAGAGCAACAAGAAATCATTCCAAAGGAATTCCCAGGTGTCCTTCCAAGCTAGAAATCATTCCAAGGGAATTCCAAGGTGTCCATCCAAGCTGACAGGGTCTCCCTGGAAATTTGAAACCCACTTCCAAGGAACAGGGGCTTCTTCCCCCTTGAAAATGGAAAGTTTACCAATAATTCCCAATTCTTTTTCCATGAAAATGGAACATTTATTGATAGTTAACAAAATGAATTAACAGGAAGATTAATTATTTTTGGATATTTGACCTTTTAAAAAAGACAGAGTTTATCCATTTTAAATTAATTTTAAAATTAATTTTCAGGAAATAAATTGGTATGAAACATTTCTATCTCTTGATGTAGTGAGAGGACAATGAAGTTTTGAATAAATTCCTGGATTTTTTTTGTGCTGCTCAGAGAAGTCCAGGGAAGATTTACTTCACTTCAGGGAATAAATTCAGCAGAAATCCTGGAGAAATTAAGATTTCTTTTAATTCCTGTGGGCTTTTCCAGTCTAAAAACTGGATATCACTTTCCCAGTCAGGAACATTCCTGTGCTCAGGTGATTTTCCTGCCTCTTTAAGCAAAAGGTGTATTTTTTCCCAGTAAAAAAATCCAATAAATCCTAAAATAGTCACAATCCATACCATATTCCATGAGGCTGCTGCTGTTGGGATTCTCCCATCGTTTAGGAAGTTTTTCCCTGTGTTTTGAGGGCTTCCAGATCATCTCCAATAGTTCAAAGTCCCTCTTGATGGAGTGATGGGTCTGACTCATCCTCAGCTGAGTCATCCCTAATATTGGACCATCCTTCAAAGGAAGGAAATCTTGGAAAACTTTTCACTCCTCGCATCCCCCACAACAAAGGCTCGAGTCAATAAATCCAACACATCAAAGGATTCCAAGTTTTCTTTGGAAAACACATCCCAGCATGAGAAGAAAGGTAAATCCCTTCCCAGCCGTGCCGAAATCATGGATCATCTGCATCAAAGGGGCCGTGTCCTGGGATCAAAGCTTCCTCTCTCCATAAGTTATCCTCACTGGAAATCATGGATGGGTTTCCATAATTCCCTCGTGCTCTGCAAATCCCCGAAGCTGGAGTTTGGAGCGAGCCACGGGAGGGAGCAGGAAGAGAGGATGGGTGGGATGAGCTCAGCCAGAAACTTGGGAGCAAAGGACGTGGCTGCTGCAGTGATTCCCTGCCGGGGATTGGCATCCCTGGATTTGTGCTGGGTGTCGTTGTCCGAAGAGATTCCTGCCAGCCGTGTGCCAGGAGGCGTTGGAGTGAGGAGCATCCAGGCTGCAGCGCAAACACGGAATCCTGGAATGGGTCGGGTGGAAGGACCTTAAATCCCATCCCATCCCATCCCATCCCATCCCATCCCATCCCATCCCATCCCATCCCATCCCATCCCATCCCATCCCATCCCACCCCTGCCATGGGCAGGGACACCTTCCACTATCCCAGGGTACTCCAACCTGGCCTTGGACACTGCCAGGGATCCAGGGGCAGCCACAGCTGCTCTGGGAATTCCATTCCAGGGCCTCCCCACCCTCACAGTCAGGAATTCCATCCCACTATCCATCTAAATCTACCTTCTTTCGGCTTAAAGCCATTCCCTGTGTCCTGTCCCTCCATTCCCTGTGTCCTGTCCCTCCATGCCTTGTCCCCAGTCCCTCTGCAGCTCTCCTGGAGCCCCTTTAGGCCCTGCAAGGGGCTCTGAGCTCTCCCTGGAGCCTTCTCCTCTCCAGGTGAGCACCCCCAGCTCTCCCAGCCTGGCTCCAGAGGGGCTCCAGCCCTGGAGCAGCTCCATGCCATCCTCTGGAATCCCTCCAGCAGCTCCACATCCTCCCAATCCCATATTCCTGGTGTCTACAGCTTTAAAACTGAGCTGGGTTGCCTCAAATCCTTTCCCTGGGATGTGTGGAAGTGGGATTTGTACTACTCCATCTGCTTCCTGAGGAGGAGGGGGAGAAACGCACTTGAATAAGGAGAGCTTTGGGAAGACAAACATAGGGACTTGGGAATTTGATGGATCCTTTTTTAATAGTTCGGAGCTCTCAAAGTGGGCTGGAAGCATTCTGATTCCCAGGAAAAAGGCACAGGGAACAGCTCTTTAATTGGTCCTGAACAAGATGATGTGAATGGAAAACAGGGAGCACTGAAATAGCTTCCCGTGGTAGATCCTCCGTCAGGGAGGTGGAGTTTTGCAGGAGTTCTTCCCTCGTAAACCAACAATTTAGGATAAAACCCCAGGAATTTCTCAGCTGGATTTTTAAGTGTAACAGGATTGTATAAATTTGAGGGAAAATGGAACAACTGGGGACTTCCAGCATGGTTACACAACTCACACTGAGCTGGTTTTATTCCATATCCAAGTGGAGCGAGGTGGAGTTACAGGGATGGGGTTTGGAAACAGAACAGATCCTTTGGGAATATTTATTTGCCACTTGTAGTTTTTCCCTGGCTTCCACCTTTCCAAAAAAAATTCCCTTTGGATGGCAGGTCACAGCCAGCAAAGCTGCATTCCCACCTCCTGATGCCTCTGCTTTCCACCTCAACATTTCCAGGTTTTTCCTTCCCCTTTCCTGGCTTTCCCCCAGAAATTTCCGAGCTTCTTTAAAGCCTTTAAACCAAAATTTTAATTAAATGTAAATAATGCAGCAGAGTTCATTTTAATTTAGATTTTAAGGATTCATGGAGTATCCATTCCAGGCATAGGGAATACCACAGTGGTGTTGCCACAGAATTCCAGTGGTGCTTTTAATCTGTTTATCCTCTTCCAGACCTGTGTTTTTAAGGACTCTGATCCATAGGCACTAAAAGAGCTAAAATTCAATGTTTTGTTCTCTTAGAGGCTTTAAATGGCTTTGGAAAAGAGCTTTGCCATAAATTATTCAAATAATGAATATATCTGGGAAGTGTTCAAGGGAGGATGGGACTTGGAGCAACCTGGGGTAGTGGGGGGTATCCCTGTCCATGGCAGGAGGTGGAATGGGATGGGATTTGAGCTCCTTTTCCATCCCAAAACACTCACAAAATACAGATTTATCTTTTCTTCCTAAATGTGAAATCCATGTTTTTATTGACTTGATATATTTAGCATTTTCCCCAAATTTCTTACATTTATGGAAAGCTTCCTAATTGCCAGCCGTGGGATTTGGTCGTTTCCTTGAGTTTCTTCCCAAAGAGGTCTGGGAGGATATAGGATAATAATTAGGTGCTACTTTCTTCTATATAGATATTAAAAATACATATAAATATATAAACATGGATCTAAAGTCCTGGAATGACAAACACATCCACAGCCAGGATGCAGCTGTTTGGGAAAAACATCCCTCAGTCACGGGAACAATTGGGAAAGCAAACCCTGTGCCGTTTTTAGGCCGTCTCCAGAGAAGGGCTCATAAAATCTGCATGAATTCCGTCCCAGAAATGGCTCCCAGTTCTCCCCGTGCCCGTGTTTTTTCTGGAATGTTGTGTTCTGCACATCCAGGCAGGGTTCAGGGGGGTCAGCGCTCCCAGCCGGCTCTGATGGATTGGACTTGGCAGCTCCGTGGCCTCAGGGCTTCCTTGGGAGCTTCCTTGGAAAGCAGGTGAGCTGCTGGTACAGAGGAATTAGCCTTTTGTGCCCCTCCTGCAGTTTTCCCCTGGAAGTTTCCCTTTTATTTTTTGCATTTTTATGGATTAGTTGGTGATTTGAAACATCCATCAGCGTTTCCAGCTGATGGAAAAGGCGGAGCAGCTGGAGCCCTGTGGGACACACGGGGTCAGAGGTGTCCTTGGGAAGTGGCACCAGGGCTCCTTTGGCTCATCCAGGTGTAGGATTGGATTTATTCCAGTGGGATTCCGTCAGAGTCAGCCAGGCTGGGAATTGTCACAGCTGGTGGTTCTGAGGGGACGTGAATGTTGTGTGAGGGCTGAGAGCTGCTGGCACCACCTCTGTCCCCAGTGATGCCACCAGGGTTAAACCTCTGGGCTGGAGAGGAGAAGGCTCCAGGGAGAGCTCAGAGCCCCTTGCAGGGCCTGAAGGGGCTCCAGGAGAGCTGCAGAGGGACCGGGGACAAGGGCTGGAGGGACAGGACACAGGGAATGGCTTCCCAGTGCCAGAGGGCAGGGCTGGATGGGATATTGGGAAGGAATTGTTCCCTGGGAGGGTGGGGCAGGCCCTGGCACAGGGTGCCCAGAGCAGCTGTGGCTGCCCCTGGATCCCTGGCAGTGCCCAAGGCCAGGCTGGACATTGGGGCTTGGAGCAGCCTGGGACAGTGGGAGGTGTCCCTGCCCATGGCAGGGGTGGGAATGGGATGAGCTTTAAGGTCCTTCCCAATCCAAACCATTCCAGGATTCCGTGCTGCACAGCTAGAGCAGGGAGTGCCACATTCCATTTTTCTGGATGTTTTACCTGGAAAACAAATGGGAGCATTTACAGCAGCTGGGGAGGCATCCTCGAGTTCCTGAGCTGCTGCCTTTTCCTGGCAGAGGATTTTTGGGAGCTGCCGTGGGATCAGCACTCCTGGGATGCTTTTTAATCTCCCGGAATCAAGTCCATCATCAACATAATGAATTCCCATCCTGCTACTCTCCTTGGTTCTCATGGAAAACAATCCAAGGTTGCTCAAATGCTCCTAATTCAGGGAGAGGATTTTCCTGAAGTATTCCGGGTAATTCCCTCTTGATCCAGGTGCTAATTGCTAATTTTGATGGCATTTGTTTTACCTGGAGTTACCTTTTCCCAAAGTGTGGAAAAGCTTTGGCAGGGAGGTCTCTTGGCATACATTTAAACCCAGGAAAGAATTTTCCTGCACATGGAATTTTTTGTGGCTGTGTTGGAAGTTTTCCGTGGTCGACTGGGGCTGGAATTTCGTGTGAAGGGTGAACTTTGCATTCTCACTTTATTTTATGATTTTAGTTGAATGCTAATGAGCCTTTAATTACCATTTCTGAAAGTTAATGACTGAGATAATGGGCTCGGGGCTGTTCCCTCTGGTGCTCCGTGGGAGATACCCAGATTCCTGCACATCCTCGGGATGAGCAGGTTGGATGCAGCTCCAGGGTGGGAATAAACCCTGCTTTCCCCAGCTCTGGTTGTTTGAGGAGGAATGGAGGGCCAGGTGCCAATCCTTCCTCTCCGTGACCAGGTACAAGATCCAGGGAATGGCTGGAGCTGTGCCAGGGAAAGTTTAGGCTGGATATTGGGAAAAGGGGGTGGTGGGGCACGGAACAGATCCCCAGGGAATGGTCACATTCCCAAGGCTGCCAGAGCCCCAGGAGCATTTGGAAAACAGGCACAGGGTGGGATTGTTGGGGTGGCTGTGCAGGGCCAGCAGTTGGATCCGTGATCCCTGTGGATCCCTTCCAGCTCAGGAGATTCCATGATTTTATGATCGTGACGTTCCTTTTGTCCCTGATGTTCTGGACTGGCACCACCTCGTTCCTGTCCCTCTCCAGCCCTCCGTGGTTCTTCCAGAGCCTGGAAGCACAGGATTGATCCCAGTGCTGGGCAAACCCAACTTTCCATCCTCATCCTCACATTCCCTATGAAAATTCCCAAAACCTGTTGAACTGGGTTAATTAAACCCGAATTTTGAACTCTTTTCCTCAAGACCCCGGCGCTCGTTCTGCTGTTGCTGCTGCAGACCCACTCTGCCTTCTCCAAGTTGTTTTCTTGTTGCTTTTCCCTGGAAAAAGAGGATTATTCTGGTTGCAATTTCCATGGAAACAATTACCATAAAGTATTGATTGCCCAGGATAGATTAGGAAGCATGAAAGGATAGAGGTTGTCTCCATGGAAACACGGCCATTTCGAGCTTTCTTTTCCTTAAGAAAAGCTTGATTGTGGCTTTCCTTGGAGCAAGTTTCTGGTCCAGTTGAAAATAATTTTGTGGTTTTAATTGAATTTGTTTGTGTAATTGATAATCTGTTTTAATATCGTTCCTGTATCGCAAGGAAAAGTCTGGAACAGCATTTTCCTAAAAAAAAAATAAAGGATTTGCATCATTTTCACTGTGTTTTTCAGATTGAAAAGGAGCTGAATTGGATCATTAACTGTCAAGGAAAAACAGGTCCAAAATTGGCCTTTTCCTTCTGGAATGTAGTGTTTTGTAGGATTTTAGTGGATTGATAAAGGAATCCCCAACCTGGGACAGCTCTGGGTGGCACGGGGAGTTCAGCTCCTCCGGCTGGATTTGGTTTGGGAAGAGCTGAGGTTGGACTTGAATTCTTCTGATTTCAAATATTTCATTCCTCACCTCAGAACCTGCCCGGCTTCAGTTGCTGGGGGTGTTTTAGGCACTTCAGAAATTCCTCCAGAGGAATGAGGGGAGAACGGATTCTTTGTTGTTTCAGGAATGGTTTGGATGCTCAGACCTTGAATCAGAGAATCCTGGAATGGTTTGGGTTGGAAGGGACCTTAAATCCCATCTCATTCCTACCCCGGACACCTCCCACTGTCCCAGGCTGCTCCAAACCCCGATGTCCAGCCTGACCTTGGGCACTTCCAGGGATCCAGAGACTCCATGACCTCTCTGGCTGAAAAATCCCAAAATTTGAAAATAACCCATCCTCAGTGCGAGCCTGGAAATCATTCCAAGCTTTTCCCTGGATGGTTTGGTACCAGCGGATACTTTACAACCTTTCCTTTCTGCGCTCTGTCTTGGTGCTCTGGTTCCCTTCAGCAGCACCAGAGCTGATAAATATTTAGCGTGATATAAATAAGTACCTCGGTCCCACATTAAACATTCCATCAATTAAATTTCCTGCTAATTGAAGGCAAAACACGTCAGTCTGAAGGAAAATATTTCCATGAAGGCAGGAAAAATGGCATTGGGAAGGATTGGGATTGTTTTGGCAGCTGTAAAACAATTGCAGGCTTTTCAGACTAAATGTAATTATTTTTTAGTCTTTTTAAGCTTTTTTCCATGCAAATTGAGGGTGAGACATTGCTGGGGATCTGGGAATTTCCCTGCCAGAATCCATAGACAGGAATGTGCAAACTCCTGCTTTTCAGCAGGAAACAGTCAGGCTGTGGAGACAAAGCAAAAGGTTTTTTATATATTCTTTTTTCATTCCAGGGTATCTTTTTTTGCCTTTTTTAGTGGTGTCAGAATGTCTGGGGTTTGTGACTTTGTTTCTTCCAATTGTTTCTGTTTGTACTTGGATTTATGGAGTCAGTCCCTGCTTTGGAAACCCAGGATCCTGGAACGCTTTGGGTTGGGAAGGACCTTGAAGATGTTCCCATGGGCAGGGGCACCTTCCCAACTATCCCAGGTTGCTCCAAGCCCCATCCAACCTCAGATAAAACCAGGAATACTCCATTTTTAATTTTGGAATCGAGGGAAAAATGGGAATTACGTTACACAGCAGATCTGCTGGAGCAAGAGGAAGGGGGTAGTGACAGGATCCAGGAAAAGCTGAGGATGACGGAGCAGATGAGAACCGGGAGCTGGAAGATCCACGAGTGTGTGGGCTGGCAGAAAATGTGGATCAGCAGGAGACGGAGCAGTCTGGGTGGAGGGGACAAGGCAGGGATTTAAAGCTGCAACCTGCCACTGGCACAGGGATTTGCTTCCCAAATTCCCAGTTTAGTCCCGAGCTGGCAGCGAAAAGCAGAGCTGCTGACGTGGGGCTGGAAGCAGAGTTTGTCCCTGGAGATCTGCAGGGAAAATTGGGATTTGTGGTGGAGATCTGGAGTGAAGGACTTGGAGATGCCTGGGAAAGTCATAACGAGTTGAACATTCCCGTTTCACATCGTTTTTCCTGGAAAAGAGCAAACAAATGGATTGGGGGAGGACACAGAAGGTTTCCTGTGCTGGGATACGAGGTGGATTTGGGCTGATGAGTTCGCTGAGGCAGGGAGGGGATCAGCCTTGGAATTTGGGATGTTCCCACCGCTCCTCGGTGCTGCCACCTGTGGGCCCACGCGGATGTGGTGGATTCCTTCCGCTCACGGAGCTGAACCTCTGCCCCAAAAAGGGGAAGAGCTGGGGGATCTCCAGCTGGGAATTTGTGCTTTGGTCATGGACGTTGCCCTGTGGAAGCAGGAGCTGGCTGGGAAGGAGCCTGTTCAGTCCATGAACTGATCCCCAATTTAGGCAGAGTTTCCTGCCCAACGTTTCCCAATTTTTGTGTAATTCTTGGTGGCTTTGGGAAGTTTCTTCTCGGACTCCGCTCTGGCAGTTGGAGGTTTTCCATCCCAGACTGGTTTGGATTGGGAAAGACCTTAAAGCTCATCCCATCCACGGGCAGGGACACCTTCCACTGTCCCAGGCTGCTCCAACCTGGCCTTGGACACTTCCAGGGATCCAGGGGCAGCCCCAGCTGCTCTGGGAATTCCATTCCAGGGCCTCCCCACCCCCACAGGGAACAATCTCTTCCCAATATCCCATCCATCCCTGCCCTCTGGCAGTGGGAAGCCATTCCCTGTGTCCTGTCCCTCCAGCCCTTGTCCCCAGTCCCTCTCCAGCTCTGCTGGAGCCCCTTTAGGCACTGGGGAGCTCCAAAAAGCTGGAATTCTGGAGCAGTGCCCGTGGGACCACTGCTCCTGGTGGAGGGGGCTCTTTTCCGCCTGCTCTGCCCTTGGGATCTGTGGAACCACGGGAACAAGGCGAGGCTTTGGAGCTGAGCTGACATTCCAGGCTCTCTCCGTGTTATCAGTCTCATTTTGGTGTTATCTGAACCAAATCAGGCACAGCAGCGGTGCCTTTGTCACGGCGGCCCCAGCAAATCCCATTTTTATAAAGCCCAACCGTTCCTGCTTGTTTTGAAAACTCTGAGGTGAATATTCCAATATCCAGAGGAATAACCCGTTTTCTCTTGGAAAAGAGAATGTGTCCCTTATCGGGCTCAGCAGAATTCCGGGACCAGAAATGTCAGGTGGAAAAGAAAGGGTTTTTTTTTTTTATTATTGAGGCCTTTGGTGACGTCTTTAATCTGCAGCTGAAACTCTTCCATCTTTTATGGAAAGAGATGATTAAATATCCCTGCAAGGTGCAGAGCAAACTCTGACTCGCTTCCACATCATTCCATCGGGTCAATCCGCTGGAATTGCAGCCCTTTCCCACAGCCCTGTGCTGCAGGAAGCCCAGCTGGAATTTCATGTTCTCAATGCAAAGCAAACCCTTCAATCTGCAGCTGTCCCAGCTGCTGCTTCCCTGGAAGCTGAGGGGTTGTTTTGTGTTCGTTTGGAAGGAATATTTGGAAAATTTCAGGATGCTGTCTGTGAATTCCAGAATCACTGAGGCTGGAAAAGCCCTCCAGGACCATCTTCCTACAGCACCAGCATGGAAAAAGGGGGGAAAAATAGAGGAGAGGAGGGGCATGAAGCCGGGAATACTCTGCTGGATCCACATCATTCCGTGTTCCAAGCGTTTCACTTGGGTGCCTGACAAATGTGGGATTTTTGGAGGGAATCGTGGTAAAAACAAGGGAAATTTTGGATTATTTCCATGCTGTCCTGGAGTTTCGTTCCTTCATGGTGTTCTGGGGAATCCCTGGATTATGGGATAGCTCATCCCCACTCTCATCCCACCTCAAAGCCCAGTAGATCCCACCTGTTTTCATTTCCACATAAAAAGCTGGATAAAATATTCCTCCTATTCTCCCCCAAGCTAAATGTGATATAAAATTACCATCCATTGAAGGAATCTGTAATTATTTAGAGGATCTTCCCAAATTAAAAATGCCATCCAGGAGAGCTTTATTCCGCTGGGAACTGATCCCCTCTTGGGAAAACACCGGGAAAAAAAAGCTCCTGCCCTTCATCCCTGCTGTTACTTTAATTCCTTTGTGTCCTGTTTGCACAGAAGCTGCACAATTCCATTTGCTGCCTCCCACACGGAGCTGGTGCCTCCCAAACGCAGCAGGTTCCTCTGGAACCAGGAGAAAATCCACCCGGAATCCCAAAAAAATGAGAGGAATTTTGTTTTCATGCTGTTATCTGAGTCGCCAGAGAGGGGATTTTGGGATTGGGTTGGAAGAGGCTCTAAATTGATTTTAGATGTTGGTTCTTGGAATTGAATAATTATTCTTTCCCAGAATATATAAAATCAATATATAAATGTATAAATATTCATATATAAAATTTATTGAAGTGTTGTTTAGTTCTGGATTTACCTCCCACTTCCCACTTCCCATTAAATTATTTATAAATTACTTTGGAAAAGAACTTTGGGATAAAAGAGCAGGGTTTGGGCCTTAGGAGTTACTTTGGTGCTTTCCTTGCATGTGGTTTCCGTAATGGTATCTTGAATTTCATGGTTTGAAAGAATTAAATCAATATAAAATATTGATTTAAATGGATATAAAATATTGATTTAAATGAATGTAAAAGATTGATTTAAATCAATATAAAATACTGATTTAAATCAATATAAAACATTCATTGAATGCCGTGAAATGGTCACCACCAAAAACCAGGAGAGGTTGTGGTTTATTGTTGGGTTTGTCTGAAGATTTGATTTCAATTTAACTGAAAATTCCTGTTCAAAGTGCAGCAGCTCATCCCAAACGTTGGGAATTGGCAGATTCCGTGGGATCCTGGGAGTGGCTGCCAGGCTGGAGAAGCCAAATCCGTGGATCCCACAAAATTGGGGTGGGAATTATGTCCAGAGGTTCTGGATGGATGCAGAAGTAGGGGATGAGGCAGGTGAACATTCCTGGGAAAGAGGAGTTGCGGATTTGTGTGGATCAGTTTCTTGGAATTGAGTTTCCACCATTTCCGTCCGTTTCAGGAGCTGTTCTCGGGAATGTTTGGAATATTCCTGGCACAGTTTCTGTACCAGGAACAGCGTGTTAGGGACGGATATTGTGGGCATTGGAACTGGAAATGACGGCGTTTAGCTGGGTGAGATTCCTAATTAACTCCCTAACGAGCTGCCGGGGCAATTAGCAACGCCAGGGCTTCCAGTGAGTCCTGTCTCTGGCGCAGGGAGAGCTGCATTCCCTGGATGTGGGTGGGGAAGTCGGGCTTGGAATTTAATGGGAAGAGCAGAATTTATTAGCCAGTGTTTCACTGCTCCGCTGCTGACTGGAGACGTGGATCCAGTGATCCAGTGGGATGATCTTTTAGGAAAACAGGAGTTTATCCCAGCAGTTGCCTTTGGCCAGGTCTCCAACTGTTCCTGAGACCTCAATCCCTAATTTTTAGCCTTCCTGAGGCAGATTTCCAGGGACAGGCTTTAAACTGAAGGGTTGGATGGGATATTGGGAAGGAATTCCTGGCTGGGAGGGTGGGGAAGGGCTGAGATGGAATTCCCAGAGGAGCTGTGGCTGCCCCTGGATCTCTGGGAGTGTCCAAGGCCAGGCTGGAGCACCCTGGGGTAGTGCAAGTGTCCCTGGGCTGGGAATGGAGCTTTAAGGTCCTTCCAAGCCAAACCATTCCATGATTCCCTGATATTCTAACAGGATTTCATTGGAGCCAAAGGTAATTGGGTTAATTAGCTTCCCTCAGATAAGGTGAGAGTTAAAAATGGGAGCAGAGCAGCTGAAAGCCAAATGAGTCAAACAAATCCCCCATTTCCATTCCCCACACGGGGAGGAGAAGATTCCTCATGAAAACTGGGACTGAAATCCATAGAAAGGCGGATTTGTCCAACCAACTGAACTATTCATGGCAGCTGCCATGGCAGGGAGGGGCTGCAGCGAGATTAATTAATTGATTAATTAATTAATTACCCCCCTCAGCCTCGTTAGTGCCACTGGAACCCCCTCGGTGGAATTCCTGCCGTGTCCAATTAGCAGCTCATTAATCCATCGGTGACTGTTTCCTATGGAATCACATCCCATTTGTTTGGTTCTGATTTCGTTCATGGGATTCTGATTCCCACTCGTTTCATTCTGATTTTATTCATTCGGGACCATTTCCAGACAAAAGAATTCCCAGTTGCTCTCCAAATCCCAAAAAAATTAAACATTCCCAGGCCTGAAAACTGGGTTTTCCTGGTTTTTAAGTCTAAACACACCAATATAGGAGTTTGGGGTTTTCCAGGTGTGCTCCTCGTGTGGAGAACTTGGGAAAGAATCAGGCTCAGGCCAAGTTTTTGTTCTCCAAAATTCAGGAATAACCTTGCAGCTGAGTCTGCTCCCCCCTGGAATTGCTCCTTGGAGTGGCAAAGCCTCGGAGGTTTTCGGAGCTTCACCTTGGAGATTTCGGGGGAACCTCTGGAAAAATTGGATGGTATCCATGTGGAATATGTGCAAGATTCATGGAATCAGGGAATATCCTTGCAAGGATCCACAAGGATCATTGATCCAACTCCTGCCCGTGGGACAATCCCCAAATCCCACCCTGTGCATCCCTGAGAGCATTGTCCAAACTCTCCTGGAGCTCTGGCAGGTTTGGGAATGTGCCCATTCCCTGGGGAGCTGTTCCAGTGCCCAGCACCCTGGGGGAGGGATTTTTCCTGATTTTTAGACAGGAATCAGCTCCAGTGGCGGAACTGAGACAAACAGATCCTGGTTCTGTGCTCCCTGGGATCCACATTTCCCTTCCCTGCATATCCACGGCTTCAGCCGACTCCAGCCTTCCTTGTCATCCATCTGTGGCACAACAGATCCTGAAATTCCCTGAGGACCGTGGGAATGCCAGGCGTTCCAGCAGCTCCGCATCCCATCCTTCACAGCACCACGGTTTTCCCAGCGGCTCTGGAATTCCAGTTTTCCTGCTGGGCAGCTGGATGGGCTCTGGCAGGGAGCAGAGCCGGGGTCAGGAGGAGAGGGACGCATGGAGATGGAATCAGGATCCAGCTCCACGTGGAATAATCGGATCTTTTCCCCGGGAGCAGTGGGAGCTGAGCCGGATCTTAGTGAAGCATTCCTTGGGCAGGCAGAGAAATGTCACGGATCAGCTGGGAATTCTCGCATTTAGGGGACAGAAACCATCCCAGGATTTCTGTGTTGTGCCCATCCCTTCAGGAAATAGGGAAAATCCCATATCCAAGCTGCTCTCTGGGGGAAAACACCAAAAATCCCATCCTGCTGCGGTAATCGGGATTTCAACCGGCTGGGAATGGCAGGAATGGGGGGGTGACACCTGTGGGGTCACACCTGGATATTTGGGATTGTCTTGCTTCAAGCAGGGAGATCCCCCCACAAAAAAAATTCCCAAAAAGCAGAGGAGCTCTGGGATTTTTGGGTTTGTGCGGTGTCTGAGTCCCTTCCTTTCGAAGGAAAACACAGCTGGATGAAGAAGGGAGAGGATTTATCCTCCTCAAATCGACTTAAATAGAAAAACCAGGAATTCTTGGCTTGCTGGGATTTGCTTCAGTCCACAAGGCACAAAACCTGGGACATTTGGGATTTGTATCCCTAAATCCTGGTCTTTAAAAGGCCAAACTTTGTGGGATTAAGAGGATCAGAGCAACGAGCAGGTTTCTGTCCAGGCTCTCCGATTATCTTGGATATTGTGGCAGTTCCAGTCATCCAGAACTTCCAGGAACAGTAGATTCCATAACTTTTCCAGTAGGATCTTCAGGGGGATTCTCATCATCTTCTTGTCCCCATAATCATGAAGTTATAAACTCATGGAATGGCTCGGGTTGGAAGAGCCCTAACGAGGTTTTCTGCCCCAAAAGCTGCTGAAATATTGTCCTAAATTCGAGAAAAACTCAGTCCTGCTTAACTGGAATCAAAATTGCTGCTATTTGGGATAATCTGGGGGGAGATCCATAAAAACACATCCAAATCCCATCCCTGGAGTCTCTCCTTGCTGACTCAATTTTTTGTGGATGACACGAGGTGAAATTTAGCCTGAAATCCCTTTTTCTCCTCCTCCTTTCCCTCATTTCCGTGAACAAACATTCCCTTTTTTCCTCCTGTGAGTTGCCCACTCAGGATCTGCGTCTGGTTTTCTGTGAATTATTTGAGGGCTTTTGCTGCAGTCAGAACCCAATGATTTCCTTCAAAGGGACAGTTCAGACCCCCCCAAAAATTCAGAATTTCCGTAGAGTTTTATATTTTCAAATGGTCATTCCAGATTTGGCTCCTCTCGGCAGCTGGGATGGTTCCCTGGGCATTTCTTTGGTGATGAAGAGATTAAAACTCAGTTTTAACAAGAAATTTCAGCTCGTTTTCAACATTCAGCACAATAATCTTTATCCATTAAAGCCTTAAAATTCCCTGCCTTGTGCTTCACCTCACCTGCTTCAACTCAGAAGTGTCGGGATGCTTCCTTTGATTGAAAATTCCTCGATTTATGGTGGAAAAAAACCCCTAAAATGCGGTGTTTACTCCAAAGCCGTGATGGGCAGAGGATAAATCTTCCTCATTTCCAAACATTTATACAAGGAAAAGGAAAATCCATCCAAATCCGAGGGAAGAATCTCCAGAGAACAAATAAAACTTCAGGGCTGTGGAAGGATTTCACTCCCGGGTTTGTTTTTGCTGTGTAAAACACGAAGTTAGGATTTGGGAACTCTTGTTTTTCAGCTCATTTTTAATTTGATAAAGTTGTTTTTAATGTTTCATTTCCCCGAGCAGCCCAGCAGTGCAACTGAACAGAAACGTTTGATGATGTGCTCGGTGCACAGCAAAAATACCCTGGAATTGATGAAAGTATCCAAGGATCCAGCCCAGCAGTGGAGCTGGAGAATGATCCAGAATTAGGGATTTGTGGGAGAAATAATTCCGTGAGTTATGGTATTTTCTTAGGAGAAAATTGCAACTTCACAGTGGAATTCCAGAGTGAATTCTTTTCAATTTCAGGGTGAATTCTTGTAAATTCCGGCGTGAATTCGTCTAAATTGATCTTTCCAGGTGGTTTTTGAATAGAATTCCATTGGCATCTCTTTAAGTGCGACGCTGCAGAGATTTTCTCCAGGAAAACCAGCAAGGAATCATCAGCACAAGAGGATTGGCCAACGTATTTTCAATTAAACTCTCCAGTTCCTTGATCGAATTCCGTTATCCCAGAATCATTAGGGCTGGAAAAGAGCTCCAGGATCAGGTCCAGGCTCCAGGGAACGAATCCATTTTCCCTCCTGGTTGTTTCAGGTTTGTCACCTCGAGGTTTTCTTTTAGCCCTGGTGCAGAGGATCCTAAAATCCAAATCTCCCAATTTATTTTGTATTTTCAAAGGGCCAGGCGATTCTTTTCCTCAGCACAATTCCGTGGGTTCATTGTTTGGGTGGATACAAAGATTCCCTCCTCCAATAATTGAGATAAGTGTGTTTTCCTTGGGTTCCATTCCTAATAAAACAGTTGGGATTTCACATCTCGGGGGCTAAAAATAGCCAGGCCTTGGCTTTAATTACAGAGTTTTCTTTTCCCGAGGATTTGTGTGCGCTGGAGGTTGGAAGGGTTTTGTTTCCAAGGAAACAAATGCTCTGCACTCGCCGTGCATCCGATGGCTCCTGCAGGAAAATGCCGTCGCCGGGCTCCCGGGAGAGGGGAGGCTTGGGAGGCGGCCTCACCTCTCTGACAGCACCTGGATTCCCATTTCCCTGGAGCTGGCAGTGTTTGTCTCCAGTTGCTGTTGGGATTGCATGGAAAGGGTGGTGGCCCCATCCCAATCCCAATCCATGGGGTCACTTTGTGCTCCACGGGCTCTTGGGAGATGTGGGGCTGCAGGAGCATCGTTTACAGCTGGAATGACACCCCTGGCATGGATTCCAGCTCTGCTTTTTTACATGGAAGAGTAAATTCCAGAGTACAGAAAGGAAGTCAGAGTGGTTTTACACTTCTGCGTGGTGAGAGGACACAGGGAATGGCTTCCCACTGCCAGAGGGCAGGGATGGATGGGATATTGGGAAGGAATTCCTGGCTGGGAGGGTGGGCAGGCCCTGGAATGGATTTCCCAGAGCAGCTGTGGCTGCCCCTGGATCCCTGGCAGTGGCCAAGGCCAGGCTGGACGGGGCTTGGAGCAGCCTGGGACAGTGGGAGGTGTCAGGGTTGAAACAGGATGAGCTTTAAGATCCCTCCCAATGCAAACCATTCCAGGATTCCAGGATTTTGGGAATGGTTGTTTTAATGTGTTGCGGCTGTCAGGGGTACAGAGCTGTGCCCTCAGCAGGTGTGAGCACTGCCACGGGGAGAGGCTTCCCAATCCCATCCCCATTCCTCTGAAAATCAGGGAAATGGGAGCAATATAAAACAGTCTGAAAGTCACGGGAATGGGCAAACAACTTAGAAAGAGTCCAGATGCCAAAGTCCAAATGTTTTTGTGTGAGTGGAGGGGTTTTTGGGAAAACTTTGGGAAGAGCCTCTCTTCTCCCTGTTCCGAGCTAGGGACATTTAGGGGAGAAGGAATGTAGTGCTAAGGAATCCCAGTTACATTCATACATTCACCACGTGGAATATTCCGGGAATCAGGATTAAATCCCTCAAAGGACTTGAACCCCTCCCTGGAAACTGCTCTGGGAGCAGCCCTTCCTCAGCAGATCCAAAGGGGCTCCGGGAGAGCTGCAGAGGGAATTCCCAAAGCCATTCTTTCATGGTTTGGAAGTTTATTGCTGAACCTCCTCGGAGAACAGGTGCACCCAGGTGGAATTTGAAGGAATATCCACTTTTATTCCCAACGGAGCAGCTCCAAGGCTCTGCTTTTCTGTAACGGGCTCTGCATAACAAAGCTCAGCTTAACTGTGTGCAGCTAAACCTGGGAAATGTTCTGGCACATCCACTCTTCCCAAATTATTTAAAAATTAGTGCTGTTGTGAGCGTTCACAGTTCCCAGCGTGCCAAAATCTCCTGGCTTGGCTGAGAGCACGGAGAAATGAATATTAATGAGCTGCTGGGGGTTGGAATGGGAGTTATTTTCCATGGAAAAATAACTGCTGTCAAGAGAAGTTCATTTTGTGGCAGAAATTTGAGGGAGAATTGAGAGGGGAGCTTCAGTGTGTCAGGGAAGTGATCCCAGAATTCCAGACTGGTTTGGGTTGGGACGGGCCTCAAAGTTGATCTCCTTCCTTGGGCAGGGACACATTCCAACCTCATCCAACCTCACCATCCCAATGATGTACGAAACGAAATCCCAGCGCTGGTTGGTTTTCCAATATTTCCACTTCTTCAGTTGTCAGAAGGGGTTTGGGAAACTGAAGATTCCCAACTTTTCAGGGCTTAGGAGCCATTTTGGAGAGAAAATCAGGGCTTGGAGTGTTTGCTAGAGGGGGATGAAGAGCTTTGTCCTTAGGATTGAAAGTAGAACCCTTCCCTCTGTCCTGCTCCGAGGCACGGGGTCCTTGTATTCCCAGCTTTTCTTTGGATGCTGTAGGGATGGGACAGTGGTGACACCGGGCAGCCTTCAGGAGCTGCTGGTGGCCGTTTGCAGAGATTTGGGATCTCCTCCTGGGATTCACCTGGGATCCCCATGGCCATGGTGGGTGTGGGGGTTTAAGTGATGAGGAATAACCTGTGGAAAACGGGATTAAATCCCCGTGTCTGCTCTGGGCCTTCTCCCCGCCACAAAACCCGACGGAAGGGGAAGTGCTGTGAAACATCTCCGTGCGGGTGGGTTTGTGCTCCGAGGAACTCGAGGGCTGGTGGGAGCCAGCGCTGGGGGACAGAGCGGGAAGGAGCAAAGCGCTGCTCTCCCCGGATCCCGGCAGGAAATCGCTCCTTAAGTGGCGCTCCCAAATTGTCAGCTGCTTGTTTTAACACCAAATGTGTGAAAATCCAGCCCCGCCTCACTCCAGGAGATGGGAAAGCTCTGGAGAGAGCTTGGAGACAGGGAAAAAAACTGTGGAGGGTTATAAGTCATAATATTATGACCTATTCCAGAGGCAGTGATTTTATTCCCGTATAAATCAGCGCTGTGGAGGAGGTGCAGGGAAACCAGGAATGTTTGGGAATGCTCAGGGCCTTCCCACCCCCATCCTGCTCCTTGTTCCCTGTCTGGAGATCCGGATCTTTGTGCTGGGACCTGAATCCAAACCCAGCTTTGGCTGCTCCGGGCTGGAAACGCCGCGTCGGAGCCCAGGGCTGTTCGTGGGGGCTCTCACTCATCCAGGAACATCCAGGGGCTCCGCTTCCCTTTGGGCCTGCAGGGAAGAGAATCCCGGCAGCTGCTTTTCCAGATGGTTTCCCTGGTGGAAGGGGACCCGGAGTCAGAGCTTGGAGAGCTTGGGAAGCCTCAGGATGCTGGATAGGAGAGATGGCTCATCCCTGATCATCCCACAGGCGTCCTGATCCACAGGGAATTGCAGCTGGAGAAAAGGAGGCTCCGGGGGGACCTTGTGGCTCTGCACAACTCCCTGACAGGAGGGGGCAGCCGGGGGGGTGTCGGGCTCTGCTCCCAGGGAACAGGGACAGGAGGAGAGGGAACGGCCTCAGGCTGGGCCAGGGGAGGCTCAGGATGGCCATCAGCAGGAATTTCTGCATGGAAAGGGTGGTCAGGCCTTGGCAGGGGCTGCCCAGGGAGGTTTGGAGTGCCCATCCCTGGAGGTGTCCAAGGAATTCCTGGAGGTGGCACTCAGTGCTCTGGGCTGGCGGCAAAGTGGGCATCGGGCACAGCTGGGACTGGATGACCTTGAAGGGCTTTTCTGACCTCAGTGATTCCATGAATTCCAGCACTTTTCCCGGTTTCTTCATTTAGTTTCACCCTGAGAACAGCCAGCACGGCTACTCCCCTAACTGAGGGAATACCTGCATTCCAAAGGTGTGGAGCATCAAAGGAATTTCATTCCAGGCCCAAGGTCTGTGGTGGCTTCTGCTCCTGTCAGACGGAGGGGGCCGGGTTTTCCTGGGATCACTTCCATGCTGGGAACCCACATCCCTGCAGCAGCTTCTCCACAACCTGTGACAGCTCCAGAGGCTGCAAGGAGCCGAAGTGGAACATAAAAGATGCAATAAAACGGGAGGTCAGGATCTGATCCAGGTGGGAACCTGGGGATCTGCTGGGAGCGCGCGCTGCTCATTCCCAGCTCCCGGCTTTGCCGTGCTCCCGTCAGCGTGTGCCGTGAGGATGTCAGCAGAGCTGGTGTTGATGGAAAATAGATGCAAACATTCATTAATTGCCAGCTCAGCGAGTCCCAGACCCCTTTGCTCAAAGCAGCTGCCGCTGTTGAGTCATTTGGTTGGAAAATTTTCAGGAACTTTGCAGGGATGAGATGATTTTCCTTCTTTTCTTTCTGTGTTTTCGTTCCCCCTGCTCCTGGTACAGCTTTTCCTGCCTCTGTCCCGCTCCCCCCCCCCAGTCTGGTGGCTCTGTCTCTCAGTTTAGCCCCTCTGGGTGAACCTTCAGTCTGCTTGGAAACGCCTCCTCTTCCACGCTGAGTTCCTTGGATAGAGCGTTACCCGCCGGAAAATGGGATTTTATTTATGGGAAGAGGAGAAGGGAAGTGTTGGTGAGAAAGATGGAGGGGAGGTGTCGGCTTTGGGAAGATGAAGGCTCCTGGGGGCACTTAGGGGTCGGATTTGTGGA
This sequence comes from Lycocorax pyrrhopterus obiensis, assembly GCA_014706295.1. NCBI lineage: Eukaryota > Metazoa > Chordata > Aves > Passeriformes > Paradisaeidae > Lycocorax > Lycocorax pyrrhopterus. Next base: position 1,491,396 of record JACSVZ010000013.1, on the reverse strand, counting down.
GCACAGCTCGGGGCTGGGTCGGGAGCAGCGCTCCAGGAACGGCAAATTCCTGCTGAAAAATGACCTTTAGGGATCCCATTTTTGGAAAACGTCAAACGCTTGTGCCACCTCCTGACAGTTTTTATCCAGAGCTCCGTAAACCGAGAACAACCTTCTGGAGTGATTCCAGAGGAATCCATGGAGCTGCTCCAGGGCTGGAGCCCCTCTGCTCTGGAGCCAGGCTGGGAGAGCTGGGGGTGCTCACCTGGAGAGGAGAAGGCTCCAGGGAGAGCTCAGAGCCCCTTGCAGGGCCTGAAGGGGCTCCAGGAGAGCTGGAGAGGGACTGGGGACAAGGGCTGGAGGGACAGGACACAGGGAATGGCTTCCCAGTGCCAGAGGGCAGGGCTGGATGGGATATTGGGAAGGAATTGTTCCCTGGGAGGATGAGGAGGCCCTGGAAGGGAATTCCCAGAGAAGCTGTGGCTGCCCTGGATCCCTGGCAGTGCCCAAGGCCAGGTTGGAGCACCCTGGGATAGCAGGAGGTGTCCCTGCCCATGGCATGGATGGGTTTTAAGTTCCCTTCTCACCCAAACCATTCCAGGATTCCAGGATTTAATGATTCGACACCTGGCTCACCAAATCTCCTGCAGGTTTCAAGCCACCCTACAGCAGGTACAGCTCATTATTTGCTGGATAGAATTCCCAAATTTCTGGAAAAAACGGATTCTCAGAAAATCAGGGTTTGTGAGCGAGTTACCGTGAGTGGGTCTGCGTTCTGTGAGCTGGAATAAGTGTATTTTTCAGGATTTCATGGAGAACGGGGGTGTTTATTGTAAGGTTGGCAAAATAATATTCCTGGAGCTCTTGGGCAGCCTGTTCAGGAAAAAGAAGGGAATTAGAATTGCAAATCAGGATTTCATCATCCTCAATCAGCCTGGCCAGCCAGGAGGGATGAATGGAAAGCTGCTCAGGAGCCCCAGCAATCGCAGCCTTCCCAGACCGAGAAATGGCCTTGTGCTCCCAGAGTGCCACTGGCGTGCGGCAAAAACCTCAGGAATTCCGATATTTGGGAAAGGGTCGATGCTGCCCTGGGGAACAGAGAATGAAATGCCAGGAGCAGCGTGGGGGAGGTTCCTTTCAGGGTGGATTTTGGTGATCAGCCAGGGTGGTTGTGTGTTATCCCGATTATTCCATAATTAGCAACGAGGAGGAAGAAAAACATCGCTGGAAACAAATTTAGGATTGATTTATCTGGGGTGAAACCCCCACCTTACATTGGTGCAGGTCTTCAGTCAGGGAGGACAGAGCACTGAAGACACTTGTTTTTATATTCTCTGCTTCTGGCTTGTCTCGAAATTCCCAAAATATCCTCTGCTGCTTCCCAGGCTGCTGTGAGGACAGGGAACATTCCTGAGCCTCCACAGGATCCTGCTGCTGCTTGAGGGGATAAAGGTGCCCGAGCGCTGAGGGCCTGGAGAGTTTCAAGGCAGCAGCAGAGCAGGGGCTGCCTTATGTAACTTTGCTGAAAGATGAGGAAAAGCAAACCATTCCGGGCTGGTTTTCAGGTTTTGTGCGATTTTTCAGGAAATGTCTGAAGTTTCCCTGGAGGAGCATCAGTGTTGGGGCTGCCAGGCTGGCCCGGTGGGAGGAGGGCTCCTCGTTAGCGCCGCTTGCGAGGGCTGGTTAATAAATAGATGGAATCTGGGGATGCGGCTTCGGATCCAAATGGACAATTTGGGGATTTGGGAAGCGCGTGGGAGTGGCAGGGAGGGAGGCCCAGTGGGTTCTGATCCCAGCCCTGGGAGTTTTATCCCTTTCTGTCCTGTTGATCCTGCAATTCCTGGGTTTGCACTCGGGATAATTATTGAACTGTCTAAGAAACTACAGGAGAAAGATCCCAGGGAATGATTATTCTCCTTCCCAGCCAGCCACCCTGTGATTACTGCCACGCTCCCTGCAATTAGCCACGTCAAATTCGGGATGCTGGATGCAGGGAAAGGCTGGATTGTGAAGGGAGACACCAGAAAAAATGGGAATGGGGAGGGAAAACACACAAACTCAGCATGGTGGGGTAGGAAAAACCAACAGCTCATGGAAGTGTCTGCTCCAGAATTAGCAGGGAGTTAATTTGGGCTTTTTTCCCAAGAACAATGAGGAGAATGTTGGTGGCCAATGTGGCAGATGTTCATTCCACAGGGTGGGTTTTCCAGGCATGGAGGGACAGGACACAGGGAATGGCTTCCCACTGCCAGAGGGCAGGGATGGATGGGATATTGGGAAGGAATTCCTGGCTGGGAGGGTGGGCAGGCCCTGGAATAGAATTCCCAGAGAAGCTGTGGCTGCCCCTGGACCCCTGGAAGTGTCCAAGGCCAGCTTGGAGCAGCCTGGGACAGTGGGAGGTGTCCCTGCCCATGGAATGGGATGGGATTTAAGGTCCCTTCCATCCCAAACCATTGCATGATTCCATGATTTGGATACGTCTGTGTATCTGTGTATTTACCCCCATCCATGGATGTTCGGCACCTTTTCCATGGATAAGATGCAGAATTCCGTGGTCTCCACAAAATTCTTCAACCACTGAGAATAACACTGGCTCCTGCCAAACCAGACTGGAGATGCAGCAAGGCCAAGGAGAGGTGCAAACCTTCGGAGTGTGGATTATCCATGCTCCGTCCTGACCTTTTCCTTGTACCTTTAATTTGCCCCTATTTTTATAAATATTTTATATTTTTATAAATAATGTCAATAGAAAAATAGGAATAGAAATGAATAATAATGAATAGAAATGAATAATGACTAGAAAAATATGGATTTATGTCTCATCTCCCGGTTAGAGGAGAGAACCATGCAGTTTTTCCAGTCGGGAAGAGCCTTTCCTTAGCTTGGAGTGCGTTGGAGCAGCCTGGGAGTCTGAGTGGGGCTGGAATGACACTGCCACTCTCCCCCTTCCCTGTATTTTTAAATTGGATTTGGCATCTTAATCCCTACAACAGCTCCTCATTCCGCCTTTCCTGCTCGGAGTTACCTGCAGGGAGCGGGGCTTGGATTATGGATCCTCTGAGATCCATGGGGTGACCATGCTCTGTCCCCTCCTGTCCCCTCCTGCTGCTTTGGCCACCCCTTCCTTGGGAATAGGGAATGCTGTGGATCACTGACGGCTGATGGAATTTACCCATCACCTATAGAAATGCCATTTATCCATCCCCTGTAAAATGCCATTTATCCATCACCTACACAAATGCATCGCCTATAAAATTCCCCTCTATGCCCGTTTCCCGACACCTCCGATTCCCGATGATGGATAAAATCCCTTCCCTTGGTTGTCAAGGTGAAACGTCTGGAGACTTCAGGGAAAAACCCGAGCCCGGCGAAGGGAGGACGTTTCTGTCCGGTGCCCCTGAACTCGGCGCTCCCGGGGGGAAGCGTCGCAGCCGCCCGGCCCCGCCGGCGTCCCTTTGTCAGCCCCGCAAGGTGCGGGCGGGGCAGGGCGGCGTGGGCAGCTCCCTGCCGGCATTCCCGATCCATCGCCCGGCGCCGCGGGCAGCGCTTTCCTTCTCCTGCATCGCTGCATCCTCGGCTCTCCCAGCCCTGCCTTTGTCCCCGGGTCCCCTCCCGGCTCCGGCGGGGGCGCGGGGTGGGGGGGGGGCCGGAATTTCGGGAGCCGCTCCCGGGCGGATGCAGCCCCATTCCCACCCACCCCTGACGTCTCCATGCACCAGGGAGCCGCGGCGGGTTTGATGTGGAGCGGCGGGATTCGGATCCTGTAAATCTTGTAAAATTCCATTTCATGCAGACAGAGCCGCAAATCCGCCGGCGCTGCGCGGGGCGAGGCTGCGGCTGGTCCGTGCTCCCGGGATTTGCCCGCAGGCACGGCACCTGGAGCCGGGCAGGGATGGGCAGGGCCGGGAGCCCGTGCGGAGGCACAGCCCCGCTGCCGGGTGACAGGAGGGACAGCGGGAGTGGCAGGAGGAGCGCAGAGCGCTCGGCTCGCCGCTCGCAGTGACCCCTGGCAGGGAGCTGGCAGCGCTTTGCTGCCGTTCCCGCTTTGGCGGGATGGAAAATCCAGGCCTTTTCCCACCGAGCCCCGCTCCCGGCTGCCTGTAACCCCTCAGCTGGAGCCGCATCCCTGCTGCACCCCGGGAATCTCATCCCTGTGGATGCTCCGCGGGAGGGACCCGCCAGCGGAGTTTCTGCAGCGTCACAAAACTTTCGGCTCTGAAGGAAGGAGGGATGTGACCTGGAAAGGAGAAACAGGAAAAAGGGGATGTTGCTGCAGCTTGGAAAAGCCTTTCCACCCCTGTCTCAGGATCACTGGAAGGGATTATACAAATGAGAGCAGGAAACTGCAGTCAGGGGGCTGCCAGAAATAGATTCATTTTCTCTTTCTCCTGCTAGAAATGAAGAAATTTGGGGGTCCATAGAGGCTGTTCCACAGGCACCCCCACTGTTTGATTCCTCCTCTAGAAAGTGACATCCACCTGCAGTGGGAGTTGCCATGTAATCCCAAAGAATAAAAACTCCTGGAAACCTCTCCGTGCCACTGAGCCAACTTCAGAGAGACACAAGTTTGGGATAAGCAGGACGTGTCCTGACTCTTCTCGGATGATAGAAGGGAAGGATCAGCCGGGAAGATGTTAAATATTAATATTTTACCCAACCGCCGCCACTCGTGGATTTGGTGAGTATGCCATGGGTTTGTCTGGATCTCAGCAGTTCTGCTGGGCACAAAAGCTTGGAAATCAGGATTTTTCCTGGCTGGAAAGCAGCTGCTGGATGGGAGCATGGATAAGGGGGGTTCCTGGAGCTGTGGGGTTGCTGAATATTTTCTTCTCCGATCTTCCCTGCTCAGAGTTTGATCTGAGGCGCCCTCGCGACGCCTCCGAACGGGGACTGTGGGGACAGGGTGGGGAAAGGATGGAAAACTTCCTGTTGTCCTGGTTTATTTTCCTTCTCAGGTGTTTATGAACCTCAGTTTTCCTTTAAAAATTAACGAGCCCCCAAAACGTCCTTTCCCTGGAGCGATTCCGTGGTGCCACCTCGGCACCTTCTCCGGGCTGTTGGCAGCCCCTGTTGCATGGTAATGAGCAGATGGAGCAGCTGCTGCTGCCTCTGCTCTGGCCAGGGCAGGGCGAGAGGGAGAGGACAGGGAAATTCCAGAGGCATTTCCCAGGTTGGGGTTGGGAGACAGCACCAAAACATCGTTTTATAGGTGAAGATCCGCTGGTGGAGTTCAGGGCTGGAGTCTCTGGGTGGTGTGATCCATGTGGTGGTGTTATCCAGTGTGGATAATCTATGGAATCTGTGAGAATACGGAGATAATTCTGCATTTTAGATACTCAGATCCTGCATTCTGGGATCTCACCTATGCACAGATACTCTGGTTTTACACAGAATTCATTCTCTGGGATCTCATTAGGGCTGACAATCATTTCACCCTGGGATGAACCTACAGCTCAGTATTTGTAGGTAGGAATAAAAATATCCAGGCTCTGAGCCTTGGAATGCTGCTGGGGAGGGACAGGGCTGGGCTGGGCTCTCCAGAGCACGTCCTGCTCCTCAGGGACAGCCCTGTGTGGACTTCCAGGGACAAGAGAACGGGAAGGGAACCCTTTAGAGAAGAGGAAAAATGCAGGGCCTGGATTAAAGTCACGGAATCCTGGAATGGGTTGGGTTGGAGATCATCCCATTCCATCCCTGCCACGGGCAGGGACACCTTCCACTGTCCCAGGCTGCTCCAGCCGGGCCTTGGGCACTGCCAGGGATCCAGGGGCAGCCACAGCTGCTCTGGGCACCCTGCGCCAGGGCCTGCCCACCCTCCCAGGGAACAATTCCTTCCCAGCATTTCTTCCTAACACCCAATCTAACCCAACCTATCTTGGAATTTTTCCCACAGCTTCCCCTTGATGTTTTGCAGGGGCAGTTGTTGGTTTGGTTTGGGAAGTTCTTCCTGAGGAGGAGCCCCAGTAAGCCAAGAAAGAGGAATATTGGGTGGGAAGAGTTACAAATGAAGGGAAGAGGAGAGGCCGAGGGGATGAGTTATGGACAGCTGAGGGAATTAAGGAAAAAAGCGTTTCCTGTGGAGAAAGGAGAACAAAGGAGAAGCCCATTTCTGTGGTTGCAAGAGAACAGAAATCATTTTAGCTCTAGGAACTGAAACAAACACTGAGCAGCCCGAAATCCCAGCAGGGGAGGTTGGCAGGGATGGGGCCTGGGACGGGTCAGAGCCATCGGATCAATCAGGGAAGTTCCAGGTAATTAAAGCTGTGCAGCTCAAAGGGAGCCTTGTCAGGGGATGGATTTGGGAAGGAAGGAAGGGATAAAGTTATCCCATAAAAACTCCCTTCACCTGTGCCCAGGTGGAAACAAAGCCAGTTCTTCACCCTGTGCTGGCCTAGCTGGAGTCAGACTGAGCCTTGCTAATCCTGACCTGCTAATCCAGCTCCTGGTTGCTGTTCAGAGCCCACGTTGTGGGTGAGACTCATTCATTCCTGGTTGAAATTTCTTCAGGGATTTCTTTCCTCTGGAATAAGTTTTTTGGGCTCCTTCGGAGCTTCTCCCTCCTCTGTGCCGTCATCCAAAAGGAAGTTTTTACCTGGATCTTCACCCTGGCCTGGGGGAAGGTGTCCTGCCCATGGCAGGGGTTGGATTAGACCCTTTCAGGCTCCCTTCCAGACCACTCCATGATTCCATGGATGGCCTTCAGCTTCCATGTGCTCCCCCAAGTTCAGGAGAGGAGCCGGTGCCTCCCATCCCCGTGGGCAGTGTGGGACATCGGCCCCTGCTGCTTCTGGGGTGCAGAGGGGAGGGCTCTGCTCTGTGCTGAGGGGTGGGAACGGGGCTCGGGAGCACGTTCTGGGGACATGGAAACTGGGATTGCACCGGCACAGCAGCTCCTGCTGCACAAATGTGGGAATTCGTGGTTGTTCGCAGGGATGGCTCCAAACTCAGGCCTGGCCTCTGCACTGGGGCTGCAGAGGCTGAACTTTGGCGGGGGGGAGCAGAAACTCTGTCCTGATATAAAGTGGTGGGACCAAATCCCAGGATTTCTGACAGCTCAGGAATCTTGGAGAGGTGCTCCACAGCTCCCAGATAGCAGCTGGAGTGGCAGGTCCTCCTGGAACACAGAGTTATCAGTGCAGTGATAACCACGGGATCCGGAGTCACCCTGACCTTGATCCCCTCAGCTCCCCTGGGTCTGGCTGAGGTGTTGCAGGTGGGTGTGAGCCTGGAGGGGTTTTCCATAATGTGGTACCATAATCATGGAATTACTGAGGCTGGAAAAGCCCTCTGAGGCCATCGAGTCCCCCAGCACTGCCAAGGCCATCACTGCCCCGTGTCCCCAGTGCCACATCCACATGGCTTTTAAATCCCTGCAGGGATGGGGACTCCACCCCTGCCCTGGGCAGCTGTGCCAGGGCTGGAAAGGAAGAAATTTTCCCAAATATCCAATCTAAACCTCCTCTGGCACAACTTGAAGCTGTTTCCTGTTGTCCTGTCCCTGTTCCCTGGGAGAAGAACCCGACCCCCCCCTCACTTCACTGACAAATTTCACTTCGATTTTTATATTGAGTTTCAAACTACTCGAGGTTTGCTCTGGGAATTAACACTCTCCAAACCTGTGGGTTAAACCTTCCAGTCACCTTATTTCCATGGATTTTAGCTGGATCTCAAACCATTTTGGTTTTCCTCAAGGATTAATTCCTCAGCCTCCTATAAATAGGCAGGATTTCCGACAAAGCCATGATTTATATGCAGGAGGTAGATTTGAGAGACAGAACTCTGAAATCTGTAGGCACAATTTAGGAAGGAGAGGCCAAATATTTCTCCTGTGCTCACAAGTGCCTGGAGGAAGCACAAAGAACTCGCTGTGTCTGCAGCAGAGACAATGCCTGCCTGGAAGGGAATTCGGGATGAAACGCTGGGATTTAATTGGCAGCGTTGGGCTGGGTGGGAGGCTGGATAAGGAGGGATTCCGGTGGAGGGATGGGGTTGGCATTTCGTGACCTTTCCCCTCTCTTCAGGCTGGGGCTTTTCAAGTTGTTCCTGGCTGTGTTTTCCTGCTGCTTTTGAAAGGCAGCAGATAAGAGTTCGGGGCTGCTCCTGACGTGTTTACATTTCCATATTTCCATTCATTATCTGCACTTCCAGGGAGAGGGTCTGGGCAGCTTCACTGGGATGGGAAACTTCGCAGCCACGTTCATGGACATCTCTGCCTGTCACGCACACAGAGCTGTTTTTCCAGGCTATTCCTCCTCCTCCTCCTCCTCTTCCTCCTCCTCCTCCTCCTCCTCCTCCTCCTCCTCCTCCTCCTCCTCCTCCACATCCCTGCCTTGTCCAAGAGTTGCAGTCCGAGTCCTCCCTGGCTGCAGAGACCCTCGGGATGAGCCTGGATGGGGGAGCTGCTCCCAGCCTGGCTCTGGGGCTCTCCAGTGAGCATCCCCTGGGACAGCGACAGCCAGGGATGAGCAGGAAGCCCCAGGATGACTTTCTCTGGGTTCAGGTTCCTGTGACTCCAGAAGGACGTGGAGCTGCTGGAGGGATTCCAGAGGAGGCCTCGGAGCTGCTCCAGGGCTGGAGCCCCTCTGCTCTGGAGCCAGGCTGGGAGAGCTGGGGGTGCTCACCTGGAGAGGAGAAGGCTCCAGGGAGAGCTCAGAGCCCCTTGCAGGGCCTGAAGGGGCTCCAGGAGAGCTGGAGAGGGACTGGGGACAAGGGCTGGAGGGACAGGACACAGGGAATGGCTTCCACTGCCAGAGGGCAGGGCTGGATGGGATATTGGGAAGGAATTCCTGTCTGTGAGGGTGGGGAGGCCCTGAAATAGAATTCCCAGAGAAGCTGTGGCTGCCCCTGGATCCCTGGAAGTGTCTGAGGCCAGCTTGGAGCACCCTGGGAATGTGGGAGGTGTCCCTGCCCGTGGCAGGGGGTTGGAATCATGGAATGAGATGATTCTTGAGGTCCTTTCCAGCCTGAACCATTCTGGGATCCTGTGAATGCAAACTCAGCTCTCAGCATTTCTAAGAAGTTCGGGGCTTTTCCCGCTCTCACATCTTAGCTGGATTAGGGATGCAGATTCCTGCTCCAAAAGCTTGATCAGGATTTCCTTCCTAACCCTCTTCTCCAGGGGCTAATAACTGGGATATGGATTTCTTTTAGCTCCAAACTGCCGGGCAGATGAGACAATCTCTGGCGCTCAGTGAGCACCGCGATGGAAAAGGGGTTTCTTTTCTTCTTTCCAGCAGAAAGAAGCAAAATTTAATAAAGGAAATTTGGGCTTCCTGCTGTCCTGGGGTTTGTCCCACACAAAGAATTCCAGAAGTTGAGGGAATTGTTCTGTTTAAACACAGCCTCCACAGCCTGTGATTCCCAGCTCTGCCCTCCTGAGAGCAGCTCTGCTCCCACTGAGCCAGGCCCCTGCAATTCATCCCTTTGGAAGGGGGGAATAATGGAAGAGCTTTTCCAGGGGCCAGGCAACATTCCCAGCCACTTGCTGTGCTCAAGTTCTTCTGCCCAGGATAAATCCAGGTGCTCCCTGTGTCCGGGTTCCCTTCCCAACACAGAGCAGGGCAGGTGGATGTTGGGACCTGTCCTCTACTCCCTAGGCCCAAAGCTCAGCCTGAGTTTAATCCTAAATTTAATCCAAAGGATTTTCTGCTGCTTTTCCCTGTCCTGCCTTCCACAGGAGCCTCCTCAGGACTTCTCCAAGGAATCCAGGTGTGATTAAAAACCTTTCTCCCCAAACTGCAGCCCCAAACCTATCATCATCATCATCATCATCCCTTCCTGTTCCCACTGCCCCGGGAGTTCTGGATTGTGGCAGAAGGATTCAGTGCCTGGATGCCACCAGAGCAGAGCTCTGGGACTACACAGGGAACATCTTTGCCCCTCATTTTGAGGGCAGCAGCTACAAAAGAAAGATTCTGGAGGTTAGAATCGTGGAATCATGGAATAATAGAATCCTGGAATCACAGAATCCTGGAATGACAGAATATCCTGAGCTGGAAGTGGCCCGGAGGGTTAAGCCCAGCCTATATCACAGAACACCTTCAGTCCATGCTTTCTGAAACGGGATTTTTAAGGAGGGTTGGACAATTATTCCCTAAACCCTGTGAACTCCAGTAAAAAGAGCCACTCCATGACCTCTGGAAGCACACAGAGTGTCCTTCCCAGCATTTGCTCTGTCTCGGTTCAGGTTATCACAGAATCCCAGCCTGGGGTGGGCTGGAAGGAGCCTTAAAACCCCTCCCGCCCCATTCCCCCACCCCGGGCAGGGCCGGCCCCCGCTGCTCGTTCCGGTCGCGTTTTCATTGATTGAACACTCGCTGGAGGGTGTGGAGAAAGGAAAACAAACCCGCCAAGGGTTCAGGGGACAGAAAACCCCCTCGTTTCGCTGCTGCTGGAGGAGCCGCCAGGTTCTGCAGCCTTTCCGTGCTGAGTTCACCAGACGTGCGGGGCTGCTTTGAAAGCTCCCACTGACGTCAATGGAGCGGCGGAATGGGAGCATCCGCACATCCCAGCCCTGCCCTGGCACCGCTCCAGCCCCGGGCTGCTCCCAAAAACCCTCCCTGGCACCCAGGGAATCGGTTCTGTCCAGTGCACTTAACAACGATGCGATGAGGGATGTGTTACCGTGCTGAAGCTGCTCGTTAAATGCTGGGATTTTCGTGTTTTCGAGGGAGAAAACAGCAAATTCCAAAGTGGCAGAATTGTTGCTTGGCTTAAAAAGGGGGTTAATAATCATTTTACAGGGTCTGTTCAGCATTTTACAGGGTCTGTTTCTCCCCAGCCCCAAACACTTGTATGGTTTTGTTGCTTTTTTAACGTAAACTATTGTTTAGAAGTCTCTTTTTTATGTAACTGGAAATTCTAGGGCAGAAAATGCCTGCGAGCCTTTCAGAGCAGTTTCGCTTTTTTTAGCTTTTTGTTGGGAGGAAAAGCCTGGGAAAAACCTGTTAATTGTCTCAATCTGGGAATGCTGCGAAGGAGCTCAGTCGGGAACCAACCCATGACACTGAGCTGATGAACTCCTGCTGGGAGGCCTCATCCCACAGATCCTTTGGTTTTTAAGGGATTGTGCCAGTTCATCCAAGCTTTCGTGATGAATCTGAGCACGGGACAGCATCTGCTCAGCCCCCACGGAGCACGGGAGGGGGAAATGCCGGGAGAAACGGGAATTAGTGGGGGAAACGTGGCCGGGATGAGGTCTCAGGACACGGCAGGGAAGGGGGAAATCGTGTAGGAAGAAATCAGATGATCTTCACTCTCTGTAGCACTACGGAAAATTCAACTCGCAGGTTTGTTCACCCTGGTGATGAGGGGAAGAAAACCGGGATATAGAGGTTGGAGAGCAGGGAAGGGCATCGGGAGACCTCTGCAAGCTGGGGGAGCATCCATTGGATCCTCCTGGTCGAGATGAAACCCTCGGAAGGCATTCCTGAATCCTGGAATGGTCTGGCTTGGGAATGACCTTAAAGCTCCTCCTGTGGGCAGGGACAGCTTCCCCAGCCCAGGGTGCTCCTGGTTTTCCCTGGGGCTCCTCGGTGTCCCTTGGGAATGCTGAAGAGGCTCCACTCAGTGCCCGGGGCTTGGATTCCCTTCCCAAAGACCATCCGTGAGTCAGCCCGGGTGCTTTTCCCGGGAAGAGGCTGCTCCTGGCTGACGCTGCCTGGGCTCTCCTGCCGAGTGGAAAAGGAAACCTTTACAGCAGAGAAAACAACAGGATCCAAAGGCCGCGGCTGCTGCGGGGAGCAGGGGGAGCAGGGGGAGCTGGGGCACTGCAGCTTCGCCGGGGTTTATTCCCAAAATCGGCTCCGTTCCGCAGGAACTTTCCAGGCACATTCCAGGGTTTATTCCCAAAATCAGCTCCGTTCTGCAGGAACTTCCCAGGCACATTCCAGGGTTTACTCCCAAAATCAGCTCCGTTCCGCAGGAACTTCCCAGGCACATTCCAGGGTTAATTCCCGAAATCAGCTCCGTTCCGCAGGAACTTCCCAGGCACATTCCAGGGTTTATTCCCAAAATCAGCTCCGTTCCGTAGGAACTTCCCAGGCACATTCCAGGGTTAATTCCCAAAATCAGCTCCATTCTGCAGGAACTTCCCAGGCACATTCCAGGGTTTACTCCCAAAATCAGCTCCGTTCCGAAGGAACTTCCCAGGCACATTCCAGGGTTTATTCCCGAAATCAGCTCCGTTCCGAAGGAACTTCCCAGGCACATTCCAGGGTTAATTCCCAAAATCAGCTCCGTTCCGCAGGAACTTCCCAGGCACATTCCAGGGTTAATTCCCGAAATCAGCTCCGTTCCGCAGGAACTCCCCAGGCACATTCCAGGGTTAATTCCCGAAATCAGCTCCGTTCCGAAGGAACTCCCCAGGCAGATTCCATCCCGAGCAGGGGGAGCTCGGCCGGCCCTGGCATCACCCCTGGGGCTGCTGGGGGAAGCTTTGGGGGGTTTTTGCTCTGTCTCCCTCAGGTGTTTCCAGGGCAATTCCAAAGAAACGTGAACAATTCAGGTAAGCAGCAACTGCAGAACTAAACCTAATTCTGTAGGGGTTACCACAGCTCTGAAACTTCATAAAAATTCCCACTTTTCTGATGGAAGATTCCCACAGTTCCTTTGCCTGGATTGGATATCAGCAGGAAAGTTGGGGTTGTAATACAAGTGGCACCTGTGGAATTTGGGATTAGGGCAATTCCCTTCTGTCTCCCTTTGCTTCCCCGGGAGCTGCTGGGTCACAGGGATTGGGGGATCCTATGAAATGTCTCAGGCTGTGCTCCCACTCGTTGTGAGGGAATGGTGCTCAGTGTTCCCTGGAAGCTCCAGGATATTCCAGCCTGATGTTTGTCCCTGTTTTCTTAGATGGAGGCCATAGGTGTAGGTTTGCTGGTGGAATGAGAGTGAATTAATCCGAAGGGTTGTATTCCTTTATAAAATATTTTTAGAAGCCATGGATGAAACATGATGGGTTGATAGGATAAACTCCTGGAATTATTGGATTATTTGATGATTTTTTTTGGGTAGGAATAGGAAAAAGCAGAGGACTGGGAAAAGCAAGTATGGTTGTAAAAGATGCCCAGGTAGTGGAGTGGACTTTTGCTCCCACAGGATTAAACTTTGCCATGGGTAGCTCCCAGAAAAGCAGATTTGCCCCACTGGAAGCAGCAGACTCGGTGGTGCCCCTCTGGCTTGGGAGCATTCGGGTTTCGGGGCTTTGGCCCACGCTGGGAAGCCCCAGCAGGAGCCGAGCACAGCAGCTGGGATCGGTGGGATTGTTTCTGGGAGTCAGGGATTGGGAGAGGAGCTGCCTTTGGCAGACAGGATATTTTTGGCTTTTAGGAGAGCACAAAATACAACTCGGAGTACTCGAGTTGAGGCTCCCAACAGGGGAGCTCTGGCTGGGAGCTGAGGATGAGAGTGGGCGATCCTGGAGTATCCATGGGATCCCACAGGGACAGGCTGCTCCGGGGAGCCCGGGATCACCCAGCCGGCAGGAATTCAGGCCTGCAGGGGGATGAGCAGGACCCTCGGTGTGTGAAGGTGGCAAAATGAGAAATAAACACTCGGTTTGCTGCGTGTCGGAGAAGGAGAGGGAGCTGGGAAGGGCTGGACGTGGGTAGCGGGAAAGGTGAAATGAGGATGGACCCAAAACTGCTGGGAGTAACATGAGGAATAACGTGGAGTCTGGGAAGGAGCGTTCGGAGCAGCAGCCTCGGGATCTGGGGCAGCACTGATGCCTTTCCTGGGAAGGCAGAGCAGCTCTCAGGAGCTCAGGGCTGGGAGCAGCAGATGAGGCAGATCCAGCACGAGGCAGCCTGGGGAGGGCTGGGGGGACCTGCAGGAGCCCCCTCAGGTGAGACCCCACCTGCAGAGCTGCTCCAGCCTCGGGATTCCAGCACAGGGAGGAGCTGGTCCCAGGCTGCTCCAAGCCCCAATGTCCAACCTGGCCTGGGACACTGCCAGGGATCCAGGGGCAGCCACAGCTGCTCTGGGCACCCTGTGCCAGGGCCTCCCCACCCTCCCAGGGAACAATTCCTTCCCAATATCCCATCCATCCCTGCCCTCTGGCAGTGGGAAGCCATTCCCTGTGTCCTGTCCTTCCATCCCTTGTCCCCAGTCCCTCTCCAGCTCTCCTGGAGCCCCTTTAGGCCCTGGGAGGGGCTCCGAGCTCTCCCTGGAGCCTTCTCCTCTCCAGGCTGGGCATTCCCAGCTCTCCCAGCCTCGACAGTCTCTTCCTTTTGGATTCCCTGTATCCCATCCCTGGGTTTGTTCCCTTGTGCTTCCCTGATCCCATGAGTGTTTTTCTCTCTCGGTGGTTTTAGCTGCTGTGTGCAGGACCAAAGTGTGGGATCGGGAATCATTCCCTGCAAACCCCTGGGGTCGGTTTAAGCCGTGACAGTCGTGTGGGATGGGCAGCAAAGCCTCCGGGTGGGGCGTGCCCCGTGCCCCGCATTCCAGTGAAATAACGCCCAGCTTTTGTTTTTATGGCACGGCCACACGAGTGCTGACCCCAGAGCTGTTCACTGAGCAGTGAGCCCCTGCTGGCTGATTTTCCATGCAGCACACACAGGAGCAGGACTATTCTGGGATCAGATCCCGGGAACAGCGGTGACTCATCAGCTGCAGCAGCACAAGGAGATGAGGAGCTATTTATTACAGCTCTTCCAGGCTGTGAATTCTTCTGAGCAGCGAGTTCAGCTCGGAGTTATGTAATTATTCCTCCTGGATGATTTCTCTTATTGGTTTGTAATTACAAAATTTTTTCAGCACACTCCTGGATTTTAAAATGAAATCCTGGGAATGACTTAACGTGAGGAGAAGGGAAAGATTCGATCTTGCCTCGTCTATGTTTGTTTTGTTTGGCTTCGGCAGGGATGGGTTTGTGGTGGTGGTGCACAAACTTCACCTTTGCTTGGTGAAACTTTCACCCGTCATTTCCTGGTTTGGAAGTTGAGAAACAAATGTTTGGGGTGAAATCCTCTGGTCTTGGAAACTGGCAGGAGGGGAATTCCATAGGGGAGTTCCCGGCTCGTTGGGTGGGAGAAGGGCTGGAGCTGTAACTGTTGGAGGAGTTGTCCTTATGCCTCCCAAATGCCGGCTCTTCCCAGAGAGGGATGAGCGGATCCAGGAGTTTCTAGGGAGGGTGTGCTGCCCTCCCCCAGCTGTCCCTGTTTCCATAAACAGCCGGCACCGCCCGTACGGCGCTCATCCTAGGAAAAGCATCCCCACGCCTCCCCAGAAGTGAGAGGAAGATTATTGGCAAAACCTTTTTCCTAAAAAAGAGAGGGAAGTGGGTGTGAAAGCCTCCCCGAGGCTCCTGGAACAGCCTGGGCGTGGTGGGAGCCTGGAGCTGAGCTGGGGATGCTCCCGGTGCCACCCACAGCCCTTGGCGTGGGAGTGGAGCTCTGGAGCAGCAATCCCAGCATGGAGCATCCCATCCCAGCCGTGTGGAAGCAGATCCTCCACTCTGATGCTCAGGAGAATCAGGATCCTGCTCCAGGGCATCCAGGAGAGCTGAAAGCAGGGAACTGGGGATCTGTTGAACCTCACCAAAGTGCTGGCTCCTGACAGGCTGCACTCGTGCTTTGCTGAGGGGTTGGATAAATATTTCTTAGTTGTAATCCCCATTAAAAGAGAAAAAAGCCATGTCCTGCTCTTTAAGATCTCAGAACTGTGCTATAAACTCATCACAGCCTGAGTATTCCAGAAGTTACACAGAGGCTGAGCTGGCAGAGCTCTTGGAAAGCTCTAAATCACGTTTTAGTGTCCAGTTATCTTGGGGAAGTCTGTTATTTTTACACTGATTGTGGATAATTTGGCTTTAATCTTTATTTTGTGCTCTGTTTTGACATTGCTGGTCAATTTTTATCACTCCCTTAGGAAGAGATGTGTAAAGATGGTTTAGCAATGGGTTTGGAAAGGAAGATTAATCCGAAATCGGAAGGCAGTGATGGAATGGGTCTGTCTCAGGTTTTGGGTGTTTCAAATGAGACTATTTTTTTTCCCAAGTTCATGTAGGATCATGGAATTGTTTAGGTTGGAAAAGCCCTCTCAGACCACTGAGTCCAATCATTCCCCCAGCACTGCCAAGGCCACCACTGACCCGTGTCCCCAAGTGCCACATCCACAGGGATTTTAAATCCCTCCAGGGATGGGGACTCCACCCCTGCCCTGGGCAGCTGTGCCAGGGCTGGACAACCTTTGCATGGAGAAATTTTCCCAATATCCGAGGTGGATAAGGAATGAGCCATCGCAGTCCTGATGGTCTCAGAGTCCCTGATCCCAGCTCTTGTTCTTTCGGGAGCCATTCCCTCGGCCAGCCCCTTGTCCCAGCCATGGGATCAGTGGCTCAGTGTCCCCTGCCTGCCTCTGTCCCTGTTCAGAAACCCCTGGAGCATTCCTTGGCCTCGGCTGAGCGTTGTGTGGGGTGGGATTAGGGGGATTAAAGGAACAGGGTCAACCATGGGCAGGCTGAGCCCTGGACAAACTTTACCGGAAAAACCCCCAGGGAAAGATCCTGAAGGCAGCCAGAGGAAGCGCAGGCAGGAATTTCTTATAACTCATCCCTGTGTCAGCTAAAAGGAGAATTCCCACACACGTCAGAGCTTCCCGGCTCGGGCAAAAGCCCCGGGGGCGTTGGAGCCGGGTGACATCACAAGGATCGGGAATGAATTCACGGCGAGGGTGACGCCAGGGAAAATTCCGGGCTTTGGCGGCCGAGCTGAGCCTTGCGGAGCGGGGCAGGGAAAGGCTGAGCGCACAGAGAGGCTCCGTGCATGTCTCAGTTTGATCTGAGCCCGGTTTTGGGGCTGAGAGCTCCTTGTTCTCCCAAACAAACATTTCCCGGTGGCCCTGAGTGAGGAGCAGGCGGGATTCTGTGGCTCTGTGATCCCACATCCATCCTGGTGTTGGATGAATTGTCCAGTCCCCCGTGACCACCTCGGCAGGGCCCTGGAGCTCCCGGGGCTGTGGGACACTGGAGCTGGGGAGAGCAGCTGGATCCCGGCTGTTGGCACTTCGGGACGCTCGTGAGGACAGGGATTTGCTGGGCCAGAGGGGCACTGAAGGAGAGGCTCTGTCTCTATCTCTCCGTTTAAGTGCATAAAAGGACTTCTGGAAAAGCCAGAGAATAAATATTGGCTGAAGGAATAGAGGTCTGAGAGTGAAGGCTTGAAGTGGGGCTGGATTGAATGTCCCAGTTTCCCTCAGATCACAAAAGGCTGCCGACATTTTTCATCCATAAAGACAGGGAATTGTTTGGAGTGGAGGCTGGAAGAACAAGCTGACCCCCTTTTGCTTTGCTGCGTTCAAATCGTGCGCTGTAAGAGCCATTCCATTAAACTCTGCCCTCGCTGCTGCTCCCCCAGACCAGTTTAACTCCAGGAAAGAAAGCCCAGCTGATGACAGATGGAACATTATGGATTTATTTCAGATTAAAAGTGTGAAAAAATGGATTCTGGCAGGACAAAAAACCTGTTTTCCTGAGGAAACGCAGAAAATTGCCAAAGCTCTAAGAAAAGTGTCACCTTCCGTGAGGCCTGACGTGTCCCACAGCAGCCGTGGGGGGAGGAACTGTGTGAGGCTGGCAAAGGTCAGCTCGTTCTTCGTGCTGGGAGGGGCTGGGGCTGCAGGGGTGCACAGGCAGGGAGGACATCCATGGAATCATGGAATCATCCAGTGCCACCCCTGCCATGGCAGGGACACCTTCCACTGTCCCAGGCTGCTCCAAGCCCCAATGTCCAGCCTGGCCTTGGACATTCCAGGGATCCAGGGGCAGCCACAGCTGCTCTGGGCACCCTGTGCCAGGGCCTGCACATCCTCCCAGGGAACAATTCCTTCCCAATATCCCATCCATCCCTGCCCTCTGGCACTGGGAAGCCATTCCCTGTGTCCTGTCCCTCCAGCCCTTGTCCCCAGTCCCTCTGCAGCTCTCCTGGAGCCCCTTTAGGCCCTGCAAGGGGCTCTGAGCTCTCCCTGGAGCCTTCTCCTCTCCAGGTGAGCACCCCCAGCTCTCCCAGCCTGGCTCCAGAGCAGAGGGGCTCTGGAGTAGCTCCTTGGATCTTTATGGAATAAGAGATGGAGTTTTAAGCATTGACCAGCCCCTCATGTCACCCTTCAATAAACTCTGGAACTCCATCCTCCCTTCTGAAGAGGTGGAATTTCTCAGGGTAGTGCTGCAGGGCTCCGGGACAGTGGCAGCCAGCACTGCCAGCCCAAGTCCTGTCTCTCTCTGCTTCTCCAAGTTTGTGGATTTGCCACTCACCTATTCTTATGCAATTTAATATCTTTTCCGTGGCTTCATTTTCTCTCCTGTTATTAGGGAAGCAAAGGAAAAGCTCTCCTGGGCATGAATGAGGAGCTGTGTAATGGGTTGCAATGGCTCCATCCAAACCATTGTGCTCTGTCTTGTGAATATCTATTTAATCAGTGCTTTTAAAAGAGCTGATTTGTGCTAAGTGATTTTTCTTTCTTAGACTGCAGCAAGAATCTCATCCTCTTGTGAAGATGCAGCACAGGCAGCCCGGCTATTCTGGGCTTCAATGGTTCCATTGAGCCGGGAAGAGGTTCAAGTAGCAGGGATCCTATTCAGATGATTGTGGAGCTGCTGTGAGGAGGGAGCACTGCAGGATGCTCTGCTGGGATGGAGTACCAGGGTTTATTAACTCATCCATCCCACTCAAGTCAATCAGCAGCTTGGTTATGTTTTCTACTCCACACATCTGCTGTGCTGTGGGAGTTAGGCCAGCTCTGGATGTCTCGGAGACACCCAGGTTTCAGCCCTTGCTCCTGCAGGGAACTTTGCTCCGTCAGCCCTCATCCAGTCAGAGCAGTGGATTTTTGAGGTGCCACTGCTGCGTCTCTGCTGCCTCAGGAGGGTCACGGGGGGACGAGACCCACCAGTGTGTCCATGGTTACGTTCTCTGGCTGTCTCAGTGGCTTTTTGCTTCCCCCTCATGAGAAGGGATTGGGGCTCGTTGTGCCTTTGCTCCCTGCAGGTATGAATTTAGCCAGAATTGGGGGTTTGTGAGTTAAGGGCACACAGAGAAGCGCTGATGGGTTTAGATTCAGTCCCAGAGAACATTCCTTACAAAGCACAGTGAGAAGCCATCGTGAATGTGTTGTGAGCAGCAATAAACCTTTCACCGAAGCCGGGTGAGCCCTGCACAGCTCCCCAGGCTGGCACACGCTGTTCCCCCTCACTGCTGTCACTGAACCCTGCCCAGCCTCCCTGCCCAACTACGGCAGCACCTTGGCAGAAGGCAAAGCCCCCATCTGTCTCAGGCTGAGTGCTCAGCACAGAAGGCTTTGACACCAGGGTTTTGTTGCCTCTCCTGCCACCCAGCTTATCTCGTTTGCTCCTCACATGATCGCCAGCAGGCCCTGGCTATCTGCGTGGCATTTGCTGTCCCCTGGTCAGATGTTCTGCTGGGTGACACTGGGGTATTAATAGAGAGTGTCACGTTGGATTCTGGCTGAGGGATATCAGGAGAATCCCGTTGTTTGCCTCCCACCCTGGCTCTGGATGTTGATGGTTCCCAGACGCTGCTGGGACCGGCACTGATCGGCCTCTTGGCCAGCAGCCAGCCCCAGGAACAGCCACACAGTGCCACAGAGGGTTCCTGACCCAAGGACCCAGGGCTGGCCCCAGAAGGACAAAGGAGATGGATTCCTGCTGGAGGCAGGGTCACCCAGAGCTGCGACACAGGGACACATCCACGTGGGTTTGGAATATCTCCAGAGAGAAACTCCATGACCCCCCGGGCAGCTGTTCCAGTGCTCTGCCACCCTCAGTGTACAGAAGCTCTTCCCTGTGTTCAGGTGGAACTTGAGGTTTAGTTTAGGGCTGTTACTCCTTGTCCTGTGGCTGGGCACCTCTGAGAGGTCTAGCACCACCTGTTCCAGCAGCTCCTCACCAGTTTCAGGTGTTTTTATCAGCTCCTCACCAGTTTTAGGTGTTTCCAGCAGCTCCTCACTAATTTCATGTGTTTTTTCTCCTCTGTTCCATCAGTGAACTCAAACATCTCTTCCTCCCCCTGGGAGTGACCCCTCAGTGCCTCCTCTCCAGGTTTCACCACACCAAATGTTTCCACACAGTGAGTCAATATTTTTAAATGGATCCACTTTGGCCATCGATTACCTCTGCCCACTTATTCTTCATTAGCTCAGGTCAAGCCCTTTATCAATACCCTTTATCAATACTCTAAAACACCCAGGATGGCTCAATTCTTATTAGCTCAGGAAGGAAGCTTTAACTGCAATCAGATACAATGATTTTGTGCCAGGCCCACACATTTGTGCTTATTCACACTGCAAACTTCACTTTGTGTGTAATTAAGCAGTAATTAATTGTAGCAAGTGCTCTGCTGATATTTATTCCAAATTTCCAGTGGCTGTGGCTGCTTTGTTGCCTTGTTTGAAGCTCCTGGACTTGATGACTTGTTTCAGATATTAGTTTTGGGCTGATTTTGCTCAGTGCCCCCATATCTCTTATTTCTTTTGAAAAGCTTTATGGTTTGGAGGAAGTGACTCCAAAACAGTGATTCCAGCAAGTGATTTTCAACATGAAACAGAGCTTCTAAGGGATCATTAATTAAGGAAGATCAAAATGAGCCCCAGAGCAGGTCTGGAGAAGTTTTGCAGGTCTAGGGAACATTGGCAGTGTTATTAAATGATATTTTGGGTGCCAGCAGTGCTCTATCTGCTTTCACATCAGCGAAATCAGCCCTTCCCAAGAGGGTTTTTAGGAGCTGGTGGAGGTGGGGTGTGAGGAAGTCTGCAGGAGCCTTTCTGCGATCACCTGAGGTAGAGCTTGAGCAAGGAATGATTTGGCAGGGAGAAGATGGAGACTGCTGCCAGCACAGACGTGTTCTGGAGGAGTCACAGGGTGCTTGGGAAACTGGGTGGAGAGGAAGGGGCAAACTGGGTGGGTGAGCTCCAGAGATGGAGCGGAGATTCCTGCGCCAGGGAGAGTGGGAGAACTGCGGTGAGGATGGTGATCCAGGCTCCCAGCAGGGTTTGTGAGATGGGCTTTGGATGGATGGAGGAGCTGGAAGGTTGCTGGAAAGGTTCAGGGGGAATGAAAGCAGATAAGGGGTGTTGTGTGTATGGGGTGATGGTGTTCCCTCCTTCCTGAAGTGCTCCATAGCTGTCAGACCTGCAAAGATCGATATCCTGAGCACTCCAGGAAAATCCATGGCCTTGTGTTTGCTGCCTGACGCCACCATTTGGCACAAACCACATGAAATGTGCTGCAGGATTTTTGCCCTGCCTGGATTTTTGGGCTCACAATGATTCCTTTAGAAGGTTTTGTTCCTGCTGCTCAGCACCTCTGTCTTCTCTCCATGCTGGAGAAGCTTTTCCTTCTGCTAAATCCAGTTTGCTGTCCTGAGCGATTAAAGCTCATCGCAGACCACGTGATTTAATAGCGGAAAATCGAAATCTGGGCTCTAACTTGACCCTCTTTCCCCCCCTTTTGTTTTGCAGCTGCCCGAGGAGGAGGGGAGGCAGTGTGGGCAGGCAGAGCCTGTCCCTGCTGCTTCCTGCTGAGAGGTCCCTTCCGGTTGGAAAAATGCAAATTTATGGAAATACTGTCTGGCCTGGCAGGCTTTGTGTTCCCTGGCTCTGCCTGCGCCCGAGCTGGGCTGGGCATTTCACAGGATCGTGGTTTGTGTTGGAAGGGATCTTAAGGCTCATCTTGCTCCTGCCATGGGCAGGGACACCTTCCACTCTCCCAGGGTGCTCCAAGCCCCGTCCAGCCTGGCCTTGGACACTGCCAGGGATCCAGGGGCAGCCACAGCTGCTCTGGGATTCCATCCCAGCCCCTCCCCACCCTCCCAGGGAAGGATTTCTCCCCAATATCCCATCCAGCCCTGCCCTCTGGCACTGGGAAGCCATTCCCTGTGTCCTGTCCCTCCAGCCCTTGTCCCCAGTCCCT
Organism: Lycocorax pyrrhopterus obiensis; assembly: GCA_014706295.1. Taxonomy (NCBI): domain Eukaryota; kingdom Metazoa; phylum Chordata; class Aves; order Passeriformes; family Paradisaeidae; genus Lycocorax; species Lycocorax pyrrhopterus. The sequence continues at coordinate 1,469,492 of JACSVZ010000013.1, read as the reverse complement.
CTGCAGCTCTCCTGGAGCCCCTTTAGGCCCTGCAAGGGGCTCTGAGCTCTCCCTGGAGCAATGTTCCATGAATTACACTATTAATCCCACCAGGAATATCATCAAGTTGGTGTTTACCCCATCACTCCCACGGGAAAGCTGTTCACTGCTCTGGCTGCTCTCGAGGCACAGATTTCCTTCCAATTTCCAACCTCAGTTTATTCCTGTCCGTTTTATCCCCCCTTGTTTTCACACCAGCATTGTCCTGTAGCGCAAAGATCCCATTTGCTTTGGTGGCCTTTGCCGCTGGCACTTGTGGCCCCCCTCCATGGGGGAACAGCAGGTGCCATTCCCAACATCCCTGTGATCCATGTGCCAAACCCCTTGGACAGAGCAAACACTTTGTGCCCAAGGGCCAGGATTTTCCGTCCTTAATATTGTCCCCTCAAACAGCACCAGGTGGCAGCTGCTCATGATTTGGATGAGGCAACTTTTGCATTGAGCTTCTGCTGGCCCTGAAATGATCAATGAGAGCTCTGAAAAAGATTGTCCTTGGAATCACATCCCTGGGCTCTGACATTTGCTATCGCAGTGTCCTTTCGCGTGGATAGAAAAGATGGAGAGTGCAGGCATTTGAGAGATGAGAAGCAAGGAAAATTTTGCTGAAATGTACCCAACTGGATTAATTCTTGTTAAAGGCCGAGTCTCCAAAGGATTTAATGATCTGAATACCATCTTAGGACATTTCACTGTCTTTTTACTGACAGGCTCCACAGATCCCAATTATGGAGATAAATCCAAAAACCAGGTCAAATAATTATTCCACGAATCAAGTGGAAAGGCTGGATGCATTTCCGAGCACAGCAGCTTTCCACGCGCTCACTGCTGGACTTTTGGATGCCGTGGAAGGGCTGGGGGGAGTTTAAAACATTAGTGCAGGAAATGTGTAAATCTTCCACCTCAAAGGCTGCCTGTGCAGCTCAGGTAAAATGGAAACTCTGCAGTGTCTGTGAGTTGTCACCATGGTTGTCACTTTGTTCCTGTCTCCAGCGTGGCTGACAGCAGATGAGAGGAGCTCTGTGAAGTGGGGCCGGACGGAGCAAAGCAGCTCTGAGCTTCCCCCCTGCTTGAAAAGGCAGAAGTGCCTCTGGAGTCATGCCAGGAGATCCTCTGTTTAAGGGCAGGATGGAATAACGCCTGGCTCTGGCCAGCAGCCTCCTGATGCTCCGGTTCCGTGCGGATCCGGGAATGCTTTCGTGAGTGCTGGAAGCAGAGGTCATTTGTGGATGGGACCCTTGAGACCCTTGCTGAAGGCTTGGCTTTGCCATCAGTGCTCTGGGAGGGGAGTTAAGTGCAGATTGCACTTAAGAGAGGTAGGAGATACTTGAAGATGCATCAATAAAAGATGGGATATAGGACTGGGATTCCCCTTCTGCTGCCGGTAATATCCCAGTGGGGAAAGGCAGGGCTGGACCCCGTGTTCCCACTTGCTGGGTGGAATTATCCCCCCAAGCTGGTTCTGGGCAGGGAGCAGGGCTTGTCCAGAGGCAGAAGGGCTGGAAGGTGTCCTGGAGCCCCACCAGAAGGCACCAGCGTCTCTGTCACACAAGCCAGGCCACCGTGGGCAGCCTCCTCCACGGGAGGCAACATCCGTGTGCTGCGGATTGGGAGAGACAGTCTGAGAAATGCTACAGGGCTTAGCTGGGGCTGGGAGAGCTGGAAAAGCTGAAGTGACACTGAACAGAGCAGAGCAGCCAGGCCAGGCTGGGATAAACACTGCCCTGGAGCTGGAATGCAAACATCTGTGCCGTGGGACAGCGGCGTTGCACAGAGCAGGTGCTGCCAAAATCCAGTGTCTGGAGCACCGTGCTGTCCCTGTGCCACCTGTCCCACTGGCCACAAGCCATTCCAGACTTTCCAGCAGGGAAAAGTGGCAGTTTCCCCCTGGGGAGGCTCAGCTGGGTTCTTCCATGCAGCAAAAGCACGGCTCATGTGCTGGGGATTTGGTCCTGCTGAGCTGTGGGTGGGTGGATGGTGCTGGGCAGGAACACCTGGAATGTGAGGAGAGCTGTGAGTGCTGCACAGGGAGGGGCAGCAGAGAATCCTGGCGTGCTCTGGATTGTGAGGGACCTTAAAGCTCATCTCATCCCACCCCTGCCATGGGCAGGGACACCTTCCACTATCCCAGGCTGCTCCGATGTCCAGCCTGGCCTCGGGCGCTGCCAGGGATCCAGGGGCAGCCACAGCTGCTCTGGGCACCCTGTGCCAGTTGTACCTTGTTACACCTTAGCTGGGCAGGAAGGGAAGCCACTGCTCCATCAGTTGTTAGCTGGAATATTTTCAGGAGGAAAAAGCCCTTTGGAAATGGCATTGCTGCCCATGTTGGGAATGATCACTCTCACATCCATATGTTTTTCCAAGCTCTGGAAGTAAAAACAGAGGTGGGGTGTCTGCTGTGTTTGGCTGTGCCTTGCGTTTTCCAGAGATTAATGGCAGCGAACCATTGGAAGAGGGTAAAATAGCCCAGGATGTACATTTGGAAAAATAACAACTGGATTTTTGCACTCAGGATTCCTTCTCTGGGGGACTTAAACAACCCCATGATGTTCACTTGTTACAGGATAATGTCGAGCTGCTTATCTGTGGTAAACATGAAAAGGATTACATTTTTTGGAACCCTTCGTGCTAAGAGAGAATCCAAACTCATTTTCACCTCCCGCTGTACTTTTCCAACCATCTCCTGGTGGCTGCTCCAGCCTGGCACGGTGCTGGATGCAATCCTTGCCATTTGTTGTGCAAACCAGGAGCCTCCCCAGGGTGCTGCTGATGAGTTCTGAGAGCTGGGAGGGCTCTGGAGACTCATTTTTGTCTTGGGGCTCTGCTGAAGGTGGATTTGGGTTGCAGAGGGAACAGCAGCAGCTCTCAGGTCTGTTTTGGGCTCTGGAGACTCATTTTTATCTTGGGGCTCTGCTGAAGGTGGATTTGGGTTGCAGAGGGAGCAGCAGCAGCTCTCAGGTCTGTTTTGGGCTCTGGGTGTGAGCAGGGCAGGGGCTCTGGTTGTTCTGCCTCTGTTGTACCCATTGAGCAGGAGAACAGCAACAGAGAGTGAATTAAAGTCACAGAATGGTTTGGGTTGATAGGGACCTTAAAGATCACCCAGCGCCACCCCCTGCCAAGGGCAGGGACACCTCCCACAGCCCAGTTTGCTCCAAGCCCTGTCCGACCTGGCCTTGAACTTCTTTATTCAGAGATTACAAAGTCAAGTAAACACATATTTTTCTTCTGGGTACATGCAGAGGCTTAATGATGTGTTTAGCAGCAGCTGACAGTTTCTGTTGCAAACACTTCAGTCAGTGCTGCCGGGTTCCTGTGCCAGGCAGCTGTGACAGTGCTGGGAGGGGCTGCTGGCGCTGGGTGGGGACACTGAGCTCTGGGGGTTGCAGGATCCTGGAACCACAGAGCAGTTTGGGATGGATGGGACCTTAAGAATCATCCCATTCCACCCTTGCCATGGGCAGGGACACCTTCCACTGTCCCAGGCTGCTCCCAGCCCCGTCCAGCCTGGCCTTGGACACTGCCAGGGATCCAGGGGCAGCCACAGCTGCTCTGGGCACCCTGTGCCAGGGCCTCCCCACCCTCCCAGGGAACAATTCCTTCCCAATATCCCATCCATCCCTGCCCTCTGGCACTGGGAAGCCATTCCCTGTGTCCTGTCCCTCCAGCCCTTGTCCCCGGTCCCTCTCCAGCTCTCCTGGAGCCCCTTTAGGCCCTGCAAGGGGCTCTGAGCTCTCCCTGGAGCCTTCTCCTCTCCAGGTGAGCACCCCCAGCTCTCCCAGCCTGGCTCCAGAGCAGAGGGGCTCCAGCCCTGGAGCAGCTCCGGGGCCTCCTCCGGACTTGCTCCAGCAGCTCCATGTCCTCCTGATCTTGGACCCTGGGGCTGGACACAGCTCTGCAGGTGGGGAATTGCCTGGATAAAAAAGTTAGGAGCCACATGAGGGACAATCCCAGCAGAGGGATTTGAACTTTTAAGAGGTTCCTGAGAACGATGAGGTTTTCCCTAAGTGGGAGAAGGTTGGGAGGGGAAGGAGGTCATTAATGCCTGTGGAGCTGTGAGCTGTCACTCTGGGGAGCCCATGCCAGGGCTGTGCTCAGCTCCGTGTGTCCCATCCTGGGCCATTAAGCGCTGATGGTTTCAAGCTCAGCCCTTTCCACGTGGAAGATTATTCAGGAAAAGCAGCAAGCTGTTCTGATAATGGGGAACAGGTGCACAGCATTAGAGAGTGGCCCAGCAGTGGAAGGAACAGCATTTTTCCTTGCTAATGGTTTTAGGAATCCTGAGGGATGTCTTGGTGAGATTCATGAATCTCAAAAAGGATCTTTATAATTAACAAAGTCTGCCCAAACCTCTGGAAATATTTTGGAAACATAGTCGATATCATAAAGGTGGTACTGTAGTTCGGAGATGGGGAGTGATGTCCTCAGGAATGACTCTGGGAAGGCAAAGCAGATGGTGAACCTTCTTGGAGAGTCAGTGCTGTCATCCTCGGGAAAAGTGTAAATTCCCAACATAAACAAAGATCCACAAGCCTGCCTGGTCTGCTGGGCTGAGATGTGTTTGTGTTTCATACTCCAGAGCAAACTGTGGGGCTGCGCAGCTCTCGTGGAAACCACTTGACTTGCAGTGACTGTTCAAATGACTCTGAATTACATCCAAATCATGGCACATTCCTGTTACTCAATCTTTTTGCTGAGTTTTGCCATGTTCCAAGACTAGCGGTGGCAGCGCTAATCCAGGGACATCAGTTCCTGATGCTGGTGAAGGGTCTGGAGTGGAACCTTATGAGGAACAGGTGAGGGCACTTGGGTTGTTCATCCTGGAGGAGACTGAGGGAGACTCATCAGGGTCTGCATCTCCTCCGGAGGGGCAGGCACTGATTGATTCTCTCTGTGACCAGTGACAGGATCCCAGGGAATGGCTGGAGCTGTGCCAGGGAGGTTTAGGTTGCGTATCAGGGAAGGGTTCTTCCCCCAGAGGGTGCTGGGCACTGCCAGAGCTCCAGGAGCGTTTGGACAGCGCTGCCAGGGATGCACAGGGTGGGATTGTTGAGGTGTCCGTGCAGGGCCAGCAGTTGGATTGATGATCCCTGCGAGTCGCTTCCAGCTCAGGATATTCTCTGATCCTGTAGCTGTTACAGTAACGCTGCAGCATTCGAACAGTTGGGGGTTGCTGTTGTGATTCTCTTTGTTTGCAGAGTGACTCACGAAGCCTCGCTGTGTTGTACAATGATTTCTCCTGGCTCGCCGTTGTCTGTTCATTACCGTGTCTCAGCACAGCTTTGCACAGGTCCAAGGCCGGTGCCCGCTCGCAGCTAACTCCTGCCACCTGCTGTCTCCTTCCTCCTTCCTCGCTTCCTTCAGATGCTGGCTTATTTCGGAGCGCTGAGAGATAGAGGAATGGAGCTGCAGCTGCCCCGCGGCTCCTGCTGAGCACTGCTGCGCAGCCCCGGCTGCTGCCTCTGCCCGCCCTGCGCCTCCCCTGCTCCACCGTCCCTTCGGCAACCCAGCCAGCCTGCGTGCGGAGCCTCTGGAGAGAAATCCAGGGAAAGGCCACCTTCCCTCCCAGCTCTGCAGTGGTGAGAGACGGGACTGGCTGGGCTAAGGCCCATCCCGTACGGATCGTGGAATCACTTAGTTTGGAAAAGATTATCAAATCCATCCATTCCCACCACTGCCCCATGTCCCCAGGTGCCACATTTACACGGCCTTTAAATCCCTCCAGGAATGGAGACTCCACCACTGCCCTGGGCAGCCGTGCCGGGGCTGCTGTCACCTTTCCTCCTCTGGAGCCAGTTTGGCTCTGGCACTGCTCAATTCCCTGGAATTCCTTGATGGCCTCCAGACACACGGTCACCCCTGAGAGTGTCCCAGCACTGGGAGACGTTGGTAAACAGATCTGATAACACAGGTTGGAGGCACACAGGGAACGGCGTCAGCTCCCACGTGTCTTAGAGAGATCTGCTACAGAGACAGGGATTTCGGAAGGATTTATAGGGACCTTGGATACCACATTTCTGGCCCATATGTTTAGATAACACAGTGTATATATCACAAATGGGGTGTCTCGCTGTGAGTGCTGTTGCTTGAGGATAAACTGCAAAGGAAATTTTGGGGTTTTTGGTGCTTTGTACTCTGCCATCCTTATTTTAAAGTAGGCAAATGCAGCTTTTTTTCCGCTTAGACAAAGCCTGTAGGGTGTGCAAACTTTGGAGAGGACCCTCACAGTCTGTGCAGTGTTCTGAACATGATGATGAAGTTTTTCCAGCAGAGCTCAGCAGTTAACTTCCAGTAAAAAAAAAAAAGTGGGAAATGCAGCTCTGAGAGGGCAACTTTAGAATCCAATTGCAATTCTTACCAATTCCAGCAAGTGTTTGTTTGAGGGATATTTTTGGTATCAGGACACAGTTCCACGTGAGTGTTGTGCAGACCAAGAGCAACTGGTGACAAACACAAGGTTAAGCTCTTGCTCTGTGTATCTCAGGTCACATTTTCCCAACGTTGGATCATCCAAGGGGAATAGTTTCCCGTATTCCCCTTCTTGTAATTATTAAAAAGCCATGGCAGCAGAGTTATTCCTGGGTTTGAGGATCTTGCTCACAGGCTGTACCTCCGGGAGTGCCTGTTCACATGGGATACTCCTGGCAGAGGTAACTCCAAACTCTGGTATCCGTCACTTTTTGGGGAATTTTCTGTTAACTTCTGGCTGAGCACATGGGTGGCTGAGTGCTGGACCAAGGCCAAGGAAAAAGAGCCTGAGGAACGCTGGCATGGCTGCACGTTGAACTTGAGGAAAGGAATAAAAGCACTTTTCAGTTGGATTAACCACATGATCCGTACGGCAGCGTTCCAGGTGCTGGAACAGGGAGCACGGGAAGCGGGCAGCCAGCAGCTGGAGAAGCCACAGTATTCCCAGCTGGGCATTGGCTGTGCCAGGCATCTCACTAAGGCAGCCTGGATGTGTCCCGCTTATCCCAGTGCTGTAGAAATCTGGAAAACTTGCAGGATTCAGGCAAGTTCAGGCATTAATACTTTATGTGCTCCTCCTGCCACAGTTAAAGCACTCTGCAGAGAGGAGGGAGAGCTGGGGTCTTCCCTGCCACTGTGCTCAGGGAATCTTTTGGATTGAAGAGTGGAGGGATGGAGAAGGGCATGGCAGGGACCACAGCCTGGTGTCCTGGTGGGACAGCATCGGGCATGGCAAGAGGCACTGGAGCAAGCACTCCGCTCCTACTGCAAGGAGACAAAGCCTGACTTCGAGAGGCAAGGAAATTCCTCCTGAGCGTGGCCGTACCTCACTTGGCTTCGCTGGGCCACGGTCACACAGCTGGTGTTTCTATCAGGCCCAAATGCCCAGGCAAAGGAGGCCAGCCTGCTCATTCTCAGCGTTTACAAGGGGTGTCACTTGCTAGAGAGGCCAAGGTGACTTCAGCCACAGGTCGCAGCAGCCAAGTTATGAAACCACAAGAAAGTGGGTGTAAAATGGAAAAGGACAGAAAGTTTAGTGCTTTTTTTTTTTTCTTTAGTTTTTAAACAGGCCTTCATTTTGCAGCCCAGCTGTTTAAAATCACTGAACTGATACCTTGAATGGCTAAAACATGATTTGGGCATCCAGCTCCCACAGCTGCCGAGTGCTCGCCCATCTTGCAGAGTTTCAGAGGTTTGGCTCCAGGGCTGGGCTGGAGGGTGGTGTCACTTTGTGGTGTCTGTTGTGCTTGTAAGGCTTGGAGTGAGGTTTGGCAAATTGAACCCCAGGGCTTGTGCAAACGGCCTTGAGGGTGGAGTGGGGTGTTTAGAACCATGGAATCCTGGAATGGTTTGGGTTGGGAGGGAGCTTAAAGCCCATCCCATTCCAGCCCCTGCCATGGGCAGGGACACTTTCCACTATCCCAGGGTGCTCCAAGCCCCAGCCAACCTGGCCTTGGGCACTCCCAGGGATGAGGCAGCCACAGCTTCTCTGGGCACCCTGTGCCAGGGCCTCCCCACCCTCACAGGGAAGAATTTCTCCGTCATCTCTAATCCATCCCTGCCCTCTTCAGCTGCTGTGTGGTCATGCTGAGAGCTGTGCTGAGCTGGGAGAAATTGACGCTGAAGGCAGCGTGAGGAGGCAGTCAGGACAGGAGCCTCGGGGTGAATGTTTACGGTCACGCAGAGCCCCGCTTGCACACAAGAGAAGCGTGCCAGCGGGCGGCTCCGGTGACGGCGGGCCGGTGACCGCAGGCCGGTGACACGGTGTGAGCCGCGCTGAGGTGACACATGCCCTGAAAGCCCTCCTGTGGCAGACGTGTGACACGCAGTCTGTGTTCCGTTCGCAGCTTCGATGTGGAAAATGGCCCGTCCCCAGGGCGCAGCCCGCTGGACCCGCAGGCCAGCTCCTCGTCGGGACTCGTCCTGCACACGACGTTCCCGGGCCACAGCCAGCGCCGCGAGTCGTTCCTGTACAGATCCGACAGCGACTATGACCTCTCACCAAAGACCATGTCCAGGAACTCCTCTCTCCCCAGTGAACAGTAAGCATCAATTCAGCTCATATTTTACACTCTCCAAAAGCTTTCCGTGCTGCTCTCATCCTCAGAGCTCTGTTAAGAAGAGCTTATGGGTGGTACACACACATTTCGTAGCTGGAATGCACAAAGCAGGTGCTGATCCAACATCCTCTCCCATCCCATCCTTCAAATATTCCCATTTTCTCCAGAATTTAGCAGAAGAGCTTTCAAAGCCGTATCCTGGAATAATAGAGAAGTTGTGCTGTACTGTTATTTACAGGATTGCTGTTCTCCATCCTGTTCTGGGGGCTGTTCCCTAGAACCGAGTGGAAAACGAGCGGAGACAGATGGCTGAGCTCGAGAGGTTCAATAGCCACAGAGAGTCCTGGATTCCCAGCCCTTTATTTTGAAAGGCACAGTTTAAAGTGGCCATTAAGCTATTAAAAAAGTGCTCATAAAAAGAAGTTGAACTGTTGGGAAAGTTTTGTCACGGCATGGAAACCTGAATATTAGCCAGATCCATGAGAATTTGGCAAGAAAATATCCCTGCTGCGAGTTAAAATGGAGTAAATATTTATTGAAGGAACCACTTCAAACTATGCAAATAGTGTTTGGTGTAAACGGTGGGTTGTAACGATTCCCGGCAGTGTGCTGGGGTGGGGGAATCCCATAATTTCCCCCAAATTCATGGCTCTCTGCAGCTGAAGTGTCCATCCACTGTGGGCATCGAGGCTCTGTTAGCACTTGGGAGAGAATCTCCGTCAGCGTGGAGACAATTTTAATTAAGTTGTGGACTTAATAGCACTGATACCCGAGGCAGGACAAGGGGATGAGCTCTGTGGCAGCACAGCAGGGACAATTCCTCTTTGAAGGAACAGCTCTCCAAAGGGTCCTGTGGCAGCCTGGAGCCGGCTCTGCCCCTGCTTAGTGCATCCTGTTATTAATTATGGGATTAATAATAGAATTGTCTACAACATTGCTCCTAAGAGTGCCTAAAGGGGCTCCAAAAGAGCTGGAGAGGGACTGGGGACAAGGAATGGAGGGACAGGACAAGGGGGAATGGCTTCCCACTGCCAGAGGGATAATTGGGATATTGGGAAGGAATTCTTGGCTGAGAGGGAGGTGAGGCCCTGGCACAGGGTGCCCCGAGAAGCTGTGGCTGCCCCTGGATCCCTGGCGGTGTCCAAGGCCAGGCTGGACAGGGCTTGGATCACCCTGGGACAGTGGAAGGTAGCCCATGGCAGGGGGTGGGACTGGATGGGGTTTAAGTTCCCTTCCAACCCCAACCATTCGATGATTTATACCCTGCCATCTCTCAGTTAGGTAAATCATAAAGGATTTTCCATACACGCACAAGTACCATATATAATACCAAAAAAAAAAAACAAAAATTCTCTCTTATTGCTGGCAATGGTGTATTTTGCTCAGAACTTCTGCTCAAACCTTCCATGATGAAAACAGCCGGACAAAACCCGGCGTCTGAACAAGATTAAAGACTGCGACAGAGATCAACAAAAGCCAGGAAATTCAAAGGTGACCTTTCCCCGCACCACTACGGTTGGTTTTTTTCCACCGCGGTGCAAGCGTGAGCCTTAACTTTTGAATTTCCTGGCTTTTATTGCCTGGCCTTCCCGGTCCTAACGCTCGCTCCCGCCAGTTGTTTTGGATATACACAGTGACCTTTCCATTAGGAACAAGTTTTTATGTGGTGTTAACTAAATGCTGCGTGGGTTCGTTCGTGAGGAAAACCCCGTCGGGAAAACGCTCGTTCCCTGAGGTGAATTTTGCTGTTTGAAGGTAAATTTATACAGAAATTTATACATTTTCTCCGTTTTTCCTTAGGCATGGCGATGACCTGATTGTCACACCTTTCGCCCAGGTGAGTTGGTGGCATCTTGGCCTCTAAAATAGTTTTTATAAAGCACTAAAGCAGAGAAGGTGATGCCTGCGGTTTTGTCTCCCTCAGGTGCTGGCCAGCCTAAGAAGCGTGAGGAACAACTTCACGCTCCTCACCAATTTACACGGCACCTCCAACAAGTAAGCCTGGCTTTTTAAGCTCCTTTCGTACACAAGAGGAGCCGGCGGGGGCTGAGCGGGGGCGGCGGGGGCCGGGGAGCCGCGGCCGCGGTGCCTCAGGCTCCGCCATGGCCCCACGGCTCCACCGCGGTTCGCGCGCGACGCCAGGGGGCGCCATCTCCTCTCCCCTCATGGCGTCCGTCCCCTCAGCCCTTCGTCCCCTCGTCCCCTTCTCCCCTCATCCCCTCAGCCCTCAGGTCCTCCCTGAGGAGCGAGTGATGTGTTTCGGCTTGTGCAACGTCCACTGTGAATCATGGGGGCAGTGTGGGGCCCTGCGCCAGAAAAAAAAAAAAAAAACCCTACAAAACATTGAGGGGTTGGAGAGTGAGAAGGGAACGGATCTGGGGAAGGGTCTGGAGCCCCAGGAGCGGCTGAGGGAGCTGGGAAAGGGGCTCAGCCTGGAGAAAAGGAGTCTCAGGGGGGACCTTGTGGCTCTGCACAACTCCCTGACAGGAGGGGGCACCCAGGAGGGAGTTGGACTCTGGTCCCAGGAAACAGGGACAGAATGAGAGGAAACGGCCCCAGGCTGCACCAGAGGTGGTTTATTTGAATATCAGGAAGAGTTTCTTCCTTGAAAGGGCTGTCCATCCCTGGCACAACTGCCCAGGGCAGTGGTGGAGTCCCCATCCCTGGCAGGATTTCAAAGCCGTGTGAATGTGGCACTTGGGGACATGGGTCAGTGGTGGCCCTGGCAGTGTTGGATTGGACTTGATGATCTCAGAGGTCTCTGCCAACCTAAACAATTCCGTGATCTTCATCACGTTGCCGTCTTGGCTGTCCCAGGCGTTCCACAGGTGCCCAGCTCAGAGCAGAGGCATCATCTCTGTTCAGTCAAGCCATGGTCCTGCCCTGCATTTCCACCACTGCTTCACAGAGCAATAATAATCCCAGAATTGTCCTAGTTGGAAGGGATCCAGCAGAATCAAGTCCAACTCTTAACTGAATGGCCCATACAGGGATCAAACCCACAACCTTGGTGTTATCAGCACCAGGCTCTACCCAGCTCAGCCAATCTCATTTGAGTTTTCATGGCCAAAGGGCAGATGCCAAGGGGGGCACCCCAAGCATGAGGCTCTGGGGACAACAAGGATTTCCCGGCAGGACCGGCAGCAGCATCCTGGAGCTCGACTCTAAAGGGACTGACCAGAGAACTGAATCGCACATCACTTCCTTTGACACTGATTGCTCTGAATGAGGAAGGTGATGCACTCAGGAGGAGGATGTTGTTTTTTCTACCTGCTGAACAGGAGAAACCAAACAAACTCCTTTTTACGCCTTTGTCTGGAACCACCGCTTCCCCTTGGCTGTTTATACTGAGCCAGCCATCGTCATCCTCTGGCCTGCTTTGCCCCAGGAGAGCTGTTTTGCCTCAAACCAACATCATTCATTCCTGGCGAGGTCTGGTGTGCACCCACCCATCCCACTGATCCCACCCTGGGACTTGCAGGCGCTGCTCGCTCCAAGCGTCCCACTGGCTCTAGAAGGGAAGGATGAGGTGCAGGGATGCATTCCAGTGGGATATCATGGGCTCGCTACACGCTGCAGGCGTGAGGGGCATCACCTGGTGCCCACCACGAGCTCACAATCTTTATTTTACATAAAGCCCGGCATTTTATCCAGGCGTGAAGTTTTCCTCCTGTTGATTCCCATTGTCAAATTTTGATGGGAAGGAACTGCCGCATTCCAAGATGGAGGTTAATGAAAAACCAGATGGCATAAATATTCCTTTTTTTTAAACTTTGCTTTTTTGGACAGCTCGGGCATTTCGGCAGTTCCTAATGAGGAATCTGAAACTGGACAGGGCCGGAAGGAAGCGAGGGCGTAACCTGTAGGACACACAGGCATCTTACAGTGTCCTTTGGAAAACATTCCCAGATTTGATTGAGGTATAAAGTTGTTTGCCCGGCCAAAGTAAAAGTCATTAAATTTTTAAGCCATCCCATGCCAAACATCCCAGTCTGTGGCAGAATGTGCTTCCAGGTGCCGCGGAGCTTCCCGCACAGTTTCCAAAGAGCTCTGCTGGGTTACAGCCATGCTGCCAGCTCATGACTTTATCATCTGTCTCATGATATGTGATATTGTACTTAAACTTCTGCTCTGAGGATCATGAGAATCTCAGCTTTTCTTTAACCCCTCCCCTCCTCTCTTTTTCCTCCTCCTCCTCCACCCCTCCTGGCCCAAGCAAGGAAAAAAAGGATGCTGTCCCACATATTTGCTGGAAAATATGAATGTTAAGGCCCGGAGGAAAAAAAAACAACTGGCAGTCATATTTTTTGGACTTTAATGTCAGGGTTCTTGAGGCAGTTTCCTGATTGGAAAAGAGGAGAGGATGATTAATGGGTTTGGAGTGCCGGAGTTTGGCAATTGCAGCCCAGGACGCGGTTGGAAAGCATCCGGAGCCTGCTCCTTGTAATCCCCTGCGGCAGGAGGGAAGGAGCGGGCAGCGGGAGCCGTGTCCACTGGAGCACAGTGGTGGCTGAGAAGGGACAGTGCTGTCAAAATCCAGATCTCCAATCCTGCACCCTGGCTGCCTGGAAAACAGGATGGGCACGGCCAGCACATGGATTTGAGGATGGCGGGAGCAGTGCCGGCTGTGGAGCGGGGAATACCCTACGGAACAGCAGCTCATCCCTCCCCACCCCCCCAAAGGCATGTCTGTGCAGCTCAGGGTTTGGAGATCCCTGGAGCACGGATCCCTCGGTTCTGGGAGTGCTGCAGCCGTGGCGTGATGTCCCTGTCGGGGAGTTTCTGTTTTTTAGAGATTTCAAGATTTGGCTTTTCAAAGGCTCGGCAGAGGCAGGTCGGGGCACATTTGCAGGGAATTCAGCACCCAGCGCGTGTGCCCTGTGCTGAACCCTTCAGAGAGCCTGGGTCCTGCACATCCTGCCAGCACAGCCTTTGAATCGCAGGGAGGCTCCAGCTGGGAGCAGGCTGTGGAGCCCGGCGGGGCGGGAGTCGGGATGGAGGGCTGGAAGCAGGGCTGGAATTGCGCGCCTTTCACGCAGACCTCACCTGGGCAGCGAGGCCTTCCCGGAGCACTTCTGAAGAACCCCCCGGAGCTACAATTGCAGCACAATTGAGCCGCTCTGCCTGCTTTGATTCGAGCTTCAAAGGAGAGCTGACGAATAATGATGTTGCAGTTCAGTGGCTGACTCTGAAATTTGGGGTTAGGAAGGAGGCTGGCGAGGGGAGAGTGTGGGGAAATCTGGCTTCAGTTAAAATGGATCCGAAACTTCTTAGGGAAGCAGAAGCCCAAAGTTTCATTTTCGGTCAGCCTGAAGTACTGCAGTCTGTCCAAACTGAAGTATCTTGATTTTGGTGTCAACTCTTTTTAAGCCCTTTAAAAAACAAGTCTCTGATGATGGTTTCAGCTTGAAAAATTAACAGTTTTGTTTGGCAAGTCTCACAGGGAACTGTGTTGACATTTGGAGAGGATCTGCACCTTTTTCCAGTCAGACCCTGTTGGCTTGACTTGAACCAATTTTTTCAAATAGCTTTTGGCCCCTCCAAAATCCAGGAATTGCTGCTGAAATTGTTGCTCAGAGTCCAAAAAGTGTCCTTCAGCTGTTTCAGAGCTAATCAGTAGTGACTGCAGCATCTTCCTCGCCTCAGGAGCAATTCCAGTGTTAACTGGAGGATATAGAAACACATTTCTGTCTTTACCTGTGGCACTGCCTTGCAGCAGTTTGACGTCACTTCAGGGTCCATTCCAGACTCTGTAGGGAAAAGCTTTATGGGAAAAGGCCTTGACCATGGGGGAGCCACCAGAGCCTGGCCCTTGCTGTCTTCCGGCAGATTTTGAGCAGAAAGTTGCAAAGGCAGCATGGGATGGTGGCACATTTCTCCTCATTTCCAGCTCGTGGGACAGGCAGGGAACAGCCATCTCTGGCTTTTCCTAACACATCGATCAGTACTGCTCAGCAAATCATTGTGAAGTGTTTGGGTTTCTCTGGGAGAATGAAAAAGGATTTTTGACTGAGGGAGCTGGCAGGGTTTGGAAGGATAAAATCCTACCTACTGACAGAGTATTCTTTATCCCTCCTAGGAGATCTCCAGCCACGAGTCAGCCACCTGTCTCCAGAGTGAACCTGCAAGGTACGTGTGGGATTTGGGAATCGGCTGCCAGGCCAAATGCACACAACATTCCTTGCACAGTTCTGCTCACAGCTGCTTCTCTGCCCCCTCCCCGGTGCAGTTCTGGGTTCCTCCTCCAAAACCAATAGGAGAGAACTGTCAGGCTCCAAATATTGTTATTTTAATCATTTGGTTTGGGGTTTCTGCTGGTGTATTAGCACAGGAGATGAACATGATTTTGGTTTGATAGTCATGGCCACAGTGGCTGCTGTTCTTGTGAGTCCCTGTGTGCACAGGCCTGGACAAGCCCCAGCCTACGAGCCTTGAACAGGCTCAGACACAGCTGGATCTTTTTTTTTATTCTGTTTATTTCAGTTTGTTTCCATGTGATCTGTGTACTCAAACCTTTCCTGGGTGAAACTTCCTTGGCTTCCTGCTGGGAAGGGGGTGCCAGGGCAAGGTGGGGTGGGCAGCACTGTGAGGGCTGCTCGGGCAGGGGGAAGGAGGGTGAGCAGCAGAAGCTGATTAGTTAGGACAGGTTTATTCGTTGTAACAGCTGGGTTTAGCCAAGCTGAGGGTCTGTAGAACCCCTCGCAGGATCAGAGCTGGCCTTACGTGCACTAATTCAAAGGTTGCTCCAGAGAGAAGGAGATAAGATTTGGAGCAGTGCCCATTTGTAAGGTTTAATCTCGGCCTTTCCAATAATTTCATGCTTGGAGGGACTAATAAAGCTTAATTTTTACAGCGTGTGAAGCCTGGATAACTATAATTTCCTTTCCTGCTGTGTGTTATTTACTCTCAGGGGACACACAGAGTCCTGGACACTTCCAGATTAGGTTCCTCCAAAATTGTTAATGGGAGATGAAAACCTCTGATGCAAAAACAAAACTGGACAACACAATCTTAAACTCCTTCTCTTGCTGTCAGAGCCAGCAGGAATGCAACTTATCACCTGATTTAAAGTTGGGTCTAGCAAGGCTTTGAATTTGTGCCTGTGTGAAAAAAAAAAATCATGGAAAATTTCCTAGGCTTTCCATAGATCTGTTTATGTAAGTCAGAGAATCTAATAATGAGGAGAGAATGCCCTTCCAGGAATTTTTAGGTTCATTTTCTTAACACTTTCCATGGAAAAAATTGCTTTCAACTTTTTAACACTTTGGGGATATTTTTCTACAGCATTTCCAATGTGCGGTATAGGACACTTGGTACTTTTTAGCTGATCCAAGCTTCTAATGCTGGGAATACATGAAAATTCCTTTTGGAATGAAGTGTTTGACACACCAAATTGTAGAGCAAGTTTTGTGTTACCCTGGAAAAGTTGGATTTGTGGCCCCTCAAGTTAATGGGTTTTTAACCACGAATCTTAGCTGCTTTTAGGTGAAACCTTCAAATAAAATTTTTAAAAGTGAGTTGGGTCGTTACAACTTAAGTAAATTGTGACACTTTGTAGGTTGGGAAGGAGATGTGTTTTTGAGATCAATAAGAATGATGTTATTTCCTACATAAAACCAGCCAATATTGGCAGTATTGGTAGAAAATCCCGGGGTTCTTGGTTAAATTCAGGTGATTGCCTTCCTCTGTGTCTTCACAGCCACTGTCACACTCCGTAACTCCTTTCCAGGCAGCAGAAAACAATCACAACCCTTGACTTTCTAAGGAAGTTTCCATTTAAACGCAGCAAGAACAGTGAATTTTAAGGAGTTTTTTTCAGTGTTTGCACCTTTTTTTTATCCATAGCTTCTGCTTTGGAAATTATGGACGGAAGGAGAGATTTTCCTATCAGAACCCTTGCAGTTCTGTGCCAGTGGCTGAGAGGATGCAGGGTGTTTTTCCTGAAGGTTTTGCAGAAGGAAGCAGTCGTGTTTTGATTGGGACTAGGCTGCCTCACATCTCTCTAGATAAAAGACTGCATTTGGAATGAACTGGGTTTAGATTCTCTAGATTTGTTGAAGCTTGGAATTTGATTTTAACCCTCCCGTGTCACCCGTTGATTCATGGCTTTACCACAATCCATTGACATCACTGTGAGCATCTCATGGATGTCTCCTTTGATTTGTCATTAGTGGGGTGATTTATATCCTGTTCTGAGAAGTGCAGAACCCAGGGTTTAAAGCAAACGAGCCTGCATTAATAAAATTACCCCGGAGGGAGGCAAATTACATCCAGCATTTGCACTGCAAGGAATACATGCCAGCTGTTTACTCCAGCTGGAATATTCCAGGATTTTCCAGGCAACAACAGCCAAGTCTGTTGCTGGTGTTGCATCACTGAGGACCCAGGCCCGTGGTGAAATAAATGAGCTGTGGTGAAATGAGGGAATTCTTTTTTGCTTTCATTTTCTTCAAAGTAGGAAAACTTCTGGCCGGGTTTTTCCGGGGACAAAGGGCTTTGAAAGGCACTGCTGGTGTCACTGTGAATTTCAGAGCTTTCTTAACCTTGCAAGCACAGCCAGAGAAGGAAGGGGAATATGGATTGAACATCCTGTGTTTTGTCCTTGGTATCAGCTGAAGTAAATCTGGCAGATTTTTCCTGTTATTTTGTTATAACTGCAGCTCACAGGAACGCACAAAATCGCTTTTATGAATTAACTGAGAAACCATAACATGGAAATACAAAGCCATAGCAAAAGTCCATCAATCCCTAATTAGCTGGTGAGGCCACAGCTGGGCAGGATGATGGGAATGCTGTGGGGTTCCTTCCTACGTGGTGTGTGGCATCCCCAGCAGCTGTGCAGGGCCGGGGCAGGAGCGGTGCTGCTCAGCCACCTCTGGGTTACAGAAACAATGAGAGACACGGTGTCAGTGTCCCTGACGGTTCTTTCTCCTGATGTTTCTTTCTCCTGTTCTCCTTTGTTTCTGCTGAGCGTGGCCTCTGCCACAGTTACTTGGGGTGACCTTTGTGCCACCTTGGGCTCAGGAATCCATCAGCGCCTTCCCTTCTCCATCCAGCTCTCCCCTCCCGTGGCCCCAGTGAAAGGTCTGCAGTTCCTACCCAATGATTCAACCAATAACATCTTTAACCAGCAACAATTCTGGCTTTTCCTGCTTGGTTTTGTTCCTTCTTCCATATTTATTTCCTTCAGTGACCCTTATTCCCTCTGAATTAAATCACCTTTCTCTGGCTGCCACCGTCAGTCAAAGCCTCGTGTTCTTCCCAGATTTAGTACAAACTTTTCCCAATCTGTTTTGTTCCTGTGGCCCATATGCCACACCATCAGTCCTGGCATGGACAGTGTTTTCCCATTCCTGTTTGATCCACTGGCACATTTAATGTCACCGGTGGTGACAGGAGCAAAGCACAGAGCTACAGATCGAACAGCACCAAGTTCTTCCCAGGCTGTGTGGGGTTTGCAGAGACTCTTCTCAGGAGCCCCTTGGATACTCTCAGCCCTCACTAATGACAGTTCTCCTCACAATTAATGATAAAATATTGCTGATCTGCCTGCAGCCCCAGGCTTGGGGGGTGTAGCCCTTTGGGATATGTCACCCACAGCATTTCAGGGCTCACAGGATTAAAGCTTTGTTCAAATTCCTCTCTGGGGATGGGAGGGAAGGATCGGTGTTTTTCTTGCTTGTGCCTTAGCTCTGCTTTCCTGTACCTCGGCACGTTTGTCTGCACTTCTCACATGCCTTTACACGACCTCCAAACTCGTACTCTTTCATTTTTCCTGTGGGTGTAGGATGTACACAGACTCGTGCACGAACCTTTGTGTAAAGTATAAACAAAGACTGGATAATGCTTGTGCTACTGAGAGCCCCAACTTTTTGTAGGAGTTAAGGAGCCTTGTGCATCCAAGTGAGCTCTGGGTTACAAATATCTCTAAATCCCGGGTAATTAGCACGGAGCTGCTGCTCTTGCACCATCCTCCTCTGCTTGGCACGTGGAGAATGGCTCTGGGCACACACAGAGTCAAGGATTCATTTTGAAATTCTGTTTCTTTGCTGGGAGTTTGGCTGAAGATTTGACCTTTTGATTTGGAGAGCAACTGTAAAAGTCAAGTGGTTGTGGTGCTTTGGGCTTTTACAGGAGTTCAGAGGAAGCACGTGTTACTGAGCAGCTGAGCTCAGAGTAACTGGCTGTGTGCACAAATGGACCCTTGTTAGCACCTACAGATATGATTTTTAAAGGGTGCAGTGCTGGCGTGATGCAGATTATTCAGGAACTAAACAAAACCGTGTAAGAAATCAGGTAGATAATGAGCTTAATGACGTGCCTAAACGAGGGCTGGTGAGTGCTGAAGTGATTCTTGCTGCTTGTCAGGTTAAAAGAGCGTTTCAAAGCGATTTTTAGAGTGGGGCTGATGCAGCTCCAGCCAGGACGGGGCCATCCCGAGGCTCTTCCCGGCTCTCCGGGGGGAGTTCATTCCTGCTGGAGTCCGTTCCGCGTGTTGCGCCTGCCTGCCTCGAACACACCCCCCGAAAGTTGGACTCATGCATCTTAGTAAGTATTTCAGTTATGCTATTGACGTCAATGCAGTCATTAAATAGATTGCCGGCCCTCCCAGCAGCGAACCTGTGCCAAAGACCTAGAGGCAGACACATTTTAAAAGAAGAACATCAGGTTTGCTTTTAGCATTTGGAGAGAATAAGGGAAAAGTTTCTTCTGAAGTCACCCTTTGCAATAAGAGTGGTTTTTTGCTTCATTTTCTAAGGCTCATTTTCGGTGAAGATAATTGCTGTGTTTTATTGAACACACGTTTGTGATGTTGCTATGTGCATAAACAGCTCCAAATGAGACTAAAAAGTCATTTTTGTGACCACCTCTGGCTGACAAGTGACACTTGTTTCAGGTCCCCTGGCTAGATTTATTTGTGTATCAAGTGACAGGAGGCATTCAGGCAAACCTGCTTAGCCTTTGACTCCTGAAATTCTGCCAGGATTGATTTCATGACATCTATATAAGAAAATAGCCTTCATTTCTCCTCGGCAGGCTCTGAAGACACACAAGCTAATCATGACTCCATAGCAACGGATATAAACTGTTTTCCCCTCCGCCCCACCTGTGGATGTCACATGAAGATGCTCCACGTGCTGCTGCCATCAGGAGCCTGTCACTCCCCGGGGCCAGCTGCCTCCTGCAGCCGTGGGTGAGCGGGACTCCCTGAGCATTCCCACTGTCCTGCTGTATTCCCGAGGCAGGCTGGGCTGCCTGAGACAGCCGTTCACCCCCCGTGGGAGATACCCAGGGCTGGAGGCAGCTCTGGGCGTGCAGGTCCCTTCTCCTGGTCAGGAATGGCTCTGGACAGAGGCTCCCGAGGGGCTGGGAGCTGAGCCCTGAGGACACACATCCTCAGGCAGGGGCAGGGAGCAGCTTTGCTTTGCCAGGAGGAGCAGGTATGTTGTGACAGCAGCAGCCATGTGTTTTGGAGAGGTCACGGAGCCAAACCTCTAGGTTTTGGTGAAGGATCATCATTTCACTGATGATCCCACATGCAGCTACGTAGGACAAACCATCAATCCAGGCCGGGTTATTAAAAGGGCTTTTTCTGATGGGTGGCTTCTTGCGGAGTGAGCCAGGCAGCTGCAGCCCCACGGTGGCGGTGCCGGGACCTTCGGGGTGGCACGGTCGCGTTGTGTCCCTGGCTCCACTCTACTCTCTAAGGCCGGGTCAGGCCCTGGCGGCTCCGCTCCGCTCCCGTCCCGCTGCATTGCGCAAGGGCCCTGCGGAGACAATTGGGCTCTGCCATCGCTGATATCAGAGCTGATAAAATCTGTGTCTCTTTTGTTTGCTGCACAGAATGATCAGGGCTGCTGGGGGGAGATTTTGACAGCGCAGTCCTCAGCACCCTGAATCAGTTCCAGATGAGAATGAGAGATGTGTCCTCGGTCAGAGGGAAAAACAACCCAAACCAAACAAAACCACCCAAACCAAACCTCTGGCAGGCCGGGTTATTTTTTAGGCCGTGGGGCACAGTCTGTGCATGCCTTAGGGATGAACAGCGTCCTTCGTTCTCCCACTGCTTGAGCCCCTTCCATGTCACAGCATTTCCAGGCAGTGGGAGCTGGAGAGGGCTCCCCAAAGCCCTCGGCAGCAGCTCGGCCCCACAGCTCTGTAGGAGTTTCTCCTTCCTTGCCGAGGCTGAGCTCAGTGCAGAGCGTTGTGTCCCCAGCACAGCTGGCCATGGCAGTGGGAGAGGCTGCATCCAAAATCCGTGTGGAGACATTCCCAGGGAAACGCACTGCTCAAATCCCAGAGCCAGCCCCAATGGCCAGACCTTTGTCTTCCTGCAGGATCTGATTCCCAGTGGAATTTGCTTTCTTCTGGTGTTCTAAAAAGTGTTTCTAATGCTGTGTTCTGATTCTCAGCAGCCAAATCATTTGGTTCGTAGTTGGGCAGGAATTCCCAAATATTTTTTTGTGTTTATTAGTCTTGGTGGGAGCAGGGGTCGGTTCCAGGTTGAAGGGGAATATACAGAGGGGAAAGCGCTGTTCCTGAAGGACAGAATTGGAATTTGCTGTCCTTGCAGGGACATTCTGCCCACAAAACTTAACTCTACAATCAAGGTAGATTAAAATCAAGGTAGAATTAAAAGAGGGAGCAAAGGGTTGCTCTGGCACTTTTCCCTCTATTCCATATGGAATTGCATCCATTCTGATTCACACTCAGCAGTTGCCAAACAGTGGCACTGAACAATGAACATATTGATTGTTTCGATGTTCAAATCAGCCAGAAATGTTCTGGTTTTATCACCAGTCTCATCTCCCGATGAACTAAAAATGATTTCTGTAGCCAGGCAAGGTGTGCTAATTACTGTAAGCATCATTGTGCAACCGGGGAGGAATGTTACACCAAGAGTTAATGAAACATTTCATTGTAATATTTGCTCTAAGAAGTGCCTGTAAATGACAGCCTTAAGGATGCTATAATTGCAATACCTTTTTTGACAGAAAGGAAACAGCTGCTAATTATTTATGGTTATTAATCAAACCTGTCAGTTTATTCAAAGTTCATTCAGTTCACTGTAAATATGTATGATTACCAACATTTAAATGTTTTAAGCAGTAGCCTTTAAAACTATTTAAATACACCTCTCCCTGTGGGATATATTCTCACATCTAAAGGTAGCATTGATTGGCTTTGCTGTGCATTCAAGCATTGAATCATTTTAGGAATTCAGAATAAAAACCCCTCCAAAATCCTGCAGAGTGTTGATTTGACAATTAATATCTTTTGATTTTGTAATCAGGACTCTGCCTCTGGAAGTGACAAATTGAGCCAGGAGCGGGATCTGACCCGAGGTTCGGGTGTTTGCTGGGATCCATGATCCATTATTCAGTGCTAAGGAACTCCATGGTTAAAGGGAATTTTAAAGGAACTGTGCATTTTAATGTAGATATTCCAGTATAAATATCCTGCTGTCAGAAATCTCCCTTTCCAGGAGCAAATTAATCATCTGTGCATGCTAAACTCCTCCACCACACCTTCACACTCTTCAAAAGCTTTCTGAAGCAGACTTTTTCCCTGTACCTCAAAGCCTCTAGGTTCCAAGCCTTTGGAGAGAGGCTTTGGATGCAGCTTGCCAGGTCCCTTGGAGCATATTCCAGACACCCCAATGTTTTCTTTCCAAGTGGGTTGAATCCAGTCAGACCTTTCATGCCTGAAGCGTTTGTTTAGGGAGGTTTGACAAGCTTAGCACTTCATCCCAAAACGCTTCTGAAATGTCACATTTTACAAGCAATGTCTTTTTCTTTAAATACCATATGTTAGGCTGACAAAAGCAGGAGCTGGTCAGAGCAATCTTTGTGTTCTCTGAAAAACCAGGGGAGAATTCTGGGAAGTGGAAAAGCCAGCCTGTTTTCCTGCACCTCTTCCCTCCCTCCCTGCCTCACTCCCTGGATAAGTTTTACGAGAAGTGACCCAAAATCATGTCCCTGCTATTACTGACTCGAGAACAGGACGTTTGGATCCATGCTGGGAGCATTTGTGCTGGTCTGGGACAGCCCAGGAGGATGTGGGATAACGGCTGTTCCGTGGGGATTGTCACTGAGCACAGCGTGGGGCCAGTCCTGCTCAGAAAATTCCAAGAATAAACACACACAAGTGCAGGGTTTGTTGGAAATGGACTTTGCTGGCGTTGGACAGCTGTGAAGTGTTTTCCTCCCTTTTCTTCCCAAAGAGCCTCTTGAAGAAGAGAACTCCAGGGAGAAGTTTCCAGTTGAACTGGAGTGTTTCTGGTTTAGACTTTATGGGACATGATCCCCATCCAGCTTCTCCTCAAATACTGCAGGGCCTCCATCTGAATCTCAGCTCTTCGGGCAGGGTATTTCCCAAAATTCCCGTTGCTGAACTGTTTGCAGCTTCCTGAGTTTCAACTCTATTGCATGGAGCTTTTCACCATTTCCATCCCCTTCCAGTGGGAAGGTCCCATGCAGGTAAAAGCCAAAAAGCTGCTCCTCACCCTCTCCAGACCAGGAAGGAGGAACCCGAGCAGAGATGCTGCTCACACCACATTTTCCAGCAGCAGCTGCTCCCTCTTTTGTAACACTTCCAGATGTGGCTGCGAGTGCTGCTGGAACAGCTCCTGGTGCACATTGCCTCGAGTGGGGACTCACGTGCTGCCTAAAATCCACAGAAACTGTGTGAATTGTGCTGAATTTACTGCACTGAATTAATGACAGCGTGAGTGACAGTGCAGAGACCTTGGCCAAGGCTGACACGAGCTGCCTCTTGTGCTGCTAAATGTAAGAGCTTCTTGAAGGTGCCCCAGAGTATAAAACTCAGAGCAGGAAAAGTAACCCCTGGGATAATCCCCTGCAGGCCAAGCCATAGCTGACCTTCAGTGGGGAACATTTCCATTTCCATGTCCGTTCAATCTGATATTTGAGAAGGGATTGTTAATAAGAGGTGCTTTTAATGCTGACATTTTGATTTCCTTGAACTCAGATCAAGGTGCTTAAATAAATGTATTTTTGAGGGCTTTAATCAAATGGTTTTTGAGAGTGAAAGGCTGTTCTTACCTCTGGTGGCTGCAGCCATCTGGGGAGTGGTTACACTTTCAAGTCTGCCTGTCATTACTGGGCCAGGTTTGTCCCCATCTGCCCCTTCCAGGCATCTCTGTGGTGTAAACAACCTGATTTGGGTCAGGACTGACCCCAGGTTTAAGGAATGTTGTCATACAGGACTCAGACCCTCACGTTTGGCTAAAATAGTCCAGATGTAGAAAAAACCCTATAAATAAATTAATATCTGGTGTTCTGCAATATTAAATTCTGATCATGGATAACCAGGGAATGAATCTGATGTTGTTTGCCTTGTAATTTCAGAGAAAATATGGTCCCATGTCCCAAACACCCCTTTTAAAATGCCAGCGTGTGCTGACCTCAGCTCACAGGCGGAGATCAGCACGTGCGAGGTTTAATATGGAACATTGAAAGCTGTCAAAACAAATGATGCTGGTTTGTAGGATCCTGCCATCTCCCTCTTCCTCCCCCCCCATTCCCCGTGGGACTCACTCCGTGATTTTCAGCAGATTATTCCGAAAGCTCTGCGTGCACTTGGGGAAACAGAAAGGCCAGTGAGTCACAAGCTGTGCACGGAGGGAGATGAATAACCAGGATTAGCACAGGGATGTTTTAGCTCTGCTGTCAGCCACTGAGGAGCTGGAGTTTGGGACTTGAGGCTCACCCCAAAATCAGAGTTACGGTGTGGGAGTGGCAAAAGCTGCGTGTTGTGGGGAGCCACCACAGAGCTCTCTGGCTTCACATGCAAAATATTCTGCATTTTTAAGAGCTGGAGGATTGTGGATTAGGAAAGAGCTTTTAATTGCTGTGCTGTGAGATTGTCCAAGCTCTCTGTGCTGGTTCTGCTCCCTGACTTAGCACCGTGTCCCGCGCTGCAATCGCAGATCCGCCGATAGCGCTGACTCACGGCTTCACCTCACAACCCAATAGGCCCAAACAGGCCATTTTTTGCAACATTCTGCATTCTTGGGTGACTCTGCTCCGTGCAGATATCCCTGGATTTCAGCTGGGGGATGACAGTCCCAGGCATTTCGGTGAGAGGCAAACCGAGGGCACAGAGTTCAGCTGAGGTGAATTGGCGAGGCTGACATTTCTCCTTGGGTACACAAAATATCTGTTGGAGGAAAACAGATTAAAATATCAAACTAAAGCAGGTTTTTAAGCTGCCATCCTAAAGGATAATGCTTTCAAGTAATTACATTTAGCCACGAAAAAACACCATTTCGTTATATTTTATAATTAATACCATTGAAATGCTCACTCCAAATGTAAGGGGTGACTTTATGTCCTGTCTTTCCATGGCTTGAGCAAGGCATGGGGACACAGAGGGTGCTATGTGTCCTAAACAATTCCTATGGATTATAGCTGGGATGCTTCCAGAAACCACATTCTTAACTTTCATATTGAAAACCTCCAGGAAATTAAATTGAGAGGAAATAAAGGACAATTTCGTGTTAAACTGTGACCTTTTAACCTTCCCAGGAGCCAAGGAAGCTGATTCAAACAGGTCTAACATTTTACTCACGTGGCTGAGGTGATGTGGGCAGCCTTGCTCTGACCCTTGTTTAATATTTCTGAATAATTTTCCTCATGCAGAGCTAAGGATTATTAATGAACTTTGTCTTTGCATCCAATGCCAGTGGCCAAGTGGAGCTTTTCAGGTAGATCCAGCATCGTGCTTTGAACTTCCAGGATTCATCCCTGAGGTTCCTCCTCTATTTCCTACTCCAGCATTTGTTTCACCACAAAGGACTTTCACTCTTGACAGACTCTTTAGACCATCAATTTTATTATGTCCAGGTTAACCTGGTTCAGAACCTAATTTAATGGCTCCAGACAGATCTGGGGATGAAAGCAACACCTGGATTCGGGGGCAGATGCAAGCGAGGACCTTTCTGCTCGTGGTTTGCCAAACTCTTGTGAAACAGTGACACAGAGCACAGTTAATCCTCTGCACCTCTCAGACTCTGGGGTTGTTTTTTCCTCTGGTTGAACTCAGATCGTTGCTGTGTGGTCTGGCTGGGGAGTTCCTTCCGTGCCGTGGGCCTCTTGTGAAAGTCAGGTCGGGGTTTCAGAGGAGTTTGTGGGGCGGCTGCAGGGGTGCAGGAGGTGTTTTTGCACAGATGTGAGGGTGGAGGGAGCTCGGGATGGAGGAGCTGGGGATGGGGAGAGCCCCTGGGGGTTGGCACGAGCAGAGCCCCTCTCCAGCACAGCCAGCTCCCGGTAGGAATCCTCCTCGGCCGGGCTGTGGCTGAGCCAGCTCCAGAACCGGAAGCTGTCCAGCCACAACAGCCCAGGATGGTGCCCCACCTAATTAAGGCTGTTGAAAGGCAGGGCTAATTAGTTTAGGTGGAGCACCTCGTTAGCACAAGGATGTTGCTTCCAGGATCCAAGTTGGTTTCCCTGCACGTGTGAGCTCCCCAGCGCTCCCGGAGCCGGCCCACATGGAGCAAATGAGATAATGCAGTGCCCAGGTAAATCCTAGGTGGGTACCGAGGTCATTGCATCATCGTATCCTGAGTTTTCCAGGGCTTTCTCACACTCCTGCACTCACGTGTGCTCGGGAAGAAAACACTTCTGCTCACACAGTAAAATGTTCTTGCTGTGACCCAGCCTGGCCTCGTTTAGTTAGAGAAACAAAAACACAGTGTGGGCACGCTGTGATTTGCAGGAAACTGGGACTGGGATTTGAAATCCTCAGGCTCAGCTCTAGGGCTGGGCTGGAGGCTTCCTTCCCATCCAGAATAATGGACATCTCCATCCCAGCCTGCAGCTCTCTGGGCTCTTTTCACTGCTCTTTGAGGACTGTGTGGAGTAAAGGTGTGATGGGACTTCACTTAATTTAAAAATTCATCATGACCTTGGAAGTTCTGTCTTCAGAAATGTGTTCAAAGTGTGCTAAATTCCCTACAAAATCATTCTCAGTGTTCTCCTTGCAGCTCCCTCCCTTGTGTGCACTGTCCATCTTCTGCACTCATTGTTAGACCCTGAGTAGGAGAATTCCTCTCTTGCTTCCTATTTTTCCTCCTGTCTTGTGATTAAGGCAAGAATCCTACAGGGCAACGAGGAATCAGCATGGTCAGTAAGAGGATAATGTGCCAAACCCTGAGATAAAGTTGGAACTGAGGAATCTTTCCCGTTCATTCGACAGGCCAAGATTAGATTCTGCCCCTCTTGCCATTTCTGCTTCTCCCTCTCGGTGAACCGAGGAATTCCTACTATGCAGGCAAATCCCGTTCCCGGATTCCCCGGTGATGGCGCTGCTAATGACATCTGACAGGATGCTTCCTGCATTTTGTTACTTCCATTTGGCACCATAAAAGCACTGTCACTTACCCCTCTGATTTGTGGCACCTCCGCTGCATTGTTCCCTTGGGGGGGGGGAAGGACAGTGGGAAACTGGATTGCCTTGCGGTAAAACCCAAGCTCCATCCCACCCTACAGGAGATGCTATCTCCAGTCGAAATCCTTCCTCAGAACGTCTCCAGTTCTCCTTCCTCGTTAGCATTTCAGATTAAACCTCTAGGCTTATCTCCACATCAGAAATTACCTCTCTGGGAAGCTTCATCAACTTCTATCAGCCACCTTTAGGTGTTCTTGGTGTTCACGCCTCCTTTTTGCACCTCATTGTCATGCAGAAGGTGCAGCGGAGCTTTGCTTTGGGAATCTGGAGCTTTCATCTCTTCTGTAGCATCTTCAAAGCTGAGCTTTACACGGCTGGCCTACAGTTGGACACATTAAAAAACACAAAATAGATATAAAAGTGCCTTTTTAGTTTAATTCAGGACCAAGACTTTTTATTATCTGGTCCTTTCCAAGCGTTCCCAATGCTCTGTTGGAGATGTTAGTGTTGTTTATTGTGTGGGAATGAAGATTCCTGGTGAAACATCTTCTGCAGTGCCCATCGAAGCTCAGATCCTTCACTCCCAGCAACATTTGGGACATCCAGATCTTGGAAAGACAATACTTGAGTAGCCTCATCTCTGCATTTTTCAGTCTGTTCTTAAGGTGTCTGGGGGGTATCCCAGGGTATCCCTGAAAAACTACAGCTGGAGCCCCAGTGGGCTCTGTCAGTTCAGAGCTTCAGTCTGTGGTGCGTGGCCAGGCACTGATCCAGCTGGGCTTATCCAAGGGGATGTCCCAGCTCCTGGCTGCCTCTTCCATGTCATCCTCCTCTCCCAGAAGGGGCGATGCTGTTGGCACTCTCAGTGCCCTGCTGCCCACCCCGGGGGACCCTGACCACTGCCACTGAAGGACTGGCTCCAATGGGAAGCGCCATTCCCACCAAGCCTGGCCAAACCGAGGGCTTCTCCAGCTCCAGAGATAATCAACCGCAGTCACCGCGCTGTGCACTAATTGCTGAGCAATCCTGGTTCCTCTAACAGTCAGTGGGCTGTCAGTGAGCTGGCAGCCCGTGCTGGCCTCGGTGACCTGATTCTCATGACCTGGGTGGTGATCCACCACCCCAACCAGTACTGGTGGGTACAGTCAGGACTCTGCAGGTTTGTCCAGTTCTGCCCTAAGCGGCTTCCTCAGGGCTTGGTTCCCGCTCTGGGCTGACCTCTTGGGATGAGCTCCCTGGAAATGCTTCAGTTCTGCTTCCAAACAGCAGCTGGGCCCCCATGACTGGTGTCCTGCTGCTCACCCTGGGGTGGGTTAAGGAGCTGAGATCAAACTGGGACTGGCCAGCACCAGGGCTCTGCAAGGACTCCTCTGTTTGCTGCCCAGGCCTTCCACTCCTGCTGGCTGTCAAGACTGTCATTGACATAAGATTCATTTCACCTCACTTCAGCCACCTAAAAATTACAGACCAATCTTAAGTGATGGCTGCTTTTTGAAGAAAACCTATTGTGAGCTGGGGAGCAAACCATCCTGTTGTGCAGGAAGATCAGGAATTTCAGTGGAAGCCAACTCGGTGAAGCAAGGAGCTTCTCCAAGAGTCAAAATGCAACAAGAGAGCAGGCAAAGAGTGAGAAAGACTGGAAGCAAGGGAGGCATGGAAAACTTTGGGCATGTGGGGTGAGTTGGGCTGACCAAAGGCTGATGGAGCTGTGAGTGGTGAGGGGACTCCAGTGTGGATATGGAGGAGGGAAAGAAAATCCAGAAAAAAGCGTTGGTCCATGGGTGAAACAACCTAATGATAACTGGTACAGGAAAGGCCAAAATACTCGGTGGTTTTTGTGTCTCAGTCTTCACCCCCCAACCTGCTTGGGAAGATGAGGGATGGAGGACAATGAGGGAGCAGTGGGTTAGGGACAACCTAGAGGAGGTGGAGGTGTCCAAGTCCACGTCATTGGACAAGGGTCAGGCTGGAAGAGCTGTGAGGTCAATGTGAGTCACTCATGAAAATTGTGGTGCTTAGGAAGGTCTGTGACAACAGGAAAAAGGTGCATCTTTGAGAAAGGTGGAGCGGATTTGGGGAACTATGGGCTGGTCAGACTCTTCTCATCACCGAGAGGTCACTGAGGGTGTCCTGGAGTCTATTTCCAAACACATGACAGACAAGAAAGAAAATTGGGAATGGTAGATGCAGACTTGTCAAAGATGCTGTGTTGGAAAGGCCCAACCTCCTCCTGCAAGGGCTGGAGGGTGGCCTGGCCGTGGAGGGCCGTGGGTGGGTGTGCAGGGAGCTCTTTGGCACCATTTCCCACAGCGTTCCTGCATGGCAGCTGCTGACAGGGCTGCATATTGCTGGACACCAGGCCGCAGGGTGGGGACGAAGGCTGTGTGTCCAGTTGGTGGCTGCTGACGGGGAGGCTGTGAGGTGTCCAGCAGTGTCCTGCGGCTACTCGGGCATCAGGCTGGTGCTGGGGCTCAGCTGGGATGGTCCTGCTGTGGGTGGGAGGCTACACAGGTGACCTCTGGGGGTCCCTTCCTGTGGCTGGGGCAGAGAGGTGCCTCCCGCAGCGAGCAGAGAGTGACAGCACCTCCGGAGGGTGATCCAGCCCATCCCAGGGTGCTGAGAATAGACCAGGATCACCCCTTGGAGCTCCCAGCCGCTTTCCACTGCTGCGTGGGGAGCTTAGGTGATTAACTTTGGGCTGGCTAAAGATAGCCCAGCTGGGCCCCCCACGGCAGTGACATTTCTGCAGGCGAAGATTCCTGCTCAGATTACCCCGCAGCTGGCCTGGGGCTCAGAGCTCGGGGCTCGCTGTTGACTCAGAAACATCACTGCTACTATGGCACTGAGCGGCTGCCCAGCTCTGCTGCTCTTCTGTCCCAGCCGAGTCACACTGCAGGAATTCCTGCCCTCGCTGGGAGCCTCTGCTTTCCAGCTGGGCCTTCTTCTTTCTTGGGATGCTGCAGCCCTTCAGTTTTGTGCCATTCCCAGCAGACAGGAGGTTTTTTCTTCTCCTTTTCATTCCCCGTGATGACCGGAGCTGGGGCTCCTTCTTGCAGCCATTTTGTTCTGTGGCATTCCCTGCATCCAGGAGGTTTTTCCTTCTGCTTTTCATTCCTTATGCCTTCACTTGGTGAGACATCTCCTCCTGCCTCCTGGAATCTTCCAGTTTGAACCTGGATGTGTCCTGGACGTTCTTGGCGAGTGCCGTTTAATCACTGCCATGACGTCTTCAGCAGTTTGGAGCTGTTTTTCTTGGGGCTGAGTTTTCCCAGCAGCTGGAATGGTGTGTCCCAGAAAGGAGCTGTCTTTAATTAGGGAACTTAAGAGTGCCAGGCTTCTCAGCAATACAACAAAAAAGTTCATTTCTCCTGCTCCCTGTTGTTTGGAAAAGAGAAGAGAAAATAAAAATACCCCCCAAAATCTTGGCTGGTTTTTGCCAGAGGCTGTAGCTCATGTCAAACACTCTCATCCCCAATTTCAGTCTCCCACATTATTCCTGGCTGCTCCAGCTCACTCATTTCCTGGCATTTTTCGCAATTAGCAGTAGAAAGCTTTCGCTTCATTTTTTTGTCTCTATCTTCCCCTCTCATCTCTGAACCCAGCCTGAATACAGGCTCCATTGTTCCTACTGCTTTGGAGCCCCTGTTAGGATTTTATCCGCGTTCCCCCACAGCTGGATCTCCTCCAGTGCCACCTCGTCAGTGACCCCCTGCCAGTGGCTTTGCCAGTTCGTCCCATCGCCTCTCTCCCCAGGGATTTCACTTCCCAGGCCTTCCTCCCCACATCTCATGTATTAACTCTGGGTAACAGAGAAAAATCTGCATTTCCAAAGTATTTTTTTGTTAAAAGAATAACTCTGAGACAACTCTGTGCTCATTTGCATGCAGTGCCCGAGCCCGCTCTGGCTGCAGCATTCCCAGCTCCTGCCGAGCTCTGGCCTCACTCCACAGCCAACAAAGAGCCCTTCCTCTCACTGCCACCTCCCCTGTGCCGGAGGGAGGCTGCAGGTGTGAGAAACCTGAGAGGGGACAGCTCGAGTGACTGGTCAGACTGGAGTCCCAAAAATACGACGAGGGGAGAAGGGCAGGCTCGTCCATTTGTTGGGGAATTGCTCAAGAGCGTCGTGGCTCCACCTGTTCCGCGGGCGCTGGGGCTTTGTGCCTTTCTTGGCACATCTGCACTTATCTTTGCAAAAGATATAATTAGGCTGCATTGCACACAATGGGGCGGTGGGGAGGAGGGGAAGTGCAGCTAAAGGCTCCGTGGTTCCCATGATTTTAGCTCACTCCTCATTCCAGCCCTGCGGTCCGGCGGATCAGGAATGCGCAGTGTCCGTAGGAGCTGCAAGAGGGAACACGTTGGGCTCTGGCAGCGGTGCGGGCGCGTGTGGGGCTGGGTGGTTCTGCTGGATGCAGCTTGCTTTTCAGTCACATCTTCTTCAGGTGCTTGTGTGGCTTTTGTGCTGGGAAAAAAGGCTGGGAATCTGTTCCATAGATTGCCTGGATATTGGAAGGCGCATGGGGGATCTATAAAAGAAACCTGCAATGACAGGATTTTTTCTGTGCTTGCAGTTTGGGAGATGGTGCTGTAAGATTTGGACATTTCATTGCAGGTTTAAAGTGAATCCCTGGGGTTGTGCTCTGTGCCTTTGATTGTTTTCCATGTGAATTTCCAAACCCATCTAACAGAAGGATTTCCACAGGAATATTTTCTGGATCTGGTAGAACAATGCTTTAATTCAAGGAAATAGCTCTCAGAATGCACTAACAGGATACATTAAACAAATAAATCACTCGGTGTCAGTTATTCCCTCGGCATTGTGAGGGATAAATATGTAAACATGTCCACACGATCCGTGAGCAACCACAGCTCCATTAGGGAAGGCAAAGGGTGAATGGCTCCCAGCCTGCACAAGGCCCTTTTCCATCAAGTTTTGGCATGTCCTTTGTTGACAAACCTGTTTTACTCAGCGTGCTCCGGGCTCTTAGAGTGATGCTAGGTACTGGTAGTAATTAACGTGGGGCAATATTGCTGCTAATGAACCTCGTGTTGTGGAGGTGAAATAGCCACTTTCTGACACCGGTTAGTAATTAATGTGGGGTGATATTCCTGCTAACGAACCTCGTGTTGGGGAGGTAAAAGAGCCATTTTCTTTTGGTGAACGGGAGGGCCTTTGGTCATCTGGATCTGTGGGACTTTTATCTGAGCCGTGGCCACATGGGTGCCTTGGTAAATCACTCAAAGTGCCCTTCTCCTTCCTCTCCTTCTCCTCCTTCTCCTCCTTCTGCTCCTTCTCCTTTTTCCTCCTTCTCCTTCCCCTATCCCTGGCCCTTCCATGTCTCTTCTTCATCTCCTTCTCCTCCTTCTTTCTCCTTCTTCTTTTCTCCTCCTTCTCCTTCTGCTCTTTCTCCTTCCCCTCTCCATCTGTTTTCCATTTCCTTCTCCTTCCCTTTCTCTTCTCCCTCTTCTCTCTCCTTCCTTTTCCTCCCCTCTCACCAACCTCAGGAGTTAAGATCCCGCAGTTCCCAGCTAAGCCCAGGTGGGATCAGCTGCTGGATCAGTTGGGATGGACTCTCCCACAGAGGGGCCCTCTCCCACCTTCCCCCCCCACACGAGCTCTTAGTCATGAGCAGCCAAGGAGTGAGGAATGCAAACGAGGCCTTCAGTGACATTAATGAGATCTATCAGCTCCCAAATAATCATCTGCCGTTCACGTGATCGACTCCAGCATCTGCCTTCTCTTCCAAATCTTTTGTGTCATCTGCAGTAATGACAACAATTAGGATAACTATAATAAATAGAGAATTATTAAAAATGGGCTGGTTTAAGGTCCTCTGATGAATACAAACTCTGGGCTTGTGTCCTATGGCTTCACCTGGGAATTAGGTACATTTTAAAATTGCACCCTCAATGTATTTTCCAGTTGGGAGTCTGGGATTGTGCTGGCAGACTTTTCCTAAAGCAGAGTTTTCATGCACCAGGATAAACATTTCCACCTTTCCCTACAAGGACACAAGGACTCCAAAATCCTCATCTCACCCAAGAGCTGTGGTGGAGCTCCAGTTCCCAAACTTGCTCCCTCTTCACCCTATTCTCTATCACTCCTGAAGGGAGGGAAGCATTTTCCCAGTTAATACTTGGATTTTAATCTCTGGGGGTTTATGAGTGTTCGTCTGCTTTAGGTTTTGTTAAATTTTATCAGCTCGTCCAACACTGGGGGAACATTTCATTGCCACATTGTCCACACTGGATTTGGGAATAAATCCAGCATCAAAAGCTTTCCAAGGCAAAAGGGAGGAACTGCTCTTATTAATTTTCCTTTTAGAGAAACAGATTTGATTCTGAATCTAAACTGTTGAGGTAGGGTTTACATAGAGTGATAATATTTTATTAAATCAGTTGGAATCACTGGAAAATTACTTTGGTGACCTCAAGTCTCAGCTGTTGTTGCTTCAAAGGCAGCTGGAGCTTGGGGTGGGAAGGACGGCCCCAAACACTGAAGAACTTTATAAATAGTCCCAGTTTGTTGCAGTCAGGATACAATGAAGAGTAAATAACTCAGAAGATGTCTTATGATGCTGTAAACAAGTGCTGTGCATGTGGAATAGGATGGATAGACTGGGTAAAGTTGGGAAAACTGCTGGAAGCTGCAGGGCCTTGCTTTTAACCTTCCCTGTGAAAGTTCCCCTTGGAATTTTTGGACAGCCTGTTTTGACAGAGTCTATCAGGGTTTTTTTTAAGTCTTAAGCTCCACATGCCCAAGGTTTACAAGGAACATTGTGATCCATTAGAAGGAATTATTCTTTTTCCTTGCGGAAGTAGAAATGAAGACTTTTACCAGTACAGGGAGCCCACAATTTGATCTTTAAGTGTTAAGGACAGCTGAGTTTGAAAAGATGTTGGCAAATATTTGTCTTCAGCATTTCTTGTCCACCAGATTGGACAATCTGTTCACAACTCAATCCCACTGGGAATATTCCTCCTAGGTTATGGAAAGTTTCGTTAGTTGGCAGCTGGGAAGGGAACTGCAACTGCTCTCCAAGGTTTTTAACTCACCTGGTTGGGATGTGGTATTTTGGCCATTGTTAAAACTCTTACGGCTTTATGGCCTTTACACTTCCCTCCAGAAGAAGTCTTAATGTTTTTATTTATCGGGACTGGGGGACAAGAGAGAATCATGAGGGAATCAGGAGAGAGAAAATAAACCCCACTTGAAATTCTGGCATTTGGATCTCATTTCAAAATGTTTCCTAACTCAGTTCATCTCCTGCGGCAGTCGAGGGCAAAGCCACCAATCCCTCCTGCAGCCTGGGGACTCTGCCCACCATCCTGCCTGGCTGTGGCACTTGGCCACAGGATGGGGGCAGTTTGTGGGTTAAGAGGGGAACTCTGCAGCTCCAGATAATGTTGGCCTCGTGCTCAGATCCCTGCGGGCACTGAGGGGCTGGAGCTCTGCTGGGAGAAGGATGGCACAGATGGGATTTGGGGGGAGCCACGGGTGAGAGTTTGTCCCTGTCACCCCTCTTCCCAGCTGTGACACTTCACGGGCCTCCTGATGAAGTAAGTGTGTGCCTGCCCTTAGGCTGAACTGCTCCCGAAAAAGAGGATGTGCTCCAAAACCTTTCACTTTCCAAGTATTGACGAAAGACAAAAGGCCTCAAGTCCACATTGATGAGCAGCTCTCACTCTTCCCCTGTGCCCAGCACTGGTGAGGCCACACCTCAAATCCTGGGGTCAGTTTTGGGGCCCTCATGACAAGAAGGACACGGAGGGGCTGGAGCATGTCCAGGGAAGGGAATGGAGCTGGGAAGGGTCTGGAGAATTCCTGAGGGAGCTGGGGGTGCTCAGCCTGGAGAAAAGGAGGCTCAGGGGGGACCTTGTGGCTCTGCACAACTCCCTGACAGGAGGGGGCAGCCGGGGGGGGTCGGGCTCTGCTGCCAGGGAACAGGGACAGGAGGAGAGGGAACGGCCTCAGGCTGGGCCAGGGGAGGCTCAGGGTGGATATTGGGACAGTTCCTTCCTGGAAAGGGCTGTCCAGCCCTGGCACAGCTGCCCAGGGCAGGGGGAGTCCCCACCCCTGGAGAGATTTCAAAGCCGTGTGGATGTGGCATTGGGGACATGGGGCAGTGCTGGCCTTGGCAGTGCTGGGGATGGTTGGACTGGATGGTCTGAGAGGGATTTTCCAACCCAAACAATTGTGTGAGAAAAAGAGAGCATGGGAAGTCAGTAAGTGGGAAAAAGCCTCTGAAAAGGGGCTGCTAAGTCACCTTGAGAGATTCCGTGTGTGCCATCACCTTCCAGAGCTGCAAAAAGAACAGACGGCAGAACATACCAGGAATGCAGCTGTTGCAAAATCCTGGCACGTAAAGGAGCTGCATTTCAGGACATCGGAGCATTCCAAGTGCCAGTGGAGAAACACGAGGCGAGGGCTGCCTCTGTCCTTGGAGGGACTGGCAGCAGCTCAGGTCTTGTGAGGAAATGGCACCTCAGTTCCTGCTGGAGTGCCACCAGCACCAACCCTCCTGCGCAAACACTGGGTAGGATTTAAAAACTGAAACTCCTGTTGTTCCTCACTTCCCTATTCTGTGTCAG
Source organism: Lycocorax pyrrhopterus obiensis (assembly GCA_014706295.1). Classification (NCBI taxonomy): domain Eukaryota; kingdom Metazoa; phylum Chordata; class Aves; order Passeriformes; family Paradisaeidae; genus Lycocorax; species Lycocorax pyrrhopterus. Next base: position 1,433,928 of record JACSVZ010000013.1, on the reverse strand, counting down.
CAATGATTTCATGCAGGGCCCTAGAAAACATGAGCAAACCATGGTTATGATTTACGGGTTTGGGTTATGCAACCCCCAAATATAAACTGAAATGTGAGCCAGTTGAAGACGCATTCTGAAGTATTCCAGGAGCCCAGATCCCAAAATTGCAGGAGTGTTTCTGTAAGTGACCATGTGCCTCGGCTGTACCAGGAAGGGGATCAAAGTCAGCCCCTGGCCAGGGTTTAGCAGCAATTCTGGCGGGGGGAGTTGCTCTGCTGATGTCAGTGGGACGCTCACGTTGGGTTCAGGGAAAGAACAACTCATGGAGCATCTAAACTCGTGTTTACTATTTGTGCGAGTCGCTGTAGCAACAGCAGATACCACTCAGGGAGAGAATCCCGGGGCACTTCATCCCTGTCCTCTGCTCTGGAGCCAGGCTGGGAGAGCTGGGGGTGGCCAGCCTGGACAAGAGAAGGCTCTTGAGAGCCTCTTTCAGTGTCTAAAGTGGCTCTGAGAGGGCTGGAGAGGGACTGGGGACAAGGGATGGAGGGACAGGACACAGGGAATGGCCTCCCTCTGCCAGAGAATGGAATTAGATGGGATATTGGGAAGGAATTGTTCCCTGGGAGGGTGGGGAGGCCCTGGAATGGATTTCCCCAAGAAGCTGTGGCTGCCCCTGGTTCCCTGGCAGTTTCCAAGGCCAGGTTGGATGGGGCTTGGAGCATCCAGGGATAGTGGAAGGTGTCCCTGCCTGTGGGTGGAACTGGATGGGCTTTAAGGTCCCTTCCAACCCAAACCATTCCCTGATATGCATGAATATTAAATATGAAGAAAGCCAGAAAATATTTGTTATTTTAAGATCATTCCCACACAAAGTTTTTAGATTGGTAGAAGAGCAGCTCCTAATGGATTCTATATCTGGCTGTTATTTTGGGGTAGCTGTGGCTCTTAAAATATTTCACGGGGGACTTGGAGGATATATTTTAATTTCATATGCTGGTTTTAAAAGCAAATTTAGCTTTAGGAGTGGGAATGGAGCCTCTGCTTTCATAATTTATTTGTAAATAGTCCCAAGTTCATCACCGAGAGTTCGCGGAGTTGCACAGAGCCAAGGAGAGCTGGTTTGATAAGAGTTGGGGTTTCCGGGGTGCTGGGCTCAGACTGCGTCACTCGGTGGCTTTAGGGACAGTTCTGAGTTTCTAAGAAGGGTTGAACTGGGCTCCCTTCCTGCTGTGGGCAAGGACAGTGACTCTTCTTCTCTTGCCTGCCTGGTTCCGTGAAATGACTGGGAATGTGGCATGTGTGACGTTCTTACTGCCCAAGCAAAGGAGCCATAGCCCGGCAGCAGGTTCAGAAATGACTGCCCGGTGACCACGGAGGGCAGGCAGGAGGAGCTGGAAGGCACACACCCCATCAGCCATCATCTCACCGCTGTTTACTTGAGAAAATGAGTGAAAAAACAAGGTTCAGATGAGTCAAAAGCCAAAGAGCCCAAGCAGAGCTGCACAGGGATGCAGGTGCTGCATCTCACTGGGTGCCAAGACCAGAGGGAGCTGTGGGCAGGCTGGCCAGTGTCCGAAAAAAAGCAAATTCTGGAAGAAAATGTTCATGGTGCTTTTTAAAATCCACTTCTACACTGGAACAGCAGCAGAACTCACCCTTTTCCCCTTAAAATGACCCTTAGCAAGAGCTGTTTACTCTCACCTTTTTGTGTCTTTGCTGTTGACATGACTTGAGGTATCTTCAGTGCCACTTTCAAAATATCCACATTTAAATTGTGAATCCGTTGGCCTCGCAGTGGCTTTGGTGCAAAGGCTCAGGCAAGTGACAATGCTCATGTTTCACATGGGTAAAGCCCGCTGCAGCCTGGAGGGATCCCCGCTGCTCCCAGGATTCCTGCAGGGAACCTCACTGGAGTGAAGCAGGAAGGCAGAAACAGAGGGAAGGAAAGTCCTGATGCACCCTGCTAAAAATTCTGAGGAACATCGCAAATGTGTAAAATAGTCACTCTTTATTTACCTCATCTTCTGAAGCCTAAAAATAAATATAAAATACAGCCAAACCCTCTAAGCCCTAAAGTTTCCTAATTCACCTTGATCTCCTTAATATGTAATAGCTTTGCTTGTTTTGGGGTTTTTTTCCCCCTTTTGTTACGTAAAACTCAGATACAAAGTAAGGAATATCCTGAGTATCAGCTCTGGGGAACATAAGTCCTTCAATATCAAGAGTAGATTTCTGTTCTTGGTCCTGCATTGCCCTGATGGCTCTTTGCAAGGTGAAGATTGGAAGTGAAGTGACAATGGCAGCGGGTCCGGCCGACCTGGGCAAGGCTGGAAATCCCCCAAAAGGCTAAAATTAGGGTCTGGTGTCAGAGTCTCTGTGAAGCTGTTCCTTCTCCTCCTCCAGGAATGCACACATGCCGTGGCTGTGCTTCCTGAGGAGTCTCGGAGCAGGAGAACAGCACAATAGCACAGGATTTTATTGAAACGTGGGGTTTAGTTTGGCTGAGGAGATGGGTTTTACCTATTCCTAACCTCATGATTTCACCTGTGCTGGTTTTATTGATCCAAACATTTTCTGTAACAAGGGATTTGAGCCCTTCCAGGTCAACTAATTTACATGATAAAATAGTTGAGAGGGAATGCTCATGGTAGGAAGGAAAATACACTGAGCTTTGTGTGATTTTGGCTATTTTCACCTGATTTTTGATTATCCAGGAATGAGATGACTTCCCATGTTTGGAGCTCAGAAAAAACCCCATTAACTTCCAACACCACAAAGATTTGGATTCACCAAATCTTTAAAAGGTGTCTGTGCCAGGTTTATGGCTGCATTACCCTTTGGCAGGGTTTATTTTGTTGGTGTAACTTCAAACGTTTAATGGAAGGTCTTTATCCAATGATGCATTATTGATGTGGTGAGTGACAGAGAGGATCTGTCCTTGGGAAGAGATCCCAGCACAGGGTGCAGTTCCTTGCCCTGGGGACACTGGGACACCAGGGACACGAGGTGGGGAGGGCAGGGGGACACGTTTGGAGCTCCAGCTCAGCTGCTGAGTGTGTCTGAGCTGTCCTGCCCTGTGGTGTCACTGGTACCTGCCAGTAGAAATGCTGAGTCCATTAGCTCTGACAGATTTATGGGATGAGCATATGTCACCGGGATTATGAGAAGCACTTACATTCATGGGGAGATTTTATGATTCACTGTATCCGCTTGTGGAAACCTTAACTTTTACACCAGAGCTGCTGGGGAGCGCGGTGTCCTGCTGGCAGGGTCGGGGAGCTGAGCGCGGTGGGAGCGGGGGGCAGGGATGGTGGGTTTGGGGTGCCGGGCCTGCTGCGGAGCACAGGTGGAGAGTGGGGCCGGTGGGGTGTGGGGCTGATGGGGACAAGGCCAGCAGAGCTGGGGAGCCAGGAGTGACAGAGAGCAAGGCCAGGACTGGGGAGCAGGGCTGGTGGGGACTGGGGCTGAGGAGCAGGGCTGGAGGGGTTGGAGAATGGATGTAGGGAGCAGGGCTGTTGGGGTGCAGGGCTTTTTGGGAGCAGGGCTTTTTGGGAGCGGGGTTCTTGGGGTGTAGGGCTGTTGGGGTGCAGGGCTGTTAGGGTGCAGGGATGTTGGGGTGCAGGGCTTTTTGGGAGCGGGGCTCTTGGGGTGTAGGGCTGTTGGGGAGCAGGAGCAGCATCCCGCGAGCGGCGGGAGAGGCCGAGCCCCACAGCAGCCGGGGCGGGGGCGCCGGGATGACGCTCCCCGAGCCGCAGCCCGGCCCTGCCCTGCCCCGGGGGCGCCCGGTTCCCCCCGTGCGGCGGGGGCAGGGCCGGGGCGGGCCGGGGCGGGGGCCGGGGCCGGGGCCGGGCCGGGGCCGGCGGCGGGCGGGGACTCGCTGGCGGCGGCCGGGGCAGCGCAGCGGCGGCCGCGTGATGAAGGAGCGGAGCGGCACCTCCGGCGGCGCTGGCGGCGGCTCCGGCGGCCCCGCCATGGAGAGGCGGCCGCAGCGCCAGCCCGACTACATGTCCGTGTGCCTCTTCGCAGAGGAGCCCTACCAGAAGCTGGCCATGGAGACGCTGGAGGAGCTCGATTGGTGCCTGGATCAGCTGGAGACCATCCAAACCTACCGCTCCGTCAGCGAGATGGCATCCAACAAGGTGAGCCCACGTGCGGCACCGGGATACGGAGCGGGGATGCGGGACGGAGATGCGGGACGGGGATGCGGAGAGGCGCGGGGCTCTGAGCCTGATCCCGACCCGTCTTCGCGCCTGTCCGGGACAGCGGCTCCAAGTTAGTTGTGGTGAAGGGGGTGCGGGTTCCCCCGCGGAGACGCGTCCAGGGAGAACTCGCGGCGGGTGGCGTGGGGAGCGCGATCCGGGATGGAGCGGGGAGCGCGATCCGGGATGGAGCGGGGAGCGCGATCCGGGATGGTCTGGGGAGCGCGATCCGGGATGGAGCGGGGAGAGCGATCCGGGATGGAGCGGGGAGCGCGATCCGGGATGGAGCGGGGAGCGCGATCCGGGATGGTCTGGGGAGCGCGATCCGGGATGGAGCGGGGAGCGCGATCCGGGATGGTCTGGGGAGCGCGATCCGGGATGGAGCGGGGAGAGCGATCCGGGATGGAGCGGGGAGAACGATCCGGGATGGTCTGGGGAGCGCGATCCGGGATGGAGCGGGGAGCGCGATCCGGGATGGTGTAGGGAGCGCGATCCGGGATGGTCTGGGGAGCGCGATCCCGGTTGTCGTGGAGAGACCGATCGCTGCCGCAGGCTCATTTCCGAAAATTAAAGATGTTTCAATTAGCGTCGGTCTCTTGGAGCCGATATGAGCAGGAACACTGTGCAAACGCCCTCATTTAGCAAATCATCACGCCAGAAGTCAATTAACTTCATTGTTGTCTGGCCGTAATAACGGCGAACTGTAAACATTGTGGTCCGGTGTTTTACGGCTGTTTTGGCTTTCGGAAACGTTTTAATTTGGTTTTTAATGCGCTGGGGCTGGCTCGGCAGCGCTTGGCAGCACATGGTGAGGGTGGGCAGCAGGGATGGTGCACAGGGAATCAGCTCCGGGGGCTGCTGCTCTGTGGAGCTTTCCGTGGGAGCAAAGGGGAGTTGTGAGTTTCTCTGCACAGAACAAAGTGCTGAAGTAAAGCAAGAAAACTCCGTTGTGTTTAAAGTCAGGGAAGCAGGAGAGCAGAGTGCCAGGAGTATCCTGACAAGCAGTAGAGAGCGAAACGCGAGTTCTGAGCGCCTGTGTGCAACTTTTGGGAGTTGCTGTTCCAGTCCGCCTGAGCCCAGCTCGGCTCCAGCCTCTCCCGAGGCCCGGCCGCCTCCCCGCCCGCTGCCCGCGGCTGCAGCAGAGCCGGGCACAGCCCCGGGCCAGCCTGGCAGCTCCCAGCCCGCTCCTGCCCCTTCCAGGGCTCCCAGACAGCGCTTCCAGCCCCGCAGTGCCCGCTGGAGTTGTCACATCACAAATTCCCAGCCCAGCGCCCGTCGCATCTGCATCTTTGCCCGGTTGCGATGGTTTTAAACCCAGTTCTGCACCACTCCGATGTTGTTATTGTTTGGGGTTTTTTTTCCTAATTGGAAATTACTGCAATCAGAAATGCTGAATCAGAAACTGAATTTATGGAAAAAGTTGAGCAAAGAATCCCGTGTTGTTTCAGCTTCCTCTGCTGGTAGTGATTACCACGATATGCAGGGGCAAAGGAAGCAGTAAAAGTTTTATAGACCGAGCTTTCAAGAAAGAAATATTATTTTTTCGTTTGAGTTTGTGTTGAGGGAACCCGGGATGAAAGTTGAGAGGGGTTCAGGCTGCACCTCCAGTGTGAACACGATGCCCTTCTGTTTGAGGTTACTTTGGGTTTTTTTGCTGGGTGACAAATCTGGCCTCGTGAAGGTGAAACTAAATTGCTTATCGTAGCACTTCAAAGTTGCGATTACTCGGGGTGCAGATGGCTTGCAGCTGGCTTGAGCAAAAACTTCCTGAAACTTTGTTCTTTCATAACCCATTTCTGAAATGTCTGCACTTTTTGGTCAACTTCCAGTTTCACAGTTTTCAGCTGTGAGAGAGAAGCATAAAATGGCCTCACACCTCGCTTGTCTTTCCTCTGGAGCTGTAAATATTGTCACAATTCATGGCACGGTTTGGGCTGGAAAGGACTTTGAAGATCGTTTCGTTTCAATGCCTGGTGATTTGGGGGATTCGTGGCTTTTTGGGGGGTTTGGTGGCAGACATTGTGCAGAGTGCCAGGAGCTGCTGGGTTGCTCCTGCATCTCCAGGAGGAGGCTGCGGCAGCCCTTCCCTGCTCCGAGCATCCCGTCCCAGCGCCAGCTCCGCTCCGAGGCATCTCCATTTGTCACCGGTAAATAGCGAGCCCGGCAGATGTTTTGAAAACAGGATGCTGGGGCTGCGCATTATTAAAGAAAAAACGGAAAGAGAAACAGTCTAGATAGGAAGAAAGCAAATAGGCTCGGCATGCTCCCAAGTGCAGGAGCAGAATAAACACTGACCTATCTTCCTGACCTCCGCTCTCGCCAGTTCCTGGCCCCGCGCCACCCAAGCCAAACTACGTCATTTGAGCCTGATAGTAGGCATGGCACAGCTGTTGCAAGTGTGACTCGAATTTCCTGTCTCCTTCCTGACAGACGTAGTTTAGAAAATCCAGAGTTGCAACAACAGCACTGAGAGAGACAGAGAGGGAGGCTCTCGGCATCCGTGTGCGCAGGGGGGATTCTCAGAAGCGCTGCGGCAAAAAGGAGGCAGCGGAGGGGGAAGAGCCATGCGGGACGGCAGCCGGGCTGTGAGCTGATGGGGTTCGGAAGGCAGCGCTTAAAACATGTGCGTATTGCTCGTTGAGCCGGGAGTTAATGACAGGAGAGTGAGGGAATGAGCGGCTCAGCTTGCAGCGGGCTGAGGGCTGTGCTGGCATCAGGGAGCCGAGGGACCCCGCAGTGCCACCCGCAGGGATCCCAGGAAAGCTGGCAAAGAGGGAACTCTGTTTCCTGGGATGCTGACGGTGTTTGTGAGTCCTGATGCATTTCCAGAGCAGTGCTTGATGTGCAAACCAGCCCGGGCTCTCTGCAGAATTCACCATGCACAGTGCCTTATCTCTCTGATTTAGACAAAAAATAACCTGCAAAAATACCTGGCTGCAGCTGCCGTGAAGGGATTTTATTTTCCTAACACTGAATTTCCTAACATCTTTTGCTGGGAGCTGATACGGCCCTGCAGCTTTGCACTGAAACAGAATAACCTGTGAGGAGCTCTGCAGGCACTCGGTGCTGCCTGAGGGAGCAAACCACACTTATTTACATTACTGTTATATATACACTCTATTTTTCCTGCATTTATCACCCTGTCCAGCTTCCAGCTCAGGCAGCTGCTGTGTCAGAAGGGTTTGTGAGTCAGTGATGATAAAGAAGGGGGTATTTTCTCTCTTGGTGTGAGGTTGTGTTGGCATTAAGCAGCTGTCCTTAGCCTCGCTTCCCTGCAGATGGGACCTGCTCTAGTCCCTAATTTGGGATCTGGGGCAGGATGTGCTCAGTGCATCCCCTGGATCATAAGAAGGAGCAGGCCTTTTTCCCAGCTCAGATGCTGGGCTTGCCAGCTCCAGGTTCTTGTGGGGCCATCACATCGTAAGATGGAGGCATGGAGAGCATGGATTGTTTCTGCAGAGCTGCCCGTCCTTGCGGGATGCAGCCCAAACGGAGGTACCTGCATGGACCTGAGCAGCACCTTTGCCTCTCCTTAAATTAGACCAGGCTAATTCAGAGCTTTTTGCAGTCCATCGAGTCCAGAGAGCAGAATTTGTGGTCTCTGGGGATATTCTAAGTTTAAATAGACAGAGTGCGAGTGGTGTCCTCAGCCTGCCGGGTGCTCTGATGACTTTGCAAACCCTCTTGTCTCTACCCATACTGTCCCCTGGAGGACCCTTCCTTGCAAATCCTTAAACTCTCTTATTGCAACTCTTAAAGACGTCTCTGTTATTCCCAAGTGCTGGATAACCCGACTCAAGCCTTGCCAGCCGGGGCCGTGTCCGGCCAGCGGCTCGGGACAGCAGCACAAGCGCTCCGTGCTCCTCTCTCTCTCTTGTGAGCCACAAGATAAACACAACTGATTTCGTTTTGATTGGATTTCAAAGGGCATTTCGGTCAGAAAAGCGGAGCAAGGCCGCACCTCGCTTTCGGGAGAGGGTGGCTAAATAAACATCTGGCCATTAATGTAAACTGCCGGGGCCGCGCTGGAGGTCGCGGCCAAGTGCCAGCGGTGGATGTGCCGGGCTGCACAAAGTCCCGCTCGTCCCCTCCCTCCTGCCAGCCTGGCAGCCCCCAGCCCTGTCCCCTTCCTACGTGATGTTTCCCTTAAGTGGTGCCGAGCTGTTTAGTCTTCCCCTGGCTTTGCGCTGGGACTTCCTTTGTTTAATCGCCGCACAAAGAGAGGTTTGTTCGCTGCGGCAGCCGGCGGAACAAAGACACTTCCACGTCTCCTGTTTTTCCAAGGCGGGATGAATCACTGAGCTCCGCACGCCGGTATTCCCCTCGCTCGCCCGGGGATTTGCGTTGGGGAAGCGGCGATCGGAGCGCCCTGGCGGGGCTGGGAGAGCCGCGGAGCAGCGCTGGCAGCGCTCCCCGCAGCGCCGCTCCTGCAGAGCCCCGCGCTCATCGTGCCGCTTTGACGTCGCTCTTTAACCATTCCCTGGCCGTGCAGCCGCCGCTGCCGAGCAGGACCCCGCGCCATCGGCATGCTCCAGGAGGTAGGAGCTGGTTCTGGCTCAGCTTGGGAATATTCCCCCCAGCTGGGTGTTATCGGATGGGTTTGGTCCGTGCTGGGGTTGTCCTTGTGCTAGAGGACAGGGCACTGCGGGAGCGGGGTTTGCAACAGAGGCGCTCAGAGGGGTGAGCGGGAGCTTCCAGAGAAAGCTGCTGGATCAGGAGGGAACAGCTCGGGGTGCTGGCTCTGAGCCAGGCTGGGAAAGCCCTCAGGATTTGGGGAGCTTGGTCCCAGTCAGCTCCTGTGTATCAGTCTCATCACCCTCATAAATGGACTTTAGGGCGGCTGTCTCTGTACCCATCCCGTTCCTCCTCCCGTGCTCATTGCCCTCTAAAGTAAATCATTCTGGGGGTGTCAAATATGCCCTAAAAGCGGGGTGGGATGTTGGGGCCGGACGCATTTAACAATCTAATATTTCGTTCTTGCGAGCCCTCTGGGCTGTCTGTCCAGACATCTTGGTTAAACTGCTTCAAATGCTTTAAAAATTGAAATATTGGAAAGCTGCAGTGTTGGCTGTGGGATGTGTGGGGACAGGATTAGGAGACAGTGTCACCATCTGGGATACCCTCCTGGAGCAAAGGGGTTTTGAGTGCTGGATGCTTTCCAGATCTCTTGGGATGTTGTGGAAAATGTGTGGGGAAAGCCCATCCAAGGGGGATCCCTTGGCCACTGCTGGTGCAGAGATCAAGGCTTTGGGGGTAGAATTTTGGTTCAAATCGATCTCCCCGGGAGTGTTTTGGGATGTCACCCATCCTCCAGGCCACAACGGTGCCCAGGACCTTCCAGCGTGTCCTGTAACCAATTCTGGTTTTCCTGGGACGTGATGGGGTTTTAAAAGTTCTGCATTCTCAGACTTTTACGTTTTAACACATCAGGGTGGGGCTTAAATAAATAATAGCTCAAAGGCAGGTTCAAAATGAATCATGAGCTGAGGGCAGGACTGGAGAGTGACTAAATGCTGGGAGCAGGGACCTCTCTGGAGTGAAGGATACTGGTGACATGTGACATCCCAGAGGAGCAGCATCACTTGGCATGAAGGAGCTGAGAAGGATTTCAGTGCAGTCCTAATCCTCACCCTTGAGTCTGAGTGATTTTCTGGACCAGGCCACTTTCCACAGGCTCCAAACCCTGATTTTTTTCCCCAGTTGTGTTCTATGGGGCAGCTGCCGATCCCAATATTTGCATTAAGTGAAATTAATTGAAAGATCTTGAGTTACCGAAGGCAGGACAAGCTGTGGAGATGGATTGGGATGGAGATTCACCCTCAGAGCTCTGAGAGGGAGAGATTCCCCCGATTAAAGCCTGGCTTAAAGCAAACAAACCAGAAGTGCCTCACCTTGCACAGCTGGGCCAACTGCAGCAAAAGGATTCTGAGGAGCATTTGCCTATCTCTGTGTGAGAAGGAGTTTTAATTTCATTTTATCTCCATTAATTAGTGCCTTCTGTATGGGTTTGATGCTTGCATTAGGCTCATTTTCGTTTTGGCAGGACCAACTGCCACAGTTTTGGGGGGGATGCTGAGCTACAACAACTTCTTCCCAGGATTTTCACTGCCCTCTTCCCAGGACTCCCTGTTTATCCCATGTTTTCTGAAGCAAACAAACTTCTGTTGATTCAAAGTTGCCGGAATTTTTTTTTTCAAGACAGGCATCTTGGAAAAGTCATCTCAGGGCACAAAGTTATTTGAATTTTCCAAAGCCTGTTCTCCTACTCAGGTAAAACCCCAGCTGGATTTGCCTAAATGATGACTGCAGAGCTTGATTCAAATTTAAATTAAATTTAAATTGCTGCTTCATACGATTAACAAAATCCCATGTTTAATTGCATTGCTCTCTTGTTAAATGACAAATGCTCTTCCCTCTCTCTTAGTTGTTATTTTGGGGGTGTTTGTTTCTGATTGAGGGCATAATCCAGGTTGTTCCACCCAAACTCCCAGCACCTCCTGGCTCCCCAGAGGAGCAGGGATGACTGTGTGAGCACAAGGGAGGCTCTTTGGTTTATGGGCTCCCCTTACGCAGTCGCTCGGCTTCCTCTGGCACCGAGGCCCCGGCGCTGTGGTTTGCAAGGGTGTGACTGACACAAGATTTGGGGCTGAGATCTGCAGCTCTCTCTGCTGTGGGGGCCACAGATGCTGTCAGCTGCATCAGGGCTTGCTTTAATCGACTTCGTGTCAACAAACGAGCTGCTGGAAGTTTGCATTTTGTGCTGCTTCCTGGCCTTCAGCACGGGCTGGGTCTCAGCAGCTCCCCTTCCTCAGCCTCCTTTTGCTCTCAACACAACCAACATTCTTCCAGCTGGTGAAATTGTTCTAAAAATGATTTTGCAGAACAAGTGTTTTGGCCTGTTTCTGCTTTTATTTGCTCTCCTCTCCCCAGAGGGAAGAATAAAAGCAGTGCTGGGATGAGAAGTTGGTGTGAACGCTCACCGTGCTGCTCTGGGAAAGGTGGGACTGATGTGGGGAGTTATCCCTGGCCTGGATGTGCCTTTGGTGTGGTTCTTCCTCTCAGCAGTGCAATTTGTGTCATAAAATGCACCTTTCGGTGGGGGAGGGAGAGGAAATCCGTACAACATCCAACCAGATGAGCTGTAGACTCCAGATGTAGCTGCCAAGATAATTGGGTAGGAGAGATCTGTTTTGGATATTGGAAAAGCATTTTGGATGAAGCAGAAACCAACCTGAGCTTCCTCCAAAGGATCCCAAAGCTTCAGACTGGACCAAACCTCCCTGCTCGCGTTTTTCCACCCAAGGAGACAAACAGTCTGTGCTTTGTCACATCCCACAGCGAGAAATGACTGTCCAAGGCCAGGCTGGACAGGGCTTGGAGCAACCTGGGATAGTGGAAGGGGTGGAACAAGATAGTTTTCAAGGTCCCTTCCAACCCAAACCAGTCTGGGCTTCTCTGAGATCTTAAACTCTGTCAGTCCTGGTAATTCATATCAATCCAGACAAAAGGGAAACCCGACCAAAGGATTTGGGCAGAGGAGTTGGGCACTACAGGACTGGGATCTGCAGGCAGTGGTGTTGGACACTCTGGGACTGGGACCCACAGGCAGTCATGTTGGAGACTGGGATCCATGGGCAATGGTGTTGGATACTGGGATCCATGGGCAGTGGTGTTGGATACTGGCACCCACGGGCAGTGGTGTTGGACGCTGGGATCCGCGGGCAGTGGTGTTGGACGCTGGGATCCGCGGGCAGTGGTGTTGGATACTGGGGCCCACGGGCAGTGGTGTTGGACACTGGGATCCATGGGCAGTGGTGTTGGATACTGGGACCCACGGGCAGTGGTGTTGGACGCTGGGATCCGCGGGCAGTGGTGTTGGATACTGGGATCCGCAGGCAGTGGTGTTGGAGACTGGGATCCACGGGCAGTGGTGTTGGATACTGGGATCCATGGGCAGTGGTGTTGGATACTGGGACCCACGGGCAGTGGTGTTGGAGACTGGGATCCATGGGCAGTGGTGTTGGACACTGGGATCCATGGGCAGTGGTGTTGGATACTGGGACCCACGGGCAGTGGTGTTGGACGCTGGGATCCGCGGGCAGTGGTGTTGGATACTGGGATCCGCAGGCAGTGGTGTTGGAGACTGGGATCCACGGGCAGTGGTGTTGGATACTGGGATCCATGGGCAGTGGTGTTGGATACTGGGACCCACGGGCAGTGGTGTTGGAGACTGGGATCCATGGGCAGTGGTGTTGGAGACTGGGATCCGCAGGCAGTGGTGTTGGACGCTGGGATCGGCGGGCAGTGGTGTTGGAGACTGGGACCAATGGGCAGTGGTGTTGGATACTGGGACCCACAGGCAGTGGTGTTGGATACTGGGGCCCACGGGCAGTGGCTGCAGGAGCAGGCAGGAGCAGATCTGGCCCCGCAGGGCACACGGGGATTTCTCCAGGTGCCAGCACAAAGCCGGGCGGGCTCGCCTTGCCCACACATGACACACCGATTTTCAGGGAAGCACAGCGCTGGTTTCTCCATGACCTGAGCCCTTCCCCCGCGGCTGAGGGGGATTTTCCTCCGCAGTGACTAACACCCGGAGCCTGCTCGAGAGTGGAGAAATCCAATCTCGATGTGGAGCAGCACAAATCCCCGGCGCTTTCCCTGGGCAGGCTCCTGTAGGGAGTTTTTCCTTTCCGGCATTCGGAGCAATTTGCATATTTCGAGTCTCATTTGGCTGGAAATGAGCTGGAAATGCCCCAGTGCTGCAAACACTCAGCTCGAGCTTCCAATTCATCACTTTTTTTAAGCCCCGTGTTGCATAAATCCCGTCCCACCCAAGGGAGGTTCTGCTGCTCTCAGAAATGCTAAACTTCACGGGGGAAAATCTGAATATTGTTCTGTCTACATCAGATAGATGTTGTTGCTTTCATGAGCAGCCACATGCTGATTTATGGCAACCTGCTATTTATTTATCAACATTTACATTGTGGATTCCTAAATTATTCTAATAACATCAGGCCAACAAGTTGGTCATGATGTTGCTCCTTTAAAGTCTTCCTTTGAACATCTCTATAAATCAAGGCTGCTTTGATGTGAAATTGGAGATTTCATAAGCCTCTGTTTACTTTTGGGTTTCAAAAATCAGCTGAAGGGAAAACAAAAAAACCCCAAAAAACAAATAGTACTTTGTATCTCATTAAAAAGAGTTTCTAGCGCATTAAACACAATATTGTTTTAGGAAATAAGAACTAGAAAGAGCTGCAAAAGAAATTTGATTTTTTTAATGACTGATAGTTGACTGCAACCATTCCACTTTTCTCCAGGCACTGAAATATGGCTGGAAACTTTCTCCTTTAGTGCTGTTTAGTGTGAAACAGGCTCGTGTTGGTTTTTTTTTTAATTTAAGCATTAAATGCACCTCCCATCATTCTCCATGGAGTGCCCAGGAAGGAAAATCAATGGGAATTATGAAGTAACAAGGACAGCTGCAGATTTGTTTGCCATGGTCCTTTCTGTAAGTGATGTAACAGCAGGAAAACACAGATAAGTGGGTTTACTGCTCCTCCAAATCCAGGAATTTTAACTCTTCACTTCCAAACTTCCGAAGAAATGTTCCACCCTTCCAAAATCCTGGAGTTGGGTTCGGTGCCTCTGTGCAACACGGGAATGAGATGTCAGGAAGAGAGGGCTGGGAATAACAAATATTCCTTCAGTGGGGTGGTATTAATCCCGTTTTTTTAACCTGGAGTAGAGCGTCACATCCATCCCATCCCAGACAAAGGCATTACACATTCCCTGTCTGAGCCCGCTGCCGGCTGCACGGATGAGTAATTTCCCTCCTGTGTGTAAATCATTTCCGACGGGACGGGACAGGACGGGACTCCCGTCCCTGCTCCGGCATCGGGCAGGTGAGGGGCAGCTCTTCCCAGAGCCGGGCATCCCGCGATTCCCAGGAACACAGCTGCTCAGTGGAGTCCCACCAAGCTTTAATTGCGCCTCTGGACCTGCAGTAATTACCCGGGTAATTAAGCGAGGAGGAGGATTCAGCCCGGCTGCCTCAGCGAAAGTAACCCTCGGCCCACAAATCCTTTTGTTCTGGGGATTTCTAGGAGCGCTGGGAGAGCCAGGGATGGAAGCTTTGCGTCAGAAGGGTGGGTCGGGAACAGAGTTTATAAACACTGGAGATCTTCAGCGAGATTCCTCCATCAAAGTTGGGGTGGGACCCCTCTCTCCAGAGCTTCTCCAGGCCGGAGCCCCAGAGCATCCGAGCTGCTCTTTTATCTCCAAATCGCCCTCAGCTCCTGCAAATGACTCCCACTGGTTTTAAGCAGCCTCTTTGCATAAGGACTCTTGGCCTCGGGGAACCCCAGCTGGTCTAAATCGACTTCAAAGGATTTCCATCAGCAGCAGATCCCTGCTCCTGTCTTTATTCTCCCTGTGATGCACCGGGAACACCTCTCCAAGCTCCAGAGGGAATGGGAGCAGGAATAACAGCAGGATTCATCACTGGAGTCAGTGCGAGAGTGGAGAGGCCAAGAGCTGCGGGTGCTTCTTCATGGCTGTCCTTAGGAGGGGAACGGAGTTGTTCTTTCCATAAAGAGCCAGAAAAGTGGGAATTTCCACACGAAATCATCAACAAGGTTTTCCCAATCCCCATCTGGGTCATATCATGGAATCCCTGAATGGTTTGGGTTGGAAGGGACCTTAAAGCCCATCTCATCCCACTGTCCCAGGCTGCTCCAAGCCCCAATGTCCAGCCTGGCCTGGGACACTGCCAGGGATCCAGGGGCAGCCACAGCTGCTCTGGGCACCCTGTGCCAGGGCCTGCCCACCCTGACAGGGAACAATCCCTTCCCAATATCCCATCCATCCCTGCCCTCTGGCAGTGGGAAGCCATTCCCTGCGTCCTGTCCCTCCAGCCCTTGTCCCAGTCCCTCTCCAGCTCTCCTGGAGCCCCTTTAGGCCCTGGAAGGTCATGACAAGGTCACCCTGGACCCCCAGCATGGTTGGGCTCCTCAATCTGGCAAATTTGATCATAAATTAGGCCAAATTTTCTTCCTCTGCATAAAAATGAAGCACACTTGGTCAGGATGGGGTGCCAGAGCAGCTGCCAAGGGGCTCCAGGAGCTGCCGTGCCCTTGGTGCCAACGTCACCATCCTCCCACGGGCCCTCACCGAGGATTTCCGTGTCTGGAAGCAGAGCTCAGCAAAGGAATAAAGGTGGGGCTTGGTGTGGGCAGCAGGAGGGGAACCAAGAGCGAACTTTCCCACTGGTAATCAAGGAAATTCCCGCCCGCACGCACGGCTGGAAAGCTGGAAAGGAGCCGTGATTCCCTGGAGCAGAGGATGCATGGAATAGGGTCACTGCTGGTAATCAAAGATTGATTCAATTCTCGGAGACTTAATTTGGTGCAGATGAGTTCTGCAGTCAGGCAAAACAGGAAAGCTCCACGCGGTGCCGGGGCCGCTTCTCACACAACGCTCCAGATGCTTCCAGGCTTTCTGGGAATGTCGGCTGAGCTGCCACGTGCCTTTGGATGTGGCAAATGGCACTTGGGCTTCATCTTATTTGTGTTGTCTGCACTGCTCTCATCTGTTAAAGGTGTTCATGGCGTGGTCCTGCGGGCAGAATTTGGGGTGGGGGGAAAGAAGCACTGAGCCCATTTCCTGATTTTCTTCTTTTCAAGGGAAACCCGCTGGAGCTGGGGGGGGCATCCCCTCCTCATCCATGCACTCCTAATTCCCGTCTCTTAGCGAGCTTATCCATGCTGATTTCCTTTGGAAAAGGCACGGGGATGATTATTAATTACGAAAATTAATGAAAATAACAGCACGGGTCCCCGTGCTGCTGATGGGCATTACCGTAATTACCCGCGTGGCTGCCAGGCATTACCGTAATTGCACGCGGCGCTCTCCAAAGCCCCAATCCCTGCGTTTGCTCCACGTGGAGCAGTTGGAATTTTCTCCTCACTCCCTGCAATCTGTTTGTTTTCCCCGTCGCTGTCGCATCGATTTAAGGACGGGATTGCCACGGGGGGGGGGGTCGCTCATGACATCAGCCATTGATCCCTGCAGAGGCAGCAGCCTGCTTGCTCCCTGCAGAGCAATTCCCGGGAAGCAGCATCGCTCCAGAGCATCCTGACATCAAGGAGGGATCCCAAAAACCCGCCATGAGCCGTGGAACATCCGGGATGCCTCGTGGAACATCCGGGATGCCTCGGTGTTTTTGAAAGGGGTTCATGGTGTTTTTGAAAGGGGTTGGTATGATTAAGTAAATCCTGCTTAGGTGCCAGCATGGCTGGCATGGCAAGTCCCAAAAAACTTTGCAAATCCTGTGGGAATTCCCACAGCTCCAGGAAGCTCGGCTGGGTTTGACCCTCACAGTCCTTTTAGCAGTGCTGTGACTCTGCTGCCCATGTTTGTAAAAGGCTGCTGATTAAAGGGCTGGAAAAGTGAGGGAGATTAAGGCTGTGGGGGGCAGATTCCAGATGGGATACGAGAATCCCGAGGATTTTTCTCTGCTGCAGATGGCTCGGGTGACCTTGTGGAGGCCACTCCATTGCTCTGTGCCGCTGTGGAGAGGCCGTGGCCGCCCTTTGTGCTTTGTGGGGCCACTTGTGAGGTAAAGCCATTTTTATCAGCTGTTTGTCCACCGCCACTCGGGCTCACTGACCTGAAAGGGGCCATTGTGAGGAAACCCGAGTGATTCAGGGGTGCTCAGAAGTGGTTTGTGTGATCCATCTGCTGACGGTGTTTTCCCGGTGCAGATAAAGGCCTGGATGCAGGGAAATGCTGCAGCACATGCTTGGCTCTAGGGCCGTGGGAGGGCTCACGTGTCCTGGCTGCCGCTTGTGACCACTGCAAAGACGTCACTGGGAGGAGAGATGGGGTCAGGGCTCCCCTCGCTTGCCATGGTCTCGCCCTGCCTCGGGTTTCACTCCTGCTGCGCCTCCTGCTCCTCCTCTGAGGTATTTCTTGGTGGTTTCAAAAGGGCTTTTGTCCCTCGTGGTTGGCAGGAGGTGTAGGGGAGACCCTGTGGGACAAAATCCATGGCCCAGCGCTGTGGGATGTGTTCCTGGGCAGCCAGAATCCTTCACATCCCAATCCTTCCTGTATCCCGTGGGATACCGACCTTCCCATCTGTTCCCGTCCATATCCCATGGGATCCCAACCTTACATCCCACTCCTGCCCATATCCCATGGAATACCAACCTTCTCATCCCTCTCCTCCCTGTATCCCATGAGACAGGATTTAAGCTGCTTGAGTTACCTGGAAAGTGAGGCCTCACTGTGTGATGGTGAGAGTAGGATTGGATGGGATATTGGGAAAGAATTCCTGGCTGGGAGGGTGGTCAGGCCCTGGCACAGGGTGCCCAGAGCAGCTGTGGCTGCCCCTGGATCCCTGGCAGTGCCCAAGGCCAGGCTGGACATTGGGGCTTGGAGCAGCCTGGGACAGTGGAAGGTGTCCCTGCCATGGCAGGGATGGAACAGGATGGATTTTAAGGTTCTTTCCAACCCAAACCATTCCAGGATTCCCTGTTTCAGTGACACTGGCAGGACAGGGCAGGAGGGGACAGCAGGCACAGAGGTGGCATTGTCCCAGCAGGTTGCCCCCCTTGTTGGGCTGCACAGGTGAAAGGGAGGTGCCATCAGCTTCCCACCTCTGCTCATCTTGAGTTTAAGGAGAGCAGAAGGTGGGTCACAACTTCCTTCGCTCCACGTGGCCAAAGGTTGAGCTGGAATCCCATCTGGATGTTCTGGAGCCGTGCCTTGTCCAGCCTGGGCTATCTGTGGGAGCAGGGAACAGGATTCCAGGCTGTGCCCACACCTCACGTGTCCCACAGCACGTGGGGACGCCTCGTGCCATCATTCCAGGAGAGGATGATAGCTGTGAAGGCAGCTGGAGACAGGAGAAGATTTCACAGCAAAGATGGCCCTTTTATTTTGGGAATCCTGGCCTCTGGCATGTGCTGTGTTCCCGGCACAATCAGCAAGGACGTCCTGAGCAGCGGGAGAGCTGCTCATCCCGCTGATCCCGTGCTGGGAGCTGTGCGCAGGCACGGCACCAGGGATTGTCTTTGGATTCCGTGTCAAGGACAGCTCCGGCTTCCTCATAGCGGGATTGCTTGTCCGTTTGAAAGAAAAACTGCAGGAATGATTCAATCTTGAAATTTGGATTGTGGATCACAGGAGGGCTGGGGCTGGGAAGGACCTTAAATCTCGTCTCGTTCCACCCCCTGCCTCGGGCAGGGACATTACAGAATCGTTCTTTTGAGAATGAATGTATGAATTTATGAATTGCAGTCACAGGTTTAAGATGATTATTTTTCATGCCTCTTAGCTGAACGATATTTCCACTTTGGAAAGGGACATTTTGCTGCGTTGCTGCATTTTGCCCTTTACCACATAGGAGGAAAAACCTGATCACACTGAAAATGTGAAAAATGCTTTGAAAAATCCGGCTGGGAATACTTCAGATATCCCAGTCTCCGTAAGGAATAGGATTAAAGCAAAGCAGGAATGGAGACGAGACTGCTGCCTGCTTTTCCCTTATTTAAATATTCCCAAGCTTCCTCCATTTTAATTTTCCCTTAAAAACATGGCTGTGGTAGCGGAGCTGGCAGCCCCTCCGAAATCAGCATCATTTTCCTGGCACGGCTCAGCTGAGCCGGGCTCATGTGGAGTGGGGACCCCCTTCAGGAACTGAGCGAGCAGCACGATCCCAAATTCCCCAGCGCTTCCAGGCGCGCGGCTGGATCCGTGCGGATCCGTTCCCGTTCCTTTGTGCATTCCCGGATCTCTTCCCTGTCTCCCGGGCGAGCGCATCCACCCACGGGCAGCCTCGGCAAGGATGCGCTGCCAGGCTGGGCTTTGGCTGGGATTAGCAGCTGCCGGCTTTTGCGGGATCTCTGCCTTGGACGAACGCTGATTTTTCGGGATTGGGAAGGGGTCCGTGTGCCCCAGGAGCTCTCCCGTCGGAGCGGCGATTTCTCCGGGAGGATTTGTGCTGGCTTGCACGGAGCTTTCCAAAATGCCTGAAGCCAACTATTTGTTATCTGTGTCTTGGGGTTACATTAAGGTGGGTTTAATTCCTGAAGGATTATTAATTCCCGAATTATTAATGGCTGCTTTTTTTGTGCTGTGTTGCTCGGAGAAAGCCTCTGTGAGGAAAATCTGCTTTAAAAACGCTGATTTCTGTGTGTTTTGGCTAATCGTGTGTGTAGTGTGCATGCAGAATCCATGGATGTCATTTTTTGGGGAAGTCAGTGTTGCAGGATAAAATGATGCAGCAGTGGGAAATGTTGGATTATAAAAGCAGGAGGATCACAGCATGAATATCGAAGGGAATAATGCCCAAATCCCACATTTTGCTGTGTGATCTTCAGGTTTAGGGCTTATTTCTCCTCTGGATACGCAGCTGTCTGTTTGTATCATACAAAATGGAGCAACTTTAGAAAACGCAGAACAAAAGAAGGTTTGGGGATGGGGAATGTCAACCCGAGGTAAAAATCTGAGCTTTCAGAGACATTCATCTGAAACGTTCCCTCCTCGCTTGTGACAGTGACAATTAATGAGCATCTTTAGAGGAAATCAATTCCGTGGGCTGAAAAGAAATATCCAGTCATGGTGATGCCGAGCAGGATGGAAATGAAACCATCTGCCGCTGACTCCCTCCCGAATATCCCCGGAATTCTGCTCGCTGGGGGAGTCTCCCGTGCGAGCGCTGCATGGATTTGGGAGAGGATTCCATAAAAATGCCGGTTTTGTCTGTGCTCTTCCCCCGCAGTTCAAGAGGATGCTGAACCGGGAGCTCACGCACCTGTCCGAGATGAGCCGCTCCGGCAACCAGGTGTCCGAGTACATTTCCAACACTTTCCTGGGTAAGGAATGCATCCCAAGGTTTTCGTGGCTCAGGGAAGGGTTAACGCAGCCTGATTGCCCCCATTCACAGCTTCCCTCCTTGGGTTTTCACTTTCAAATGGCTGCGGGAAGGGGAAGAATGGTGTTTGGATAAGTGTATCCACAGAGGAATTCCTTCCCGAGCCGTGGGATGTTTCTGGGAGGATTCCATGGGGCTGGCGGCGGCTGCCTTATGCAATGCTGGGTTTTGTGGTGACCTTATGGAAAGGACAAAGTCACACAAACCCAGCTGCAGCCACTGCCTCGCTCAGCTGCGTCTCCCCTTCAGAGATGAGGTTCAGACCAAACCGTCCCCAACATTTTATTCATGACTTTGTGTAAATCTGCTCATTTTGCACCAGAAGTCAGAAAAAAAGGGAACATTTTGCATTTCATTCGTTCTGTTGGAGCTCACAGCTCTCCGGACATGAATGAATCCTCTGTGTCAGCATTTGTTAGGAGAAGTGGGATTTGCTCAGGGAGCAGCTTTAGGATTTGTGACCATTTGTGTATAAAATGAGCAGCCTCATCTTTACAGATATCCCTGAATCCAACAGCTCCAAAGGCTGAGTGTCCGTGGGTGCTGGAGCTCGTGGGGATTCGTGCCCTGAGGTTGGAATGGCCTGGAATTCGTTCCCTGTGTGACACACAATTATTCCCATTAAGGATTTCAAAGTGATCCCAGCAGCCAGCTGCAACTGCAGCTGCTGCCTGCATTTAGGACACAGCTCAGCATCCACAATCCATGGAAGTTTGGAGCTGCTTTGTGGGAATGCAGTGGTTTTATTGCTCAGTTAAATGGTGACATCCAGAGCATGGATTCAAACAGGGAACAGGAGCAAGGCTGCCTAGAGTGGGATGCACAGAGGGCAAATCCAGGGATTTGGCTGGAGCTCAGCGCTTCCCAGCAGCCACGTGAGTGTGGAGCAGGATATGCTGAGCAGGAATTGCCAATGCAGCCACCAAAAATAAACCCCACAAGCACTCAGGTTAATGGGGCCTGAATCCCAGCAGGGGCTGACGAGCCAGAGCTGCTGCTGGTGCTGCTGGGGTTGTTTTATCCATGGAATCCCAGACTGGTTTGGATTGGGAGGGACCGTAAGGATCATCCAGTGCCACCCCCTGCCATGGCAGGGACACCTTCCACTGTCCCAGGCTGCTCCAAGCTCCGTCCAGCCTGGCCTGGGACACTTCCAGGGGTGTTGGGCACCCTGTGCCAGGGCCTCCCCACTGTCACAGCCGGGAATTCCTTCCCAATATCCCATCCATCCCTGCCCTCTGGCACTGGGAAGCCATTCCCTGTGTCCTGTCCCCCCATCCCTTGTCCCCAGTCCCTCTCCAGCTCTCCTGGAGCCCCTTCAGGCCCTGCAAGGGGCTCTGAGCTCTCCCTGGAGCCTTCTCCTCTCCAGGTGAGCACCCCCAGCTCTCCCAGCCTGGCTCCAGAGCAGAGGGGCTCCAGCCCTGGAGCAGCTCCGGGGCTTTCTCTGGACCTGCTCCAGCAGCTCCATGTCTGAATTCCTGCTATTCCCCATGCTCAGGCAGCTCCATTTCCCTTGGCAGGGCTGGACAGTGCTCTGTTCATTGCTGTCCTGCTGCTTCTCTTGTGCCCGGTGCCGGTGACATCCCCGTGTTGGCCACTCGGGGCCCTGGCACTGCTGAGGGGGGCAGGCTCTCCAGTTTGGGCCAGATTGCAGCCTGATTGTTCATACTAAAATAAAATGAGGGAAGCTTTTAAAAGGATCATCAGCTGTTCCAGGAAGTCGTGCTGGTATGGGTTTTATGAATTAGCTTTTTCCTCCCTCAAATTTAATGAAATTAACTGAGCACACAAAATGACAGGAGTCTACGAGTGAGGAGGCTGAACGAACAAACAAACAGAAATTTGTGGGTAGGACACTCATTGATCTCCAGAGATGGGGATAATTCAGAGATGTTAAACCCACATCATCTGACTCCATTCAGCCTTTTGATTTTATTAGGGCAAGGAGTGACAGGACACAGGGAATGGCTTCCCACTGCCAGAGGGAAGGGATGGATGGGATATTGGGAAGGAATTGTTCCCTGTGAGCCCAACACCCCTGGCAGTGTCCAAGGCCAGCCTGGAGCACCCTGGGACAGTGGAAGGTGTCCCTGCCATGGCAGCGGGTGGAACAAGATGATTTTAAGGTCCCTCCCGTGCCAACTTATTCTGTAATTCCATGATGAAATGAGCTGAGAAGGCTCCAGGAAGGAGCAGAGGGTGCAGCCCTGCAGTGTCCATCACGGACACGGCGTGGGAAGGTCAGAGATGAGCAGAGTGGTTTCGCCCTGGCCACATCACGTCAGAGGGCCGGTCACGCTGCCCTTGGGTCACACGCTCTGCCCCGAGGGCTGGGCGATGCTGCTGCCAGCCCTGTGGGGACACGATGGAACAAATCAGGGATTTCTGCTCCAGAATGGCCATTTGATGCTGCCTTACTCATTGCTAAGGAGATTATGGAGAGGAAAGTCCTTCAGCGGTTCAGCAAAATCCAGGGAACACCCAGTGATGTCAGCCAGGCTTTGCTGTGAATAATGACTCCTTTCCTAATTGCGGTGCTGCTGCTTGGGATTTCAGAGGGGTTTAATTAAGCCCAGGCAACTGCAACTCATGCCTGGAAGCCTCGTCCCTCTGGAGGTCCTCAAGGTGCACAGAGGTTATGGTGAAATCCATGAAGAATGGTTTGGATGGAAGTAATGAGCCACTGGATCTGCCCTTTAATAAATCAGCTGTAGGGCAGTAAATAACACCCAGGTTTTAGGTTTATTTATTTACTAAACACATCTCCACAGCCAAGTTTGGGCCTCTTCATGTGCACTAAAATTGTGATTATCCCTGAGAACGGCAATGGGAATTCGGCCTGTGCTTTGGGTGTTATTCCCTATATATTTGTGAAGGATAAACTTTTAATAAATCAGTGACACCCATTTGTTACTGGTTTTAGGAGCAAGGGGTATTGACCCTAAAAAAGTGAAAACAGGAAAAATAGATGTGGTTTTACTTTCTTCAGGAAAAATGGGTTGTTTGAACATATCTTTTATTTTCCTGAAAATAGGTAATGAAATTAATTGGGATTTTTCCCTAAGCAGAACCTGGTGCCCTTCAGGCATGGAAAATCACAGAATCATTTCTGTTGGAAACCACGGGGTCCAACCATTCCCTCAGCACTGCCATTCCCAGCACTAATCCGTGTCCCCAGGTGCCACATCCATGCACAGAGAGACATTCCTGGACATGTCCTGTGTCCCCAAACCACACAGTGGCTGCAAGAGAGCAACCAGAGGGTTTGGGACTGGGTTTTTTTTTTTATTTTTGGGTCCCAAAATGAGAAGACCCCCAGCAGAAACCCCTGGGTTTGAGCAGGGCTGCAGAGGCAGCAGCTCAAGGCTTGATTTTGGGGGATGTGCTGGGAGCTCACGTTGTGCTGACTCATTTTCCCCTGATCTGTTCCAGACAAGCAGAACGATGTGGAGATTCCTTCTCCCACCCAGAAGGACAGGGAGAAGAAGAAGAAACAGCAGCTCATGACCCAGATCAGCGGGGTGAAGAAATTAATGCACAGCTCCAGCTTAAACAACACCAGCATCTCACGGTTTGGGGTGAAGACAGAAAAGGAAGATCATCTGGCCAAGGTATGAGGGATTCCTGCTCTTCTGGGAGAATCTGGAAGCTGAGGATGGATTGTTCCCCCTTGGAATTAGTATCCCTGAAATGACGTGGCCGTTAGAAATGCTGTAATTAATGGTAGCAGGCCCTAACAGCATATTTTATATTAAAAAAACCATGTAAATAGCCCTAAAATAAAAAGATAAAAGGTGATGAAGGCTGAGGATAGCAATTATGAAGCACAAAATCAGCCCTTCACAGCTGCTCTGTGTTCATTAATTCACACGTTCAGCACTTACATAATTACAATAATCATTAAATTTGCATATTTGTGAACTTTCGGGAAATGCAGAATTGCCTTGAAAAACATGAAACCATTCTCTTTTTGTGCTCTCCAAAGGAGCTGGAAGACCTCAATAAGTGGGGCCTCAACATCTTCAACGTGGCCAGGTACTCCCACAACCGCCCGCTGACCTGCATCATGTACGCCATATTCCAGGTGTGTATTCCCAGCCAGAACCTGCTGCTCCCAGCACTGCTTTCATCCCTGATTCCCCTCTGCCTCGCTGCCTTGCCCAGCACGGTGTGACACTCACCGGGCTGCTTGTGCTCTGACCCCACAGGAGCGGGATCTGCTGAAAACGTTCAAGATCTCCTCGGACACGTTCGTGACGTACATGATGACCCTGGAGGACCACTACCACTCGGACGTGGCCTACCACAACAGCCTCCACGCTGCTGACGTGGCCCAGTCCACCCACGTGCTGCTCTCCACCCCTGCCCTGGACGTGAGTGCCCTGCTTGGCTTGGTTTTGAACGTGGGGTGGGTGCTGGTGGCTCTTCCGAGCGCTCGCTTCGCTCCAGGGCCTTCATCGTTAGGGCATCTCAGCAGCATCTGGAATCTCTGCTTTATCTCCTTGTCTCAGAAAACCAACTGAAAAAGCCCAGCTTGTTTCCCTAAACCAGCTTCCCCAGCTGTTGGGAGGTAAAACCCCTCTGACAGATCCCTGTTGTTCCATCCTAGGCTGTCTTCACGGATCTGGAAATCCTCGCTGCCATTTTTGCAGCTGCGATCCACGATGTGGATCACCCCGGGGTCTCCAATCAATTCCTGATCAACACAAGTGAGTTTTGTTCTGAATCGCTCAGAATTTCACCCACCAGCCTGGGAATCAGTGGGAATGCTTTTTCCATGCCACAAACGATGACTTGCAGGCCGTGCTGCCCTCTCAGAATATCGTGCAGTAAATGAGGGAGACGTTTTGGAATCGAGCAAGAATTAAAATGCAATCCCTGACAAAGGCAGCCACTGTAGCACAATTTGTAAAGTCAGTATTTACTACTTGCTAGCACATACTAATTCTGCCAGCCTTGGGTGCAAACTTCACCATTAAGATGAGATAAATAACCCCATTGCTACTGACAACCAGAAAGCCAAATATTGCCTTCATGTTGTGCTCTGCCACAGGCTGAGCATGGATCTGGACTCCAAAACATGGGGATTGTTGTGTTTTGGGAAGGGTTTTTGCAGGATTCTGTTGTCAGTGATTTGTAACTGAGCATTATTTTGTCACTAGGACTGAGCAAAGGCTGGTTAAGTGCTGGGTTTGGCACTCATGGAGCTAAAAAGAATCCCAGAATCCCAAAATCATCCAGTGTCCCATGGGCAGGGACACCTTCCGCTATCCCAGGGTGCTCCAAACCCCATCCACCCTGGCCTTGGACCCTTCCAGGGATGGGAAAAGGAAACTTTCCCCCATTAAAACATTTCAGTGCCCAGGACAAGCGCTGGCTGCTGGAAATCCCACATTTCCCAGGCTGGAGTCCCACGTTTGGTGTTCCTTCCCCAGATTCCGAGCTGGCCCTGATGTACAACGACGAATCCGTGCTGGAGAACCACCACCTTGCCGTGGGCTTCAAACTGCTCCAGGAGGAGCACTGTGACATCTTCCAGAACCTGACCAAGAAGCAGCGCCAGACCCTCAGGAAGATGGTGATTGACATGGTATGGCCACTCCCTGAGCCTCTTCCTAACCAAAAATGGCCCTTTTTGTGGCTTCCCCTCCTGAAATCCTGTTTTTTCCCCTTCTGGAAAGGTGCTGGCCACTGATATGTCCAAGCACATGAGTCTGTTGGCTGATCTGAAGACTATGGTGGAAACGAAGAAGGTGACCAGTTCAGGAGTTCTCCTTCTGGACAACTACACAGACAGAATACAGGTGAGGCAGCCAAATTCCCTGGGTTTGGGGTGTTTTGGTCAGGATGAAGAAGCCACGCCCCTGCTTTTACCGTGGCTTTTGAATTGGCCATAAAGAGCAGCTAAATTCTCAGCAGTCATTTTCTGCTGCACTAAAAGAAGCACAAGGTGGTCCCATATTTTTTAGAGAAGGGAATTAGGGGTTTTTTTTAACACTTGGAGCATGGACCTGCAAATGTGGCACGTTCTGAGGTCAGTTTTTGAGGGCTCCTAAATTTCCCTGCTGCTTTCTCCCTTTTGTTTCTCCTGTTACAACAGGAGAATTCCCACATCTGAAGCAAGTCAGAGGGAGCTGGAATTACTGATGTACAGGCTGTTCCCTAAAGAATTCAATCCTTGATTTGCAGAAATGACCAGGAAGTGCTGGAAGAGGGTTGTGTAGTGAGCAGGACAAGATACATCCTGCTCTGCTCTCCACTTTGATGACCAACTTCTTAAGGACAGGCTCCTGGGAAAACTCTTCAAATCTTTATTTCAGACACTCTGTTGCTGCCTAAATCCTCGTGGCTGCTTAGTCAGGCCCGTTCCGAGTGTGTGTGGAAGGGATATTACTCATTCCATAAAGTGGGAGCTCTTAACCTCTTTCCCTGGGAGCGTGGAAGTGGGTTTTGAATGGTGGGAAGCAGCTGGATTCCCAACCAAACCTGTGTGATGTCACTGACACTTCCACAGCTGCCCCAGGTGTGAGGCTCGGGTTGTGTGAGCACCAGGGAGCACGTCTGGCCTTGGGGCTGTGGCAGCCGAGCTCATCCGTGGAGATGGAATCACAGAATTCCAGACTGGTTTGGGTTGGGAGTGACTTTAAACTCATCTCGTCCCACCCCGACACCTTCCACTGTCCCAGGCTGCTCCAACCTGGCCTGGGACACTGCCAGGGATCCAGGGGCGGCCACAGCTGCTCTGGGAATTCTGTTCCAGGGCCTCCCCATCCTCCCAGGGAACAATTCCTTCCCAATATCCCATCCATCTCTGCCCTCTGGCAGTGGGAAGCCATTCCCTGTGTCCTGTCCCTCCATGCCCTTGTCCCCAGTCCCTCTCCAGCTCTCCTGCAGCCCCTTTAGGCCCTGCAAGGGGCTCTGAGCTCTCCCTGGAGCCTTCTCCTCTCCAGGTGAGCACCTCCAGCTCTCCCAGCCTGGCTCCAGAGCAGAGGGGCTCCAGCCCTGGAGCAGCTCCGTGGATTCCTCTGGGCTTGCTCCAGCAGCTCCACGTCTTTAATGTGGTACCATGGAATATTTTTGATATTTTTATGGTCTGTTTCATAACCAGAGAGTCCTTTGGTGCGATGTTCTGCAGATACAGTTTGAAACCCTGCTGTTTTTGCAGCTGATTTGATGAGTGTCCTGCTGGATGTACTTGCAGGTTCTCCGGAATATGGTACATTGTGCAGACCTGAGTAATCCCACAAAGTCCCTGGAGCTGTACCGGCAGTGGACGGACAGGATCATGGAGGAGTTCTTCCAGCAGGGAGACAAAGAGCGGGAGAGAGGCATGGAGATCAGCCCCATGTGTGACAAGCACACGGCCTCCGTGGAGAAATCCCAGGTAATTGGCCCTGAGCTGCTGCTTTTCCTGCCTGAGCCTGGGATTTGAAAGCAGAGACAAAATTCTGCTGCTTTTGCAGCACAATTAGGCGAGGAGCCAGCGGTTCAGCGCGTGGGTTCTGATCCACCCTGACACCCAGCTGTGCCTGGGGCTCTCACAGGCTGGAGAGGCTCTTCCAGATCCTCTCATCCCCCTCGGCCTCTCCTCGTTCCCTGCTGGTGTCCCAGTTTCCAGAGGGAGCTGGGTCCTGTTGTTCCCCAGGCTGGAAAAGGGCAGTTCTGCTCTGCCCAGCCTCTGCCGGGCCTGTCCTGCCCTCACACCCTCCTGAACCCTCTGATGTTGTACCCAGTGCCAGCCCCACCGACCTGCAGGACTGGGAGCCTCTCCCTGCTGAGATCCACCTCAGCACCCTGGAAAACCCTGGATGTCACTCGTTATCCGGGACAATTGTGCAGTGCTCGTGTCCAGTTGAATTAGAGGCCTTTGGAGCTGCCCCGTGAGGGGTGAATCCCAGAAATATTCATTTCTGTCCATGCAAACCTTTAAACGAGCTGGGTTTGCCCCTTTTTTGGGATGAACTGGCTCATCCCTAGTTCTGATTCATAAAATGGTTTCGAGGTCAGATTTTGTTCTGACCTGTGTAGCACAGGCCATAAAATTTCACCCGGATAGTCTGGAATGAAACCAGGAATTTACGTTTGTCCAAACAAATTCCAGCCTTTATATAATGCTGCCTTGGATGTTGTTTTTGCATGACTCCAGCAAGTCATCGCTGAGGTTTTTCAGCTTGAACAAGTAACAAAATTGATGATAATTATTTCCAAATGTCCTCTTGGGCTCAGCCAAGTGGTTTCAAAATTATTCACTCAAGCGCATGGTGATTTTGTTGGAAAAATCTGATTTCTTAACCTAACAAGAAATGAATCCTCCAGCCCGGCTCGCCCATGTGCTCCACTTGAGAGCTCCAATTCATTCTTTGCTCCACATCTGCACTTCCCAGAGGCTTCCAAATGGCATTTTTGCTGTGCAGAAAACACGGGAATTGCACAAAAAGGCCATCATGGAATGGCACGGGAGAAAGGGAAGCGGTGTGTCCGTGCTGCAGGGAAACGAGTGGATTGGAAAATCATATGCAAATATTTCAAAGCTTGAGATGTCCCCTCTTTACATCCGAGTATTTTAGGATCCTTGCTGAGCCGTGTGGCCAATTATTCCAGGATTTGGGATGTTTTGAAAGGGACAATGACCTGAAACAACGATTTTAAAGAAACAATGATTAATGAGCGCTGATTTTTACCCACTGGTGCCGTGGAGCCCTGGAGCATTTTGGGTTCCAACCATCCCAAACCCTTTTTTTCCCCACTTTCCCCCTGTGCAGCAGGAACTTTTCATCACCTTTTTGCTGGAGCTGCCTCCCCAGCCCGTTCCAATTGGATGTTCACGGTGCTATTGACATCCTGTTGTGTCTGAGGGAGCCGGCTGTGATTCCAAAGCAAACATCTGCACGCTGAGCCCGGCTCCTGGGAGAGCCATTTCCCTGCTCCACACAAAGCCATCCAGCGGGGCAGGGAGCAGGGACAGGCTCTGCCAAGACGGAAGAATTCCAATCCCCTTTACGGCCGTTCCGCCGGCTCCATCCTGGACGTGGTTCCTCCCTGAGTCAGGCGGAGGAGGAGGGCTGAGCTCAGCGGAAGGGCTGACGGAGCAGCGCATCCCTCACTCTTTCCACCGCTGGAACGTCACTCCAGGGGGCCAGGCAGCGGCTCCCGCCCGCCCTGGGCTGCAGCAGGATTCCCGGGATGAGCGGACTGCCTCTCCGTAGAAACACGGAGGCTGCTGGGCAGAGGGCAGGAGGAAAACGGGAATGTTTGAAGTGCAGGATCCTGGGACAGGTCACAACAGGGACAAACTGCACCCCGCAGCAAAATACACCCAAAGCTGGAAGTTCAGCCCGCAGAGGCTGCTCCCCTTGGGAGCCCTGGGGTGTTCCCAGCTGCCAGCCATGTGGGAGCCCTGGGGTAAGGCCATAAATGCACCAGCCTTGTCCCCAGTCCCCCGGGAATTCTGTCTGAGAGGAGCAGACTCTGTCAGTGCTGAGAGTCCCATCCACTTCCAGCTCCATGGCAGGGACACCTTCCACTGTCCCAGGCTGCTCCAAGCCCCAATGTCCAGCCTGGCCTTGGGCACTGCCAGGGATCCAGGGGCAGCCACAGCTGCTCTGGGCACCCTGTGCCAGGGCCTGCCCACCCTCCCAGGGAACAATTCCTTCCCATATCCCATCCATCCCTGCCCTCTGGGGAAGCCATTCCCTGTGTCCTGTCCCTCCAGTCCTTGTCCCCAGTCCCTCTGCAGCTCTCCTGGAGCCCCTTTAGGCCCTGCAAGGGGCTCTGAGCTCTCCCTGGAGCCTTCTCCTCTCCAGGTGAGCACCCCCAGCTCTCCCAGCCTGGCTCCAGAGCAGAGGGGCTCCAGCCCTGGAGCAGCTCCGTGGCCTCCTCTGGAATCTCTCCAGCAGCTTCACCTGCTCCTGCTGTTGGCCCCAGGGCTGGGGCAGCTCTGCAGGTGGGGTCTCACCTGAGTGGGGCAGAGGGGCAGAATTCCCCCTCTCCTTTCCCGCTGCCCATGCTGGGGGATCAGCCCAGGGCTCCATGTGCTGAGTTTCCTGCTGGCTCCAGCTTTTAGTGAAACTTCCATCCAAGGTTTGATTTTGGACAAGACATGAGCCCAACCCAACGCTCTGGGTGCAGCTCTGGGTGTCAGATGATGGTGTCTGCGTTAGGCCGTGCTGGTTTGGGGACTTGCCCCTGGTATTTTGCTTGTAAAATTAATACAATATGAACTTTTCAGACATCCACCTTTTCCTGGTTATTCCCTTGCCCTGAGTGTGTGTCCCTTTGTTTTCCAGGTGGGATTCATTGACTACATCGTCCACCCGCTCTGGGAGACGTGGGCTGACCTGGTGCAGCCCGACGCCCAGGACATCCTGGACACTCTGGAGGACAACAGGAACTGGTACCAGAGCATGATACCTCAGAGCCCGTCCCCTCCCCTGGAGGAGCGGGGCCAGGACTGCCAGGGCCTGATGGAGAAGTTCCAGTTCGAACTGACACTGGAGGAGGAGGATTCGGACGGGCCGGAGAAGGACAGCGAGAGCCTCGGCTACTTCAGCAATACAGAGACGCTCTGCGTGGCCCAGCCGGGGGAGGAGGAGCCCCAGAGGGAGGCGACCATCGAGATTGTGACAGAAGACACATCTCCTGTGGACACATAATGGCCCGGCCCCGCGGGAGTGGCTTTTAAACACTTGCGGAGCTTGCAAGCGGCCTCCGACAGCCTCTTGGGCCGGGTCTGAGGCCTCTGCCACGGGGGTGACAGATCCTCCAGCTACTTGAGATTGGAGTCAGGGTTACAGATGGGGTAGGGAATGATTGCTCAGGAAATGCACGGGTGATTGGCGTTGTGGTTTGAGCCTTGTCAGCCAAGAGCATCGCGGTGTCCTGGAGCTGGCTTGGGTCGGGCCTGAGGCGGCGATGACACACAACTGAGAGATTTTATACTGTTAGCTTTGGAGTTTATACCGGTTAGACTGATAGAAACTACTGATCAATAACTCATATCCAACCTGTCCACCCGACCACCTGTCTGCAGACCTGTGTGCCTTCTTTGTAAACACTTTCATGTCTTTTCAAGAGTCTCTCAATCCAACACACGGAGTTTGGTAGTTCAAAAGCGACACAAAGTGTTTCAGAATTGACGGCTCCTTTTTGGATTCTTCCTGTTACCAGAAGCAGTCTTCCTTTTTTTCCATGGGCAATACCTGTCACTTTATTGCAGTTAATCACTTTGACAGACTAAACAGAAGGGGAAACCCTCTGCTTTGCATTGCTGCACCTTTAACGTGTTCTCAATCCCCCCGGTGACCCGCTGGGAGTCACTCGGTGCCTCCGTGCACCGTTCCCTCGCTAGGAACAGCAGGATTTTTTCCTCCCCGGGGTTTGGGTTTGTGGTGAGCAGGACAGAGGGCAGTTTTTTTCCCTGGCACAGCTCAGTCCATCCCTGAGTAAGTGTGGCAAGGCAGCGTGTGACACGCCTTCCCCCTCGGCAGCTCCCTGGAATTTGCACGCTCGGATATTTGTGTTTCTCTGGCCTCTCGTCCACGTTCCCTAGGTTTAGGTCCACCATCCTCCTCCTCCTGCACTGCCTCAAGCTCTACCACCTCCATTACTGTTTATAACAGTGTATTTATTACCTACTGTACATACTGTAATGTTTTGTAAGTTATTAATTTATATGAATTAGCATCGCCTGTCGGCGGCGATGTTAATGGGGTAGAAAACTCGGAATAAGAGTTGCCTTTTTTTCTTGTAACCTTTTGTATTGCATAAAGTCCAAGAACCTGAACATAGCTGAAGAGACAGACACAACCCAGGAAGGGCATTCGGGTGGCAGCCGCCCGTGGGGAGGGGACACCGCATCCCAGGGCAGCAAATTTGGGAATTTGCCAGGAGCGCAGAGAGGGGGAACCGAACAAAGAACTCCCCACGCCCGGGCCGGCTTTTCAATGTCACAATGTTCCAATTTCTGAACAACCCAATGTGAATCTCTATGACAAAAAAAATGTGAACTGATGTAATAATTGTGCTGTGAAACTTCCTCTGACAAAGCTTGTCCGGCATCGTGAGCGGTGTCAATCTCAGTTTGTAAAATACGTTTCAAGCTTTTTGGTCCAACTCGTGACTGATTAGTTCATGACAATAGCACAGTTGTGCATGATCAATGGGTTTGTTTGTCTGTTGAACACTGCATTGTTCCAGGTGGTTATTTTATTGTTCCCCAGAGTTTCACACGATGTATGTTATAGTATTCTATATTGTGTTCAGATGCATTCTTAAGAGATTTTTATATGAAGTGAATAAATGAAAGCATGACCCAGCCTGTGGCTCCTCGGGAGGCTTTTGTCACCACTGCTCAGGGGACAGAAAATGGGACCCTCCAAACCCAGAACCCTCCCCTGGCCCAATCCCAGAACCCTCCTGTGGCCGAAACACAGAACCTCCCACAGCTGAAAGCCAGAACC
This sequence comes from Lycocorax pyrrhopterus obiensis, assembly GCA_014706295.1. Lineage (NCBI taxonomy): Eukaryota > Metazoa > Chordata > Aves > Passeriformes > Paradisaeidae > Lycocorax > Lycocorax pyrrhopterus. The sequence continues at coordinate 1,401,349 of JACSVZ010000013.1, read as the reverse complement.
CTCCCACAGCTCAATCCCAGAACCCGGCTGCAGCCCAAAACCCAGAACCCTCCCACAGCTCAATCCCAGAACCCTGCTGCAGCCCAAAACCCAGAACCTCGCATGGCTCAATCCCAGAACCCTCCCACAGCTCAATCCCAGAACCCTGCTGCAGCCCAAAACGCAGAACCCTCCCACAGCTCAATCCCAGAACCCTCCTGTGGCCAAAACCCAGAACTCTGCTGCAGCCAAAATTCGGAACCCTTCTGTGGCCAAAATGCAAAACCCTCCAATGGCTGAAATCCAGGACCTCCTAAAGCTGAAATCCAGAACCCTCCTGGAGCCAAAACCCCAAACCCTCCCATGGCCAAAACCCAGAACCTCCTGCAGCCCAACCCCAGAACCCTTCCATGGCTCAAACCCAGACTCTCCCATGGCCAACCCCATTCCCTCCTGCGGCCCATTCCCACCGGGAGCCCTTCCTTAGGCAGGGGCAGAGGATGTTCCCGGTGGCACGGGCACCGTCCGTGGCGCGGCGGGGACCTCGTCCTTCCTGCGGGGCCGTGGCAGCGCAGGCGACAGGAAGGCGAGCGCAGACAGGAAGCGGTGGCCGCGCACGGCCCGGCCCGCGGGAGCTTTCATGTCCCGGCCTGACCCAAAACAAGCGACTTTCCAGTAAAAAACATCCTGTGCCAGGGCAGGAGCTGCAGGAGAGCGGGGCCGCCGCGCCGCCCTCGCCGCGGGTGACAGCGGCAGCGTCCCCTGTGCGGCTCCGCAGGCGTTCCCGGGATTCGCTGGCTCCGAAGGGAATCCACGGGAACAAGCGTGGATCTCATCCCACGCCCGCCTTCCCGAGCACTCCGTGGGCGCAGCCACTGCCAGGGCACCTTCCGGCACATCCCTCCTGTCCCAGCAGAAGGGACTTCAGCCAGCGGATCCTGGGGGATTCTCCCAGCTCCTGGCCAGGGTGTGAACCTCTGGAACTCCTTGGTGAAAAATCCTTGGTGGAAGCTGCTTGGAAGGGCCAGTAGTGATTTGTCTTTCCCAGTGGATTAACAGAATCCCAGACTGGTCTGGTTTGGAAAGGACCTCAAAACTCATCCAGTGCCACCCCTGCCCTGGGCAGGGACACCTCCCACTGTCCCAGGCTGCTCCAAGCCCCAATGTCCAGCCTGGCCTTGGACACTGCCAGGGATCCAGGGGCAGCTCCAGCTGCTCTGAGCACCCTGTGCCAGGGCCTGACCACCCTCCCAGGGAACAATTCCTTCCTAATTTCCAATCCAAATCTCTTCTCTTTTAACTTAAACCATTCCCCCTTCACCCCAACTCATCCTTTCCATGTCCCTGTGCTGTGGCAGCCACATCCTGCCCACAGCTCCGGGGATGTGCAGGGGTGGGAAGGGGGTTATTGGGATGGGAAAGGGGTTATTGGGACGGGAAAGCATCGGCACTTCTGGGGGGGAAGGCACCGAACCAGGACAGAGCAGCAGCGCTGGGGCTGCGGGGGAAGCACCCACCCCGTGCCAGGGGCAGGCGGGTGCCAGGGTGGGTGCCCGTGTGCGGGGGTGCTCTGCCCATGCCCCCTCCCCTCCAGCCCTTGCTGACTTCATTCCTGTCCCTTCCCTGACCTAGTTCTGCCAGGCAGCTTCCTCGAGATCGCAGGCTCGCAGCTCTGGAGCCGTGAAGAGCCGCCTTTCCCTGCCCCTTCCCCGCAGCAGCAGCAGGGAAAATGTTCCAGTGGCCGCTGCACGGCAAATCCAACCCGGACCCTTCTGTCTCCCCTCCAGTTTTAGGGTGGAAGTCCCAGTTCAGGTGCTGGGACGTTCCCTGGCTCAGTGGCCTCGTTCCTCAGGGAATGAGGATTCCCCGTGGCTCTGCTTCACTGTCCTCACATCCAGAGCTCCCGTGGGATTCACACGGATTCCTTCGGCATCGGAAGGTGTCAGATGGAGCAGGGATGTGCTGCTTCCTTCTCGCTCTGGAGCGGAGCTGCTCCCCCACCCTGGTGGTCCCCCAGTCGCTTCCAGCGACTCCCAGCAGCTCCTGGTGAGGGACCCCAGCTCGGGGTCTGCAGCTCCTGGGACACGGACGCACAGGGAGCACACGGATCTGTCCCTCCGTGCTGCCAGCATTAACCATGGATGTCACCCAGAGCCCCTGGGTGACAGCTGGCCTTGTCCCCAAGGACATAGTTTCCCACTGAGGCCATGGAGCTGGGATTTCAGGGGGATTTCCACCAGCCATGAACCCACCCAGGGCATCAATCCTGGGGATGAGCAGTGGGAGCAGATCCAGCCCTTCCCGGGGCGTGGGGACAAGGGTCCCACAGAGCCCCTGCCACTGCCAGGAAACTTCTGACCCAGAGGTCAGCGTTGTTCACAGGAACTGTGATGCAGAGAAATAAAATAATCAGCCAGCCCTGCTGCTTTTTCCCAGCTCAGCCTGCTCTCCTGGGGGTGCAGCTGGACTTCCATGTCCTTTTCCCCCTACTCCATGGGAATTAGGGACGAGCGTGGGTGTTCCCACCTGCCCAGGGATGTGTGACAGAGCCAGAACAAGGGACAAGGGACAAGGGACAGGACAAAATGTCCTCAAGTGGCACCAGGGGAGGTTTAGGTTGGATATTTGGGAATATTTCTTCATGGAAAGGGTGGCCAGGCATTGGAACAGCTGCCCAGGGTAGGGATGAGTCCCCATCCCTGCAGGGATTTAAAATCCCTGGGGATGTGGCACTTGGGGACACGGGTCAGTGGTGGCCCCAGAGGGCTTTTCCACCCTCAGTGATTCCAGTTTCTCTGTCCCTGGTCCACAGCCCCGTGTCCCTCTGGTTGGGATGGAGCATTCCCAGGTCTAACCCAGCCGTGAGGATCTGCAGAGCGCCGGGAGCTCCGTGCCAGCCGAGGGGATTTGGGTGCCACTGGGGCAGAGTTCACCTGGAAGTCCCACGGATGAGAAAAGAGAAGTGAAAATGGGAAGCGCTGACAGCTCTGCAGTCAAAAACAGGAAGGAGCCGGGGCAGGCGCACAGAGCCCAGATTTTATCGGAGCTGGAGCGGGGCCGAGCGCTCCCGGCACCAGCAGCTTCCATGGGAAGGGGCGATGGGACTCCCGGTCTGGCAGCGGGGACACCAGCGGGACACGGGGGTGGCCAGGAAGGACAGGGCAGGCTTTGGCCCCGCTGATGGGGTTTAAGATGGGTTTAGGAGTTTTAACTCTCCTCAATATCCCTTTTGGGGTGACACAAAGACCCCATCCCTGCGAATTCCCATTCCCAAGATCTCCGTGTCCCCAAGAGCTCCCTGTCCCCAAGCCCTGCTCTCGCTGCCCAATTTCCTGCCCTGCTGGGGGTATTTCTGCCACCCTGGCGTGCCACCACCCCCACCCCTGTCACTGCAGTGCTGGGGACGCGGGGCACAGCAGAGTTCTGCCCTCATGGGTGCGGGGTGGGCCCGGGGGGACGGCGGCACCAGGGGTGCACGGGGTGCCGGCACATCTGTCCGGGCCCATCCCTGCCCTGCACATCTGTCCGGGCCCGTCCCGTCCCTGCACAGCTGCACAGCTCCATCTGCTGAGCTCCCGGCGCCGCGCAGGGCACGGGACGCTCCAGAGCCGGGAAGTGCCCCGGGAATGGGGAATGTCCGCTCTGGGGACACGGCAGGGACACGCGGGGCCGGGACGTGCCCTGCACGGCTCACACAGCTGGATCCCTGCACATCTGGATCCCTGCTGGATCCCCGCACAGCCGGAACCCTGCACATCTGGATCCCCGCACAGCTGGAGGCGGAGGCTCCAGGGCTGCACCGGGATCCCTCCGCCTTTGCTGCCCCAGGTGTTTCCCAGCACCACCCCCCACCTCTGCCCCCTCCCCATCCCGTTTTTTGGGGTTTTTTTTTGTGAATAACTTAATTTTAAGAGGAATTAAATATTCGTTATCGGCACCGGTCCGAGCAGACAGGCCCAAAGACGATCGAGGTGGTACCTAAAGGTACCTTAAATTTTAATGAAGGACCCCCCTGACGTTTCTGAGGCTCTGGATTATGTCGGGGTGCAATTTATTTCTCTTTATTTCATTATTCAGCTGCTAAATTTTACCTAAAGGAGGCAAAGGCTCCGTTCCAGTACCAGGAATGAAAGACCACGGGAATGGTCTGGGCAGGTGGATAAACTCCTGCAGCACTGACCCCCCAGCCCGGCCCGGGGGGATGGATCCACTCCCATCCTGAAGCACATTCCAGGCTGATGCTCCCAGGGATCAAATCCAAAATGAGCTCAATATTTAGGATGAGGCACGTGGGGAGAAGCGGGGGTGCTGGCTGCAACCCCCCGGGCCTGCACGAGGGCTTTGCCAGAGTTCCTGAATGCCTTTTTTCCCTGAAAAATAAGGACGAATCAATTCTCGATATTCTGGAGCATCCCGGGGCAGCTGCACCTCGTCCCCATCGCGGGGTGGTGCTGAGGAGCTGCTGAGTAACCTGATTAGCCCTGATTAGTCCCTGCTTATCAGGGCCGAGGGTGGGGGTCAGGGAGAGCTCCTGGTGCAGGGGAGGAAGAGCCGGAGCAGAGGGAGGTGGGATGAGGTGTGTGGGGATGCTCCTTTGGGAGCTGCCGGTGTTCCTGGGCGTGGTCGCAGTGGGATTTGTGGGGATGTGGAGCAGGAATCCGGCGGCGCTGCCAGGGGCAACTCCCAGGGGGGTGTGGGACCCTCTCCCTTTGTGCCCCGGGCACGGCTCGGTCACCTCCGGTCCCGGGGAATCCCTTAAATGAGGCAGCGCTGGCCCCGGGGCGTTAAATCCCTCCCGAACGTCCCCATTGTGTCCCCGCCCCAGCCGTGCCCCGGGGACGCCCGGCTGCCACCCGGCAGAGAGGCCCTGCTCGCCAAGCTGTGAGGTTTGGTGGCCCTGAGCAGAGCTGCTGGCACGTGGGGTGCCACCCTCCCTGCCCCGTGTCCTGCCCGCTGCTCGGTCCCACAAATGCTCGGTTTTAGGGAATCCCAGCCCCAGCCCCTCTGTGGCAGTGCCGCGGCTGTCCGGAGGGAATCGCTCATTCCGAGGCCAGGATGGACGGGGCTTGGAGCAGCCTGGGACAGGGGGAGGTGTCCCTGCCCGTGGCTCCCGTAAACCCAGATTTATAGGGAGAGGGGCACACGGCTGAACTTCCCGGGAAAGCCCATCCTGCAGTGCCCGGTGCTGGGGCAGTGGGAGCCGCTGGGCAGGAGCGGCCGCAGCTCCGGCCTCTCCCATCGCATTCCTGCCAGGAGCAGCTCAAGGCTGAGCCTATTCCCATCCAGGTTTAGTTATGGCCGACCCAAAGGGCTGTGGGGCGCTGTAAACAACCCCTGGCTGCTTTAATGCCGGGGATTTGCCAGGGCCACGTCCTGCCCGAGGCCGAGGATTGGGGTTTTATTTAGCAAATCCCATCGCTGCTCCGGGGCCGGGCCCGGCTCCTGCGTGCCGCTGTCACATGGAGCTGCGTCTGACTCTGCTGGGGGATGAGTAATGCACTCCCTGACTCATTTTCTGCCTTTTTTATTTGGATTTTTTTTCATCTTCAGGCCCTCGACTTCATCTGCTGCCGGTTGCTGGCAGCTCCTCACGCATCTCCTTCTGGAGCTGCCAGAGATTTCCAGTGCTTTTCGTGGGAATCGTCCCTGTGGCTGCTCAGTGGGGTTGGGAAGAGTTTGGAAATCAGATTGTAAATTCCATAGTTTGGGAAGATCAGCTTTGCCTTGGGAAGAGGGGTTTGGTGGCAGCTGCCCTCCCCAGGAAGCCGGGAATGCTCCTGCAGGGACCCGGCTCTCCCTGTGCCGCCTGGTTTTGGGAAGAGCCCGTTCCAGGAGCAGCTTCGTGGTGCCCTGAGCGTGGGGTTAATTCTGCCTGCAGGAAGGGGAGTTTTGGCCTTGCCCCATGGCAGGAGCTGTTTCATGAGGAGGAGACATCCCACGGATCCAGGGAAAGCTGGAGCTGCGCTGGGATGAGCAGCAGCCAAGGGATTTCCAGGGGTGAAGGGGAGGCTGCCCAAAGCCAGTGCTGAAATGGGGGAATTCGGTGAAAAGGACTGTTTTTATCCATAATCCAGCCTGGGAAGGGGTTTGCAGGAGATATCCCAGCTCTCCTTGCTTTTTTAAGGAATATGAGCCCTCCGGAGGTGCGGGAAGGGGGCCCTGGGTCTGTCCTGGCTGGCAGTGGAGCCGCTGGATGTGGGATCGCAGAATCCCCAGATTTGGGTTGGAAGGGACCTTAAAGCTCATCCCGTTCCCGCCCTGCCATGAATCCACAAGGATTGCTCCAAACCCCGCCCAGCCTGGCCTCGGACACTCCCAGGGATGGGAATCCTGGGCCGTGCTCTGCTGTGCAGCAGCTCCAGGAGTTTTTTGGGGGATTGGCGTTGTTTTGGTGTGTCCAGGAGGAATTTGGGCACGGAAGTTCCCTTTCCATCACTGTCCATCCTTCCACGTGCGCCGGCCTGGGGTGTTTTAGGGCTGGGCTGAGGGGACAGTGGAACAACATTCCATGGGTTGTGCTCAGCCCGGGATCACGGCCGCAATTCCCGAGGGCTCTGGGCTCCCTTCCCCGTGCTGGAAGCGCTGCAGGCAGGTCACAGGAGCCCCTTGCAGGGATTAAGGAACCATCTGTTGGATAATCCCGTCCCCGTGCCCGCTGCTGGGGCGTTTCCCACCAGCCGGGATGGGACAGGGCCGTGCCGGACATGGAGACCCTGCCGAGGTGCTGTTCCCTCACCGGTGCCTCCAGCCCCTTGGAGGTGCTTGGCTTTGGGATTAATCTTTAAATGGGAAGGGAAAAAACGTTTGTTTATTTATTTATTACTAGAGAAATTTTATTTGAATGGGGAAAACTTTGATTTTTCATTAATGAAGAACGGCTTTTTTTTTTTTTTTTTTTTCAATGGGGAGAATGATGCGGGCATTGCCGCCGAGCAGGGACAAATCCTGACAGGCACGTGGGGCTGCCGGGGGTGATCCCAAAGATGCTGATGCGGGCTGAGCGGCACAAGGGAAGTTTTCCATCCCCGCTCCGCGGTCACGTTGAAAAGCCACATTCGCGAGCGCCGGAACGCGCGGGTTGTCCCCAAAACGCCGCTGTTGTGCCCGGAGGGGAGAGGAGGGGCCGAGGCAGCTCCTCCATCGGCAGCTGGGTGCTGATGGTGCCAATCCCGGTTTTTTCCGGGCGCTGGGATGCGGCAGTGGCCCCGGGACGGAGCTGTCCCTCTGTCCCGGGCAGCCGCGGGTGCTGCTCGGGATGGGGATCCCGGGGATGCGCCTGGGAACCGCTTCAGGAGAAGCCTGAGGGGGATCAGAGCACTTTTCCTGCCAGGAAAAAAATACACCCGGACTTTCGGAGCTGCTGAAAGCCAATTTTGCTTTCAGAAACGATTTTAAATCCCGCATATCCTTGGCTAAACCTGGCGGTATCCCCGTAACTCGGGCTGTGCCCCCGGCAGAGCCCCCCCGGCCCTGCGGCAGCTCCGGGAGCAGGTTGGGAAGGGGCTGAGGGACCCAAATCCCCCGGGGGCCGTTCCAGGGGCAGCCGGTGCCGGGGGTGGCATCGCGGGGGGCGCGGGCACAGCCCGGCCTCGGCTCTCGCAGCGCCCCCGCCGCCTCCCCGGCCTCTTTTGTTCCCCGCTCCGGCTTCCCTTCATGCGAGATTAATTCCCGGGAGCTGCTGGAAGCGGTCGGGGAGAAATTTCTCCCGCATCCTCCTTTCGGGGCTAATTGCTGGCGCCGTGACGTCAGCCGATGGCTCTGTCCCTCGGATGGCTGCGGGAGAGGCTGCGAGGAGGGCCCGGCGCTGCCGAGCTCGCATCCCTGCGCTCGCACCCGGCTCCGCTGCCTTCTCCAGCCGGGATCGATCCCTTTTTCCCGACTCCCAGCCCCGCGCGCTCCTAATCTGACAGCGGCCGGGAATTAATCGGGCTGGCCCGGGCGCTGCAATAGGATTAAGGGAGGGGAAGTGCGTCACGAGGTGCGGACAGGGGTTCTGCTTTTGGGGAAAGTGGCGGCGGTGGTGGTGGGGAGGGTGGAAAAGGGGGGAAAAAAAAAAATCTGGGAAATAGGTTGGAGTGTTCCCGGGGGGTGTGTCGGGAGCGAGCGCGCATGTGAGGAGCGCGGGGCGGGAGGCGAGCCCGCCTCGTCCTCCCTTTCTCCGAGCATCCTCCGCGATGCCATCCTGGAGGTGATACAGGCACAGCAGCATCCATGGCCTGCCCGTAGCCGCGGCGTTCCCGCTCCCTCCTCCTCCTCCTCATCCTCCCCGCCGCCTGGGAAGGGCTGACGCCGAGCGCCTGCTGACCGGGATCGTATTCTCCTGGATTTTTTCAGGCTCCTTGGAAATTGAGGAATGCAATTCTGCCACCATGATGGAAGGTAGGTGATGAGCCGGGCGCGTTCTTCCTCGGGGAGCGCCCGACTTTTTAAAGGAGGAGGCGCCGAACCTGCGCTGGGGAGGGGGGGGGCTTTATCCTTTCCTAAATAAAATAATAATAATAATAATAATAATTAATGATCATAATTAAATCAAATCCTCCCCTCCCCCTAATCCCAGGCAATTCCCGGCTCTGCCGAGCGGGAGGGTGGTGATCTAATATCGAGCCCATCCGATTATTTGCAATTCCATCCCCAGCCCTGTGTAGGCAGCTCCGGCTGTGCAAACGCCCGGTTTTCCATGGAGCTGCCGCTTCCTCCAGCCCAGACCCGGCTGGATCCGTCGGGATTGGGATCCTGAAATGATTATTTTATCCCTCAGCCTGATGCGCTGCACAGAGGGTGGATCTGGGGGTTAGCAGCTGGCGGATGGGGTTTGGTGGTTTTCCCTGGTTTTCCCTGGATGGATGAGCATCATTCCAGTGGGAAACGAGGGAATTGGGACTTAAGGTGATTTTTTATTTGGCCGTGCCGTGGAGATGCAGGTCTGGGGAAGGAGGAGGAGATGTTGGATCGGGGTTTCTTGGCATAACGAAGGAAATGAGAAGGGAATATGGGCTCTGGGCACAGGATGCTTCGGGGAGGCTGTGTCTGATCCTGTGTGGGAAAAGCCTCCAGGCATGACAGGAATTTTCTCCTCTGTCGTCTGTCTCGGCTGTATGTAAAGCTCTTCTTTATCGTTTATAATTTTAATTCCTCCTGGAGCAGGATGCCAGGAAGGGATGCCTTGGATTTAGCTGTATTTCAGCAGAATGGATACTCCAGGGCCGACAGGAGCAGAATTTATTGAATTTCGGGGGATTTCTGGCCCGTTGGTGGCAGCAGCAGGGCCTGGCTTGGTGGAGCCACATCCAAGCCCGGCGCTGCCAGGGAGCTTCCCGGGATGACAGGCAGAAATTGGGCTGCTTCCCGGCGTATCCCTGAACCCTGGGGCTGCCCCTCTGCCCGAATTCACCTGGAGAGGCCTCGGGATCCACGGGATTTGTAGGGGTTTGAAATATTCCCCTGGTGTCGGGAATTCAGGTGTCGTCACGGCCGTGTGTGGCCACATGGAATGGCCTCTCCCGGGAACGGCTTCTGGACGCTTTGGTGTGAAGGAAACGAGCTCTGTTGTCCTTTAGCTCCGAGGAAAAGCCTTCCCTGCTCTCCCTGATGCTGATGAGAGTCACAAGCAGGAGAGGTTTTAATTTTAGCCCATGACATCAAACCCATCCCACGACAGGAGCCAGGCAGGAGCAGGTCATGGCAGGGAAAACGCCATTAAAAACCTGGCTTCTCCCAGAATTCCGATGCTCACGGAGGAATTAACGTGGATAAATTGAAGTTGCCTTGTTGTGCGTCTTGGTTTGGGTGATTTACTCAGTTTTGGGGCTGCTCTGGAGAAGTAGGTTGGGGTTTTGGGGCTCTTCTGGGATTTGGGGTTTTTGGGTTTGGTTTTTTTTGGGTTTGGTTTTATTCCTTGAGGATTTTGGCCTGGCAGGAGCTTTGGTCACTGCCCAGCCCCACACTGGAGATGGATCCAGGGCTGGGACATTGAGCTCTGGAATCACCTTCCATGACCCAGCCTTGCATGGAGGAAAAAAAGGGGGAAAACCAAAATCCTAACAATAAAAAGTGAATTATTAAAGAGCTGGAAACGTTCCCCAAGGTGTTGACACAAACCTAGAACAGAAGCGAGGAAACCAGAAATAATTCCTGGTTTTTTTCAGTTTTGAAGTAGCTGGAAATTGGATGGATTTGTGGGAGAGTGGAACTTCAGTCCAAGATCCCACTGAAACCCTGGCCCCTTGCAGGGGTGGTTTATTTAATATAAGACTGGTTTAAACAAGCTCGGCTTAACTGGAGCTGAAACTTTTAAACCTGTGCAAGACACAGAGAGTTCCTTGCAGTGAGCACCTTAAAGGGCTTTAATTAGTATTATAATTAATGATTGAAATCGTTTTCCATGCTGGAATGTCAGACACTGTGCTGGAAGTGGAGGGTGGGTGCAGGACCTGGGGCCACCCGTGGCCAACAGGATGGACCTGACTCAGGGATCCTCTTTGGATCCTTTTCCTTGGAAAAAAGAGAATTCACTTTGCTGGGAATGGTGCAGGATGAGCAATTTTTGCTGGATATGGGTCTTTTACTCAACACATGGAACATTTTTTTGTTCTTCTGGGAGATGGGAGAAAAATGTTTATTTTTCATGGATGTCTAAAAATCCCAATGATACCCCAAAAAAAATGAAGTGTGGGAGATATTTCCAGACCCCAATCCCTGCTGGAGGACACCACACGTGTCACAGGTGTCTCCAGCAGCGGATGTTCCTCCACCTCCATGGAGTGGTGGGAGGATGGGATTCAGGAACATTCCATGGATTTGCTGTTCTTGGCTTTGCTCAGCCAGGTGGGAAGCAGGGACTGGGATGGGGATTGAACCCCTCAGAGATCCCACCACGTCCAGAGAGGTCCCTCACGTGTGGCTGTAGGAGTGAGAGGGGGTGGGGTGTTCCCTGGGATTGTGAAATCCTCGGAAGTGCCCCGGGCACGTGGTGCAGGTGAACATCCGGGCACGGGAACGGGTTTGTCTCCTTTTGGGATCCCTCTGCTGCGTCTCCGGGGCACTGAGGGCGTTGGGAGCCTTCATTAAGTTTGGAAATCGCTGCTCAGCAGGAGCTGTGGGATGTTGGGAAGACGGGACGGGGCGGACGGGAGCAGCCGTGGTTCCTCTGGAGAAGGTCACTCCTCCTTTTCCTGGAGGAGATCCCTGGGTTTCTCCAGAGCCCAAACCGGGGCAGAAGCCTTCCCAGAGCGGGGGTGTCTCTGACCCTCTTCTCCAGGCTTTTCACACCAAACCGGGGCGTTTGGTCGCTCAGGGAACGTCCATGGGATGGTGGGAGGTGTCCAAGCCCATTGCAGGGGTGGGATGAGAAGATCCTTAAATCCCTCCCAGCCCAAACCGGTCTGGGATTCTCTGGTCACGTCCAAACTGGGAAAATCTCCCTGGCATCATCTTCCAGCCTCGGTGGGCGCTGCTTTTGGAATGCTGGGCCCAGAGGCATCGAAGGTGCATCCAAAACATCCTTTTGGTTGATTGGAAAGTGACTTTGTTGTCTTTTTAGGTGGTCCTGTTCCAGTAAATTGTGTTTGAATGCGCTCAGGGCTGTCTGCAGGACTCGGCAGGGAAATGGCCTGCCAGGAAAATTTGGGGGTTTGGTTTGGAGGAGGAAAATTTGGGGGTTTCCTTTGAGAAAGCCACGGGCAGGTTTGATGGAAGTATCATAAGTTCAGGCATGGATGGCAAAACCATCCCAGAAAACACCCAGAACACTCAATCAGCAGCTGGATTTTCCAGTGTTTGAGCAGAATTCCATGGCTGAGCTCAGATCCAAGGAGAATCAGGCCTTGGGCTTGGCTGGGAATCTCCACCTTTGCCCTTGGGGATGGATTTTTCCAGACCTGTTGGAACTTTCTGCAGAAGTGAGGAGGAAACAACATTTCGGGATGCAGGAGAAGATTTTTTACCTCTTTTCCATGTCCAGCCTGGGAAATGCTGAATCTGATCCAGGGATTTGGCTCCTCTTGTATCCCAGGGTGGGCTGAGGGTTGGGGCCACCCCACCACTCTCAACACCAAAGATGTCCATTAGGATTTTTGGGATGTTACTGGGGGGTCAATCCAGGAGGGTTTGAGCTGTCAAGGAGGAAATCTGGGGAAATGAGGCCTCGGAAGTGGAAAACTTGGACGAGAAGTGGGGAAAAAAGCTCTGGAGCCCTTGGATTTGGGGGTCAAAAGCTGGGGCTGAGCTGCCCAGGGAACGGTGCTGCCATCCCAAGGTGATTCCAGGGATGTCTCCATCCTTCCAGGCATTCCCACCCTTCCCACTGAGCTGGTTGGGTTTCCCAGCTCTGTTCCATTTGCAGGGTGTTTTTCCATGGGAAGGGAGAGGAGGGACAAAGGGCTGGAGCTCCAAACCAACACCCACCGAGCCAAAGGCGCCACCCAAACCTCGGGAATTGTGGGAATTCTTGGGATTGGGGCTGGTTCCTGCCAGTTAAAGCCCAAGGGGGGAGGATTTGAACCAAATACGTTCAAATACGGAGGTGGCAGAGCCTCAAACGTGCAGCGGGACGTGGTGCTGGCAGCAAAACCCAAACAGGGTTTTTGGGGCCAGAAAAGGTAGAAAATGTGGCAAAACCTGAAAAAAAAAATGGCAGAGCCTAAAAAATATGGCAAAGCTCCTCCTTGGAGTGAGCCCCGGTTCAAAATGTGCCCTTGGGCATCTGGAGCTGGTGCCCAAACGCAGGAATTTGGGTTTCTCTGCCAAGGCAGGAACTTCCTGCGTGACTCACCGGCCTTGCTCTTGTTTTAGGGATTGGAGGAATAACAATTCCAGGTGAAGTCAGGTGTTGTTTACCTTGAGCCTCCACCACTGCGGGGTCTTATCCGTTAAAGGTGGAAAAACGTGGATTTGGGTGGAAATCCCGCCCGAAACGCTGCTGTGGAGCCCCCGGAGCTGTTTGGGGGTGTAAAATGGGATTTATCCAGAGCTTGTGGCAGGAATCCCGACCCAATGTTGGGATTGGAGAGGAGGAACACGAAGGAAAAAGTGGGAAGGAGGGGAAGGCAGAGCTCCTCCCCGGAGCAGTGACCTGGAAGCGTCGGGATGCTCCGAAGCTGTCACGGAGGATCCGTCAGCCTCGGGGAGCGCGGGGGGGCGATTCCAGCCGTGTCCCAGCAAAGCTCGTCCCCGTTTTCCCTGCGCCCCAATTCCTTCACTTCCCGCTTTAATCCCAGGCCGTGCATGGGGGGTTTTTTCCCCAGGTTTGGCAGGAAAAATCCAAGCAAACCCCAAGCCTCGAGCGCCGTGCAGGTGGTTTTTTAGGGAATGAGCTCTTCCCGGGCGGTTCAGGAGCACAAAGTGCGGCCCTGTGCACTCTGCCAGCCATTGAGGAGCTCAGCTCTTTGTTGGGAACCGAAATTCCGCTGCAGGCGGCTGTTCCCGGGGACTTCCGAGGGGTTTTCTGCTCTGTCCGTGGGAATGAAAGAGCAGCGAGGCTGGCAGCGGTTCCGGCTGCTGGGGCCGCGCGCTTGGAGCCTCACAAAATGATTTATTTTGAATTTCTGGCTTCGTTTTAGGTGGGTTTTAAGAAATTTAATTTAATTTTAATTTTTTCAGTTTCTGTTCCTGGAGGCAGAGGTTTTGGGGCTGCCCTGGAGGAGCAGCGTGGAATTCCTGCCCCGTCCTGCAGACGCCTCCTCCCCTGCACGGGGAGTTTTGGGGTGGGATTGGGAAGGGGAATTCCCCAGCACGTCCCAGTTTACACCGGGTTAGGGCTGGCAGGGATAACATTGTTTGGAAGCACATTTGAAATCCCAGATTATCTGGGAAACATTCCTTGCCCTTCCCAGCCTTGGGAAAGCACTCCTGGCACTGGCACGTGTTAATTTATATTTATTTTGTTGCTTTTTTGTGTGTGTGATTTGTGTTCGGTTCATGTTTTAGGTGATGTTTTGAGGGGGAAAAAAATCTTGAAATTCTCCACCTCCACCTGGTCGGGAATTTAAAGCATCAGGTTGGGATGAATTTGTGGAAAACTGCAGGAATTTTAGGATAGGTTAGGCCAGGAATGATGAGGTTCCCCAGCCTGCCCTTGCTTCGGGTGCATCAAGGATTTCAAGCAGCCCCACAAATGCATTGAAGAAATACAGAAAATAAAATAGAAAATACAAAATATAGAAAAAAATACAAAAAATATTTAAAAATTTAAAAATACTTAAAATGTAGAAAGATTAAAAATTTTAAAAAACTTAAAATGTTAAAAAATAAAAAGTATAAAAAATATTTTAAAAATATAAAAATTTTAAAAATATAAAAAATATTTTAAATATAAAAAATATAAAAATATTTTAAAATATTAAACATAATGTAAAAATAATCTTAAAAACATAGAAGATAATTTAAAAAACTTAAAAATAAAGAAAAATTCAAACCTTAAAAATATTTTAAAAATTTAAAAATAATATTAAAAATAGTACTAAAAAATTAAATACATAAAGTTAGATTTATGGAAATCACTAAAGGTGCACCTTGTTATTCGAGCTAATTAATCCTCATAAAATCCTGGAATGGTTTGGCTTGGAAACACCTTAAAGCTCTTCCCATTCCAGCCCTGCCAGGGCAGGGACACTTCCCACTATCCAGGTTATTCCAAGCCCTGTCCAGTCTGGCCTTGGACACTTAAACAGCCTTAAATTTATTAATAAGATAATTTACCCTGCAGAATTAATTAACAGCGAGGTCATTAATGCTTCGTGTTTACCTGGCTGCCCTCACCTGGGGCTCTGCAGGGAGGGGGAGCGCGGAAAAATCTCCCTCAGCCTGGAAGTTAAACCCTGCTTTAGACCAGGCCTGCTGCTCTTATTTTTAGTCCCAGACTTAATCACTGCTTTAAAATCCAGGTGCTCCTCGGGCAGCGGGAGCTGGATGGGTTCAGGAATTCCAGGGAAGGGTTTGAGTGCTTCGTTTTGGGCGGAATTCCCGGTTTTCCCACGGAAATGGGAACGTTGCAGGTGCTGGGGTGACCAGGTCGGGAACAAGGGATGCTTTCCCTGGCAGCGCTGCCGGAGTTGTCCCCAGGGGAGCTGTGGCAGCCCAGGTGTTCCCTTTTCCACCTGGAAAACTGGGAATGGGAGCTGCTGGAGGGTCCCTGGGGTGGACAAAAAGCTGTTTTAGGCGAGGGTTTAGGTGGGGTCTAACAAATCTTTCTGTTTATAACCCCCAGACTGGTGGGTTTTTCCATAACATTGTCAGAGGGGTTGCTGGGTCCGTGGGGGGTGTGGAGATGATGGATTTTGAGGAGATGCCCTGGAAAACAGGGACAGATGGAATGGCAAAGCCTCGTGGAGGAAAAAAGATGCTGCCAGGGGGAATTTTGGGGTTTTTTTTGAGGGAGGGATGCCAGCATGGGGGGTTTAACATCGGTATTTATACATTAACATGGTTTTAAATTGATCTTTATGTGGAGGGGGGGTGTTTCCCTGGATGTGCTGTGTGCAGGGAAGGCAACCGGGAGCTCTGTCACCTCCCTTTGTCCCCCAAAACCCTGGAATTCCCAAAAAACAGCGCTCTGGGTGTGAGCTGGGAGCGAGAGCCCGTCCCGGGCAGCCTCTGAGGCAGCGCAGGAACCTTTGGAAGCGCATCTGGCGCTCCTGCGGCGCTGCCAGCCGGGAGTGAAAGCCACGAGTGTCCCCGGGCTGAATTCCCGGGCTGAATTCCCGGCAGGGATTGTCCCGGCCCTCGGGGGTCTCTGAGCTGAGGTCACCAACCCCATCTCTGGGGAAAGTGGGGGCTGAGAGATTCCTGCAGCCGCTTTGCCGAGGAGCCTCGAGCAGGGATTTGCACCCTCCTGCTGCTGAATATTCCCGGGATCCTCCGTGGATTGCTGGGATTGGGTTGGGATGCATCCTGCTGCTGCTGCCCCAGGTTTTGAGGAGAGCTTTTCTCTGCTGGCCCGGTTCTGAGCTTTGCTCTGGGCTCGGGCCTCGTCCTGTGGCATTTATCCCATTTCTGTGTGGAATATAAATAATTTCTGTGGTTTGGGGCGTATTCCCACATCCAGTTAAAGGCTGGAATCTTGTCCCTGGTACCTGAGTTATTTGAGCTGCGCCTGCAGAGCGAAGGGCCTGGGCTAAAGCCCAGCCCCGGTTTTTATATCAGGCTGGATTTTAGGGAATATTTCCTCATGGGAAGGGTTTTCCAGCCCTGGCACAGTGGTGGGTCCCCATCCCTGGGGGGATGGAGCAGCCCCGTGGAGGTGGCACCTGGGGACGCGGGGCAGTGGTGGCCTTGGCAGTGCTGGGGATGGTTGGATTGGATCTTGGGGGGCTTTTCCAGCCCAAACAATTCCCTGATTCCAAAGCAGCCCATGGTGTTCCCTCACTGTGCAGGGAGCAGGGTCTGACCCCAGGGCTCCGGCATTCCCAGCCCTTGGAG
The DNA here is from genome assembly GCA_014706295.1 of Lycocorax pyrrhopterus obiensis. Classification (NCBI taxonomy): domain Eukaryota; kingdom Metazoa; phylum Chordata; class Aves; order Passeriformes; family Paradisaeidae; genus Lycocorax; species Lycocorax pyrrhopterus. The sequence continues at coordinate 1,384,957 of JACSVZ010000013.1, read as the reverse complement.
CTCCCGACTCCGGCTCCTGCCGTGAGCGTTCGGGGAGCTGGCAAAGGGAGGGAGGGAGGTGCAGAAGGTCTGGGAAGGTCCTGGGAGCCCAAACCCCGCTGGGAATGTGGGGCTGGATCCTGCTCTGGGACAGCGGGGACACAGCCCCAGCCCCCGGGGTGGCCACAGCACTTCCTGGGATTCCTTCCCGCCGTGCAGCTGGAATGGGATGGGAGCTTGGATGTTGATTCACCCCCCTGGGCAGAGTTACCCTCAGGGCTGGGAATGGGGCTGGATTTGGGATCAGCCACGGGACTTTGGATCATCTCTGTGCGCTGGATGAGATCCTTCATTCCCACATTCCCATGGCTGGAATAACCCTGTCAGCCCTGCAGTGCCTTCGGGCTGGGATCTCCGGTAAGGACCCAGCTTTCCAGCATTTTTGGCGTTTTCCAAGGAAGCCCAGCCCCAGCAGCCAGGCCCATGGTTGTCGTTGCTCACTTTGATTTTTCAGGGGTTTTCTCTCATCAGAGCCACAGGCAAAATGCCAGCAGTGTCCTGCTCTGGCTGAGTGCTGTGGAACGTCCCTTTTTCCTCCTTTTTTTTTCATTTTCCAGTGGGGAGGGACAGCTGTAAGCCCGGGGAGGACTGGAATCATAAAATCATGGAATTGTTTCATTGGAAGGGATCTTAAAGCTCATCTCACGGGCAGGGACACCTTCCACTGTCCCAGGCTCTCCCAGCTCCGTCCAGCCTGGCCTGGGACACTGCCAGGGATCCAGGGGCAGCCACAGCTTCTCTGGGAATTCCATCCCAGCCCCTCCCCACCCTCCCAGGGAACAATTCCTTCCCAATATCCCATCCAGCCCTGCCCTCTGGCACTGGGAAGCCATTCCCTGTGTCCTGTCCCTCCAGCCCTTGTCCCCAGTCCCTCTCCAGCTCTCCTGGAGCCCCTTTAGGCCCTGCAAGGGGCTCTGAGCTCTCCCTGGAGCCTTCCCTTCTCCAGGTGAACATTCCCAGCTTCCCAGGTGATGGATTTGCTGCTGGATCCCGTGGCACCGTGGCCAATCCCAAAGGATTTGTGCCACACCCCCTGCCAGGGCTGTGCAGGGCCAGCCTTTGGCTGCTGCCACTTGCTGCTGCTCCAGGATCTGCCCTCTGGAATAAGATCTGGAATTAGCCTTGGAAATGAGGGAGGCTGAAATATTAATGCTGTGCTGAAGGGCTCAGGTTATCCCTGCAGCACTGAGCTGCTCCCGAGCTCCGAGGCAGAGCTTGGGATGGGGGAAGCCTTTGGCATGTTAGGAAGGCATTAATTAACTTAATTCCGCACAAAAACGGGACAAAATTAAAAGCAAAACTGGCTGCAGTAAGGGGGTCACTGGGACTTGGCTTTTCTGCTGCAGAGGGGCAAGAAGTTGAGGATTTTGGGGTGTGAAAAGGACCAAAAGTGGTCATTTTTATGCCAAAATGTGCTTGGCGGTGTCCAGGCTGCTGCTGTGTGTGGGGATCTGTGGAGTGACCTGCAGAGAGCCGGCAGCCGAGCTGGTGGGCTTTACCCTGCCCCAAAACTGCATTTACCGGGAGATTCTTCCCTCTGGGAATGACCGAGGGTTTCGGGAGCTTTGCCGTGCCGGGCGGAGGAAGGGCTGCTCGGCCTTTGGATTCCCACAGCTCTGGCTCAGCCCGGGGTTCAGCAGGAGCCTGCAGGTTTGTGCGAGGTGGGCACAGCAGAGGTTGCTCAAATCCAGCTCTGAAAACCCCCACCCCGCACCCAAAGCAAAGAAAACCCAAACTTAGGAGTGATTATCCCAGCTTTCCCCTCCTCCTCTTCCTCCTCCTCCTTTCTTTCCCTGCTCCCCACAGGTCTCGAGTCTGCCATGGCCACGGATAAATTTTATCTTTGTGCACAGATGAGGTAGAATTAATTTAAAGCAATTTTTTTTTTAAACTTTAATCATCACAAAGAGCATTAAAACTCCGCCTTTCCTCTTGGGTAAGAGTTCCTTATAAGTTTCATGCTCCCAAGTGAGTAAATTTTTCCTCCAGGGTCCAGAGGCAGCAGCTGCTCCCCCCAGCTGGGGGTGGAAGGTGAGGGACTGGATGTGGGAGAACAGGGTTGGTTTGAGTCTAGAATTAAGCTTTTGGTGCAAAAAATGATGTTGGTTGTTCTCAAGAGTAAAATGGAGAAAGTTCCGCGGTGTTAAATGGTGAATTGCGTTTCTCAGGCGGAATTCTTAAGGACAGCAGGGAAAAAGGATTTTAGAGGTGGATGATGGCCTGGATTTGGGGAGACTTTGAAGGGAGATGAACCAGCACCAGGGTTGGTTCGGCTCTGGGGCTGCTCTGGCGGTGCTGGAATCTCCAGTCCAGGGAATTCCAGCCCACACGGAATTTCTGTGGCTGAAGGCTGTGAGCTCTAAGTTAAAGATTTGGTTACTTTTCATAATGCTGAGTCTTGCCAGGACAGGTCTTAAGGAGCTTCAGCCCTAAAACCAGCTGGCAGGGGACTTGAGGTGCAGAGGGTGCCAATCCCGACCCGCGGTGCAGTCCCTGCACCTCTGGATGGGGAATTTCCCTGTGTCAGGGCACACTGGAGCTCCTGGGAAACCCCAATCCCGGGAAATGTCCCCCTCAGAGCCGTGTCCCTTTGTGGGGTCCCCTCACTGCCTCACCCTGGGGGGGTCGGGGGGATCTGCTCCCCGCAGCCCTCTCCTCTCCGAAGGCAGAGCTCCCTTTTGTTCTCCCGTTCCCAAATATCCCCTTTTTCCCCCCATCACCCCCACTCGGAGCAGATGGAGCTCTTACATAACCGAGCAGAAGGCTCCTGGCACATTTCAGCCAGACTGGGTTCTGCTTCACAGGGGACCAAACAGCGGCTCCGTTCTGGGGGTTTCAGCCCGCCTTGTTCCGCTCCGGGTGTGGAGGATGAGGATTTTCCGGGGGGAGATGGATGGGAATGTTGCTCTGTCATTAATGACTGCCCCAATGATGCCTTATCAGGCCTCCTAGACACAGAGACCAGACAGAGTAAAGGAACAAAAGTAGGGATTTATTTGAAGGGCCTTCAAGGTACACCCTGGGGAGCCAGAGGCTATTGCCAAGATGGACCCCAAGATGGACCACAGGTCACGAGTTTTCTACCCTTTTATAAGTTTGGTTCATTTGCATATCAGGGTCAATTCTCCAATTAAAACCCCAGTTAAATGATGTAATTCCCCTTAGCCACCCCCCCTTCAGAGACTCCTTGGTTTACACCCCTTGGGCTCAGGATGGTCCAGGTGTCCTTGAAGAGCAGCCCGGAGAGGCTTTGCTGTGTCTAACGAGCATGAGAGAGCAGAAAGTAACAGACTAAAGAAGCTTCAAAGTTGCACACTAAGCAGTACAGAGTTTAAAAAATATAAAAGTTAAAACCTAAGGCATCACCGAGCCTCGGAGCGGTGGGAATGGGGAAAGGGATGGATGTGGGCAGAGCAGAGCCAGCCGGGAATGGGGCAGGATGAGCCCGCGGGGCTCGGCGGCACTCCCGCCTGGTTTTACGGGATACATGGATCTCATGGGCTGGAAAACCTGGGATAGGGGAAGGTGAAATGGGATAAGCTTTAAAATCCAGTCCAGCCCAAAGCACCCTGGCTGGTGGTTTTTTCTGCAAAAAGAGGGAAAAGCTTGGAGAAACCCCCTCTGCTCCACCTGCGTTCCAAGGGCTGTGCTGCGGCTGCTGCTCCCGGCGGCTCTGGGATTCCGGGACTTTCCGGCTGGCTCCAGCACCCTCGGTCCCAGGAATTGTGCGGATCCAACTGAGCACGACCAACCCCCGGGGTTAAACCGGGTTTTAACCCCCAGGAGGGTTTTCCCTCCTTTCATCAGCGCCCACCAGCAGCACAGGAAAGGAGGGAGGACGCGAGACAAAGCTTGGGAATGGGAACTGGGAAACAGGAACTGGGAAGCAAACATGGAGTGGGAAATGGGAACTGGGAAATACAAACTGGGAAATAGCTCAGTCCCACACGCTGGGAGGGAGTTTGTAGGTGTTGAATGAACAAATAAATGGCAGAAATGAACGTCCACACAACCATCTGGCAGCTCCTCAATGCTGTGATCCCTTGGCTTTGGCTCTTCCCTGTCTTCACCTCATTTGTGGATTGCAGCTGGCCAGGGAATGAGGAGCCTTTGGGAGGATTTATTGGAAGGGTTACATTATTTTTTATTTATTTATTTATTTATTTATTTATTTATTGGTATATTTATATATATATATTTATAAATAAATTTATATATGTATTTGATATATATTTATAGATATTTTATTTTTAAATATGTATTTTTATTTTTAATAGATATTTTTATGTATTCATATTCTTATATTTAAAAATATTTTTAATATATTTTTGTATTTTTAAGTATTTTAGTATTTCTGTATTTTTAATATATTTTAATATATTTTTAAAAATTTAATATATTTTATACATATTTTTAATATTTTAAAATACATTTTATATCTTATGTATTTATATATTTTTAATATATACGTATATTTATATTTTTTATATATAATAAATTAATTAAATTATTATGATTAACTAAATACACATGATTAATATCGATTGATAACTTACCATATTATTAACATTGCATCTTTCTTGGTGTTCCTTTTCCCCCCAGGACTGAAAAAACGTACCAGGAAGGCCTTTGGCATACGCAAGAAAGAAAAGGACACTGATTCCACGTAAGTTGAGAAGAGCTCGTGGGATATTGATGGGGTTGACCCCGGGAGGAGCTGCTGCGGTGCGCCAGCAGAGGAAGGAATTTGGGGCATCCCGGGCCGCTGTTACCTTCGGATGGAGTCTGAAGAGCGAGCCCATCCCAGCTGCTCCCCCTCGCACGCCCAGCGAGCGCGGGGCTCCCTGGCAGAGCTCTCTCCCGTGGGGGATTTTTGGGCACCGGTGGAAAATGAGCTCCTCGGAGCTTGGGCGGATTCACCTCTGCCCGGTCCGCGGCTCTGCCCGTGCCCGAGCCCGTCCGAGGCGCAAATTCAGTTTACAGAGATGTTGGTGCACGTTCAGGGTGGGGAGGGTGCGGGGGCCGGAGCAGCGCGGGGATTTGGCTTCCCGGGAAACTTCTGGCAGGGAATTCTTCCCACTTCTGCTGGGGGATGCTGTGTGTGGGTGCTGAGCCCGGCCCGGGGAAGGGTCTGGAGCCCCAGGAGCGGCTGAGGGAGCTGGGAAAGGGGCTCAGCCTGGAGAAAAGGAGGCTCAGGGGGGACCTTGTGGCTCTGCACAACTCCCTGACAGGAGGGGGCAGCCGGGGGGGGTCGGGCTCTGCTCCCAGGGAACAGGGACAGGAGGAGAGGGAACGGCCTCAGGCTGGGCCAGGGGAGACTCAGGGTGGATACTGGGAACAATTCCTTCCTGGAAAGGGCTGTCCAGCCCTGGCACAGCTGCCCAGGGCAGGAGGGAGTCCCCATCCCTGGAGGGATTTCAAAGCCCTGTGGATGTGGCACTGGGGACATGGGGCAGTGCTGGCCTTGGCAGTGCTGGGAATGGTTGGATTTGATGATCTGAGAGGGATTTTCCAACCCAGACAATTCCGTGGTTCCCAGCCACCACCGCTGTGGCTCTGGGGTGGATGTCCCAAAGTGCTGTGGCAGAGGAGGCAGTGCCACCACGCCCTGGGGACAGAGGGGACAGGCAGCAGGGAGTCCCCTCCTGCAGCCCTGCTCAGGTGTTCAGTGCCTGCCAGCAGCAACGCCGAGGTTTTTCCTTTCATTCCGTTTGGGTTTGTTTCCCTGAGCCCTTTTATTTCCTGGTGGGAGCTGCTCTGGAGGTTTCCCGTGCCAAGGGACAGACTGCCAGGCCTGCCCAGGTGCCCCTGGTGGCGCTGGCATCTCTGCAGGGCTTTTCCTGCTGTGAACAGGGGACACACGGAGCACACCCCAAAAGAGGGATGTGCAGCCCCGAGCTGTCGTCCTGCTGCCCCCAGGGATGGTGGCATCCATCCACCAGGAGCTCCAGCCGTGTGTGAGTTCCTCCATAATTTATCAGGATGGCTGGGAATGAGGCTCCTTGGCATCTCCTCCTCGTGGAACACGGAGCCGGGGCTGGGCCCTGCCTTTACCCAGCGCTGTGGTTCCCGCGGCTCCATCCCGCTGTTCCCGTGGATTGGGAAGCTGGTGGGGGGACACGAGGGATCCCAGGGTGCCGGGGGTGGTGGGGAGGTCGCAGAGAGGCCGCCCTGGAGGACACCGCAATTAGCAGCAGCCGTGATTAGCGCGGCGGGGTCACGGCGCGGTCGCGCCCCAAAGGGCTTTGGGCGCTCTCCAAATCCCTGCGGGCAGCGGGGACGGACGGGAGAAGGGAGGGATGGTGGCACCTGCCACACCCTGCGGCCACCATGGCCCCAGGACACCGCGCTGCGGTCCCTGGAGCTGCTGTGGGGAAGGAGCTGCTGCTCCTCCTGCCCCTGGGGAGGGTCCCCACAGCAATTCCAGCTGGGACGGGAGCAGGAGGTGACACCCCTGTGCTGGGATCACGCGGTGAGGAGGAAACACGAAAGCAGAGGGGATTTTTGCCGCTTCCAAAGGGTTTCGGAGACTTTTTTGCAACGAGACGAAGCCTGAAGTAGGAGAGATGGGACACAAGCAGGGATTAAGTGGAAAACTTTAAGGGGTTTCCGTGATGCCCCGAGTCAGATGGGAACTGGTGGCGCATCCCTGGCAGCGCAGGGAACTCGGGAGTGCGTGGGAGGCGGAGGAGCCCGTCTGGGTTCCGTGGACATTTGTGTTCCCTAAATCCCTCGGCATCCCTGGGCAGTGCCGGGATGTGGCAGCGGAGCAGCCGTGACCCAGCCCCAATCCCAAATCCCAAATCCCATAAACAGCTGGGGATTAGGATCTCTGAGGAGCCTCAGCAGTTTCCCAATCCATTCAGCAGAGGGAGGGTCTGTCCTTGTGGCAGAATTAAAGCCTGGAAATTCCTCCAGGTGGGATTTTTGTCTCCCGCCAAAGGAGGGGCGCGGGGCAGGGGTGGGGCTGTGGGATGGGTGCAGGAGCCAGCTGGGACAGCCCCAGCGGCAGCAGGAGCACTTTATTTACTGATAAACCTCAAAGTTCTCATCTGATACCGTGAGGGAAAGAGTTCAGTGTCCCTGTGCGGGCTGCACGAGGGGCAGGTGACTCGGATGTGCTGATAATGCCGTAATTACAGTTTCTGCTGTTATGAACTCATTAAGAAAACGATTTCCATGAGTTAATCGGGGCATTTTGGGCACTAACACAGCTCCTTTCTCTGTTCTTTCCAGAGGGTCACCGGACAGGGATGGCATCGTGAGTATTGCCCAGCCCTCCGCTCCTCCAGCGTCACCTCCCCTTCCACCATCGGCATTTCAGGGCGTTTTCTCTTTAATGTAGAAAATAAATGTAAAAATCCACGTGAAAAACGACAAATTCCAGGTTTCCTCTAAAAATATCAACCGAGGGAGACCTGAGGGGCGCCGGGGGCAGAGGGACCAGGTGTCCTGCTAAAGCCCAGTCCCTCATCCTCCTTTCCACTGCTGCTAATTGGCTTGGGCCAGATTTGCTGGCTGAGGAGCTCGGGGGCAATTGCCAGAGCAGCTGTTTCCAATCTCTATTTTTATTTTCTACATTAGCCTGAAAACAAGGAGATGTTTGTGGGGTTTTATTATAATTATTTTTTAATAATTATTGCTGCTTTTATCCCTGGTGTTAGACTGAAATGTCCCTGCTAGAGCTGGGCCCTGCCTCCTTTAGTGTTTGATTCCAAAAATGTGCTGGGTTCAGACTGGGCTTTATTTCTGGAGCAAATCCAGATTTTAGAATTTCACCTTAAAATAAAGATGGGGTATCTTTTTAAAAGATAAAATCTGGGGGGGCCAAGCTGCTCCTTTCAAGAAATCAAAATTTTTTCCCCCCAATCTGACCCAAAATCCTCAGCTTTGGGCTCCCCCTGTGTTTTTAAGCTGCTTGTTAGGAAATAGAGATTAAAGTGAGGCTGCAGCTCAGGTGGTGCCTTCAGCAGGGCTCTATTCAGCAGTGGAAAATGAATAAATAACAGGTTTAGGCTGGATAGCAGCAGGAATTTCTCCATGGAAAGGGTGCCCGGGGAGGTTTGGTGTCCAAGGAACCACCTGGATGGGGCACGGCTTGGACTGGATGATCCTGGAGGTCTTTTCCAACTTTAATTCTGTGAATATCCAGGGAATGTCCCCAGGCTGTTCCCTCTGCCAGCAGAAATCCCACGGGCAGCTTTTCCTGGCCAGCTCTGGGCGCAGGGAGCTCGGGTGTCCTCTCCAGGGATGCAGAAATGCGATTTTTAGGGAGCAAAATGAAGCTGCTGAAGGTGTTTGAGGCAGAGGAATTGGGGATGGAGACATTCAATGTCATTTTTCACCCTCCAGCCTGTTTTCCACACAATTTTTGCAGCCACTGGAGTGGCCAGGAGGCAAATCCTGACTGCTGAATAGAGCCCACAGGAAAATCCGTGTTCAATCCTGGTGGAGCCACAGCTGAGCCTTCCTTTCCTTACAAATCAGCATTCCCAGCTTCCTTAAACCCAGTTTTGTGCATTTAGAACCAAAAAACCAGCCAAGGACGGGATATTTTAACCCTTTTTCTGCCACGCCCCACCTCGCAGCAGCCCAGCCCTCATCCCAATGATCCAACTTCCAATAGCAAACCCGAGAGCGCGCGGGAAGGAGGAAATAAGGACGGGGTAAGGAAAACCGAGCTCAGCTCCCAAAGGGGTGTGGAAAACTGGGAGTCAGCCTTGGTTTGGAATCCAGAGCGTAGGGAAACGCCCTTCAGGGTCAGCCAGGCTGAGGGAAATGGGGGTTAAATACAAATGGATGGGGGAAAAGCAGGAATCCCGCGGAGCAGCGTCCAGAATTCCCACAGAACAGAATCCAGAGGAGGTTTTCCCACCCCTGAGCTCCCAGGGAAGCTGCTCCATCCTTGGGCAGTGTGAGGAGCAGCGGGTGAGGGGCTGGATCCAGCCCTGGGTCAGGGAGCGCATCCTGTCGGACCCTCGGCAGGGAGCTGGGGTGGGAATGCTCCCTCTGGAAGCCCAGGGGAGCTGGATTATCCCGTTTAGGTGCCCAAAATCGTGAGCCCAGCCCGAGGCCAGGCCCCATGGGCCTCGCTGGTCACTGGCTGTGGTGGCCATGGGACTCAGGATGGGTTTTGGGTGCCCAGAGCCAACCAGGAAAGGGTTCCAGAGGTGACGGATGCCCAGAGCCTCTTCCAAGCCGAGTTCCCTCGATCCGAAGCAGCAATTCCTGTGTGTGTTGGTGTCTCATGGCATGGACTGACTCCTCCCAGACCCTTCCCACTGCCCCATCCCGAATTCACAACGCCTGGCATGCGGGATAATGGGATCGGAATCCTTCCTGGGATTCCCCTTTCTCGGGGAAGGAGTTTATCCCAATAAATTTCCTGCTCGACTGGCATCGGGAGCTTCCACTGCTGCCGGCTCTTCCCAAGGGCTGGAGCACCCCAGCACATGGAGAAACGGCCATTCCCTGGCTTTTCCTTAAGAAATGTTGGATGCTCACCTAATGAATACTGAAAAAGCTCCCTCCTTTCATCTCTCTGCTATGGGAGAATTCCAGAGATGGGGAATGCGGTTGGATTTCTGGTGTGGGGGTGTGGGATAACACCCGGTGGCATGTGGGATGTGCCTTCACTTAAACCATGGGAATTTTCCCTTCCAGAAGAAAACCAACGGAGCCCCGAATGGATTTTACGCCGAGATCGACTGGGACAGATACGTAAGTGCCCCCCGGAGCTTCCCTGCCTCCAGCTGCATCCCACGGGAATCCCAGGCTGCTCCCACACGGATTTGGGGCTTTTTGGGTGATCTCAGCTATGTCCAGACAGCAATTCCATACCTGCAGGTCAATCAGAATTCCCAGGCTCTGTCCTGGCCCACGGGATGTTGCAGTTTATCCAGAGAAAACCTTGGATTATAAACAAGGATTAAAACCTTTCCTTCCACAAAATAATGGTGGGGTTTGAGGTGCCCTTTGCTCCGTGTGGCCCCAGGGCTGGGGCAGTGCAGGACATCCCTTCCCACAGGAGGAGAGAGCTGCTCCAGCTTTCCAGGGACTGACATTCCTAATTCTTCTGGGCTTCTTTTTGTTCCCTATCCAGAACTCACCTGAGCTGGACGAGGAGGGATACAGCATCCGACCCGAGGAACCAGGATATATCCTTTGGTTTTGGCTTTGCCTCTTGGGTTACAGCCTGGAGCAGGAGCTGCGTGCACGGGCAGGCCGCTGGCTCTCTTCATTTCATTATTACTATTTATTATTAATTATTATTGTTTATTGCCACCTTTTGGTTTCCATTTGGAGCTGCCACTCCACAGATAAAGCCAAATTCCCGAGGGAATTGCCTGAGGCTTTGGAGCAGAGGGTGATTTGAAGTCTTTGATTCACTGCATGGAATGAGGGAGTGGGGGAGCATCCCATGGGATGCTCCATGGAGGTCACCATGTCCACGATTATCCTGGGAAAAGGAGGCTCAAGGAAGGGGCGGCCAGCGGGGGGTCGAGCTCTGCTCCCAGGGAATGGAGACAGGAGGAGAGGGAGGCTTTAGGGGTTTGGATATTGGGAAAATTCCTTCATGGAAAAGGCTGGTCGGGCACTGGAAGGGGCTGGAGTCCCCATCCCTGGAGGGATTTAAAATCCCTGTGGACGTGGCACCCGGGGATGGGGGCAGCGCTGGGGGATGGTTGGACCCGATTGTCTCCCAGGACTTTTCCAGTCAAAACAATTCCATGAAACCCGGGCACGGATACCAGCCCTGCTGGGCTGACCCAGGGCTGGAGTTATCCCTGGGAAGAGCAGCTCCACACCCTCTGGCTGCGCGGGGGCACGGCAGTGACGGGGGCACAGCACAGCGTCTCCTGTGCGCCTTCGGGGCCAGCACTTGGGGACCACCAGCTTCCCGCTCTCCTGGGAGCCTGGGCGCGCTCCCAAGGAAGGGAATTTCCTTAACTGTGCTGTACCCACCAAAGGAAAGCACTTCTACTCCTCGAGCGAGTCGGAGGAGGAGGAGGAGGCGCACAAGAAGTTCAACATCAAGATCAAGCCCCTGCAGGCCAAGGACGTCCTGCGCAGCGCGGCCACCGTGGACGAGCTCAAGGCCTCCGTGGGCAACATCGCGCTTTCTCCCTCCCCCGTGGTGAGTGACCCCTGCTTCCCTCTCTTCCAGAGCTCCCAGAGCAGTGCTGTTCCACGGGGATCGTCCCAAACTCTGGGGGAGCTGGTGCTTTGGTGTCCTTGTTTTGGGGTCTGCTCCGTGGGGATGTGGCTGCAGGTGTTGCTCAGATGTGTCGAAATGATGCTTCCGGTTCAAAACACCTTAAAAATTCCCTTTCCTGCTCATAGAAGAGATCAGGATGTACTATTCCCTGATTATTTTTTTTCCCCTCTTCTCCTCATTTTTCAATGAGGAAAAAGGGGAATTTCAATCATTTCCAGTCAAGGGGAATTTTCAGTCAGCATCATTCAGGGCCTTGCCCTGATTCCCAAGCCAAGGGAAGTATCTGTGGGATGTTCCATGGGATTTTAGAGGGATATTTCTCACCCTGGAGGTGAATCCAGTTTCCTGGAAGGAAAGGTTGTTTTTCCTTAGTCCATCCTGGTATAAAAACCATCCCCCTCTGCTTTTCCTGAGACTGGTTAAGATTCCCATTGGCTCATCCCAATCTGTTCAGCCAGGAAAAGATTGGATTCTGGGCTTTCAGGAGGTTTTAGTGTGGGCTTCAGTGTCTTCCCAGACGGAGCTTTCCATGGTTTATAAATAACCTGGATCTGAAGTGTGAATGGCTCTCCAAGCCAAAGCAAAGCTGAAACAAAATCCGTGGATTTTATTTCTGCTTCCCAAGCAGGGAGCTTCTGTCTGCTGGCATTTAAGGATTAGAAATGGCAGCTGGATGCTTTGGGAAGCACAAAAAAGGGGGGGGAAACCCAACCTCAAAATGAGCAATTAAAATAATATATAATATAATTATATATATATAATAAATATATATATTATATATTATATAATATATAAAATAATAATTAAAATTATTATTATTAATAATAACAATAGGAAAACCAAGTTCTCATGGAATGTGCATTTCCCTAAATCTGGTTTTTGTCTCCTCTTTCCCGTGGTGCTGTTCCTGCCGAGGCTGGGGTTTGCCGTTGTTTGGGAAGGGGCGAGGAGGATCCCTGTGTGGGCTGTGGGATTGGGGTGCCGGGCTGGGGCACTGCTGCGCCTTGCAGGGATCCCTGGGGCCGGGGCCGGGGCCTCCCTGCGGGATGTGCTCGGGGAAAAGCCCCTGCCAGGCTGGGCAGGAGGATCCTCGCTGCCGCTGCTGCACGTGGGGATCCCAAATCTGGCGTGTGGAGCCAAAGGGAGCAGATGGGCCGGGGAGCGGGGCCGCTCCGGATCCTGGCACGGGCCAGGAAAGCTGCAGAGCCCCGGGCAGGAGCTGCCTGCAGGAGTCTGGCATCCACAGGGATTCCAGGATTTGCTGCCAGGTCCCTGCCCTCGTCCTGGGCTTGTCTTCTCTCCCAAACCAGCTCCAGCACCACATCCCTGCTGGAAGGGAGCAGTGGGGTGGGAGATCATAAATCCCATGGATTGGGCTGGGAGGGACCTTAAATCCCATCCCATCCCACCCCTGCCAGGGGCAGGGACACCTTCCACTGTCCCAGGCTGCTCCCAGCCCCGTCCAAGCTGACCTTGGGATCCAGGGGCAGCCACAGCTTCTCCGGGCACCCTGTGCCAGGTGCTGTGTCCATAGTCCACATCATTCCCAGCCCTCTGGACTGGGAGTCCTGCTGCCTCGACTGCCTGGAATGATAAACGATGGAATTCTTTCCATGAGATGGCTCATACACAACTTTTACATTTCCAAATATTTTATATTTCCTCTCCCTCTGGTCTCCCACGTGGATGGGTGACCCTGGCACGCTCCTGTCCCTCTGCTTTGCTGTGTCCTTAACCTGACAAAAACCTTTGGTTTCTCTTTATAAAAAACCCCTCACCTTCTCATTCTCTTTGTGTTTTTTCCTCTCTCTGCCTTCTTTTAGAGGAAAAGTCCGGTAAGAAACACCGTTTTTATCTCCCGGCATATTTTAACCCAGCCTCGTGTGCTCTTGTCCTGTCTCTAGAGCTGAGCTGCCAAAAGCAAATAACAAATCCTGCCCTTCTAGAAGGAAGTTTAATTTCCTCCGTGGCTGACTTAGAGCGTTTTAAAATAGAATGTTTAAAAATAGAGCTGGGCTTGGCTGGGGGTGTGCCCTGGGGGTGTGGTTTGGGCCCGAGAATTTGGACCAGGTGTGCAAGGGCTGGGTTTTGCCTGGACCATGGCGCGTCCAAAGGTAGGAGAAGGCAGGAATCCCATCCGTGGTGCCGTCGGGGTTTCTCCAAGAGATGGGGAAAATCCCCCCCATTTCCCAGGACGGGGGTTGCCCTGGGGGCTCTCCCAGGGTGACCACGAGGTGTGGGGGAGGAGCCCCCCGGGAGGGGTGCCGGGGACCCGGGGGTGCTGACCTGTCGCTCTCTGACCAGGTGTCTCTTCTCTCCCCTCTCGCTGACCGCAGCGGCGCAGCCCGGTAAGAACCCGCTCGTCCCGCTCGTCCCGCTCCTCCCGCTCCCGGGAATGCGGTCACGGAGAGTCCCTCCCCGTGCCGGGGCTCTGGGGTGGGCACAGGGCGTGGGGATGGGTGCCGGTGGTGCCGCACACCCCGTTGTGTGACCCCAGCTGGTGGTGGGACCTCGATAACACAAAGGGCCCTCAGCGATGGGAGTTCTCCACCTGCATCCTCGAGACCCCCCGGAGATCCCACTCTGGTTCTGGGATGTCCCCGCTCCTGTGGTTGGGGGGGTTTGGCTTTTGCTCCACGAGCCACTGGCACAGCTGCCCGTGGCAGTGGGGAGTCCCCGTCCCTGGGGGGATTTGAAATCCCTGTGGATGCGGCATTCGGGATAACTCCGAAGGCGGAGCTGCCAGCGGTGGCTTCGTGTGGCTCAGAACTTTTCTGTGGGGCTTTCTGCTCCCTGGAGTTCAGCCACGCCCAGTAAATGTCCCCTCTGCCGGGCTGCCTTGCTCCTGGGGTGACAACTGCCCTGCACCTGTATCCCTGTGCATCCCACTTATTCCTGTGTTTCTCCTTCCAGGGCACGATTAAAAGGAATTTATCCAGTAAGTATCTCCTGCAGCCTGGAAAAACAACACTCATTGCCCCTGGTGGAGGTGTTTCGGAGGGTAGTGGGGAAAAAGGAGTGAGTTAAATTTGGTTTAAAGCGGTCCTGGCAGAGCTGGTGGCTCCCAAAAACCTTTCCTTGGAGAGAAGGGTGTGGGGGACATCCTGGGGATACCTGCAGCAGTGCAGCTCCCCGCTCCTGTTCTCTCCAGCCATGAATCTGAATTCGGAGCAGCTCTTTCCTGGCAGCATCTCCCCAGCAGGGCGGGTGGGACAGCAGGTGTGACCCCGCTGCCGGCACGGGGCCTGGGGGGCCAGGGGGATGCTCTGCAACGGGAATGACTCTCGGCCGTGTCTGTCCTGCCCGCAGGTGAGGAGATCACGAGGCCCCGGCGCTCCACGCCCACGCCAGACCCCGCCAGGTCAGTCCAGAGCCCTGGGGGGGTCACCCAAGGCTCAGGAGCCTCATCCCCGTGTGGGTTTGGAACATTCCCATTGCACTGTGCTTGGTGGGAAGATTGAAGGGTTAGACGGGAAATTGGGAAGGAATTCCTGCCTGGGAGGGTGGGGAGGCCCTGGAATGGAAATCCCCGAGAAGCTGTGGCTGCCCCTGTATGGCTGGCAGTGTCCCAGGCCAGGCTGGAGCACCCTGGGATACTGGAAGGTGTCCCTGCCATGGGATGGGATGGGATTTAATGTCTTTCCAGCCGAAACCATTCTGGGATTTTGGCAGGACTGAGGGGCTGAGGGTGGTTGGGATGCTCAGGGTCCATCCCTGTTCTCCCCCAAAAGCACCAAGGACCTTTCCTGCTGGAAGCCAGCTTGAGCCTGATCCACAGCAAGAGCTGGCCAGCCTTTGGGGGGGATATATCAGTTTAGGACAGCAAACATGCAGGTTTTTATGGAATAACCCCGAATCTCACTGGAAATGCGCCCTGTGCAGCTCCAGGGCTTGACTCAAGGTGTGTTGGACCAGAGCATGGCCCAGATCTCAACCATTTTTTTTTTTTAATCCTTTCCCATGAAGTTTGGACTAATCCTAAAGCAGCTTGCACTGTCTCCCAGCTGCTGTGGCACCACAGGCTTGGCACCGTGCTGCTGCCACTCTCCTTTCCTTTTTCCCACCTGGAATCCCAGGTTTGGCCAGCTCCTCCTTGGTCTGGGATAGAAAAAGTCCTTGAAACTATTTGTGTTTGCCTCAAACATGGGGTCAGAACTCAAACGTGCCCCTCATGGGTTCTCTGTTCTTGTCTCATCCCACAGCAAGAAAAGCGGGGAAGATCCGGCGGCGCTGGCCCCGCTCTTCGGGCCCCCGCTGGAGTCGGCGTTCGAGGAGCAGAAGTTGGAGGGTGAGTTTGGGGCCGTGGTGGGTGAGTTTGGGGCCGTGGTGGCATCTCCTGGCAGGGACACGGGAAGGTTCTCCAGCCCTGGCAGGGGTGAGGCCCCATCCCTGGAGGATCTCGAAGCCGTGTGGCTGTGGCACCTGGGGACAAGGTCCGAGGTGGAATTTGCAGTGCTGAGGGATGGTTGGGCTCAGAGGGCTTTTCCAAGCTCACCAATTCCCTGATTCCCAGGTTCCCAGCCCTGCTGCTGGAGGAGGAAGAAGCTGAAGCAGGGGTTGAAGGACGGGTGGCCGCGTTCCGGGTGGCCTTGGGCCGGGGTTAACTCGGGTTGGATGGAAACAGAGCAAGGGCTTGAGTCAATTAGTTAATTACGAGGTCTGGGAGAGATCCTGACAGGGAACAGCTCAAGAATATCCAAACTCAGGACTTCCCAATCAAACCCTGGAGCAGGGGGAGTTTAACTCCGTCCGGGATTCTGGATGCAGCTGTTGGACAAAGCCCTGCACCCCTCTGTTCCGAGGAAATGCCATCTCAATAACAGCATTTCCCCCCCAAATCAGTGTTTGTTTGACACAGAGACACTTTGCTTCCTTCCAAACCTGGTTTTTCCCAGCTCTCCCAAAGCACAGGGACCTTGCAAGGCTTGTTTTCCCCAAAGCCAGCCCCATTCACCCCCTGGAGCGGGTTGTTCCTCCCTCCTCCTCCTCCTGCTCCTGGAGCCTCCAGGACCTCAGGGAGTGGCCACTGCTCTTGTAGCCTCCTTATGTCCCGTCATTAATGACTCCAGTTAATTCTTTTCAGCAAAGCAATGTTTGTGTGCAGTTCTCTGCACAAAAATCTCCAAGAAATTTCAATTCTATATAAAAATATCCATTTCCCCCCCTTTATTCCCTGTGAATACAATTATATTTTCATTTTAATACCTGATGGGGTTTGGGTTTTTTGCCTATCCTGAAATTCCAGACCATTTTTGCCATCAATACAATGTTTTCCTTCCCATAAAAAGCCTCCAAATCCATCCCTGGCATTGTTTTGTTTGTCAAGCAGCATGAGTGTCAAACTAATTGCACGTCCTGCTTCAAACCCAGACAGGCTTTTAATTATCCACCGTTACAGAACCCCCTGTCTTTAATTAATGAGGTTTCTGTCACTGTCTGGTCCCTCTTTTCCCAGAGCCTCAGCGTCTCATCTGCGTGTTTTGGTGTTTGGAAGGAAATGTTTGGGTTTTTCATTGCTTTCAAATGTTTCTTTTTGATTTTTTTCAGCTGCTCTGGACCAGCCTGAGATATGGGGGTCAGCCCAGCCCGTCAACACAAACGTAGAGTCCCCAAAACTTCCAAGACCTTTTCCAACTGGAAGTAAGTGACCACAAAAATGAATTAACATCTACAGAAATCAGGTCAAAGATTTGGGTTTTCCTCATCCGGGCTGTGCAATTCCATAATATTTTAAATTAGAGGGTTGGGTTTTTTTCCCCTTGGTTTGACTTGGGCTACAGCGCTGTGGGCTGGAGGAGGGAGTGGGATTGATAAGGGATGGAGGGATGGATCCCGATCCTGCACGTTCATGCCGTGGTTATTTGGCTGGAAAAGTTAGAAGCACCAGTTTTTCCAGGATAACATCAGGAAGAGCGGCACAGCCCCGAATCCCTGATTTTCATCGCAGCTCTCCCTTAGCCCGGGGCAGCTGCGGAACCATTTCCTTCGCAGAAATGCCCCTGTAAAGCAGCGCTGGTTAATTAGCCACTGGTAATTAGCCCCAGCATTCCCGATCCCGTAGGCACGTCCTGGATCCACGTGGGATGGGCGCGGGAGAAAGGTGGAGGCAGCTCTGTGCCTCAGAGGCTCCAGGTTTAATTAAAATGCTAATTTAGGGGTTTGGAACAGGAGCGCGGGCTGAGATGTGAAAATGGGGGAAAAATTTCCATAAAACCCAGCGAAAATGGCTTCCCGCTTCCAGAGGGCTGGGATAGATGGGATATTGGGAAGGAATTCCTGCTGTGCGGGTGGGGAGGGGCTGGGCTGGAATTCCCGGGGAAGCTGCGGCTGCTCCAGCCCTGGCAGTGCCCAAAGCCGGCTTGGACGGGGCTCGGAGCTCTTCGCAGCCTCATCCCCTTTTCCCAGCAATCCTGTTTCATATTCCATGGAATATTCCATGCTTCCTGCTGCCCTCCAGCTGAACTTCTCCCCTCTGTGCTCTGTTCCAGCCCCTCCGCCGCTCCCCCCGAAGAACATCCCGGCCACGCCGCCGCGCACCGGCTCCCCCCTGCCCCTGGCACTCGGTAACAGCCCTGGCACAGCCGGCCCGGGCCCTGGGGTGGCACCGGGGGGGACAGGTCCCAGCCCGAGCTCTGGGGTGGCACCGGGGGGGGGACAGGTCCCCGTGGCTGCATTTTGGACACGGATTTGGTCCCTGTGCATCCTCTTCCCTCGGCATTCAGAGAATTCCAGACCGGGTTGGGTTGGGAAGGAGCTTAAAGCTCATCCAGCTCCACCCTGCCGTGGGCAGGGACACCTTCCACTGTCCCTGGGTGCTCCAAGCCCTGTCCAGCCTGGCCTTGGACACTGCCAGGGATCCAGGGCAGCCACAGCTCTGTGGTGTTTCAGTGGATGCTGCAGTAGAAGCAGCACAAAGATTTTTTTTGGCTCCCAAGTCGGTGAAATTAATGTTCTTTACAGCATCCCTGCCTTTGGATCAGTCACTCTGGGAATGCAATGCAGGATTAGCCTTAATATCCTGCTGAGAACTGGGATATATTCCCAAATTCCAGAGCCCTGTTCCTGCCTGGAGCAGCCCTGCGTGGGCTGCGCTGAGGAAATAATGGGGTGTGCGGGCTCTGCCTGGGGCAGGGAGCTGCTCCTGCATTCCCTGCCCCCCAAATTCCTACTGAAAGGTGGGAAAAGCCCCCCTGGTACCGCAGCCCGGGGCGGGGAAGGGAGAATGGTGCTGGGAGTGAAGGACAGCCCGAGGGCGGGGATGGAAAGGTGTGGATGCAGCCAGAGGACATCAGGTGCTTCCAAGCATATAATTCATGGTGCTGGCTGATGGAAAAGCGGGATGTGAGCAGGGAAGGCAGCGCCTTTGGATCGGGCACTGCACGGGGGCAGACAGAGCCCCTTGGATGAACCTCCTTTGCCAAGAAGAGCTCCCCTGCTCTGGCCTCACTGCTCTGTCCATCACCACCTCATTTGTGCTCCCATATCCCAATTTTCCTGGCTGTGGGAGCAGCCAGGGTGTCCAGGGTGTCCATCTCCATCCATTGATCCATTCCCAGCAGCAAATGCTGGATCATTCTTGGCTGTGCCTTGTGGATTTGTAAAGCAAGTGGCTGAGGTCTGGTTTCATCTGGTTTAGCAAAATCCTATTTCATCCCCTCCACCCTAAATGTAGAGCTGTGGATGGATCCCCAAAACAGAGGAGCAGGGATGGGGTGATACTGTTTTAGTGTTAGGATTTCCCTTCCCTGGATGTGAAATGCTTGGCTGACGGATCTGTGGTGGTTCTGGAGTCAGGTGGGAATGTTGGTGTGTGGCGGCTCAGTGAGCAGAGCCCTGAAATCCCGATCTGTGCCCTGAAATCCCAATCTGTTCCTGCTTGTGGCTGGAATAACATTCCCTGTGGCTGGAATACATTCCCTGTGTGCATCCTGTGCTGCATGCCCAGCCTCCAGCAGTGTCCAAGCAGCATGTTGAAACATATATATTTATACCTGAGTGTTTATAAATATATATTCAGAGAGAGCGGGGCGTGCCAGAGCGCTGAGTGCACACCTTTGATATCTGCTGATAACTCAGAGCTGCTGATAAGGACGTGATGCGGTTCAGAGGGCAGAAAAGGCTGTAAATTTGGGGGGACTTGGGCTTCTTGGCTCGTGGTGCATGCTCCCTCCTCCAGCCTCTGGATCCCGCGGGATTCATTCCATGTCGCACATGGCTGTGGTGGAAACGTTCTTGCCCATGAATTATATAAATAGAAACAAGAAAAGATGTTTTCAGGGCCTCTCCCGTAGAAGTAGAGCCCGTAGAGAGTAGCGGAGCCCTCGCTCAATGCTCGGTGTAAAATAAACCTCCTCTGACCACAGGAGGGGACCAGGCAGCAGCAGAGCCCAAACGGGACAAACTCCCGTCCATCAATGACTTGGACAGCATTTTTGGCCCCGTGCCGTCCCCCAAATCTGCTGCTGCCACCGCGGAAGACAAGTGGGTCAATTTTTCCGATCAATCCCCGGAAAACGCGCCTCCGGAATTGTCGCCCCGGGACAAAGCGCCGTCCCCGCCGGCGGCCGCGGGCAGCCCGGCCAGCGCTCCGGCCGAGCATCCCCGCCCGCTGCCCTCGCCGCTGCAGCTGGAAGACGCTCCCAAGAAGCTTTCCGAGCAGCCCCACCTTAAGGATGATTCCGCCGAGCCGGTCGCCTCTCCCAAAGATTTTGGGCCGGGCCAAAGAGCCACCCCGCCGCCCCCTCCGCCGCCCACCTACCGCGCGGTGGTGTCGTCCCCCGGACCGGGCGCCAGCACGGGAAGCACCAGCGGTACGTGCTGAGAGCTCGGGTGTGCTTCGGTGTGCCCGTGCTGACCGCCGCCGTCCCCTCCCGCCTGGCTGTGCCCGTGCCCGGCCGTCCCGTGCTTCCAGCGTGTGTCCCGTGTCCTTCCCTGCCCCTCGCTGTGCTCCCGTGGGGCTGGGAGGCTTTCCCAAAGCTCCCGGGAGCCGCCCTCCCCACCCCAATATTGGGCGCGGGGTTGTTGTTGTTGTTGTTGTTGCTGCAGTTTTGTGCTCCGTGGGAATAGAAATGTTTCAGGCAAATCATGTGAGCAAGCCTCAGGTCCCGGGGGGTTTTAAACCGCGTCCTCTCAGCCCGATAATTCACAGGTCTGAGTGGTGCTTGGTCCTTCCCGGCTCTGGGTGTGGGTGCTCAGCTGGGGATGGGGAGATGTATTCCAGGGTGAAGCTCTCCCACGGGAGAACCTGCTGCCTCTGCCGGCCTTCACCTGCTTCTTTAGAAATGTTCATTAGGGCCAACGAGCTCGGGGAGGCTGTTTCCTCACACTCCTTGCTCGAGGAGCTGCAGCCTGACCCCAGCTCAGCCCCGCGCTCCCATCCTGCACCCCCCAGAGGTGATTGTTGAGGGAACCCCCCCACAGAGCCTTGAGGAACCTGCACCAGTGGTGGGGTGGGTGTGCAGCCCCCCAGCTCCGTGTCCGACCACTGTCACCCTCCTCACGGGATCTGGGAAATTGTGTCACTGCCTGGGGCCTTTGTCACCTCCACGGACCCCTGAGTGTGGCTGGTGCTGTGAGTGTGGCTTTGCTTCAGTGCTGGTGGCTTCTCTGTGCTGGCTCGGGGGTGGCCGGGGGTCCCCGTGGGGGCTGCGGTGTCCAGCTGCTGCTGCCACTGCTGGAGCTGGGCCCTCTCCAGGAGCTTCCAGCAGCAGGAACCACCAGGATTCACCCTGCACTGCTCTCCAGCCCTGTCCCAGCTGAGTGCAGGATGGAGATGTGCCGGGGGGCTCCCCACGTGGGAGTGGATGGATGGAGGAGCCCTGCCCAGCCTGTCCCAGAAGATCCACGTCCCTTCTCCCCAGGAATTGCCTCCTGGCTCAGTCTGGAGTGCTTTGCATCCCGCTGCACCTCGGCATTCCCCAGTGCAGCAAGCTGGAAAATGGAAGTGTGGACACAGCCACCCAAAAATGGTGCAAATCCTCCCAAAGCTGCAGCCCTTGGCAGCTGATCCGGGGGTGCGGCACAGATCCAGCCCCTGTCCCGCTCCTTCGACCCTCCCAAGGCCGGTTTTTGGGTGCTGTAGAGCAGAGCCACGCCAGGATCCCCTCCTGCCTTCAGCTCCCGTGGGTGTCACCAAGGCAGGGCTGGGGCCCTGGGCAGGGTCACAGGGGAAGGGTGGGGTTGGAAAGGACCTCAGAGCTCGTCTTGTTCCAACCCCCTTCCACCACGTTGCTCCAAGCCCAGCATTCCAGCAGATTTCTGATTCCACGCTGGTTTCCACATGCTGTGAGTTTCTGGTGCTAGGAAATACCCATTCCCTGGATGGAGGCCACCATCTGGCAGGGCTTTGGCTACCTGCTGGCCACAGAACCCTCCCTGTGCCATCCACTTAGTCCTGCAAGGTTATTTTCCCACAATATTTCCTATTTTGTCAGGCTTTTATTGGGATAAGGAAGGGGAAAATTCAAGCTTTGGTTCCCAAATTAGGCTTTTTAATAAAAGTGGCCTGAATGTTGGATTTGTGCAAAGGAAGGACTGGAATTTACTCCCTTTAAGCCAGGCCCTCTCTTGTCTGAGCCTGCTCTCCTTCACCTCCTGTTGTTTCTATAAATCCAGCTTTAATCCTACCTTAATCTGGATCTCACCCGAACGCTTTAGGAAATTATTCTCTTGGAAGTGGGAAAATTATTAAGTCATCATCTCATCAGCGTGAGCCGAGCCTGGGGCTGCTGAGCTCCGTGGAAGTCCATGGCAAACACTGGGTCAGTTGTCCTGGGAATGGGGACTGAATTCCCTCCCATTCCTGCTGCCCTTCACACCCTGGTGCCACCTCTGCCCGCTCTGACCAGCTCCAGTCAGTGCTGGACTTCTCCTGGAAGGAACTCCTGTGTGCAGAGCAAAGCTCCTGGATCTCCCGTGAAGCACCTGTTGGAATTTCCATTTGATCCCAAAAATCCCCCTTTGCAGCGGGGCCAGGGCCCATGGGAGCCCTGGGATCAGCACCCTTTCCTCTGGGAGCCTCCTCCAGAGGGCTGGGATTTGTGTGGGAGATTTGCTCCCAGCACATCCCAGAACCTTCCCCTTCTACCCTTTCTCTTCTTTGCTGGGACAAAGCTTTATCCCTGTGCTGAGGATCCCTAATTCCCAGTTGTGCTGCCCCTGGAGCAGCGGTTCATCCATCATCGTACTCCTGCTGCCCACATTTTTTTGGGAAAGCCGTAAGACTCCTCCGATAACAACTTTGCTGAGGGAACCGGGCACTGAGCAGCCCCTGCCAGGACCCCGCGGGCATCAGCAGTCCTGGAATGTTCCGTGCGGGGCTGCTGGGCCGTGCCGCGGTCACGGGGAGCTCCTGGGGGCGTGGGGCGGGCACCCGTGGGGGCACAGCTCGCGGGGCGCTCACGGCTCCCGTTTGTTGCAGGTTCCTCGTCCCCGGCTCGCCCCGGAACGCCGCTGGCCACGTGTGGCACCCCCCCGCCGCCGCCGCCCCGGCCCCCGTCCCGGCCCAAGCTGCCCCCTGGCAAACCCCCGGTCAGCGATGTGGTACGTGGGGACACTGGGGGCACCGCAGGGGTGTGCCGGGGGTGGCGGGTGGCATTCCCAGTCTGGAATGAGGCAACGGAGCGGGGCGAGTGACCGGCGGGCACCGGGGTGGGCTGGGGTTTTCTAGGATGTGTCCGCTGGGGTGAATTCCCCGTGGGAAGGGCTGTGCCCACCTCTGCTCTGCCGGCCTGGTGATGCCAGCCGTGGGCACACCACGGTGCACAGTCGTGGCAAAGGCAGGGAATGGGCTGAGACGGGAACGTGCCCCAGGGAAGGATTTGGGGGCAGGGCAGAGCGGATCCGGCTGTCCCGGGAACGGTGCCGAGCTCAGGGACGTGCCCAGCCCCAGCTGGGCCGTGGTGTCCTGTCCTGCCGCCCCAGGCTGCTTCAGGTAAGGTGTGAGGGTTTTAGGACTGATCCCAAAGGATCCCTGAGGGCCTGGGGAACTGGCACCTGGTGGGCACTGCTCCTTCCCGGTGCCGAGCCTCTCCCATCCATCCCACAGCCCCTGGAGCTCCCAAAGAACCTGCGGAGCTGGCACCTGGTGGGCACTGCTCCCTTCCCGGTGCAGAGCCTCTCCCATCCATCCCACAGCCCCTGGAGCTCCCATCCTCGGTGTGGATGGGTGGGAATCTCAAACACCCACCCCTACACGACGGTGGGGATAATCTGCTTTCCCAGGTCTGAGCTCAAATGAACTCGTCCCAGTTTTTCCTCTGGGACACCAGTGGAGCAATCAGGAGGCTCAGAGGGTCCAGGCAAAACTTTATTTGTTTGATGCAAACGTTTCTGTGCGGATTTGCTTTAACTCTGTGTTGTTTTATGTTTCTCTCCAGTCCAGGCCTTTTAGCCCTCCCATCCACTCCTCCAGCCCTCCTCCGATAGCACCTCTAGCCCGTGCTGAAAGTACTTCTTCCATATCTTCCACCAATTCCCTGAGCGCAGCCACCACTCCCACCGTCGGTAAACACACACAGCACTGCTGTTCTTTCACCTTTCCTACGTCCTCGAATAATTCCCGAGGCCTTTTCATTCACTAGATCGTTTTTTGGGGTTGGATTTGTTAGTTTTCATCAGGGTTTTAAATGCTGACAGGGGTTTGAGGGGGGTGATGGATCAGGAGGGTGATGCTGCGAGGGAAGCTTTTCCAAATGTTGTGGGAAAGGGATGTTTGGTGAAAGTCAAGGGAATTATAATGTGCAATGTGGTTCTGGGCTGTAAATTGGGGCAAAATAAGCTTTTCTTACAGGGGATGCTTGTGCCTGGAGAGGAGTGGGGCTGGAAGCCAGACCTTGGGATCCAGGAATATTAAATCTCTTGGAACGTCTTAAATTCACACTTCCCCTTAAAGCGGTAACAGGAAAAGGGGTCTTGGAAAAGCCTCTTCCCAGCCACTTGGCGTGTCCTAGAGCAGAACCAAACGCTGCAGTTCCCTTTCGGAGGAGCGTCCTGAAAAAAATGGGGTTTGCCAAAACCCCGGGGCGGACACAAGGAATGGGAATCGAGTCTGGCTGGCAGCTCCCAGCTCCAGGCGCTGGGTCCCCCCACGCCTCCCTCCTCCATCCCCTCCTGTCCCCTCCTGTCCCCTCCGTCCCTGCTGCCGGCACTCCCCCCCCTCCATCCCCGCCACCCCCTGGCTGCCAGCCCCTCGCCCCTCGCTTCCTGCGGCTCCATCTTCTCCCAGGAACACCCTCCTCCTTTGTCTTTTCCTCCCAACCCTCTGGAAAACCCAGCCTGGCGGGAGCTCCCGTGCGCTCGGCCACCGTGCTGGCCGCAGCGTTTGTCGCTGCTGTCACCGTGGGCAGCGGTGGCATTGCCACCAGCCCCGCCCGTGGCGGCTGGAAGGTGCTGGCGGCGGCGCTGTCCCCGCGGTGCCGCTGGCACCGAGCCCTCCCCGTGGGTCTGCTGGAGTCTCCGATGCGTCTCCATCCTGTCGCTGCTTCACTCTCAGCTGTTGTAGGTGCTCGTACCTGTTCCGGCTGTTGTCACTGTCACAGCACCTCGCTGGGGAAAGCGTCACCTGGAACGAGGGGCAGCCAGCCCTGAGCGTCCCCTGTGCCACAGGCCACCGCTGGTGGCACTGGCAGTGGCCTTGCCCGGTGCCTGAGGGCACGGTGGCCACAGGGACACGGCTTTGGTGGAGGGGACAGCCAGGCTGAGGACAGGGGCGGTCCCAGGGGCTGCAGGAGGCTGGGAAGGGCGATGGGAGCGGGCTGAGGGCTGCTCCTGCCTCCCGAGGTGCCTCAGGCGCTCAGTTCAGGTTTATTTTTTTCTCTCATATATTTTTGGGAACAAAAGCTGCTTTTGGGAACGACCTCCCCACGCTGAGCAGGGGGGATGAGGTTGCTGGGCTGGGGTCCCACCCCCTCCATAGGGGTTTCCTTGGAGGAGAGCCAAAATCAGGGCTCGGAGGTCACCCCTGACTGGGGAGCTCCAAATGGGGCAGCCAGGAGGAGCATCCCACATTTTGTGTTGCATCTCCAGCTCCACGTGGAGATTATGCCGAGTGGGAAGGGATCCACCAGGATCACTGATCCAATTCCTGCCCTGCACACACACCCCAACCACCCCACCCTGGGCATCCCTGGCAGCGCTGTCCCAACGCTCCTGGAGCTCTGGCAGCCTCGGGGCCGTGCCCATTCCCTGGGGAGCCTGGGCAGTGCCCAGCACCCTGTGGGGGAAGAACCTTTTTGGCTGACATCCAACCTAAACCTTGGGAAAAGCTCGATGGGGGACAGGCAGGGACAGACAGGGCTTGGGATCTGCATTGGGAAAGCTTCTCCTTGTCCCCACCAAGGCAGGGGCGGGCACTGGTGCTGCGTGAGCATCCAGGAAAATCTACAGCAGAGGAGGGAGCACTTCCAATTCCCAAACGAGGAGAAGCTGGGGTGGGAGGTGCGCAGGGATGGGCAGGTCTGGGATCAGGGAGCACTGCAGGTCCCGGGGGGCTGGGACACCCCGATGCAGCTGGGGCTGGAGTCCGTCTTCACCGCATTCCCCGCTTCCCGTTCCCTGTGGCAAAGTCTGACGGAGTTTGTCCGAGAGCACGTGAAGGGTTGTTCCATCTCCGTGTCCCCCGTGCTGTTCTGGTGTGCTTTCCTCGTTGGCTGCATGTCAGTCTGGACAATTCCTGGCAGAGCAAGGAGCTGTTTTATTCCCGTGTTGGTGCCCCTTCCGTCATCTCTCTGTCTCTCCGTTGATACAAGTGCGCTGCTCGGTTTCACTTGGGTTCCGTGTTTTCATTCTTTTTGTGTTCTTCTTTTCTTTTTTCTTTCTTTCTTTCTTTCCTTTGCGTTTCTTCTGCTTGTGTTATCAGAGGATGATGCTTTTATTGCCAAACTGCCCGCGTTTGAAAGGCGCAGTGAAACGCCGGCAGGTACTGTACTAGCAGGGAGTTTTCCAAGAAATCCGCCTTCGGAGCGGCACCCACCGCTCGCAGCACCTTGCATGACAGTTTCTCAGTGACTCAAAGGACTCGGAGGTGGAAGGTTGGCACCTCCCGAATTCCAAAAGGTTCATTTAGCAGCTCAAAAAGCTGTTTTCCACCCCCCCACCCCATCCCGAGTTATTCCAGCGTGGTGGCTTTGGAGGCGGTGGGAGTGCAGGGAGCTGGTTGTGACGGGAAAGGGAAGGTTCCAGCTAGGGTCTGCTGCTCTGTGTGCGTGTGTCTGGTTCTCTGCAAGTGTCGTGTCCTGAGATGCGAGAGCAAACAGCCACGTGTCACTGTCCCTGAGTGTCCCTGCGGGGTGGCATTCCCGCCGGGAATGCTGGCGGATGCGGCGCCAGGGCGCGCTGGCCCCGCTCCGCGCAGGCAGAACACGCTGACGGATGCATGAGCCGACAAAGCCTCTTCTACTGTAGCCAAAAAAAAAAACCAGAGCACCCCTCCAAACTGCTCACCCAGCGGGCAGAACGACTCTTCCATCTGGGCTTCCATAGCTTTGCTTTCCGCTTTGTCTCCCAAGCCAGCGCCCGGGTGTCACGCCCCTGTCCCTGCACGTGTGACCGCCCTGCAGCGCCTGCCCCCTCCCCGTAGCGACATTAATGACCTGCTCTGTGACTCACACTGTGTCCTTCTCTCTCCCTCTCCTTGACCTTTCCCATCCCGCTTCAACTCCTGGCCATACAGAGAATGAACAGCCTTCCCTCGTTTGGTTTGACAGAGGAAAGTTTTATTTGACTTTCGAAGGTAAGTAGTGCAAAGCACGCCCGGTAACCACTCGCTCCCCCCGCTCTTGCTCTCTCGCTCCCGGGGTTCCCTTCCAAGGCTCCATCCAGTCCAGCTTTCCAGGCTCCATCCAATCCAGCTTCCCGTGCGGAATGCTATGGCTACTTAGACGACATCGCCGGTCCGACCGGAATCGTTTTGATTTGATTCGTGCCGTTTGTCCCGCTGATCTCTTGTTCCTCGTTGATTCCCTTTTCAAAAAAAAAAAAAAAAAAAATCCGCCCCAAACCAAAAAGCCAAAACCCCGAACGAACGTTCCTAATATTCCCAGACGGAGGTGAAAACCAGGGAGCGGAGCCGCTTGCACTGCCGAGGAACTTGACTCTGTCAACCAGGGCTTCTCTCCGCTCTCCCCGCGAGCTGCTCGTTCCCCGGAGCGGGCTGCGTGTGGTTAATTCAAACCCACAGGGTGTCGGGTTCGCTGCCTCCTCCCCACCTCCCATCCCAGTTTTCGGCAGGAAGGGCTCCGGGAATGCGCTGGCACTGCCAGCACCACCCCTGCACCGCTGCCAGGCTGTGCTGCCGGAGTGCTTGGTTGGAGGTTTTTGGGTCCCTCGTGGATGAAGAGCGTTGGGGAGGATGCGGGGGGGGGGGGGAATCCTCGGTTTGGGGCCGATGGCACCTTCTCCGAGCAGTGTCACATCCCAGAGGGGACAAAGGGTGAGTGGCCAGTCCCGCTGGGACAGCCCCGAGGTTTTGGGGGAAGCTTCATCCCGCGGGCACTGAGCCAACATTTTCCTTTTAACACGAACGAAAAGCAGGAGGTTCGCCTGCAGCAGGGCGAGGAGCTTCAAATCCCCAAGTGAAGCACCCGGGAGCTGTTGTGGTGCTCGCAGGCAGAGCTGGGGGTGCTGCTGGCACGGGGCGTGCCGGAGGATGTTCCATGTGTGATCCCAAAGCGTGTCCCCTCCTGCAGAGGAGTGGCCCCAGGTGGCACTGCCTGGCTGGGGAGCAGAGGAGTGGCCCGGGGTGGCACTGCCTGGCTGAGGAGCAGAGCGGTGGCCCGGGGTGGCACTGCCTGGGTGGGGAGCAGAGGAGTGGCCCGGGGTGGCACTGCCTGGGTGGGGAGCAGAGGAGTGGCCCGGGGTGGCAGTGCCTGGCTGGGCAGCAGAGGAGTGGCCCGGGGTGGCACTGCCTGGGCTGAGGAGCAGAGGAGTGGCCCCGGGTGGCACTGCCTGGCTGAGGAGCAGAGGAGTGGCCCGGGGTGGCACTGCCTGGCTGGGGAGCAGAGGAGTGGCCCGGGGTGGCAGTGCCTGGCTGGGGAGCAGAGGAGTGGCCCCGGGTGGCACTGCCTGGGCTGAGGAGCAGAGCAGTGGCCCCGGGTGGCAGTGCCTGGCATGGGCTGTTGGATCATGGAGCAAACCCCTCCAGGTGACAGTGGTGGCTGAGCAGCAGCAGGAGGCAGGGATCAGGCTGGTGGTGACCAGGGCGGTTGGGTCCTTCCTTTCCTCCCTTTTCCTTGGCCCCAAGGTCCCTGCTCTGACAATTCCCGCTTTGATGTCCCCACTCCGACGGCATCTCCCAGCTTAGACCCAGGAGGGGCTGTGGAGGAGCTGCCTCCTCCTGGTGCTCGGGGCAGTTTTGCTGTTTCCAGCTAAAATCCCTGCTTGGGTTTCCTTTCCCAGGTGCTTGTTGGGAGCTCTGGGAAGAGCTGAGGGCAGCAGGGACTGCGTTATCCCTCAGCACGGATATTCCAGCACCACATTCCCCCTGCCCCTGCTCCGTGCTTCCTCCTGCCCCTCGCTCAGTCCAGCACCAGCACTGCACATCCACCTTTGGGGGCCTTCTTGTGCCTTGGAATATTGGAATTCTTGGTTCTGGTGGTGTGAACGGTCTGGAGCACGGGGTGGGATTATCCCAGGAGTGCAGGAGTGTGGCACTGCCTCCGGGCTCATCCCACAGCCCGCGAAGGAGCTGTTTCACTTCTACACGCCGGATTTCCTGATTTATCTCTAAATATTTAAGCCCAACTTGAAAGTAAAAAAGATGAACTCCATCTGCAGGGAAGTGAGAGGAGATCTGCTGAGTTTGGCATCTGGAACTCAGGGCATGGAATGCCAGAAGGGAAATCATGGTTTCTTTCTGGATTTGGGGGTTTTTTTGTGGCAAGATCCGTGTGCTCGATGAACATGGGGCAGTTTGTTCCTGTGTGAAAAGAGATGTGGCGATGCTCTCATGCAGAGTGATGTTCTGGGATCCCTGGCTACTCCAAAGCTGCATTTTCCACCTTTTTTAGGGAAAAATAAGGCAAATTAAGCTGGTCTGCTGCTGAGGGCTGGATCCAAAGCTCCATAATGTGGATTTATTTTTGCCTCCGTTATTATCAGGTCGTTTGTGCAAATGAAATGTTTATAAAAATGACTTCAGAAGCAGGAGCTGAAAAAGCAAGTTTGGGGTGGAGTTGTGCCACAGCAACTGGATTGGGCTCTCAGGTTTCTGGAAAATAATTCCAATGCTTGTAATAGTTTATACTTTTCTTTTTTAGTGAAAACCTGAGTGTGAAAACTTATTTATTCTCTGAAGCCATGAAGAGAAGCATTTATGGATACATGAGGGAAGAGTGGAGGGAACCAAGAACCCCAATTCCACCCACATGATTTTTAGATAATTAGAAATGAGGATGTTTTGTTGTTACTGGTGCTCGGATGGACTCGGATTCCCACAGCCCAGCTGAGCCTGGTCAGGGGATCCATGAGATCTCCCTGTGTATTCCTGATTTTTCATCCTGGAGAATCAAGGAATCTCGTACAGATGCAGAGAAACAGGGGAAAAGGGGAGATGGGCAATGAGGAGAAAGGTGTGGTGCTGTGCGAGACCCCCACCCTTCATTCCACGCCCTGGTGTGGGGTCCAGGCTAAACCCAGCTGGAGTTTGTGCATTTGGGAAGTGGGTTTTTCCTTTTCCAAGGAATGATGACTCCATTGCCAAGCCCTTCCTCGTGCCTTCCCTACGAGACGAGCCCGAGGCTCCTCTGCTGGGTGACACCTCCGGTTTCCCCCTCCACAGCCAGACTTTGTGGATGTTTTTTTGAATCCCATCTGTATTTCCGGGTGGATGCAGTGGGAATATCCCACTGCCGGGATATCGGCTGGGTTCCATGCTCTGAGGGGTCGTTGCTCTGGGTGGGGAGCAAGGATTTGCTCCCGGTGGTGTCTTTGGAAAGGATTGATGGAAAATATGTGCTGTCCCACGTCCTGCACATCCCCTCAGTCACAGGGCTTTGGGGTTCGGTGTCCCGTGGTTTTGGGGAGCTGCCTGTGCCCTCATCGGCAACTGTGTCCATCGTTCAGTGGGATGCCCATCAGGGAATCCCTGAGGGATATCCTGGGCTGTGGCCTCGGGAGCAGGAGGCTCTGGGCTCATTAGGGTAATTAATTAATAATTAATGAACGTGTGTGTGGTAATGGGTCTGGTGTGTGTGGGGGAGATGTTCCAGCTGCCCATCCCGGAACAGCCGGATTTGCTCCCTGAGCATCCTCATCCCGGGCTGCAGCTGGAATCTCTGATTCCCCTGAGCCTCTTCGGCTGCGTGACCGACAGGGACACATGTGGCTGCATCAATTTTTTACACTTTTAGGCTGCTTTAGACCTTGGAAGGGAAAATCCCTCATCTGTGCCTCTAGGAAAGAGCACTTAGGATTTATCCATTAACGCACGGGTGCCTTGGAAAAGTGTGAGGAATCCTCCTTGTTGGTGAAAACCATCATTTCTCCCATTAATACACCCAAACTCAAAGTGTAATCGAAGTGACAGAAGTGCTTCCCCCCGGGAGATGTTGCAAATCCCAATTTCCTGCTCCCAAACCCTGTTATCCACGGGGGCAGCAATGGGATGCAGCAGAGAAAGAAGGGAAGGGATCATTTTTGAGGATAGCCCAGGCAGAAGAGCTCACCAGGAAC
Source organism: Lycocorax pyrrhopterus obiensis (assembly GCA_014706295.1). Lineage (NCBI taxonomy): Eukaryota > Metazoa > Chordata > Aves > Passeriformes > Paradisaeidae > Lycocorax > Lycocorax pyrrhopterus. The sequence continues at coordinate 1,354,032 of JACSVZ010000013.1, read as the reverse complement.
GTGGCACATTTCACTCGGCTTTGCATCCCCCTCATCCGCTGCCTGTGGAGGTGCTGCCCTTCCCGGGGCTGGCGTTGGAATTCCGACGGCTCTGGCTGGAGCTGGCAGGTGCTCGCATGCTCCGAGCAAACCTCGGGCTGGATCCACCCCCCCTCCCACCCGCCCGGCGATGACGGTGACGGAGCGAGGGGGTCCCTGGGTAAGGTGCCCCTCTGGAGTCCTCTGCTGTTCTGTTTTAGCTGGTTTGGGGCAAAATAATCCTCGTGCTTCATCTGGTGTACAGAACGTGGGATTAAAAAAAGGTTCCAAAAGTGGTGCATTGCAGGAAATAGATGAGGCTGAACTGGCGGTGCCAGGGAAGGGAGTGACCTCTTCAGGAGTTTTTGGGTGTCTGTGGAATGAGCACCTTGTACATCTGGGCTGAAATTTGGATGCTTTCCGTGGGGAAGAGGTGAGGGCTTGGCTGTGCCAACCCCTTGGTGGTGGGCACAGAGCTTGTGGTCCCACAGAGGGTTTCCAGCATGCCTGGGGCACCTGCAGTGATGATTTCATCCTCAAATGTCTTTTGGAAACAACAATTCCTGGCCAGCCAAGGGAAACCCGTGTGTGACCCTGCAGGGCTGAATTATTTCAGAGCCTGGCCAGTGTCCATGGATGCACAGCGCCACCGAAGCAAACTTCTCCCCTTTTTCAAATCACGGAATCCTAGAATGGTTTGGTTTGGTTGGAACCTTAAATCTCAGCTCATTCCAGCCCTGCCATGGGCAGGGACAATTTCCAGTAGAGCAGGTGGCTCCTGTCCAAGCCTGGCCTGGGACGCTGCCAGGGATCCAGGGGCAGCCACAGCTGCTCTGGGCACCCTGTGCCAGGGCCTCTGTTCCTCCAGGTTTCTGATGATTTGCAGATTTCCTGTCGGGCACTGAGGGTTTTGTGGAGCGAGCAGGGTGTGAAGGATGCTCCCGGCACAGCGGGCAGGAGAGGAGAGCAGAGCGTGCCGGGGATTGCGGGAATCCCCTCAGCTTGGGGGGGCATCAGGGGGACACTGCCAACACCCCGATCCCTGGGGGCAGCCTGAGCTCCCCGGGGGCCACACAATGAACCCCCCCAGCCCCTTTTTGCGGGGCCCAAAAAGCGACTGCAAAAACTGTCATGCAAAGCTGCCGTGTGGCAGCCCCCGCGCCGGGGGCCCCGCATGCTGCTCCCGCCTGGCCATCTCCATCCTTTTCTTTGCTTGCTTTTGGCGGCGGGGGGAACGATCATTTCCCAAACGTTTTGAAAGCCTCATCCAAAGCCTGGGGGATTTTTTGGTGATGATTTGCCCATCGAGTCAGGCTGGGGGGCACGGTGAGCTGCCGGCCCCGGGCAGCGGGGCCGCGGTGGGCGGCAGGTGCCAAGGGGAGCTGTTTGCTCTGTTGCAGGCTCGTCGCGGGGCCCCAGCCCCCTCACCATGGGGGCACAGGACACCCTGCCCGTGGCCGCCGCCTTCACCGAAACCGTCAACGCGTACTTCAAAGGGGCCGACCCCAACAAGTAGGTGCCGACCCCCAGGGTCGGGGTGTCCCTGGGGGGGGTTTGGGGTTGGGACAGGCAGGGGGTGCTGGAGAGGCTTCGTGAGGGATGGGGAGGGGGACAGGAGGTGATGTGGGCTCGGGGTGTCCAGGGGCAGGACACGGCTGGGGTGCCCGTTTAAAAGTTCTTCTGCTGGGGGAAGGGGAGGTGAGGACTTGGTGTGAGGAATCCCGGAGAGCAGCACGGGAAGGGTGGCAGGGGGGCTGCACCTTCCCTCCCCGTGCCCTGACCAAAATGGGATGGCATTCCAACAGAAACTTGGAGGATTTCCCCACCTATGTTTTAAAACCCTCTAACAGATAAAACCCAAAAGGGCAGACCGAAGACAAATTAATTTCACTGAAATACTGAATGGCAGCAAAAACAAGAAGCTTTAAACAGGGCAGTGATATTTAAGAATATCCCTGTCAGCCCTTGTGCTGTTTCTGCTCTCTCTGAGGCCACCAGAGGCTCAGATGTGTTGGGTGGGGAGAGGGGACTGTCCCCACACCATCCACGGTGCAGCCCCTCCCTCCTTGCTGCATTTTGAGCCCCCTCTCCTCCCCCCTGGCTCTCTGTGCTGGGCGCTGCAGGTGCATCGTGAAGATCACAGGGGAGATGGTGCTGTCCTTCCCGGCGGGCATCACCCGACACTTTGCCAACAACCCCTCTCCAGCCGTGCTCACCTTCCGCGTGCTCAACTACAACAGGCTGGAGCACGTCCTGCCAAACCCCCAGCTCCTCTGCTGGTAAGCCCTTCCCTCACCGGCATTCCAGGGGAAGGCGGGATTCCAGGAAAACAGGGTGTTTGCAATACGGCCTGAAGTATCTTCCTCGATTTTGGGAAGGAAACTCTTAAGACCTTAAATACTTTTAAAAATCCCAGAGTGGTTTGGGTTAATAGATCATCAGGATCCTCCAGTTCCAATCCTGTCTGCTGTGGGCAAAGATAGGTTTCACTCGATCATGTTGTGCCAAGCCTGTCCAGCCTGGCCTTGGGCACTGCCAGGGATCCATGGGGCAGCCACAGCTGCTCTGGGCACCCTGTGCCAGGGCCTGCCCACCCTCCCAGGGAACAATTCCTTCCCAATATCCCATCCAGCCCTGCCCTCTGGCACTGGGAAGCCATTCCCTGTGTCCTGTCCCTCCAGCCCTTGTCCCCAGTCCCTCTCCAGCTCTCCTGGAGCCCCTTCAGGCCCTGCAAGGGGCTCTGAGCTCTCCCTGGAGCCTTCTCCTCTCCAGGTGAGCACCCCCAGCTCTCCCAGCCTGGCTCCAGAGCAGAGGGGCTCCAGCCCTGGAGCCTCCTCTGGACTCCACATCCTTGTGCTGTTGGTCCCAGGGCTGGGGCAGCTCTGCAGGTGGGGTCTCACCTGAGCGGGGCAGAGGGGCAGAATCCCCCCCTTTCCTGCTGCCCACGCTGCGGGATCAGCCCAGGGCATGGGGGTTTCTGACTCCCAGCACACACGGATCAGGGCGAGCCAGAGCTGTGTGGGAGGGAGCCAATATTCCTCTGGATGTGGGATGGAGTGCGGTCCCTGTGTTGTGTAGAACAGCTCTCTCCTGCCCAGGCGGGTTGTCCAAAGGGTTCATTCTCCCTCTGTGCAGTGACAACGTGCAGAGTGACTCCAGCTCCAAGGAGTTCTGGGTCAACATGCCAAACCTGATGACTCACCTAAAGAAGGTATCGGAACAGAAACCTCAAGCCACCTATTACAATGTGGATATGCTCAAATACCAGGTAGGGGTTTTTTTGTGAGGTAAAACTGTGCAAAAAAATAAAAAATAGGGAATTATAGCTGTAAAAAATGGTGTTTCCCTAGTGCAGAGTAGAGCTAATGTGAGGTGGGGGCTTGCTGTCCCACTGTCCCTTCTGTGTGGCACCGGGTTGTCTGGCTTTAAGCCCAGTACTAAATTCAGTGGGAATTCAACGTATTGCCTCCAAATGCGATATCCGCGTCTGTAAAATGGGATTTCTCCCTTCAGCCCTATGGAAACTAAATGTTTTTTCTGTCATTTTGGAAGGTATCTGCCCAGGGTATTCAGTCTACTCCATTAAACCTTGCAGTGAGCTGGCGGTGTGACCCTGCAAGCACTGACCTGCGCATCGACTACAAATACAATACAGAGGCAATGACCACACCGGTAGCTCTAAACAACGTCCAGTTCCTCGTCCCCGTCGACGGAGGAGTAACCAAACTCCAAGCTGTGCTTCCTCCTGCTGTCTGGTAGGGATTGCTCATCCTGTCCCTGCCTAGAATTCCCATCTTGCTGCAGGAGGGTCTGTGGGTGGGAGCTGGGGGCACGCTGGGGACCCAAACCTGCCCTCCTCTTGTAGGAGGAAACATGAAACACCACTCTGATTCCCTTTGTCTTGCCAGTCCCACAAGAAAAGGGTCGGAGATGAAGGAATATGTGCAGGCAGCAGAGCATCAGCCCTTATTTTGTGTTTTGGCTGCTTTATCCAGGGTTTAGAGGGATGCAAGGCCATCACTGCCATAGGCCCTGGCACAGGGTGTCCTGAGCAGCTGTGGCTGCCTCATCCTTGGAAGTGTCCAAGGCCAGGTTGGACGGGGCTTGGAGCAACCTGAGATCGTGGAAGTGTCCCTGCCCATGGCAGGCAGTGGGATTGGATGATTTTTAAAGTCCCTTCCAACCAAAGCAGTCTGGGATTCTGGGATTCTGTGGAAGGATGTGTGGCTGTCGCTGCCATAGGCACTGGCACATTCCCATGCCTGTTATCCACCACTCCTGCAACCCAAGAACAGCATTTTCCTGCTCAGCTCATACAGTCATGCAATTATTTTGGTTGGAAAAGCCTTCTAGGACTATCCAGTCCAGACACTAACCCAGCACTGCCAAACCCACCAGGTGAAACCCAAATCCAAGCTCCCAGAATTGCCGCTCCAGAAAGCGGCAGAGTAGTTCCCTCCCCACCCCCACCTCCACAGCCTTTAGCAAAATTCAAATGACTCCTTGGCAATTTCCCCGATTCCTACAGAAATGCTCTTCTCCATGTGTTTGCAGGAATGCTGAACAGCAAAGGATATTGTGGAAGATCCCTGATATCTCCCAGAAGTCAGAAAATGGAGGTAATCCTGCAAATATGCATGCCATTAACTCGGAATCCTTCAGTCAGACCCTGACCCGCTGATGGTGCCAGCACACGAGCCCACACACTCCAGGATTCCTGCTGGGGCTTGCTGGGGACAAAGCTATTTAAAGTTTGGAGCTTAAAAAGCAGGGCTGTGTGCCACCAGAGCTGCTTTGCCAACCACCCTGGCATCACGAGGGGCATTCGCACACCGGGTTGGGATGTGGTGGTTTGCCAAGCCCTTTGCTCCCTTCTATTAGAAGGCTGAGGCCCCACTCGCATCCCTGTTGGGAGGATTGCTGGCTCCCACAAGAGGTTTTCCATGTGGAAAGCCGTTCCCATCGCTGGGCTGTGTGAAAAGCCGAATCCTGCTGGGAGGATGAGGGGGGTTTGCCTCTGCCCCGCCCCGGGGATGCTGCGGGGTCGGGCCCCACCGGGTCTCTGCCCGCAGCACTTTGGGCATCCCATTGTCCGTGCCGGCGCTGGGATGCTCCGTGTGCCCCTCCGTGCTCATCAGGGTCTCCTTTGGGGTTCCAATTGCAGGTGTGGGGTCGCTGCTGGCGCGGTTCCAGCTGTCGGAGGGGCCGAGCAGCCCAGCCCCGCTGGCCGTGCAGTTCACCAGCGAGGGCAGCACCTTGTCCAGCTGCGACATCGAGCTCGTGGGCGCCGGGTACCGCTTCTCCCTCATCAAGAAGAGGTTTGCGGCAGGTGGGTGCCTCACCGGCGGCTCCTTTGGGATGGCGGTGTCCCTGCAGGTGCCCTCGGGCTGTGCCGGGATGCTGGGAATGCTGGTGCCGTGTATTTGGTGGCTGCTCAAGCCCAGAGCTCCCAGCGTGGGGACAGAGGGACGGCAGCTCCCCTGCATGAAATAAATCCTGCTGCCACTCACCAGAGCCTTGGATTTCATGGCTCGTCCCTGCTCCTGCATGAAAGGCAAGGGCTGGGCTCTCCAGGGCATCTCCAGGAAGAGCTTTGGCCCCGTTGCTGCAGAGAGTAACGAGGATTTTTCCTTGTGTTCATAGCTGCAGAGAAAGACAGGGATTTTCCCGTGGGCCGCAGGGCTGGTGGAGGTGGGCAAGAACTCCTGGGAGTCAGGGCTGCTCCCTCCCCCCAGCTGATCTCTGATCCCGTTTCTAGGTAAATATTTGGCGGATAACTGATGGAAGCTTATGCAAGTCTATGGAAAATACTATGGAAAATACCCAAGGACTGCTGTGCGTGGAACGGGTTTTAATTACAGTTTAAGGAAAATGAACTAAATCCTGCACTCGGGACATTTCTGTTGGAAGTGTCGACAACTTTCAGCATTTTTTTTCCTTGGAAAACACCGTCTTGACCAGTCCTCCAGTATTTACTTCTAGATGTAACATTGTTAATGGTTTTAAAATGTAATTATTGTATTTGTAAATTGTACTCATTCCAGTAAGGCTGTATTTTGGCAGTTAGACACTTGAGTTTTAGCATTTTACCATTCATGAAATGGATGTAATTTAAACTGTGGTATATAAATCTAATAGTAGTACTGTTGAATGGCACAATGCTTACAGAGGTAGATTACATTTTGTCAATATATACAATTTAAATACAATACTGGTAGCTGTTATGAAGGGGGTGCCTCATCAAAAGAGAGTTCAGTAGAACCCACAGGCTGATTTAATTTTCCTTCGGTCCTTAGTACGTCTCACAGCGATCAATAAAAAGCTCAACCTCCAGGTTTAGCTGGTTTAACTCCAGAAAAATATCGTTGGAAAGGTGGAGGTTCCTAGGACAGTCTCCCAGGAAGAAGATCTCACTTTTACAAGGAGCATTTACTCCAACTTTCCAGCCCTGTGTTCTCTTACAGCTGCAGATTCCCAGCTGGAATCCCAGCAGCTCTTCCCTGCCCCGTGTCTGTGTATTTTGCAGGGATACAGATAAGGAAGGAAGCAGCAAAGAGGCTGGGTGGTAACTCTGAGCTCACAGCACTGGCATAAAATGTCACTGCTGGCTTTAAGGATGCGTCTTCCAAGCCGCCTCCGGATGTTCAGTTGCATTTTTATGTTGCTTTGCTCGCTTTTTTCTGTTTTTCCCCCCCATTTTTGAAAGCTCTACGGGTTTAGAAAATGCTTTAAAGGATTGCAGCCGCACCTGCTTCTCTATTTTAGCACTCAGGCAGGAAAATGCGCATGGAAAAACACTGGGAAACAATTCCCCAGGGAACGGGAGCAGCATGGGGGCTGTTGATAGCAGTCAGGGCAGGAGCCAGCTCGCCAGCATCGGGAGCAGCCGTCCTGTGGAGATGGGAAAACACATGGAAGCGCTAAATTGGAGGATGGGGGACAAAATATTATCCCTCTGTGTTTTCCCTGGGAGCTGGTGTCCCACTGTGTGCTGCTCGTTCCCGTGGATCTTGGTCTCATCCTACTCCTGGCAACACGGTGAGAGCGTTGGTGGCATTAATGGTGCTGCATCTGCTGAGATGAGCTTGGTAATCGGGAGAATTTGGCAGTGTTGGGAGAAAAAAATGAAGGAATCTTTGTGAAGTTAAACACAGATGCACAGAGGAGCACAGGAGCACGCAATGACCGGGGTGCTGGGACTTTGGGAATGTGTAAGACGACAAAAAGTGCTGATTTTACAGTCACAAGTGTTGCCAGGATTGGGGTGGTGCATTTACATTGGAAAACAGCCTGGGCATGTTGGGAAGTGCTTGCTCACGGAGCAGTTCGATGTAGGAGAACAGAGATCTGTGCCCATCTGAAAAGAAGAGAAGCAAATGTGGGGATATTTCAGGTGTGAGGTGACTGCCAGGCTGAGATGGGGGGGTGAGTTGTGTGTGTGTTCACAAAGGCAGCAGCAGGAAAGGAAAAGCACAGTTCACTCCTGCAGCTTCCCACATCTTGACAGATTTTGGGAGTGCGCTCCTCAGTGTTCCACTCCATCAATGATTTCCCTCCGAACTGGAAATTTGTGTAAAGTGTGTAACTCACCCCTTTCTGACACAGAAATGTAGGGCAAACCCTCAGAATCAGGTTTATGGTGTGTACAATTGTTCCAAAGCCATCCTCCCAAAAGAGATCTACGGCATAGGCCTGAAAAGAACGGTTTTATAATGTAAATATTGCCAGAACATAGAGATTTTACTTTATATTTCATTTGAAAGACAAGGTGTTTACATTAGCATTGGGTTTTTGAATGCTTTTTAAACAGAAAAACCCATAACCCAAAGCTCCCAAGCTCATCCCATTTGAGCTGTTGAACGAAACAGAGGTCACTTTTTTGGGATGCAGCCCTCAGGGCCTGGGGAGAGAGATGGGAACAGTCTGGGACATTTTGTCCCGTTTCTGGGACAAAGTGGCTGGCAGGCCCATGTGGGATGTGCCAGCACTGCCAGCCCCACAGGGACAGTCCCTGCTCCAGCCACCGGCAGGTGACACCAACCCTGTGACGCTGGGACCAAAAGCAGCGATTTGGGACAGATTTTTCCATATTGCTCTTGCCAATTTTTGGCACAGTGCTTTCTCAGCGTGCCCCAGGGAAGCTGGGTTTGTTGGCAGTTTGGTGAGAGCACCTGGCTCCAGAGAGGGCCCTGTAGGGTTCAGGGCATTCTGCAGGCTTCACCTCGGCTTTTAGGCAGGAAAATCAGTGTGCTTTCAGGGAATTCACGTGTTTGGGGCTGCCTGCCCACTCTCAGAGAGCAGCTGAGGCAGCAGAGAGGTGAAATGGCAGTGATCTGGTTTCATACAGATCCCAGACTGGTGTGGGTTGGGAGGGACCTCAAAAATCATCCAGTGCCACCCCTGCCATGGGCAGGGACACCTTCCACTGTCCCAGGCTGCTCCAAGCCCCAATGTCCAGCCTGGCCTTGGCCACTGCCAGGGATCCAGGGGCAGCCACAGCTGCTCTGGGCACCCTGTGCCAGGGCCTGCCCACCCTCCCAGGGAACAATTCCTTCCCAATATCCCATCCAGCCCTGCCCTCTGGCACTGGGAAGCCATTCCCTGTGTCCTGGCCCTCCATGCCTTGTCCCCAGTCCCTCTCCAGCTCTCCTGGAGCCCCTTTAGGCCCTGCAAGGGGCTCTGAGCTCTCCCTGGAGCCTTCTCCTCTCCAGGTGAGCACCCCCAGCTCTCCCAGCCTGGCTCCAGAGCAGAGGGGCTCCAGCCCTGGAGCATTCCCAGAGGGAAGCACCACAGCTCTGTTTCCCAGCACATGGCCCCGCAGGGCTTTTTCTGAGTCAGACTGAGGCTGGAGAGGGGGCTCAGCCCTCTGGCACTGCCCGGCCCTGGCACCCCTGAGCTCAGCAGCACTGGGATCCATCCAAGTAAACAGAAGGATAAATAAAGGTGGCATTAAATAATAAATAAGTGGATGCATGCACAGAAAGGCTTTAGCTCCATTACTTCCATGGACCTTCCCCTTTAGACTCTGTCCTCAGCAACCTCTCCCACGGGAATTTTCCCCTGGGAATTCGGCAGCCCACACCTGCAGGGCCAAGGCCCCACTGACAGAGCAGGAGGGTTTTTCCCCATGGACACCTTCAGACTTGAGAGTTTACGTGGTAGGAGCAGGAAGTCAATTTTTTGCAACCTTTCTGCTGTTTGTTGCAAACAGACACAATTCTCAGCCAGCTTCTGGTGCTCCTCACAGGAGACCTTTCAGAGCAGTTTTCTACTTTAACAATATTTCTTAATAACTATGAAATCTCTCAATAGTATGAAAAACCACCAAATAATGAGCTTATTGTTTGGTGTCTGCATTTGTTCTTAAATATCACTGCCCTGTTTAAAGCTTCTTATTTTTGTCGTCATTCAGTATTTCAGTTAAATTAATTTGTCTTCACTCTGCCTTTTCAGGTTCTATCTTCTATTATTTTTTCACAGATAGGTGGGAAACTCTGGAAGTTTCTGTTGGAATGCCATCCCTTTTTAGCCAGGCAGAGAGGGGGTGGGAAGGGAAAGCTGGAGCCCCCCTGCCACCCTTCCTGTGCTGCTCTCCGAGATTCCTCCAGCAGGAGCATCCCACAAAGAGTCACCACCTCCCTTTCTCCCAGCAGAAGCATTTTTAAATGGCTGGAGTGCACTGAAAAGGTGATAGATTTTTAAATTACCTAAGAGAGAGTCAAACATTTTTTTCCCTACCCTTTTATTGTTTTTATGTAAAAATATCTTGGTCAAAACCCTTAATTTTGAAGCTTGTCACAACCAAAATATGTAACATCATCCTGTTGTACTTTCCCGGTTAGAAATTACTGCCTCAAAGGTTTCGTTTCATAGCCAGAATTCTTCTGTTCCTCTTTTCCTCACGATTTCCCAAGGAAATTAATCTGTGTAGAGCCGGGGAGGTTTAATGATAATCAGGATTATTGCAGTCAGGACTTGAATTCTTCTTTCACTGCAAGGCAAGGAAAAGATTTGCAGGAATACGCCCTGCTCCTGCCTGGCTTCCCTTGTCCCTTTAGGAGGGATGGTGCTGCTGGCAGTGGTTCTTGGAACCACAGATTGATGGTGGTCATGCTTTTCAAAGGTTTGTGGACAAGCAGGACGTGGTGGAACTCAGCAGGTGCTGGTGAGGTGTTTGGGATATCTCACTCCTCCCTTAGAAATCCCTGGTTTTCTGGGACAGCGGGAATTGCTGTGGATGTGCTGTGCTGCTGTTGGGTTCCTCATCCCTGCAGGAAGGGGTTTTTCACTCCTAAACGTTTTAAGGTTGATGAAATCCCCCGGATGTTTAGATGACATTAAACAAACGGAGATGTGTCGTGGTCTGAGCCAGGAATTGAGTCGGGATGTGCCGGGAAGCTCCCAGGGCTGGTGGGAGGAGGGCCCAGGATGTGGGACAACCCCACTGTGACACCCCAGCAGTGAATCAGATATCCCCAGGTATCACCCTGGACCATTTTATGAACTCCCTCATGTATAAAATGTTTATAAATATTTGTGGATGAAGATACACAGGTCTATTTTTAAGATTTAAGTTAAATAAGTTAATGAATGGCTGGCCTTTTCTGCCTAAACGTGCAATGAGATATATTATACCTTTAGTCTACGATGGCCTAGGTACTGCTTAGTCTGTGATGAAAACTTTGCTGCTTTCCTACTGTTCTCAGAGAAAAAAAAAACTATAAAAGACGTACAGGTTTGTTGCACAGGGACTACTGCAGCGAAGCTTTGTATTTGACCACTGGTAATATGAATGTGTTGTATTGACTTGTTGAAGATAATCATGAAACAACATATTTTAAATGTTACTTGCCTTATAGATTAGAGTACGACTATGTGGATATCATTTTTGTAAATACTGTTTTTTATAAATGTCTCTCCTCCATCCTCCCTGTCACCCATTTCACCGACTCTCAAATATGCAATTATTTACCATGCAGAGCGTTGTGACAAAGAAATCCCCACATCAGAACAAAGTTTATTCATTCTATACATAAGAACCACAAGAAATACCCAATTGAGTTGCAATTTAAATGTGATTATTATTTTTTTTTCCTTGAAAATAAACAAAAAAACCGCAAAACATTTCTTTTTCTGAGTGAGTTTTGCTTCCACATGCAGGAGCATCTAGAGGAGCGAGCAGAGAGATTGAAGGCTGGCCCAGAAAAGGGTCCCTTGCCCCAAAAAAAGAGTCCCTGTCCCAAAAACCATCATTGCTGCTGGAGTTATGTGCAGCGTCCCAGCATGGGGACAGGTCGAGGCTGGCATGTGGGGACACGTGAGGATCCACGGGGACCGTGGGGATGGATGGAGCTTGAGGGAATGCATGGGGCTTGGGGACATGATGAGGGACCCATGGAGGCCATGGGGACATGTCAGGCTGCAGGGGCACTTGGGGTCTGTGTGGATCCACAGGGATCACGGGGATTTGTGTGGGCTATAGGGCACCATAGGGGCCATAGGGACATTTGGGGGGGCTGTGGGAACCCGTGGGGCCACGGGGACCTGTGGAGGTCACAGGGACCCTCAGGAGCCATGAGAACATAAAGGAGCTGCACCTTTATGTGGGGACACGTGGGGTCCATGGGGCCGTATGGGATCTTTAGGTGTATGTGGGGACATGTGGGAAGCTCTGGGGACCTGTGGGAACTGTAGGGACACAGAGGGATCTGTGGAGGCTGTAGGGATATGTGGGAGCTGTGGGAACCTCTGGGGACTGTAAAGGAATACAGGCACCTGTGGAAAACATGGGGACATGCCGGAGCCATGGGACCCTGTAGGGACACACAGGGACCTGTGGAAGCTGTGGGGGCACCAGGGACTGTAGGAATATGTGGAAGCCATGGGAACCTCTAGGGACACACAGGGAGTTGTGGAAGCTGTGGGGGCACCAGGGACCGTAGGAATATGTGGAAGCCATGGGGATACACAGGGAGCTGTGGAAGCTGTGGGGACCCATGGTAGCCATGGGGACCTGTGAGGGTTGTGGGGAACACACAGGCAACTGTGGGGAGCCGTGGGAGCCGCAGGAACACGAAGCCGTGAGGAGGGGAACGCCGGGGGCCGGGAATGCGGCGGGATAGAGGCGGGGAACAGGAATGCGGCGGGATAGAGGCGGACGGGATAGAATGCGGCGGGATAGAGGCGGGGAGCGGGAATCCGGCGGGATAGAGGCGGGGAGCGGGAATGCGGCGGGCGGGCCCCGCTCCCGGCGCCGCCGCCCTTCCGCCTCCCCTCCGCAGCTGAGGGCGATGGAGGGAGGTGAAAGCCCCGCCGAGCCCGGCTCGGGTGGGTCTCGACTGCCCCTCCAAAAACCTTCCAGCGCCGCGGCTCTTCCCTCATAAACCCGAGCTTTGCCTCCCCAGGGCCTGCCAGGCGCTTCCCGGTGGCGGCGGTGGATGAGATCCTGAGGGATGTGGTGGGGAGCGCCCTGAGGGAGCAGCGCTACGAGCCGGGGCCGTGCAGGGAGGCCGCCAGGGACATCGCTGAGGTGGGACGGGGACGGAACATTTGTCCTTGTGCTTCCACGGGGTGTCACCTCGATGGGTGCCTTGGGGGCTCCCCAAATGTCCCCCCCAAATACCGGTAAAGTGTAAAATAAGGGCTGGAGGCGGCTGTCGAGATGCCCCAAGGGTTGCTCAGAGGGCGGTACAGACATATACGAGTTAATGAATAGATTTACAGATTGGTTTGGGTTGGGAGGGACCTTAAAGCCTATCCAGCCTCACCCCAGCCATGGGCAGGGACACCTCCCACTGTCCCAGGCTGCTCCAAGCCCCAATGTCCAGCCTGGCCTTGGGCACTGCCAGGGATCCAGGGGCAGCCACAGCTGCTCTGGGCACCCTGTGCCAGGGCCTGCCCACCCTCCCAGGGAACAATTCCTGCCCAATATCCCATCCATCCCTGCCCTCTTCACGGTTTAATACCATTCCCCCTTGCCCTGCTGTAAGTCCATCCCCATTTTTGAACACGTATGGACTAACCTTGTTTTTCTCTGCAGGTTGTTAAGGCGCGGGTCAAAGAGCTGGGGGTGCCCAGGTACAAGATCGTGGTGGTGACACACATTGGGCAGCTGGGTGAGCAGAGCCTGCAGATCGGGAGCAGGTGCCTCTGGGATCCTGGCACTGACACCTTTTCCTCCTATGTGTTCAGGAACACCTCGCTCTTTGCTGTGGCAAATGTCTATGGTGTGTATTTTGAATAGGGAGGTAGTCGAGTTTACCAGCAGGAGAAATGAATATTCAGCCTAACTCTTCCTGTCTCTGTTGTTAAAAACATCTGTGAAGGACCAAGGTACTGTCACCTGCTTTGAAATAGAGCCTTTGGGTGAATGTACTAAGGGTCTTTCCCAGAATTTTCTGTGGGGAGTGGATGTCTGTGATTCGTTGTTTTGCACCTGATTGCTGCTTTCAGAACTTTTCCTGCAGGAGAAATATTTTCAGAATATTCCCCGTAAGTAATGTTTTCCCCGTTCTCCAGGAAACATGACTGGAAGTTTCTGGATTAGGGAATAAACCGTGGGTTTTGCCTGCCTGGTTTTGGGGCTGATGGTCCTAAGTCTCTCCTGGTGCAGCCATCCCCCACTGAGGTGGGGTCTGGCTGACCTTGCTCTGATTCTGAAACCAGACTTTTTGCTACCCCTGTTTCCCAGCTGAAACCTGCTGTTAGATTTTCCTGAGTCAGAGAACAAACCTATCATAAATTGCTTGTTTTATTACATTTTAGGTGCCAGGCTGAAACCAGAACAGTAGTTAGTTGGGAAGAAATACTTGTACTCATGACTAAAAGTTTAACCCACTGTAAACACTGTGAAATGCAGACAACCTGAAGCCACTTGCTGGTGTGCCCTGTGCCATTTAACACCCAAAAAGAGTAAAGCTACGATTAAAGAACACAACTGAACCAATTGTGGTTTATGTCATGATTATTTTAATCCCTGGAAGCTGTGACACCGAGCCTTTGCATCTCAGCACAGGGAGCTGATCTCTCTCCTGCTGCAGCCCACGTTGCAGCAGGATGTGGTGAGCAGCTTGACTGCCTCACGCTTGTTTACCACAGAAACTTTGCTGGTGTTTTGCAAGTCTTGCTCAGGTTTGACATCTTGGGGTTCTTGGCTGTGGATCCCCATCCTCTGCTCTGGGTGTGACGAGAAGTCGGCGTCACCCTTGTCCTCGTGTGGGAAATGCTGGGGGTTTTCACTCTCTGTCGCAGAAAAATGAGAAGCTGAAAGTTAGAAGCTGTGGAAAGATGAGTAATTCATGCTTTTTATCTTCACTAGAAAGACAGACCAACCTACAGCCAGGGAGCTGGGTGTTACCCTCTGATAGGGGCACCACATCACTGACTCCTCACTGAGAGCAGATGTGTGAGGAGCAATCTGTGATCAACGTGGTAAAACGCAGTGGTTTGGGGATTTCTAGTGAAGAGTGTCCTGTGTTGCCTTGAGTCTTGCACTGATAAATTTGCTTCTCCAGGAAAAACTGTGATTTGCTGTGTCAGAGGCTGGACCTGTGGGTTTCCTGAAATGCAGAAGTTGCATTAAGGTATCATCCATCCCAGGATTTCAAAGTTCTGGGTGTTTCTACAGAAATTACAATTCAGCTGCAGTTGAAACACCTCAGTACAGCTGGACCTTGTGGAGTCTGTAAAGGTGTAGTAGTTCTCACTTTTTAGAAGCAAGGTTCTTAAGCAGACTTTAGGGAGGGGGTTGCCCGTGTTACCGATTTTGTGTTTGTTAAGAGCTGCTGCTTCAAGAGAATTTTCCAAAAATGCAGATGTAGGAAGTGCAGAAAGCCTCTGTTGCTGTCATCTGCCTCAGTTACTTTCTTGTTCTCTATTTATTTTAATCTGTCAGAGTACAGATTTCTAGCAGTGCATGTAATGGTTGAATTTTCTGACTATCAAATCAAAATTTTCTGAGTATCAAAAAATGTGCTAATAAGTATAAATATACACAAAAACATGTGAAGGTACTTAAATCGCAGAGTAAATATTCAACGTGTTTTAGTAATACTGTTTTTAAGTTGTAATAAAGTTTCTGGTTTCTAGTGGGGAAAGTGAAGACCATAGGAAGACACTTGCACCGACTTCAGCGAAATTTGTCACTGTCACTTGAATTGTGATGGTAGAGAGATTTTCAGTGATAGCCTTGGCTTGAATCCTGTTGCTCAGGTGAGCTTGGAAAACCTTGGTCTAAATGGTTTTTCTTTAGCGAAATAGCCCAGGAGGCTGAGCCAGACCAGCTGCACGCAGAGGGAACACGAGGAGTTGCAGCTCTCCGCTGGCTGCCTCCCAGCACAGCCCGTGCTGCGGGCGCTGGAGCTGCACGGATTGAGGGGAGCAGGGGATGTGCTGCTTCCCAGTCCCCTCGGATCCCCTTGGATGCAGGTGCAGCAGGCAGGGATGAGCCTGGGGTGCTTGAATTGGTACTCACCCCACAGGTCGTGGTGATCAGTGAGGCGCCTCTTCCAGCGCGAGCCGCCGCAGGTGAACACCACGGCTCTGATGAAGTCTCTCCCGCAGAGCCTCACTGTCTTCCCTTCCCCTTTTCCTTCCCGTGCCAGGAGCAGGAGAACGAGGCAAGCCAGTGCCAGCACCGTGCCCCTCATGCTGCCAACGTGGTGCTTCCCAGCTGGGTGTGGGCAGGGCAGAAGGGAGCGAGTGGGGAATTCTGCTGGAACCTTCCCATTTATACTGACGGTCCGTCCACTCCGCTGAGTAACAGCTCACTCTGAGGGTGACTTATGTTTGCTAAAAACAAATAAACTGCTTGTTTCTGGTCATATTTGAAGTGCTTTGGGATCTCAGTCAGGTGTTAAAGGTTTCTTAAGTCTGCGTAGCTGCTTTACTGGGAACACCTGAGGTGTAGCACATTTATGGGATATGGCTTGGGTGGATGCAGTTAATGTGTGTTCTGCCTGAACAAAAGGGTGTTCATGATGTCATTTGGTTTGGTGTCTGTGTGCCCCACACCGGTGTGTTGCACAGCCTGATGCCCAGTCCTGACTGGAAAATTTGTGTTGGTGATCCCAAAGAAAAAGGGAGTTAACTCCTTCCCATGATGTGTGCACCTCTTCATTCCCCCACCTTGTTTGCTGGTGACTGTGGATGCTTGGGGGGAAAACCCTGCCAGTGCCAGGCACTGCTGAGAAAATCCACTGCAGAGCGGGGTTTGTGGCATATATAGGTTTCCCAGCCAGGATTCCCAGTGTGCCAAGTGATAGGACGTGATCCTGCAGCACATGGAGCTGGGTCACTCTGCTCTGGGAGCAGAGGTTGGTTCTGAGTTATTGGTTCCTAATGTTGTTGGCTTCAGTGTCTTTACGTTTCCGTAAAAAATCCTTGCAATACAATGTCTTTAGGAGGAAATTTCTCAGTTACATGGTCAGAAATTCCATGTTTAAGGACAAAATACATGAGGAACTTTGGAGATCTTGAGCCCTTCCTAGCACCACGAGGGTTTTGCAGCACCATAATGTTACAGTTAATTAACTTTCACTGTGTGCAGGGTGGGTTATGATGTGTTACAGCTTGTTTTTTAGCAGTAAGCAAACAGTCATGGGCATAGATGGAAAATACAGGGTGTATTTTGGTCAGATTTATAATAATGATTAACAAATGATTCACCTTAACGAGTGTCTTTTCTCTGAAACACACCAAGATGGATTTTATGTCGGGAGCAGTTTGCACATCCCCTGTCAGAAGTGCAGCACACAGAAGGAAGTGGATGTTAATGCATCACAAATGATCCTTAATTCAGTGATGTGTTTGAGTGTTGGGTGTTTATTGTCAGGATAATGAGAGAGGCTGGATGTTCTGCATCTATAAAATACACGTTTCCATACGTAATGTGCTCAGCAGCAGGGCTACAACTTGTGCTTAATCACTCCTCTGGAGATGTTCCCTATGTTCCTGGGCAGGAAGTTCCTGAAAATTCTCCAGCTGGGTGGTTTTTTTCTGTTTCTTCTGCCCTGCCCCCCCCAAAAAGCCAGCCTAGGCAGCCAAACGCTGCCTGCTTCCAACCCAGGGAGAAAAGACCTTGGGGGAAAAACAGAAAGGGAGAAAAGACCTTGGGGGAAAACCAGAAAGGGATAAAGGCCCAGGGATAAAAGACAGTGGAGACCTTTCCATGATCAGAATTCCAGAGAAGGCCATCCATGTATGAGCACTGATAGTGCAATGAGGGGACTTCCAGGAGGAAATTTAGGGTATTTGAAAGAAGTTTCTAAGCAGTGTGGCTTCAAAGAGAAAGTTTAATGATTAAAAAAGGATAACCAGTTTATGTTCATACTACAGCAAGTCTTTCCTGCAGTCTCCCAAAGGAGAAGGGATTTCAGCTACTGTTAAACAGCTCCAGCAGGAGCAACGATGTCACGCAAGGAACCAACCTGGAAAACAAGAGGAAAAAGAGCTGGTTCTTCCTTGGAATTCTGTTAATGCTGTGCTTCCCTCTCCTGGAAAACGCCACTTTTTGGCAGGCCGGGTTGGGTTGCATTTGTGCTGTCATATTTGGCAGCATGCAAACATGTATCTTGTTTATAAAGGAAATTAATTTCCAGTGGTGTGGCAGCAGAGGAGCAGAAACCACCTCAGCTTTAGCCTGGTGCTGGAATTGTGATCCCACCTATTCCGATGTTCCCTAGTTGAGCGTTTCCCAGAATTGCCTTGCTGAGGAATGAGGCCCAGGCAGCCCTGGCCCTCAGCACAGCCATACCTTGCAGCTGGGAGCAGCCAGGTTGTGCAGCTGCCACACTCCCACCTGCCCACAGCTGTCCCCCAGCAGCAGGCACTCGGCGTTCTTGGCAAAGAGGACGGAGCTGAGCTTCCCTTCGGGGCTGGCAGCACAGGACAGCACGGGGTTGAAGCTGCAACCCAAGAATTAACAGGTACCACGCATGAAAAGCTGCACAATTCACTTTCTGTCTTATAGATTATCTCGAAAACTGGGAAGTGAGGCGCTGTTTGGTTTGGGTTCTGCCAGAACAAAAATCCCGGCTGCTGTTAACTAAGATACCCTGCTTGCTTAAAATCTGTCCTAACTTAGGAGGGTGGGGGTGAATATTTTCGTTATGTGAATAATTTGCATTATGTGGCAGGGCTCTGGATCCACCAGGGATTCACACTGTCAGTGACACAAAATCCAGAGCAGTTGGACAAGCCCACAGGTAACTGAGTCATCTCAACTTCAGACCATCCAATCTTTATAAAAGCAGCTCAGTTTTGTTCATTTTCCTTCTAACTCTGCCATGATTTCTGCAGGAAAAGGGCAGTTTTACACTTTATCAGCTCCATGAGGCATCCAGCTCCTTCTCTTCTAACCCCAAATCTCTTCTAGCTACCATCTCCTTTTACACAATGAGTATTTCAAACTGCAATAGTTTGAGCAAGCAAAGTGTGGAGCTGTAACGATCTGATAAAAACACTGATGAGGTAACAACGTGTGCCAATTAAATGTCAGAATCTTCTTTGAGAAAAGTCATTACTCACATGCTGACACTCAGATCCCAAATCTCCACCCTCCTTTCATTCACTGCTGCGAAGATGAGGGCTGATTTTGGAGCCCACTTGACGTCATGAACAAAAGCTGTGACAGAAGTGAAAGTTAAAAGGGGGGTGTGGGAATCCCGGTGCCATAACAGGAGGCTCCAGTCTGCAGAGCAGCTGAGGAACATGTCCGTGCTGGAGGGATTCCAGGCAACTTTGTACACGGGACCCTGTTGGGAGAGAAACAAAACAGAACTTGGTGTTGCTGTAGAGCTACAGAATCTATTCTGGAACTACCCAGCCTTTCTCCCAGAGGTGAGATTATTTAACTGTACAGGCCAATCAGGTTTCTGATTGCTGTCTTAAAATAAAACCAGAACTAAAGCTTTAAACCAGTTTATAGTACCAGTTTTAGTGAGTTATTTGAAAAAAATCCTTTTAGTTTAGAAAGTAAGACTGTGATGCTTTGTGCTATGGGAATTCATTCCTAATACAAGAGAAGAAGTTTAGGTTTCTGTTGTTGCACATATTATATTTACTAAATATAAGCAAAGAAACTTACATTTTTGAATTGAATTGAACAGTTCCTGCTGTCCTTGTTTGCAGTGTATCACTCACCTTATGGCCCCTGTATGTCCCCAGAATCTGCTCCTTGCCTGAGCAGGAGCACAGGTGGATGTGGCCCTCTTCTGTTCCAGCAAGAAAAATATCAGTGTCCTGAACGAAAGGGAAAAGTAGCCTGGGTTGGATGAATTTATCACTCATGCAGAAATCATCCAGGGCTGGATGAGTTCAGAGCCAGTGCTCTGCAGAGCCGAGGAGGAGCTCCTGTGTGTGGTGGGTAAAGGGGGCCACAACATTGCACATTTGCTGGGTGTGTTCTCCATCAATGCACAATTTATGCTGGAGCTTTTGACTCCTGAAAATCTTGGATTTTCAGCAATCCATGTGGAAAACACATGAATTCTTTGAGTGCTCTGTGGAGGAAATACTCAGCTGGATGAAGAGAAGCACAGCTGAGTCCTGGACGTGGGAGGTGTTGAACAAATTCTCCCAGCCTTGGCCAACACGCAGAGGGAAAGTGCCCCAGGGCCTGTCCAAGAAATGTAACAGGGCTGGGAGGACAGGGCTTGTTTTACCATTTCACCCATTTGGGGTAAATCTTAGTAGCTAGGAAGCAATTTATTTCAAAATTAATATGCTTTAAATACCAGTGCCAAGTCCCTGGCTAGTTCCCATTAAAGCAGCTCCAGCTGAGCATCCCTCTTCTGCTGCAGAGTTTTCCTGGGTAATACTTCAGCCAGGATAAGCTTTCTGAGCCTACCTCTGGATGGAAGTCGAAGCACATTCCAGCTGCCTGTTGAGATATGGGAGCTTCACTTTTCCTTTCTCTCTCACCTGGTAATTTCTTCTTCCTACTTTGTGTTCGCTTGATTGTCATCACATCTGCGCAAAGAGCAGGAGGTTGTGTCAAACAGGTGTGAGGAACTCGTGCTGCTTTGGAGTGCCCAGCAGCTCTTAAATGTTTTGTGGGATAACTGGTGTGAAGAATGTCAGCTGAAATCAAAGAGGGCAGTTTCAGGTGCTCACCAAAGCAATCCAGCCTTTGCTGTATGAACCACTGGGTCATTCGCCCATCCCCTGAGATACACATCAGTCTCTCTTTTTTGTCACCTCCTGTTGCAGCTCTGTCCTGTTCCACCCACCTCAGCTGCCACACAGGACCTGTGTGTTTATTTAGGGATGCACTGGGACAAAAAAAAAATGCATGTGGTAAATTATATATGAGCAAAGACAAGGCAACACGTTTCAAAAATAATTAAGCTTCCACTTTGTAATGACTGTTAAGTCTTTTGACAGAAGTGTTTAGCTTTTCTTTTAAAAAATGGTCTGAGCATTGATTGTTTTCTCCAGGAAAATGTTTCCTTTATTAAACATGTTTTATAATCAGTTTCAGGGCACTGTTTATGTGCTGCCACCTTTCAGTATCACCTGCACCATGAAATCAGTCTGCACCTTGCAGGAGAGTGCCCGAGACCTGGGGAGCTGCCCCTATGGCGTTTCCCTCATCACCTTCCCATCCCCTCTCTCATTTTCTTCTTAATTCCTGCTCACCCCTCACTTATTCGGATGTTCTCTCCATTTTTGGCAAGAGGGATCAGAGAGAAAGCCCCAAAAGCTACTGCTGGTCTCCCATAAGGATTTGTTACCCAGGGTTGGATTGTCCTAATTAGGACATGGAATATAAATGATAGGTGGGGGTAACTTGCTGCAATTCCTTAAGAAATGAGGGAATGGGACTCCTTTGTTGCCCCTTTCCAAGGTTTGCTTGCTCAGAGGTGCCCCAGGGGGGAGGAGATGGGAGCTCCCAGCCTGACCTGCTGTCCAGCAGCGCGGCGTCGTTCCGGCTCCGGACGTCGTAGACGGCCACACATCCATTGGCCATCCCAACTGCCAGGAGATTTGGGCTTGCCAGGGAAAAATCCACAGCAGTGACACCGTGCTCGCAGCGGAAAATGCGCTCTGGCCACTGCCCAGGAGACAAATACAAGTGTTGTGAGTTGGGTTGCTATTTATCTCTCTCTTCTCAGCACTGGGCACTAAATTTCTGCTGGAAAACTCAAGTGGTGGTGGCCACAGTGACCTGAAATTATTCTCTATTCTGACTGGCTCCGTGTATTTCTTGCTGCAACTGATAAAATTAGGAAAAAGATAAAGATTGTGCAGAAATATGACACTGGAAAGTAGGTGAGGCTACTGCTCCAAACGAAATACCTAAAAATGTCTATGGTGACAGCAGGGAATCATGAGAATATTTGATGTGGTAAATATGCATCAAAAATTTGACTCTGCCTGGTTTAAATTAGTCTAATTCAGTTTTGGCCAAGAGAAATTTGTAGAAGAAATCAAACTGAAGTGTTGTAATTTATGGCAGGGTTTTTTTACTGGAACAATTTGTAACTAAGATTTCCAAATTTTTTTTAATGGCTGGTTTTAAAAGGATCCCTTTTCAGATGGGTCTGCAGAGGTATAAATGTTGTATCAATGAAATTTCCTCTCTTTTTGACAGTGTTGTGAGAAGTTAGAGTAGAAAATTGCAGTTAAAAGGGAAACAAAGCAGAAATTGTGCAGAGAAAAGCACATTGCAGGAAAAGCAAACAAAGGGGCTCGTTACCATGGGGTTCTTCAGCGACCAGCAGCAAGCCAGGCCTTCCTTCTGATCCTGAGAAACAAACTCTCTGTAACCAACTGCTAAGAGGTCCTGCAAGCACAGAGCAACAGCAATATCTCAGTTCAACTCGAAGCTCAGCAGGACATTTCCAAAGGCACCTTTGTGTTAACAGTGGCTCTCAAGGCAAAGTCTGGAGTTACAAAGCTCCTGTCCTGTGCTGGGAGAATCACACAGGATATACAATGTTCTATAATCATATTTTAATGTGCATTATTTAATGGAGTGCATAAGAATACTTCTGGTTTTCTCTCTCCAGGTAAGCTGTAACAGGAGCTTCAGAGAGCACCTCAAACTCCTGGCTTTTAGCTTTCCACGGTCCAGTGAGTTCCCTTCATTCCTTTCCACAGGCAGAAGTAAAAACCAGCAGCAAGTCTTTAGCCTTCATCTCCATTAATTTTCTTTCCCTGCACTCAACAAGTAGTTTGTGAAACTCACACTTTAAAAGTAGCTGTTTGCTTGCCCTGTATTCTAAAACTGAAGTCTCTAAATGTGTGCAGCTTTTTAATATCTGAAGATCTGGTGTACTAAAAGTATGAAATGGTCTTTATTTTCTTTTTTTCCCTCACTGGGTTTCTGTTTCTCATCCTCAGCTGCCTTTTACCTTTCTTCCATTCATTATTTTTGTTTGGCCATAAGTGAGTTCTGTGGGGAAAACTGAGCTTTACATGACCAGATTAAAGAAGTTTTGGCTTCTGTGCTGTTATTGTGCACCTTATCCTTCAGTTTTGAGGAATGCT
Source organism: Lycocorax pyrrhopterus obiensis (assembly GCA_014706295.1). NCBI lineage: Eukaryota > Metazoa > Chordata > Aves > Passeriformes > Paradisaeidae > Lycocorax > Lycocorax pyrrhopterus. Next base: position 1,331,523 of record JACSVZ010000013.1, on the reverse strand, counting down.
GCTTTTTTGGGAGGTTACTGTTAGAGACAAAGATGTGATGTCTAAACTATCAGAAATAAACTCCATCAATGATAATAAAGTTTAGCAGCAGGGGTTAAATTTCAGTTCTAGAACAGACCAAGTCTATGAACATTGCTGTTCAGGGCAAACTGGAGCAATCAATGAAATTCTGGGCCAGTTAAAGCTGTGGTGATCCACGTGTAGGGAAGGCCTAGTGCAACCTGTAGATTAAAGCAGCAAGAGTGAGGGGTTGGATGCATCTCCCTGAGATCCCTCCCAGCAAAGCACCCCTCAATCAGGAGTTTATCCCCACCACCAACTGCTTGTCCCAGTTTGTGAGCAGCTCAGGAAGGATTTTTTAACTCACAGGGTTCACTTTGTTCCAAGCCATGCTGCTCACGCTGTGACCGCTGGTTAAATCACACCTGTATGACCACAGCTGCTCCAGGCTGGGAGCTGCAGCTTCTGCTGGGCTTTGATGTACATCTGACAAGGCTGATGATTTAAAGGATGTTTCCTCCTGCTTCTTCTCATCCTTCTTTTCCTCCTCATCCTCTTCCTCTTCACCTTCTTCCCTGTCAGTGTCTGAAGTAACATCAGGTTCTAAAATGCACAGATGTGGTAGAGTCTGAGTAGAAACATTTCACTTATCTCACTCCAGACATTCGGAAGGAAGAAAAATTTGCCCTTTCAGCAAATATTTTGCAGGGGAAAATAAAAGAAGTGAAGATTCTAGGAATTAAGACATCCTAACTTCTAAAACTGTGACTAAAATTGGCTGGGGACAGAGCAGACAGCTGGATTGGGCTGGAGCGTGCCAGGTCTGCTGCAGGTGTTTAACGAGTGGGTTTAGCTACCCAGCAAAAAGTGAGGAATTTCTGTGGAAAGTGAGGAATTTATGGCTGGAAAGAGGGCACTGAGCAAGGAACAAACCTATAAGGACAGGAATCTGCCGATAAACTGCAAGTTTGGGCTGAAAAATATTCTCCATGAGAATCCTCTCCATGACAACTAAATCCTGCTTCAGGTTTTCTGATGTTAAGATGGCTTCTGAATGGCATTCCCTCTCCTCGTGGCTCCTGGCAGGAACAGCACTTTCTGGAATGATTATGGAAGACTTTGAATCACAGAGTCATGGGATATTCCAAGGTGGAATGGATCCATAAGGATCATGGGGTCCAACAGGCCCATGCTGCCTGATAAGAGATAAATGGGATATAAATGCTTTGACCATGGTAAAACTTCACACAGAAAAATCAAGGGATAAGAATTCTCCTCCACCTGCAAAAAGCAGAGAATTCAAAAAAATACTTTCACTATGAATTTTTTCTTGCATTAATTTTGTTTTCTTTCATTGCTCAGATACTTCTGGAATTTATCACAAATGGTGTTTTGCTTCTACTTATTTAAGTGAGTACCAGCAAACCTTATCCCTGGGTTTTTATCTTCATTTAAGATAATTTCTGATGGCAGTGTACAGAGAAGTGCAGCCCTGTCCAAGGTTCTTTAGCAAACTCTCTTGCAGGTTCCAGGCAGGCCAAATGTGTTTTTCAGGAAGTTTTCCCCACAAGTCACAGGGATGTGCCTGGTTTAGGAGGATGAAAACAGGGCAGAAATGTAAAATGTTACCTCTGGCAGAAGGGACAGCCACAGCCTGATCGTGCTCTTCAGCTGTGGGAGATTTGCTGCTCTTCTCTGCTGTGTCTGTGGGTTCTTCTGTCTCTGTAGCTTCTGTTTCTGAGGCATCCAGTGAATTGTCAAAGTCCCAGGAAGTCACCATCATCCCTGGGAATGAATTTCCCTGTCACACAGGTCTCTTGTTTTGGTCCATTATTGCAAGGAGCTTCCTACAGCGCAGCAAAGCTTTGCTGTGTGCTCTACACCCCAACTGCTGGGCTGGGGGGCTTTGGAACCAGCTCTGGTTCCAAATATGTTGATATTTGAACTGATATTTTTGATTTAATATTATAATTTCATCTTTTAATTGCCCTATTTTACAAATTTACAGAAAAGGTTGTCTGTCCTTAATACGAATCATTAAAGGAGATGAAATTCTTTAAAGCTCCTCCTGTTGTGTGATTGCTGCAGCTCCATCAGGGGTATTTTGGGGTGTGGCTCTCCTTGAGCAGGGCCAGCTCCCACCCAAACCTAGCCTTGATGTGCTCAGGGGTTGGAATGAGCCCTGCTGATGCTCAAGGCACACAAAGAAGTGGGAAATATCTTTTCAAAACAGATTATTATCTACTTTTTGTGCTTATTCCCTCATTTTACATACATTAACAAACACAAAATGTTTGGAACAGCATTGCCCATAATTTTTTTGGCCTCTTACACACAAAAATGCCCCCAGTGAGGCAAAGCTCACCCCATGCACATCTCAGAGATTCCTCTGCAATGGTTTTCAGAGCACTGAGGTTGTACATCCTGTAAAGTTGCACTGAGCCTGCCAAGATGTTCTGTGCTCCCCAAGGTTTTAAATCTCCTACCACGGGTTCTCTCCTTTGCGTTGTGGCCAACAGAAACAGAAACCCGAAAAGTCAAGGGGGCAGAAAGGGAACTGTGTCCTTTGCTATTTCAAGGGAAGAGGTGAGCATTAGCTGGACAGCACTGAGGCAGGCAGGGCACAGCAGCTCTCTGGTGGTGTTAATAACGATTTTATTGCAGTGGATTCAGTGTTCCAGCACCAAAATCAAGATTTAGGAGGGGCAGAAATGGCCACCACAACCCACACTGTCCTGTCTGAACTTAAAGCTCTGGAAGTGAAAGTTGAGGAAACATCTCCTGCTTAGAGATGGAAGTAAAAAAATCCTTTTTCTCAGTATCCTGCCCAGGTTTACCTTTCTCTGCTGTGGTGATTGTCTCACATTGCACCTCCTTGGTTTTGGCAGCTCCAGAGATGGTTTGCACCATTTTTTCTTCAAAGTACTCACTGTCAATTTTAGCGTTGCAAATCTCCACATAAATCTTATTCCTCTCCCTGGAAAACAAAGGAAACACTGGGGGCTGACTCCCTGGAAAAATTTTGCCTGGAATTCTCAGTGTCTTTAATAAGGAGTTGATCAGGAGAGGCTTTTCCATGTCTTAAATCTCCTGCTTTTTGGATTGCTGGATGTTATTTCAGTCTTTGTATCATTCAGCAGCTCTTTCTGATCTTTGTGATGCTGCTCTAAAACAGGAATGGTCTGTGGAGAACAGAACCGAAAACCAGCAGAAATCCCAACTCCAGCTGCCTGTGAGCTTTGGGGGAATTCGGAGTTCAGAGCTCTCATCACTCGGGAGGGAAAGGCAGAGCATCAAGAGACAAAGAGGAAACTTCTCCTTTCTTATTTCAGCATTTCCACCAAAGTTATGGTGGTTCAGGGAGGACCCAGGGGAGCTGCCTGCTCTGTTTAACTCTTCTTAATTAATAAATAATTAGAAGCTACACACAAGAATCAATGCAGCAGTTTGACATTTCTTACTGTCTTCATGAAAATTTAATTATCACCCTCCTCCATCCCTGGATTTTCCTAATCTGCCATCATTTTTCAGTGGAAGGGAGTAAGAATTTCATCGAGAACATGGAGCTGTAAGAAGTGGAGCCTCATCCACGAGGCTTTGCACTCAGAGGAACGGGTGCCAGCTGACTTACAGAACTCTCCCAGCCTCCTCTGCCTCCGTGGACACCACAGCAGTTGGCAGATCCAACATCCAGAGCGTGTCTGTCTCTGACAGGTAAATATCCACCCTCTGCTCCAGCTCTGCTTCTGTCAGGGCTGCTTCCACACCTGCAACACCAGGGGAACAAACAAGACCTTTTCTGCTCTAAATTAATAGGAGACAAATTAATTCTTGAAGTGCTGTAAGGCCCTGGGCTGGCTCAGGGTCTCATCAATCCCAGAACAGTTTAATTTATAATTATTGGGTGTGTTCTTTACCAGACAAGCTCAAAGTTGGGTCTTGTTGAGGTTCTGTTTCATCTAAACCAAACTTGGTTGTTGATAAGTTTGATATCCAAGTGCTGCTCCCATGTGTCCTTCAGGGACAAGAAATAAACAGAAATTGTCACAAAAAACTAAAAGAAGTGTTTCGCTTCAAGAGATACTTTGTATTTTTAAGTAATTTTTAATGTATATTTGCTCCTGGTTGATATCCCAGCCCCTGGGATTATCCTTTGGAACAGCCAGTCTGGGAACCACGGCAAAACCAGCAATCTCTTCATCTCAGAAATCAACATTTACAATTGTAATTATAAATCATAAATAATTACAAGTATTTCTTGCATTTTGATAATGCTGTGGCTCAGGATTTTTCATTAAAAACACCAATAATTATTTACCTTCTTTGCATGACTTAATTGAGTTTGTCTGCCCAAAGTCCACTGACTTTGTTTTCTCCCTCTGTGCTGGATTTTGTAAATCAAAGTATGTAGTGAAACATAATTTAGGAGTTTTAACTCCAAATTTTTTGTTCAAGAGAATTTTTGCAGATGGATGCACATAATCACACAGAGGTAGCTTGCATAAATCATATTAAAACGGAGGATTCTTATTATGTTAACAATATTTTGATAGTAGAACTGGTACTTTTAATATTTTAATTTGATATTTTAATTGATGTGGTTTATAATTTTGCATAAAAGGTTGGCTGCGCTTACTAAATATCACTAAAACAGATAAAATACTTTAAAATAAAGCTTTTCTTGCCTGGGTCCAGCAGTATTTGGATCTGGCTGGAAGAGGGGGTGTGGTGTCACGTTCTTCCCTTCATCATCAAAAACCTGAAGAAATATTTAAACAATCAGGATAATTTCCCGTGTTCCCAACCCAAGCAACAGGGAGGGCACTGGGAAGGGGTTTCATTCGTGCTTTCCTTCAGGGACCAGCTCGAGTTTGCTGGGATTCTTTGGGAAAAGCCCCATTCCTGTCGTTGCCAGACCCACTTGTCCTGCTTCCCCCGTGGCTTTTCCAGCTCATTTATTCCATGATGACCACCAAGGGTGAATTATTGATTCTGACTATCCCAGTCCAATTAACAGTAAAGCCACATAAATAAGATGAACAATTACACATCTTTTTAGTGACAGTGTTTAAAATATTTTACTGCAGGAAGGTCAGTGAGGTGTTTAAATGATTCCCAGGTTTTGTCTTTTGGGAATCTTTGGGGTTTTGGGTAAAGACATGGAGGTGCTACAGAAATAAATTTCAGATTAGAAATGTTAATTGTTGTGAAGCTGGGGCTGCCCCTGGATCCCTGGAAGTGTCCAAGGCCAGCCTGGAGCACCCCGGGATGGTGGGAGCTGTCCCTGCCCATGGGATGAGCTTTGAGGTGTAACCCAGCCATGCCAGGGTTCTGTGGTCCTTCCAGCAGGTGGATTCTGGGCTCTTCCCTCCTTCCCAGGGGTGCTCATGGATCATCTCACCTGCACAGGTCCCTGGCTGCCCACCGGGACCCCCCTGCGCGCGGCTTTTCCCTGGGAAGCCGTGGAAGTTCTCCGGGAACCCGGGGCCTTGGTGCCGGTGCTGCCCCGGCGGCGGGGGGCACATCCCGCTCCTGCTGCTGCTCCTGCTGCTGCTCCTGCTGCTGCTCCCGGTCCTGCTCCTGCTCCCGGTCCTGCTCCTGCTCCTGCTGCTGCTGCTGCTCCTGCTGCTGCTGCTGCTCCTGCTCCTGCTGCTGCTGCTCCCGGTCCTGCTCCTGCTGCTGCTGCTCCTGCTGCTGCTCCCGGTCCTGTTCCTGCTGCTGCTCCTGCTCCTGCTCCCACTCCTGCTCCTGCTCCTGCTGCTCCTGCTGCTGCTGCTGCTCCCGGTCCTGTTCCTGCTCCTGCTGCTGCTGCTCCTGCTGCTGCTCCCGGTCCTGCTCCTGCTGCTGCTCCTGCTCCTGCTCCCACTCCTGCTGCTGCTCCTGCTCCTGCTCCTGCTGCTGCTCCTGCTCCTGCTCCTGCTGCTGCTCCTGCTCCTGCTGCTCCTGCTCCCGCTCCTGCTCCCGCTCCCGGTCCTGCTCCTGCTGCTGCTCCCGGCCCTGTCCTGGCCCTGGAATGACCCACAGGGACCCTGGAACCCGGGCACACAAACACCCGGCCAGGGCCTCGCAGGGAGGGGCTGCGTTAGACACAGCTCGGCCAGGCTGCTGAGGATGAAGGCACTGAACAGAAAGGGTTCCAGGGCTGAAAATGGCATTTTTAACCCCAAACCATCGCCCCGGTCGCTGAGGATGAAGGCACTGAACAGAAAGGGTTCCAGGGGTGATAACAGCATTTTTAACCCCAAACCATCACCCCAGTCACTGAAGGGTCACTGAACAGAAAGGGTTCCAGGGCTGAAAATGGCATTTTTAACCCCAAACCATCGCCCCAGTTGCTGAGGATGAAGGGTCACTGAACAGAAAGGGTTCCAGGGCTGAAAATGGCATTTTTAACCCCAAACCATCACCCCGGTCACTGAGGATGAAGGGTCACTGAACAGAAAGGGTTCCAGGGCTGAAAATGGCATTTGTAACCCCAAACCATCACCCCAGTCACTGAAGGGTCATTGAACAGAAAGGGTTCCAGGGCTGAAAATGGCATTTTTAACCCCAAACCATCGCCTCGGTCACTGAGGATGAAGGGGCACTGAACAGAAAGGGTTCCAGGGCTGAAAATGGCATTTTTAACCCCAAACCATCGCCCTGCCTCTCTGCAGAGCAGGTGTGGGGCTGCTGCACGGGGGTCCCCTGGGACAGCTCCTAATGTCCTTAAAAATGGTAATATTTATACAAAAATATATTTCTAAAGTACCAAATTAATGTTAAAGATTTTTACCGTTTATTTATTTATTACCATTCCCAATTTATTGTAATGTATTACATACCACCAATCATTGTAAAGGGTGTCAGGCATTTATAATAAAGGATTTTTACAATTCCTTATGTATTAGCATTTATTATAGGCAACCAATTATTTTAAAGGATTTTAACCATCTATAGTAAAGGATTGTTACAGTTTCTTATATATTATAATTGATTATATTGCCAATTATTTTAAGGGATGAAAACCACTTTGTAATAAATGTAACAATATCATAAATAAAGCATTTTTACCATTTATTTATTATAAATTATTATATATTGTGACTTATTATAGAATGTAATTTATAATTTATTATCTATTACCAATTATTTTAAGGGATGAAAACCGCTTTGTAATAAATGTAATAGTATCATAAATAGAGCATTTTTACCATTTATTTCTCATAAATTAGTATATATTGTGACTTATTATAGAATGTTATTTATATTATAATTTATTATCTATTACCAATTATTTTAAGGGATGAAAACCGCTTTGTAATAAATGTAGTAATATCATAAATAAAGCATTTTTACCATTTATTTCTCATAAATTATTATATATTGTGACTTATTATAGAATGTAATTTATATTAAAATTTATTATATATTACCAGTTATTTTAAGGGATGAAAACCACTTTGTAATAAATGTAATAATATAATAAATAAAGCATTTTTTCCATTTATTTATAATAAATTATTATATATTGTGACTTATTATAGAATGTAGTTTATCACGTATTATAATTTATTATATATTACCAATGATTTTAAGGGATGCAAACCATTTATAATAAAGGCTTTTTATCCTTTCTTTATTATAACTTATTATGTATTATGATTTATTATAGACTATAATTGTAAGTACAATGTATTAGACATTATAATTTCTTATATATTACAAATTATTTTAAGGGATGTAAACCATTTATAAGAAAAGACTGCAGCCATTTATTTTAATTTATTATAAATGTATAATAATGAATTACATGTTACCAATTATTGTAAAGGATTTAGATCATTTATAATAAGGGCTTTTGACAATTTATTTGTTATGACTTCTTATGCCTTATAATTTATTGTAGAATATAATTTATTATATCTTACAATTCATTATATATTGCCCATTCATTTCAATATGTAAACCATTTATAATAAAGGCTTTTTACCATTCATTTATTATGCTTTATTATAGAATATAATTTATTACATATTATAATTCATTATATCTTGCCAATTATTTTAGGGGATGTAAAACATTTATAATTAGGGTTTGGGGCATTTATATAATTTATTAAATATAATTTATTATTATGCTTCATTATAGAATATAATTTATTACATATTTTAATTTATTATATATTACTAAGTCTTTTAAGGGATGTAATCCATTTATAATAAAGGAATTTTTTCCATTCATTAATTATAATTAATGATCTATTATAATTGATTCCGTATTATAACTTATCCTCTATTCCCAGGCATTTTAAAGGCTTTGAAGCCTTTTTAATGTCAATAATTTTGAAGTTTAGGCCCGATCCGGTCGCTCACTCACGGCGGAGGCCGCGGCCCGCCGGGGCTCGTCATGGCGTCGCACCGTTACCATGACAACCGCGCCCAAGACGCGGCGCGGGGATTGGCCGCCAGCAAGGACGCCGCCGATTGGTGGCTGCGCGGTGCGCGGGCCGCGCTGTGCTGGCGGCCGCAGCCCCGGGCCGTCCCCGGGCCCCGGTTCGGGTCCCGCCCCCGCCCCGTGTCGCCGAACCAGCGCTGCCCGCGCCCGCCGCGACACCGCCCCGCCGGCGGCTCGGCGTTCCCGCGGGGCTGCGGCGCCTCGCTCGAGGTTTCACCCCTGAGTCAGCAAAGTCGCGCCCGCGGGTTCTTTCGGCGCCGCCCGCAGGGACCGTGTGAGGGTTGGGGATGCGGCTCCTCGGCGGAGGCGCCGGGCGTGCGTGAGCCGCGCGGCTCTGCAGGGGCACGGCCGAGGCGTTTAACACACCACAGGGACGCGGTGTCCTCGCTGTGACAGCAGCCGCGATGCCCGACGTGCGCGCCGGGCGCTGCCCCGCGCCGGCCCGGGGACAGCGCTGAGCCGGGCAGGTGAGGCACCGGGGCTGCAGGGAGGACACGGTGAATTACCACAGGCTTTGGATCTTTTTTCTGCTTATTTGGGGTGGTTTTTCGGGTTTTATGTTTAACCTAGAGTCGTTATTGTGTCACCCAAGGGCCTCACGCCCAGCAGGAGCCCCCGTTCCCCGAGGACCCCCCGTTCGCCTCACGGCCGATGAGACACCCCCCGCGCCTCTGCGGCTCCCCGCGTGAGTACGGCGGCCGCGGCCGGGCGGGAGGGGGGAGCGGCACCGGCACCGCGAGCGAGAGCGGCGCGGGGCGATGATGTGGAGCCGGTGCCGGCGGCGGGCGGGGCCGGAGGGGACTTCGGGGACCGTGAGGGGCCGCGGCGAGCGGGAGCCTCCGCGCTGGCCGGGGCGTGGCCTGCAGAACGAGGCGGTGGCGACGGGGCGTGGCCTGGGCAGTGAATGACATCAAGGGGGCGCGGCCGGTGGTTTGAGTGACACGTGAGGGGGCGTGGCTTGTGCCGAATGACATATAAGGGCATGAGGGGCCGCGGCGGCCGCGCCTCGGCGGGGAGGGGGCGTGGCCTTGTGGTCTGAGTGACAGGCGGAGCCGGTGCGCTCAGTGACAGGGGAGGGGGCGTGGCCTTTACACTGAGTACCTCGGAGTGACAAGTGGTGGGGCGTGGCCTGTGCCGTGAGGCGGTGGGGAGGGGTCTGCGCTTTGATTGACATGTAAGGAGGTGGCCTTAGACCTTGATTGACAGGTGGGGCCTGCTCCCTGAGTTGCACAGCCTGTGCATTGAGTGACAATGGGGGCGTGGCCAGTACGCCAAGTGACATGCGGTGTGCCTGAGTGACGTCAGGGGGGCGTGGCCTCCGCCCTGACTAAGAGGTTGGACCAGCGCTGTGATATGCGAATGGGGCGTGTCCTCCCATTGACTGACAGGCGCGGCGGGCGTGGCCTCCGCTGACTGACAGCAGCCGCACGCACCCTGTCCGCTTCCCGCGGTGCGCGGTGACGTCGTGCGTAGCGTGGCCACGCCCCTCCCGGCCCCGCCGCTCCCGGTCCCGTCCCCGCCGCTCCCGCCGCTCCCACCGGGACCCGGCGGCGCTTCCCGGCGATGTGACCCTTTCCCGGGAATACCAGCGATCATGGCTGAGGTGAGAGCGGCGGGGGACTGCCCGGGAACTTGTTGCGCGGGGCCGTAAGTTTGTTGTGGGGACCGGAGGCCCGCGGGCACCGGCGGTCCCGCCCGCTCCCCTCAGGGGCCTTCAGCCCCCGGGACGGCCCCGAACGGGGCCGTCCCGGGGGCTGAAGGCCCCTGAGGGGAGCGGGCGGGACCGAGCGAGGCACCTCCCGGTTTTTTTGTGGACCGCATATGCTAAAACATCGCTTTATTTCCTTTAAATATCTTTTTGTAGTCGTCAAGACAAAGGGGAATTGCTTAAAAGGTAGGGCGGTGTCCTGGGAGGGAGAGGTTTCTCGTGGAAAACGCAGGAATTCCCGGGATTTGCGGGGGGAGTGGGGGGGGTGTTATTTGGGGAAAAATGGGAGTTATGTTGTGGGATATAATGGGGGTTTAATATAACAATGATAGGGAAATTTTTAAAAAGCCTCTTTATCGCAGTGTTGGGTTGGTGGGGGGTTGGATTTGCCCATCCCGATAGGATCAGGTCTTCGCCTTTTAGGAGGGGAATTAGGACTGATGAATGGATATTCCAATAAGTTTTCCCCGAATTATCCCCAGATCTCAATCTCGAGGCTGTTTGCTGCTCCAGCAGTGTTGACAAATGCGTTGGAAATGAAAATTTGAGAAGTGTGCGTTGGAAAAGTAAAATTTGTGGGACAGGTGTTGCTTCCAGGGCAAGCTGGAAGCATCAGGATTAGAAGGTTTTACAGATGAAGCTTCTTCCCTTGAAATTGCTGAATGTACAGGGATTTTTCCTTAAATTATTTTATCTTTTCCTCCCAAACCAAAACTTTAATGGAGCAGTCTTCCTGTTGTTGGGACAACACGCCCTGAGCTAATCTTAGAAGTTTTAAGAACGTGCCTGTGTGGTGGTTTTCTATCTCGAGAGGGAATCACAGGTCTGATCCCTGAGCAATTCCAAAAAAATGTGGATGTTAAACTCCTGCCTTCTATGAAGTTAGAGAGCCAGTGGGGCCTGTGCTCTGGGCATCAGAGTATTCAGGATCTCTGGCTCGAGTTTTTGTACATTTTGTTCATTTTTTTTGTTAATTAACCCCAATATCCTGGGATAAATCCCACTATTCCGCGGGCTGCCGGCACTGTGTCCTGTGGGGCTGAGCCGTGAGTAACTTCCTACTCGGTGTCACGTCCTCACATCGACGTCACAGCAGTGGCAGCACCGAGGGCTGGGGGTTTGTGCTGCCCAGGGCAGGGAAATCCCACTGGGATGTGGGGCTGGGCATGTTTGGCTTTTCCCTTCATGGATGTTGTTCCAGTGGGTGAGGCCTTTGCTACGTATCAGTCTTGATATCGCACTCAGAGAGGCGCAGGGTTTTTCATCTTGCTTTTTTGAGGGTGAATTCCTTGTCCTGTTTTGGCATCTCTGTTTGAGGTGAAGGGCCAGGAGGAGCGTTTGATCCACCTGTGGATGAGTTTAGGAGCAGCAGCGCCTGGAGTTCATTCCCAGCCACTGAGTTGTGCAGGCAACTGTTGCATCTGCATGGAGGAACAGTAACAAATTAAAAAAAATTAATACTCTGAGTGATTTAACCAGGAGCAATGTCCTGGATACAGTTCCCAGCTCACTTTGTGTCCCTGCCCATGGAAAGGAGTTGGAACTGGATGGTTTTCGGGTTCCTTGCAGCCCAAACCGTTCCAGGATTCTATGAATTTAGGAAATATGTAGGGAACAGAGTGGGAATTCTCCTTAGCATGGCATTTCCTCATAGCTCTGGTGTCAACCACCTGCCTGGAGGAGCTGCAGATGATGAAAATGTGGATGGGAAGGTGTAAGACTGAAGTGCTTCTTGCCCTCTTTCCCATCCTTCTCTCCCAGTGGAAAATCTCGTGCTGACCGTTCTGAAGGGATGCACAGGAGCTCATCCCTCACTCAGGAACGATCCTGAAATGTTGTGTTGTAGAGAATCCGCTACAGACACAAACCTCAAAGCCCAATATAACTCTGAAACTTGTTGAGTTGGACAGGAAGGCTCTTCAGAAGGCAGGGCTGAGCCTGGGTAGTCAGTGAGGGAGGCAGAAAGTGAAACTAAATTCACCAAAAGTGCTGCTTCACTTTTGCAGAAGTGGTTTGAATACAGGCCAGACAAAGGGGAAAAAAAGATTTTGAATATATATAAAATTTGGGATTTATAACCTGTGTTAGGGTTCTTTTTACTTTTACGTGATTCCTCATATTCCAGCATGTGAGAAGTTTATTCCAGGCATAAACTGGGAAGAAAATATCTCTAACTTAAGATCAGCTGAAGCTTTGTGAGTGTTACAATATCCTTCATTAAGCTGCTTACGGGGTAGTTTTGGTGGAGGGAATGCTGATACACACAGATTTTCTCCAAAATAAGTATTTTAATGCCTCCTGAGAAGAAAAGATTGGGGCTGAAAAGCTTGATTAGCAGCTGAAAGAGAATGTTTTTTGTTAATTCAGCCTTTGTAATGTTAGAGTGAAATGTAAGTGAGAGAATGAGATCTTCTGATCCCGAAACTGGAAGAGCTGGGGTCAGACTTTTGTGTTGAACAGAGGCAGCTCAATACCTGCTGTAATTTCCAGAAGTGCCGGATTCCTGCTGTTCCCTTTGTTCCATGAAGGGATGCACCAATCAGGTTGCTACAGGCACTTGCCAGGATACTGAACATGGAAAACTAAAGGGAAAAAGATGAGGGTTTGGGGTTTTTCGTTATTCTTCAGTGAATTAGGAGGAGCACCAGGGCTGCTGCGTGGGGAAGAGGGTGGTCATGTGTGCTCAGAGGTGAGGCAGGAGCGCTGGGGACAAAATATCTCTGATTTTTGGTTGGCATAGCTTGGAATTAACTGCAGGCTGGTTTAGTTACGGGTTGAGATCCTTGAACTGGTCCTGAAAGGGGAGATCCTGCTCCTCCTGCTGCTTTTGTGTAAATGCCCCTGAACTTCCATGAGTTGATCCATCTCTGGCTGAGAACCTAAAAGCTTCCTGCAGGAGAAGCAGTTCTGTCAGCTGAGGGAAAGTTCCCACAGGAGCTGGAGCTGGAATGGGGCAGCAGGACCAGCCCTGGGGATCAGCCGAGCCCCCCAGGAGGCTCCGGGGGGACCTTGTGGCTCTGCACAACTCCCTGACAGGAGGGGGCAGCCGGGGGGGATCGGGCTCTGCTCCCAGGGAACAGGGACAGGAGGAGAGGGAACGGCCTCAGGCTGGGCCAGGGGAGGCTCAGGGTGGATACTGGGACAATTCCTTCCTGGAAAGGGCTGTCCAGGCCTGGCACAGCTGCCCAGGGCAGGGGGGTGTCTCCATCCCTGCAGGGATTTCAAAGCCATGTGGATGTGGCACTGGGAACACGGGGCAGGGGTGGCCTTGGCAGTGCTGGGGATGGTTGGACCCGATGGTCTTGGAGATGTTTTCCGACCTAAAGGACTCCATGATTCCCTTCCCCGTGACCGTTGTGAAACAGACACTCCCGTTTCTCCCAAACCTCCAGCAGGCAGCTGAGCAGCTCCTTGCGTTTCTCACCCATCACTGAGGTTCTTCAATTTTCTGACTGGCTGAAATAAGAACTTAAATTTTTGCTTATGCAGAGTGAATTTCTGGGGGGTTAAAAATCTGGATTGGCATTTTAGGGTGTTGGGAAAGTATGGGAAGAAGCAGGAGCTGTCTTGGAGCAGGACCAGTTCTCTTGTGGTGTCAGTGGACAATGAAATGCCTCAACCTAATTTCTTTGAGTCCACTTTAATGTTTTTGAGTTTCTGAAAGTTTAGTTGTTTTCCACCAAAAAATCAGTTTATTGACACTGTGTGCTTTAAGAAGTCACCTATAAATTCCTATTGTCTGGAAAAATTTCCCTTTTTCTCAATGTTCTGCTTCTTTCAGCTGAAGAATTTTAAACTTTGGGAATGTCACTGAATTCTGTTTTCATATTTTGAAGATTACTTTCTGATTTCTATTTTGAAACAGCTTCAGGACAGAATGCTGAAGAAATACATGATCTGATAACTGTTTGTAGTAACCCTTTTACATTCTTAGTATTTTTATTGAGCTAAGGACTAGTAGGAAGCAGTAGTAAAGTTCACACAGTCACTGATGTGTTTGCAAACTGAGGTGTTTGAACAGTCAGAGTTTTTGAGTAGCTCCTGGATACAGAACAAGGTCAAAATAGATTAAATCCAGGTTTCCTACTGATCTAAATCGTGATTAAAATCAGGGATTGACATCAGTCAGTCGTATTTTCCCTGGTTTGATCATAGCTGTAACTAATTGGGGGGTTTTGTGTCATTTTGAGCACTGTTTGTAGAATACTCCCCTGAGGTATCAGTGAACCTAGTGGAGAGCTGGGAATTCTGTTTTTTCCCTTCCTTGATGAGGGAATAAACCCTGAAGTGGTTGGTTATAGGCACTGCTTGTATTCCCTCAAGGGAAAGCTCTGGGGAATTGCAGGGAATACAGTGGCACTCTGCATTTCTAATCTTAAAAAGAGGGTGGCCCTTGGGTTATTTTGTCGTAACAGAAGAGGTTTGTGGATATTTTTTGCATGTGATAAAATATTGATGTTTGTGGGCTTCCAGCTCAGGACTTCAAGTCCTTCCTAAAGCAGCAGAGGGATTTAGGCAGATGCTGGAATTGTTGTAAAGTTGTTTCTTTTTGAGCCTTTTTGTGGCCAGAAGTCCCAGGCTGCATTAGTATTTCCCTCCTAACCCATTCACATCGCAAATTGTCCATAAGAATATTTCGTTGTGGTGCCTGGCATATGACTGTGGCTGGTTTCTTCTGGAATTCTGTAGTAGGATCCGATCACTCCATAGAATCCCAGTTTTCTTAGCACGATATTTTAGATTATTACAAGAAGTTAAGGAAGATGCTGGAGTTTGTAATGGGAATGAATGTTAAATAGAAAATGGGGAAGTGTGGATTTGTGTGCTTCGGGTAGGGCTGGTGGAGTTTTGATTTCCTGTGGTGTCGTGCTCCATAATTCCCTTGGAATGGGAAGTTCTCCTGGTGAAGTTGCAGGGAGCATCATGTCCTGTCAGCCAAAGCCTCCCCTTGGCTGCAGCTGCCTCCCTGCAGCAGCTTCCTTAGCCTGGAGCACCAGCTCTTCTGTGAGGACCCAGTCCCTTGGGAAAATCCCTGCACAGTGGTTCTGGAGTGGGACCTTGGACAGAGCTTGTTTTCACCATCCTGGAGTTTCCTGTCCCTTCCTGTGACTCGGCACCCCAAGAGCTGCAGCTCCCCCTGCTCTGCAGGAATGCAGAGCTCTGTGCTCCCCTTGGGAGGGGATTTCAGGCTGGGGTGGACCTGAGTCCTTCAGTGCAGACATCCAAGGGGGGATCAGCCGCTCTCCTGACACTCGGATGTCACTGTCACCTCTCTGTCCTGCCCTGTCCCCGCTGGACACCTCAGAGCCCCTTGCAGGGCCTAAAGGGGCTCCAGGAGAGCTGCAGAGGGACTGGGGACAAGGGCTGGAGGGACAGGACACAGGGAATGGCTTCCCAGTGCCAGAGGGCAGGGCTGGATGGGATATTGGGAAGGAATTCCTGGCTGTGAGGGAGGTGAGGCCCTGGCACAGGATGCCCAGAGCAGCTGTGGCTGCCCCTGGATCCCTGGCAGTGTCCAAGGCCAGGCTGGACATTGGGGCTTGGAGCAGCCTGGGACAGTGGGAGGTGTCTCTGCCCATGGCAGGGGTGGGATTTAAGGTCTCTTCTCCAGGCTGAACACCCCCAGCTCTCTCAAAAATCTCAAAACTCAGCATTAAGAGATAATTTGGGGTGGAAGGGAGCTCAGGAGGTTTCTGGTCCTACCTGCTCACAGCAGGCTCTGCTCCAAGGTCTCCTTAGCACACTCAGGGCTGTCTCCAGCCTGGTCTTGAAAACATCCAAGGAAAAACACTGGGAAAAAGGCCTCATTATAGAGGAATCAAGTCTCAGAAGGGAATGGCCAAGCCAGGGGACCTTTGCTGAGGTAGAAGCTTCAGGCTTTGGTGTTCACCTTTGGGATCTTGGCAGTTCAAACATTGCACTTGGTCTTTGTCTTCTGGAAGGACAGGAAGTTTCTCATTTAGCCACCAAACTAAAAAAGTAAAAATCCATGGATGTAAAGGCTTCCCTTTCAGGGATGTCACTGCAGCTTGGGCTGTGCAAGTGTTCACATGTAGAACTGTAAAAGAGGACCAGAAATGTTTTTTTTCTTTTTCCCGTGCTTTAATATGTTGCTATTTTCTCCCCAAGATAAAAATGTGGCTTTTTTAATATATTTTAGCACAAGTTAATTTGTAACACAACACACAGAGAGGGGAAAGTTGAGACTGTAGCCTTCCTCTTATGGAAAGGGACACACTCCCTCTGAAATAAAAGATGTTATTCCCTATTTTAACCAGTTCTTTTCTCCAGGCCCAACTTAGAGGAGAGTTTATTAACTTTGGGATATTTTCCTGTTGCAGAGTTCAAGACCTGAAAAAACTGATGGGTTTGTCAGGCATATTGCTATCAACATAAAGAGTATTTAATTCTAGTTTTGAACTGTTTTATGTAACACTTCAAGAGCTATTAAAGATAACTGAGTCAATTTGAACAGGATTTGTATTTGTCTTGTAGCCACTGCAGATAATTCTGCAAATTGTAATATGTTTCATTATTAATCAGTTCTGTTAAAGAGTGTGAAAGGCGTCAGCAAAGACAACAGTTTTGTGGGTAGAAGTGAAACTGTGCAATGTCCTGTCCCTTCTGTTCAGGTGTTTTTGCTGTAGGGGAAAGAAAGCTCCGTGCATTCCTTCCCCAGCTTTCACACTTTGGAGTATCCCAGTCCATTCCAAGCAGCTCTGAAGCTTTGGAATAAGACCTGGCCATCTCCTGCCAGCGTGCAGCACTGGGAATTGCCTGGAATAAACTGTGCAAGGCTGCTGTCTCCTGAAGGCTGCTTGCATTAAATAAACTGTCACAATGCCAGTTCTGTGGGATAATTTAATTTCCATCCCAAATGATGGGATAAGACAGATCCCAAAGTCCAGGGAGTTGTTTTAGGGGAGCACTGTGGGTGTTCTCTGCTGCATTTGCCTCTTGACACTTCCTTGTCTGAAGGAGACTGGCCAACTTCAGTCCGTATATTCCATATCTGTACCCTAAGAATGTATTGGATGGGATCTGTCCCATCTATTCCATATCCATACCCTAAGAATGTATTGGATGGGATCTGTCCCGTCTATTCCATATCCATACCCTGGGGAATGTATTGGATGGGATCTGTCCCATCTATTCCATATCCATACCCTGGGGAATGTATTGGATGGGATCTGTCCCGTCTATTCCATATCCATACCCTGGGGAATGTATTGGATGGGATCCGTCCCATCTATTCCATATCCATACCCTAAGAATGTATTGGATGGGATCTGTCCCATCTGTTCCATATCCATACCCTGGGGAATGTATTGGATGGGATCTTCTGGCTGGTTGTTGCTACAAGTGTCCCTAACCTTGGAAAAGGCCTGTCTTTCCTGAGACTCCCCAAAATACCCATGGAATAAAACAGTGGCATTCCAGTAGTGCTGATGGTTTGTGGCTCAGTGTCTCTCTTTTTTCTCTTTACATGAGGTTTGTTTTCTTCACCCCTCAGAGCTGGGCTTTCCTTCAAATTGTTCACCTGGAGCGATAACAAACATGCTCCTCGGTGTGTCCATGCAGCAGGAATCCTTGGTGACTGGAGTTTTTCCTCATTGTCTGTGAGTTAGGAGTTCATGGATGGTTTTTTGTTCTTTTGAGCTCACAACAGACTGTTCTCTGTTACCTTTGCTGATGGTGCAATTCACAGAACAGTTGGAGTGTGCATTGCCTGTGTATTGTCAGTATCCCATGTTTTTCTCTCCTGGGCCTTGGATCCCATTATCCTTTGATAGGTAGCAGCTCTATGTTCCCACGAGTGCCCTTGAGGCAAAATCGTGCTTTGTGCTTCCCTGGGAATGGCTGAGCAGAAAATGAAAAGCCTCTGAAGAGCAGGGGTGGCCTTTTCCCAGGAATTCCCGTTCCATGGCCATGCTTAGGAATTAGGATCTGCCGATGCCAACACAGCCATATGACCCTTAACCAGTGCCAGGAGATTTTCATAATTAAATGCCCCCAGAGCCACCTGTTCTAGCCTGGCCAGAGCCACCACCACTTGGAGGCACGGAATGGGACGGGCTCACCAGGCCTTGCAGGAATTGTCCTCCACAGCTCTTCAATCAGAGGATGCTCCTTCACCTTCTGTGCTGCCAGACTGGCACTGAAGGGTTTTGCAGCCCTCCCTTTTCCACATGTCCAGCCTCAAACTCGTGCTCAGGGCTGTTTGCAGCACGTCTGGCACTCGCAGAGGCCCGGGATGAAGTCCTTTGGCTCAGGGAGAGGCTGGAAAAGTGGTGGCAGTCGTCCTGGAGATGGGGCTGCTGCCCCAGCACATGGAGCGGCCCGCGGGCTGGCCCTGGCACGGGTGGCACAGGCACAGGAGTGGTGGCAAGAGGTCAGGGAGCTGCTTTTGGCAGCAGCTGGCCATTAATAAAGATGAGCTGGAATGTGATGCTGGTTCAGGCTGGAAATAGAAGCAGGAAATGATTGGCAGCTCGTCCCAGACTGGAAACGCGGGAAATGCAGACAGGAGAATCCACAGACAGGGCAGATGTGGCTGGCAAAGCTTGGGAGGGAGGAAGAGACCCAGAGGCTGCTTTCCTATAGGCTGAAAGCAAAGCCTTGGTTTTGGGGCTGGATTTTGGAGTCAGGGCTCCCTGAACTCCTGTTGTCCCTGGTTTATGTGCTGGTTTTCCTTCTGAATTGAAGCCTTTCCCCAGAGCTTCCCTTCCCAGGTTGGAGCTGAGGTGAATCAGCTGCCTGGTGCATGGACCAGCCAGAATTCCCAAAGGATTACCAATAGGAAGCCAAGACTAACATTACTGATTTATAAATCCATAAACTTTTCCCAGCTGAGACCCCCTCAAAACTCCTCTGTTGCATCAAAAATTATCGAGGGAAGCAGGGAACGTTTTGGAAAGAGGCTTTTTTTGCAAAATGAGTGTTAATTTGTGTAAGAGGCTCCCAATAACAGCACATTTTAATAGCTGGGCGGAAAGAGGAGTTCTAAGATGGCATTTGCAGAATTTATTGTTTACTGAGGAAAATATTTTATCCCTCGGAATAAATTCTCCTCAGGCCCTTCCAGGCCTTTAAATCCAGCTCTGTTCCTTGCAGGGCGGAGTCATTTCTGGAATAATTTTTCCTCGTGGAATTAAGATTGGAAAAGACTTTTAAGATCATTGAGTCAAACCATCAATCAGCACCACCACTAATCCGTGTCCCCACCTCCACCTGGTTTTGAACACTTCCGGGGATGCTGATTCCAACCCTTTCCCTGGAGAAAAGGGGAGGCTCTCCATGGCTTTTTTCCTGGCCTGGGAAGATTGAATTTGTTTGGTTTCCAACCAATGATTGCTGCAGTAAACACGTTAAGACTTTGTTAATTTGTATTAATTATTGTGTATTGCATTTTATTAATTACCCAGGTTTATCAGACAAACAAAGCACCGAATAGAGATCAGTCCTTGCTGGCTGATCCTGATATTCAGCTCCAGCTCAATAATACTGGACTCTGGAATTTGTTAAGATAATCTTTGCAAATAAAGACTTTTTTGGGTGTAGTGATCAGCAAAACTTCCCCTGGTGTTGTGCAACAATCCACAAAAACGTTTGTAGTGCTTACCCACTTCATATGAATTTCTCTGGGGAGACCTTAGAGCCCTGAAGGGGCTCCAGGAGAGCTGGAGAGGGACTTGGACAAGGGCTGGAGGGACAGGACACAGGGAATGGCTTCCCAGTGCCAGAGGGCATGGATGGATGGGGTATTGGGAAGGAATTCAGTGTATATTCTGTATTTTCCTTATGCTGGACATATTTTGAGTTCATTTATACATTGTAGACTCCCACAAAAGGGAGGCAGGTGTGTAAGTGAAATTTTTTTCCCAAAGAAGGTCTCTTTCTTCTCACTTTGAAGAGCTTTTGATAGAAAAGAATTTCAAATTGCGCAGAATTTTTTCAATTGTAGATTTTGCTTTGCTGCATCACTAGGCCGAGTTGAGAAGGAGGCAAGGAGAAGGAAAATCCTTTTAAAAATCCTGGAATAATAGCACAAGTTTTTCCTTGAAGACAGCATTATGTATTAATTAATATAACAATATCCATGGTGCCAAACAGTATCTGAGTTTGCAGGAGGTGACAGGGACACCACAGGGAAAAGTCAGTTTTCCTAACTTGGAAATAAACATTTCATCACTCTGGACCTGAAAAGGGCTGGAACATATGCTTGAATTATCAAAACAAATGAGCTTTGAATGTCTGACATGCAAATTTCCCCCCAGGAGGTTAAAGATTGGCAAAGGAATAAGCAAGGGAAAGCAGGATTTTATGAAAGAATTTGTTTGTTATAAATACCAGGTTACCAAATTTTGGGCCAAAGAGGGGCTCTGTTACGTGGATTACTGGGGGAAGTCTCATTTTCGTTCTCTATCTCAAAAATAAGATTTTTTGGTGGTGTTTCTTGTTTTTTCCTCGCAGCTGGGTTGGAGATTAAATTGATTTTTCCTTTATTCTGTGAGGAATTCTCGTTGTCATTTGGGATTCCTTTAAAAAGCATGTCCCTGAATTGAAGTAGAACAGGGAATTTGTGCTCAGCTTCA
This sequence comes from Lycocorax pyrrhopterus obiensis, assembly GCA_014706295.1. Classification (NCBI taxonomy): domain Eukaryota; kingdom Metazoa; phylum Chordata; class Aves; order Passeriformes; family Paradisaeidae; genus Lycocorax; species Lycocorax pyrrhopterus. The sequence continues at coordinate 1,310,784 of JACSVZ010000013.1, read as the reverse complement.
AACGGGAAGAATAATTTCTCTTAAACTGGGACTCACTGGCAGTGGAATCTGGGATACCTCTGGGTTGTGGAAAGGGAGATTTATACCTGGAGTTAGATCAGAGCTAAAGTTAGAGTACTATTTACCTTGGTGCTTTATTTATAAATTTAATTATTATTTATAAATTTTTTTTTGCAGTGAGTTGCTCTGTATCAGCTGAATAATTGAATTTGTACAGGTTCAACATAGCAAAAAATAATTTCCTTTCTTTTCTCTTTTTTAGCCTTCTGTTGAGTCTTCAAGCCCAGGTAAATATTTTTAATAATTTCCAAGGGTTTTGGCATCCTATGAGTGGAAAAGCTTTCCAGGAGTTCCTTTAGCTGGATTGTTGTTGCCTCCTGAGGTTTTATTTCTTTCAGAGAAATAATTAATTGCTTCATAATTAAACCTTAGAGTCACCCATCCCTGACACACCCTTAGTGTGGGTACAAGGTTTGGAAAATGGAATTCAAATTGTCCAGGGAAAAATGGGCGAAAATATGAGCAGGGTTGGGATTAAGACTCAGAAGAAAAGGTTGAAAAGATGGGCAGAGTTGGGATTAAAAATCAGGAGAAAAGGGGAAAATATGAGCAGGGTTGGGATTAAAAATTAGGAGAAAAGGGGCAAAATGTGAGCAGGGCTGGAATTAAAACTCAGGTATTTGAGTGACATCTGCCAAACCATTCATCCATTCATCACTTTGTCATTGTCACCAAATGAAACCAAAGAACTGGGGAAAAAAGGAGATGGGGGGAAAATAACTCAGAAATAAAATCTGCATAACTGGGAAATTTGGTTAATAGAAATTTTGGAAAAGGCATTAGTTTGTCTTTGTAGTTGTGAATGAGGAAGGGGCCCAAGAATAAAGGAGTTTTTGTTTTATGAGTATTTTTACTCCCTGTAGAACTCGATTTAGGCAGGTTTGTGATTATTTAAGAGTTAAATGGTCACAAATTGAATTTTCCAGACATTAACTAGGGCCTGATGTGCAGAGAGAGGGACCTGCTCCTTCCTGCCAGGATCTCTTCCCCTCAAAGGGAATTTCCCTGAATAATGAGGCCAAGCCAAAGGAGCGAGGGACGATATTTGAATTTCTGATCACAGTTCTGCTTCAGGTGTCACCTAAAGAAACAACTAAACCAATTGAGCTCTGCGAGGCCGTGATGTTACTAAAAACATTGTTGGAAATGTTTCCCATCAGGGGGTTCAGCAGCATCTGATGACCATGAATTTGACCCATCAGCTGATATGCTGGTGCATGACTTTGATGATGAACGGACATTAGAAGAGGAGGAAATGATGGAAGGAGAAACGAACTTCAGATCTGAGATAGAGGATCTTAACAGGGTAGGTGGCCTGAAGGAGTCCTAAAGCAGACCCACACAAAACATGCAGGGTTTTATCCCTTGTATTTGGAATTTTTTTTAAAAATCACCTTCAACCCATGAATAGCTAAATAATAAAGAGGGGGGAAAGGGGCTGGATAAATTTACCAAAAATTGGGGGAAAGAAATGGCACATAAATATTAATAATGGATAAAGCTGTGCTTGGTTAGTTGCTTTTTGCATCTATAGGATTTGCATTTTTGAACTAATATAAATTAAAATATCCTCTGTCTAAACTTGTGTATTCCAACTGCACCTGAGTAGTGCTTGTAGATTTTTATTTAAAACCAAAACCCTCCTAATTTTACAGTTCTTGTGCATGTTGATACAAATATCTGTCTAATCTAGTGGAGCACACAAGAGTATCTTCATTTAAAGGAAGATGCAGAGGAAATGATGTCCAAACCCTATTTAGCATGAATGATTATGCCAATAGCACTTTAAATTAATTTAGTGCATTTAATCAATATTTCCAGTGTAAATGATCATTTCTTTCTGGTAATTCCAGGTTCTGCTGTCACTTCTGTATTGTCTTAAATTATTTCTCAGGCAGGAATAATATTCTTAAATTACCAAGTAGGTTCATTATAAATGCAAAGTAATTTAGATACTGTCTGTGGCCTTGTTAGCCTCCAGAACAGATCATTAATGATTCACAGATGAATATTTGATGTACAAATCCTATTTAGCTTAAGTGATTCTGCCAATATGACTGTAAATTTATTTACTCCATTTAATCTATATTTCCAGTGTAAATGATCATTTTTCAATTTCTAGGTTGATATTAATTGGCAAACATAAAGATAAATAAATAGTTGGTGAACCTAAATACTTCATGTGCATTAAATGAGGAATGGGGCTTCACATGTCTGTCACGTGGGGTTTAAATTGAAAATGTGGTTTTTTCCCTTCATATTTTGTGTAGTTGTTTCGCCACATTACAACCCTTCAGTTTATCCCCTCATATCCAGTGGTTACCTCGAGTTGTGGGTAAATAATAAATGAAAATATAATTTATATTATTTACGTATGTATAATTTTATCTTTTTTAAGTCACGGGTGATAGGCCATTTAATTCTCAAAACTGCCGTCGGGATAATTGCAATCCTGAGTTTTTCCCCCAATATTTACCTGGATTATTGCGGATTTCCCCAGGCTGGGAATGTCCCTGATGGAGCAGTTCAGCCCTGGCAGCTGGGTTTTGCAAAAGCGTTTTTGAACCGTGGTGGTTGTCATAAAAATTCCCCCTTCCTGTGAGGGTTGGGATCTTTCCTGCTCATGGATTAAACTCTGGTGCGTCTGGAATGTGCTGGTCCTTGAGGGCCTGGGAATGTTCACCTGGAGAGGAGAAGGCTCCAGGGAGAGCTCAGAGCCCCTTGCAGGGCCTAAAGGGCTCCAGGAGAGCTGGAGAGGGACTGGGGACAAGGGCTGGAGGGACAGGACACAGGGAATGGCTTCCCACTGCCAGAGGGCAGGGCTGGATGGGATATTGGGAAGGAATTGTTCCCTGGGAGGGTGGGCAGGGCCTGGAATGGAATTCCCAGAGCAGCTGTGGCTGCCCCTGGATCCCTGGCAGTGTCCAAGGCCAGGCTGGACATTGGGGCTCTGGAACTCTCCCTCCACAGAAGGAATTTCAATGTCTTGGATAATCCTTGTGATTTTTTTTAACCTTTTCCATTTTTGCGATACCCTGAAGCGATACAGAAATCCCAGTTTGTGTTTTCTCTTGGAGAGTTGCTGGTCCTTGGAACTCTGGGAATTGGAATGGACTGTTTGAAGTTAAGAGGCTTTACCTGAGAAAAATGTTATAAATACAAACCCCCTTTCCTAGGTAACACAGGGTCAGTAATATTCCTGTTCCATACTTCACGAATACCTACAAATGCCAGTAAAAGTTCTTTTTAATTCTCAGCTCTGTAGGATAGGAGTGCTTAAAGGAAGGATATTCCTTTCCAAAATGTACCGGAGAACATTTGGATAATTAAAATACGATTTTTCTGCTAGCTCTGCTGCCAGGCTTAATCAAGACCACAGGCCTTTCATGTTGTCTGTGTCAGTAAAATATTAATTCCCCACTTCTAAGAGTTCTTCCCATGCACTGACAGGATGGAGACCAAGGAGTCAAGAGGGAAGGGGAGAACATTTAATTCCACATTATTTGCATTACTGGGGGTACAGCTTAACCAAAGAGTAGAGGAATAAGTGGTCGGATGGCTTAGTCCTTTGAAATGAAATAAAATGAAATAAAATGAAACAAAATAAAATACACAGACAATGAGTGCTGATAACCCCTGTGTCACTCGTATTTTACAGAGCACAACTAACTCCACTTTTGTCATTGGGATTGTTGGGATGTTTCCAGGAATTAGATCAGTGCAGGCCCTCAGGATAGGAAGTCTAAGGTCAGCCAATAACTAAAAATATCTGATTATCAGCCAACATGTGCATCAAATACCAAGAAAAAACTATTTAGAGCAAGCAGACACCTCCAAATGATAAACAAAGGATTTAATGTTTTGAGAGAATTTTTGAATAATCCCTGAAAGTTTCTGCTCTGAAAAATCTCCTTAAGGATGACTGTCCTGAAGGCTGGACACTGAGGATTAGAAGTAGTAAAGGAAGTAATTAGCAGAGCCAGCAATTAGTAATTTTTATTAATAAAGGTAAGAATCCTCTAAATTTGAGAAGTGACAGTATAATTTGAAATGTCTCTTCAGAGCGGACCGGCTTTTTAAGGATTTTTAAATAAAATGTTTTAAGATTTTAGCAGATTTGCTTCCAGCTGGGGATGGGTTTGTAGCCAACCAGCTTAAAATAAACGTGAAATAAACATTCCTGTTGTCCTTCCCTGGATATCAGCTGGTCCCTCGCCCCATCCAAACCCTCCTTGCCAGAAAAGGGAGAGGTACAGGGACACTGAGAGGTGCAGTTTGGGTGGAATTTTACATTCAGAAATTGAGGAACTCTGGGGAATTGTCCCTGGAGCACAGCTCCCCCTAAGAAGATCTAATTCCATGTTCCAGCCAGGTGTTGCAAGTTCTGGTGGAGCTGAATTCTTGGAGTCGCTGCAGGAATTCCTGCCTTGCACTGGGACAGGTTCCTGCCTTGCAGGATCTCAGCTGTCTGTGTGAGGCACTTGCTGCTGACACACACATTTTATCCATTTTTCCCACAAATTTGTACTAAATGCCACCGTTTTCCCGGCTGGTTTTGGGCAGTGGAGGGAATACCAATAAATATTCCAATAAGGAGTGTGTTTGCTGTGGGTACTGAAGGTGTTTGGTGAAACCAAGCCCTTTTAATGGGTTTATGGCCCCTTGGAGATCCTCTTGGTGTGAGGCGTCTGCTGTAAATAAATCAAGGACTGGGAGATGAATTATCCTGCACAAAAACCCCACACACTTTTCTGTGGTGGAGAAGTGCTCACCTTGATGCCGTGGAGCGATTCCTGTGGCGTTATCCCTGTTAAATCCCAGCTTTTGTTTGGCTGCTGCCCAGGAAAGCGACATGCCCATCCAGGAGCTGCTGAGCCGCTACGGCTACGATGGCACCGTGCCCCTGCAGGAGGAGGAGGAGGAGGAGGAGGAGGAGGAGGAAGAGGAGGAGGGAGAAGATGATGATGATGTTGATAACGATGACAACAGTGGCTGCAGTGGGGAAAACAAAGTAAGTGTGCGCTCATTTGCATATGTAAATTCATGCTTTGCATGCATGTGCTACTCAATATCCCAGGCTGATTTGTAATAGAGTTGATTTTATAAACCTTGCTTTGCTAATAAGGTTTATTCTGAATTACCCATCTGTATTTCTCTTAATTGCTCTGAATTCCATCTCTCTCATCCCAAACTGAGGCAATTTAAAATACATGGATGCAGCAGCATCTAGGAAGGGATTGGAATTGTCCTTCAGAACTTCAGCACTGACATTTTAAATGCCTGCAGACACCTTTAGAGATACAACTGAACACTTCTTTTGAGGTGAAAAGCTGATTATTGAAACTGCACAAGGGTGGGGTTGGATTAAATGTGGCTCTGGGTGTTGGAAATCCTGCAAGTTTTCCAGCTTGAGCGTTTAAATTGTATTTTCCACCTTGGTTGTACCTGAATTAACTGAACCACAGTGTCTTTGCAAAATGTTTAATTTTGACCTTAGCATCTTCAAACTCCTTTTCTGTGTTCTCTCCAAATAATTTTCTGATTTTAGAAGAGTTTTTTCTACTTGGAACTTAGGCTCCTGTCATGGGCACAGCTGTAACTTCTCCATCACTGCTGCATCCTAAATTCCATTAAAATACAAACCCCTTGGCATTGTCAGTGACACAAAAGCTGAGGCATTTAGTGGAGGCTTCATTACCTAATCTGGCTTTAAAAAAGGTCCATTCTGGGCTTTTGGTACTTCACCTATTTTAGAATCCCTGGAATGCCACACAGAGATGAGGAATGGTACCTCTGATTCAGGAACTGAAGTTCCTGGGGTTTTCAGGCTCCCTTGACAGATGCTGGAGAAGATTGTTATTTGTGGGAGTTGAGTAGTTCAAAAGGAAGATCCATTGTTAGATTGTAGCAGGAAAGGTTCAGGAAGCTGGAGAGGGGGAGAAACTTACATAACATGAAGGATGCAGAAAGAATTCTTTCAGGGAGAGTTCTTTCAGGGAAATTTCCTCATGGAAAGGGTGGTCAGGGTTTGGAAGGGGCTGGAGTCCCCATCCCTGGAGATGTCCAAGGAACACCTGGATGTGGCACTCAGTGCTCCGGGCTGGGGACAAGCTGGGGATGGGGCACAGCTTGGACTGGATGATCCTGGAGGGCTTTTCCAACATCAGTAATCCTGTACAAAATCAAACTAAGGCACAAATGTTTATTTTGTTGTGCTCAGTGCTGCTCCTGAAGTGTCACTTCCTTCTGTGTCCTCACTTTCAATTCCCTCCTGGCACAACTTCCATCCTGTGTGTCCTCAGGGCTCTGCAGTGGCTGATTTAAGGCCCTGCCTGTCCTGTCCCTGTGTCCCAGCAGAGGAGCCACCCCTGTCCCCCTGCAGGGCCTCACCCTCCTTGGGGACAATGCAGAGCCAGTGCCTTGCTGCCCCTCAGCAGCCACGGCTCAGGGACTGGCCCAATTCACACCAGTTCAGCCCATCCCAGCCCTGCACTGGGAGCAGGCACTCCCCAATCCCATCCCAGTTCACACCAGTTCAGCCCATCCCAGCCCTGCACTGGGAGCAGGCACTCCCCAATCCCATCCCAGTTCACACCAGTTCAGCCCATCCCAGCCCTGCACTGGGAGCAGGCACTCCCCAGTCCCAGCCCAGTTCAGCCCATCCCAGCCCTGCACTGGGAGCAGGCACTCCCCAGTCCCAGCCCAGTTCACACCAGTTCAGCCCATCCCAGCCCTGCACTGGGAGCAGGCACTCCCCAGTCCCAGCCCAGTTCACACCAGTTCAGCCCATCCCAGCCCTGCACTGGGAGCAGGCACTCCCCAGTCCATCCCAGTTGGATTTTCGGGGCCTGGGCCCTGAGCTGGCTCAGCTGGGCTGGGAGTTCAGAGCTCCGAGGTGCTGCAGGCACAAAATGCAGCTGTGGGGGTGGAATAATTGTATAAATCATTGAAGCTTTCCCTGCAAGTGCTCATCTCTGCACAGCCTATTTAGCTCCCCTGCACTTAGCTGGGTTCTATTTTTAATCTGCTTTAAGCTGCACATGTGACAATGCTCTGGTGGCTGCTGAAGGTGCACATCAATGTGTGCTGGGCCTGATGCTCCAGGGCCACGAGCAGCCACTGCGTGTCCAACATAAAACACTGCAAAGTCACAAACAGCATGCTTTGAAGTAGAAAAAAAATCGATTTTTAAAAAAAATGTATTTATAATTTTCATTTTCTCTGCTTGTAATAATTCCCATAGTTGTGGTGGTTTATCTTCTCATAAAGGAATTTATTCTAATTTTTGATCTTGGCTCAATGTAACGAGCCAACCCTGCTGTTCCTGTGGAGTTGAACCACTCTGTTCACATGGATTTATATGGAAGACACCATTTCCATCTAAACCCCTCCTCTTTTCATTGAAATTTCATAAGAAAGGGTTTAAAGACCAAAGTAAAATTTAAAGTGAAATGAAATCCAGTGAAAACCACAAGGATTAAAAAAGTGAAGATTAAGATTTCATTTGGGTTCATATTTCTGATTTGTTACAGTCTGGCTGTTCTATTGATCTGCTTCAAATCCTGCTCAAAAAATAACCTCAGGATGTGTTCACACATTGAAATGTTACATTTGTGGTGGCTCAGCCTGGACAGGCCACGAATAAAAGAGATTTGGGGTTCACCTGTTGATAATCCTGGCAAAAATATTGCCAGAATCATGTTTCTCACTAGCAGGGGTAACTGAGCTGCTGTTTATTTTTTTCCGTGGGTCAGGAGGAGACCATAAAAGATTCCTCAGGGCAGGAAGATGAGACCCAGTCCTCAAATGATGACCCAGCCCCATCTGTTGCTTCTCAAGACCCCCAGGAGATCATTCGCCCTCGGCGGTGTAAATATTTTGATACAAGTAAGTCCAGTTTAATAAATCTCAGTATTACTGACCTCTGGTAAGCTCAGCTCCAGTTAAGTCAGTATTCCGTGCCACAAATGCGTGTTGATCCCTAAAAATATTGAGTTTTCCTCTTCATGCCACTGCTGTTAATGAGAATTATCCTCAAAACAGAAGGCAGAAAAGTCCTGGTGTTAGCTGAGTGCTAAACCTGCTCTGCTGACTCTGTGTAAGGAGAGCAGATACTCTCTGGTCTTAGAAGAGAGGATGAAATTTGGAGGAAAATTGAAATTTGAAATTTTACAGATTAAAATTAATTGGTGTGCTCTGGTTATTTGCCAAAGCCTGGGCTCTGTCCTCATCCAAAGGAGCTCAGAGTCCACCTGAAAGGAAAAATAAACTGAAATTTTCTACTAATAGAACCCAGATTTCCTCACAAACAGAAAAGCAGTAAAATCTGGAAAAGGCCAAGAATTGTTAACCCTGAACTAATGAAGAGGGGGGTCACAAAGAAGAAAATTTGCTTCAAGAATTCCACATTTGATTCTGTTGCCAGCATTGAACTGATCATTTTCTCTCTTATTTTGTTTACAAATTGGTTTTGCATCCACTCGAAACTGTTGTAGCTGTCCCTTCAGACAGCTCTGATTTCCCTGGGATCTCCCCTGATGGGATCTGAACCTTTTGAGCTGCTTGGGACAGCAGATATTTTACCTTTCTGTAATGAAAGTGACTGTTGGTATTTGAATTCCTTCTGTTCTGTGTTTGAGCAAATAAAAGGTTCCTCACCATACCTTACACTTGATATTTATTAGTTATGACTTTGTAGAATTGCAATTTTTAATCTGGAGTTTATTGAAATCCAAAATTGCCACGGAACCTTTAAATTTAAATGAACAAATGTGTAGCTGTGCAGAGGATTGCAAATATCTTCAATAAATTCCACTTTTTAAGCGTAGAATTAACTTAATTCAAGTGTATTGCATTAGGTTTGGGGTTTATACAGCTTTCAGCTGTGTAAAAAATGTCATTTCATGTATAAATAATTTGAATGCTACTATATCACATTCTGTACATAAAGCAGCACCTTGTGAGAGGCAACTGGCCTATATCATAAAGAGCTTAACATTCCTGGCAATCCTCATCCCAAATAATCTGTTGGAAGGGCTGTTGTGCCTAAATCCTAAATCCCAGGAAGACACACTTCCAGATTTCTCACACCTCCTGCTGAGATCTACCTTAAATTCCCTGACAGCTGGAAAAGAGCAGCAGGAACTAAGCCAGGAGCTCATGGAAAAGGGGTTGAAACCCACAAAAATATTCCCACAAATTTCGAGTAAACTTGGATGTGGATCATTCAAAGCTGAGGGAAAAGAAATCTAAATTTAGGAACAAAATGGAGGGATGTGTTTATTTGTGCCTGAACTTCTCTGAGCCTGTTGTGTACCTTCATCCAAATGTGGGTGGGTCATTTTTTAATCTTGTCACTGCTGAACCATTAATGTTGTCCCCAAAAGTGTCCCTTGCACTGGTGGGGCTGAGATAAGGAGGGAGGGAGGGAGGGAGCAGAGCGGGGCTGGAGGCTGCTGGGCTCAGAGGCCTCTGCCAGCCCTGCCTTTCAATGTCTGCAAAATTTCTTGTAGATAGTGAAATAGAGGAGGAATCTGAAGAAGATGAAGATTATATTCCCTCAGAAGACTGGAAAAAGGTAAATACTCAGCCTGTATTTCATGGATAATAAATTAATCTGTTACTGGGTAACTCCAAGCTCTGTAGAGCACCCAAATCCTCTTCGGTTTTTCCCCATAAATAGGAGAGTTTTGATAATGAGAAGTCTTCAAGTCCTCCCCAAACAATCAGGAATCCATTTCCATGTAGTTGTTTGAGATTTTTGAGCTGTTCATTGCATTTTTAAATTTCGAACAATGAAAGTTTTAAGAGGGGAGGAAAAAAGATGTGTTCGTGCTCCTGTTTGCTAACAAAAAATCTCAGGGTTGCTTCACTTCTTTTTATTTCCAAACAGGAAATCATGGTGGGCTCTATGTTTCAAGCTGAAATTCCAGCTGGCACCTGCAAATACAAAGAGAATGAAAAAGGTGAGACTTGACCGTTATTGCTGTTTGGGATTAACGTCTAATTAGGAGAAAGAAAAGATTTGATTGATGTCATGAGCCTTGCAAAATAAATGAGTGACAATTAGAGCCACCATCTCAAATTGTAGCTCATCCTGTACTTCATGAGAGCTGGAGGAAGAGGAGGATTTTATTCCTGGCCTGGTGCCTCTTGAACCCTTGGATTCTGGTTTAGTGATGCACACAAGCTGTAATCTCTTCACTTAAAGACTTAGGGAATAAAAAAAAAACCCAGCTAATGGAGAAATTGTTTTGCTGGAACTGGATTAGCACATTAAAAGAGGCAAAATGATACCAGCAGCTTTGGTTTTCACATTTTGTACCTCTTCAATCAGCAATAGAAAGTTCTACATTTGTAGATTTTTTTTTTTCCCCGGGAATTTTTCACCTTGTCTCAAGCAGAGGCTTTGGCTGGATCCTGTCAGGAAAGGCAGATCCAGTTTAAACCCAGCTGTGAGCATAAAAGAAGCCAATTTTCCTGCTCCTTCAGCCCTTTCCTAAGAATTTGCTCCCACTGCAGGTGAATGAGGATGGATTTTCTGTAGCTTTGTATAATTTAGTTTTTAAATAACCAGCACAAAACCAAGAGCCTTCCTAGAGTCCAGCTTTAAACTCAATTATCTCATTGCCCAGAGAGGTCGTGGATTCCCCATCCCTGGCAGTGTCCAAGGCCAGGTTGGACAGGGCTTGGAGCACCCTGGGATAGGGGAAGGTGTCCCTGCCCATGGAATTGGATGGGCTTTAAGGTCCATTCCAACCCAAACCATTCCAGGGTTCTCTGAGGGTTCCTAGAAATCTATTTTTTCTTGGATGAGCAGCCAAACTGAGCCAACTGAGTTGTAACCTTTGAAAGAAAAACCTCCCAGAAAACTCTTGGGAGCTGTTCCCAGAGTGTGTCCTGGCTGAAATGAAGCTGCTTTCTTTTCAAGACACCTCATGCTTTTCTTTACCACTTTGGGGGTTTTTATTTGTATTTGTTTCCATGTTAAAATACTTTTTCCAAGCAGGGATTCATCTCTCAACCCCTGTGTACCTCCCTTCCTGTGCTGACCATGCTTTCCCAAGCATTCCTCTTAGAATCAGTGTTCTAATTGCTTTCTTGCTGCCCTTTCTAAGGTTGCTGAAGCCCACAGCCAAGGTGTGGATATTTTCCTGCTTTAATAGCCAGAATTTCACTTTATTTTGCTACAATCCAAAGCTTGGCTCTTCCAAAATAAAACTGGGAGATAATCAGAGGATATCTCACTTGGCCCACGTTTCTCCATTAATTTCAGTTTGCTGTGGCTTCCCTGCTCTCAGACTCCTGTGAGAGCTCTGGAAAAGGTGGAGATTAAAATTCTGGAGTTGCAGAATGAGTCCTATAATCCAGAACCCAGACTGTGCCAGGGCTTTGAAGGCAAAGTCCAAGTCATTTGGGTCTCTGCATCCAAGAGATTTTACCTGTCTGTTCCCAGTTAATGGTGCTCCAGGGATCTTCAGGTTTATCAGAGACAATAAATGTCTGTATAATTATTTGATTTTCTTGTGTTCTCCCTGGGGTTTATCCAGTGTACGAAAATGATGATCAACTGCTCTGGAATCCTGACTTTTTACCAGAGGACAAAGTCATAGAATTCCTAAACGAAGCCTCGAGGCGCACGGGAGAGGAGAAAGGCCTGGACGCAATTCCTGAGGGATCCCATATTAAAGACAACGAGCAGGTATAGAAAAATAACCACAATGTGTAGTTTATTTTATAGAATTAATCATCCTTTTATTTAATTTTACTCCCAAGAGTTAAAATTGTGTTGGTGACAGTTTTATTGTTCCTTGTGGAAATAGAAACTTGATGAGGTTTTTACCTCTCAGAGAATATTAAACTGTTAACTTAGGCTTAATGCTGCTTTATATAAAATAAATATATAATAGAAAACAAATAAAGTCAGTTAGTTATTTTCTATATAAATCTGTACAGAATTTTTCAATTATGAAATTTTCAATTCTCCATGAATGCACACTTATTTTTTTCTTCATTTGTTCTTTTTTTCTTCATACCCCAAAAAAAACCCTACATCAATTTTACAAATGTGTATAGTGGATGAAGAAGTTGCAATGCTTTGCCCCTGGGTATTTTTTTGGTTATGTAAATAGAGATTTGGGAGTTTAAACCCAGTAAATACATCTTAAATTACACTGCATTCATTCCAAGAGTTTATTTTTAATCTAAACAGGTATCAGTGATTTTCTGCGTGTGCTGCTGTGGGACAGCATAATTTGGGTGGTCTCTGGAGTGTTAAATGTGTGGATTTTCCTCTCTCCAGGCCTTGTATGAACTGGTGAAGTGCAATTTTGATACTGAGGAATCATTACGAAGGCTGAGATTTAATGTCAAAGCAGCCAGAGGTGAGCATGCACTGAAAAGGAGTTTGTATTCCTAAAAATTCATTTTATTTCTCACCCAGGCATTGGGTTTGCTGTCAGCAGGCTGAGAAGGTTGATTTAAGCTTCATTTAAATGCAGCCTCAGTGAATCTCTCGTTGTTCTCTGAGAGAATGGAATCAGCAGATGTGTAAATTCACTTCCTGTCCATAGAGCTTGGTACAAATATCTGTGACTTCAGCAGCAACTTAAAATTGAAAATTACTTCTTAACAACTCAGCTGTTCATTTTTTAGGTATTTTTATTGTGCTCTTCTAGACCTTTCAGTCATCAAAGTGAAAACAGCAAACCTGAGACATAAAATGTAATAATTCTAAAGAAAGGAGCAAATAAAGCTTTTATTTTACCAAGTGTAGCATTAAATACCCTGATCTTAAAGGTGCTGTGGGAGCCTTGAGCATTTCCTGTGCTGTTATTGATCCCTGCCCTCAGAGGAACAACAGACTGAGGGAAGAAGGCAGGAGCTGTTTTCCCACACATTGATCTGTTGGTGCTGCTTCCAAACCTCTCCCGAGTTCCCTGGGCACGTCACAAGGCAGGAATGATCAAAGAAATGAGTTTACTTTGTTCTCGCGTATTTTAAACTTTATTTACTCGTGGCCTTAAGAATCAGTGAGGCCAGATCATAACCAGTTTATAGCAGGCCCTACAAACCAGCTCCTCCCAGCAGCCACATCTCCCTGTCTTGTCCTTAGAAGGAAGAATTCCCATTTTTCTACTAAAAAGTGAAATTCCTGGAGGTGGTTCCTATGGAGTCAGCAGCTGGAGGAAGGACCCTGCTCATCCCAGACGTTTTCTGTCCCTTCAGTTGGCTTTTAGTGGCTTTTTGAATGAAATATTGTCTTTATTGCTTTATTATTTTTGATTTTCCTGTAGAAGAATTATCTATTTGGACGGAAGAGGAATGCAGGAATTTTGAACAAGGGCTGAAAGTCTATGGCAAGGATTTCCATGTGATTCAGGCAAATAAGGTAAACTCTTAAGTGCAATTCTCACTTTTTACATTTTAAAACCATGTAATTTTAAATAAATTTTGTCCTTAATTTCCTTTATAAAGAAGTGGACAAAATTATTTTACTTTTTGCTGTAGAATCCCAGAATCCTGGAATGGTTTGGGTTGGGAGGGACTTTAAAGGTCCCATTCCACCCCCTGCCATGGGCAAGGACACTTCCACTCTCCCAGCTTGCTCCAACCTGGCCTTGGACACTTCCAGGGATGGATCCAGGGGCAGCCACAGCTTCTCTGGGCACCCTGTGCCAGGGAGGAATTTTTTCCCACTATTTACATCCAATTTGGTTCTCAAAGCCCAGAATTTGTAACTGTGGAAGTGGAGAAATCCTGCAAAAATCCTGTGGGAAGAGCTGCCTCCCTGGAGCCTGACTCTGGGCTGAAGAGACTCCGAACACCCTTGGAATGTTCCTCCTGGAGCTGTTCCTTGCATGATATCTCCAATATTTTTAGAAACACCCTTAACTTCCATCTCCATTTCTGGGCCTTTGAAATTCCGAGCCAAGAGTTTCCGCTAATCCAAGCAGCTCTGACTTGGGATTTCACACTTTTTGCTATAAATGCTGGCTTTTTTTGGCCCAGAAATGCCTTTAAATTCACGAGGACTTGCTTGGCCCCCGCTGCCAGGTGCGGACCCGCTCCGTGGGGGAGTGTGTGGCGTTCTATTACATGTGGAAGAAGTCGGAGCGCTACGATTTCTTCGCTCAGCAGACCCGTTTTGGGAAGAAAAAATACAACCTGCACCCCGGGGTCACGTAAGATGTGCCTGATTTCATCATTTCATTGTCGTGCTGGGGTTAAATCTGCGTTTCATCGTGCTCTCAGCTGAAAATTGAGGGATTCAGAGGCGAATTTGCAGCAGGAAAACGACCAAAGTGTAAAAAAAAAGTCATTAGTGTGTATAAATAATCTGTAAAATACATTTATTTGGAGTAAGGCCAACACTTGGCATTGAGCAACCGTTTTAGTTTGAGTTTTGTTAGATTTCCGTTGGTTTTCTTTTTAAATGTAAATAGGTTTTTCTTTTCAATGCTTGTTTTAATTAAATCTGTTTTGTACAAAAGCGTTAATCCCAAGTTTCAGGTGGAATTTGTGGTGCATTGTTTGTCAGTCATTCTGGCCAGCACAACACCAAGTCCCAGGGGATTTGGGTTATCCATAACTCCTTTTCCCATTCCCATCCTTGCTAAGGAAAGAGGGAATGTGTGAGCAGAGCTGCATTCCCAGCTCAGAGCCAGCTCGTTCTCCTGCCCTTCATTCCAAAGCTCTGATCTGGCTGTCCCACTCTTTCCACTGCCTCTTGCCAAGCTTTTTTACTATTATTTTCATTCCTCATTTGTTCCTGGCTCCTCTCTTGATCCTTCCTTGGAATATTATTGTTTCTCCAAACGTCTGAGGGCTGTGTGACACCCAGAGTTGCCATCTGGCACTTTGTGGATGTTACAGAGAGTTTCTTACCAGCCTGGCAGGGACTGTCTGGCTCCCCCTCTCCTTCCATCTCTTGCTGGGTTTTTTCCCCCCATTTCCCGTTTTTCCCCTATTTTCCCCAGATGAGGCATTTTGGGTGGTCAATCACTCAAACCTCTCCTCCTGCAGTTGGCTGTGTAGGGCGAGCAGCAGCAGTGTCGTTAGGGATCGGACTTGTCTGTTCTTGAATGATTTTGCAGATAAATGTAGATAATTCAGGGTGCAATTCCAGCATGATTTTGTGTGAGGAGATGCTGTTCCTGGAGTCATTCCAGCCTTCCCACCACACATCCAAGGGCTTTACCCACCAGCTCCCTTTGTTTCAATCTTCCATTCGTGACCTAAACTGGAGCACTGGAATAAATGGCAGAGATGGGAATGTCTTTAACTCTGGAGTTTTTCACTTGGTTTTAACTTTACCCCTTTGGGGTCCTTGTGCACAAAAGTGATTTGTATTTACTGGAATGGTTTGTTCTTGGTGACTCAGCAAATTCCAAGGGTTTAGTGCCTGGAGGGATCACCTTGGAAGCACAGCCACAACATAAAGCATTTGGAATCATGGAATGGTTTGGGTTGGGAGGGAGCTTAAATCCCATCCAGTGCCACCCCTGCCATGGACAGGGACACCTCCCACTGTCCCAGGCTGCTCCAAGCCTCATCCAGCCTGGCCTTGGGCACTGCCAGGGATCCAGGGGCAGCCACAGCTGCTCTGGGAAATCCATCCCAGCCCCTCCCTGCCCTCCCAGGGAGCAATTCCTTCCCAGTATCCCATCTATCCGTGCCCTCTGGCAGCAGGAAGCCTTTCCCCCAGAAAATGCCACAGCTGCAGTGTGTGCAGGGCTATTTCCACCCCGGTACCACCAGCCTGTCCCAGCCAGGGCTGAGTGTGTGTGTGTGTTGTGCAGGGATTACATGGATCGGCTCCTGGACGAGAGTGAGAGTGCTGCTTCCAGCCGAGCTCCGTCCCCTCCGCCCACCACCTCCAACAGCAGCACCAGCCAGTCCGAGAGGGACGACAGCACCACCAGCAGCAGCAACCAGAACGGTGAGAGGGGCCCTGTCCTGCCACAGTCACACAGCTCCAGCCTGCTCGGGGTCGGGAGGGACCTCACAGCCCACCCAGTGCCACCCCTGCCACGGCAGGGACACCTCCCACTGTCCCAGGCTGCTCCAGCCTGGCCTTGGACACTGCCAGGGATCCAGGGGCAGCCACAGCTGCTCTGGGCAGCTTGAGCCAGAGCCTCACCTGCCTCACAGCCAGGAATTCCTTCCCAATATCCCATCCAGCCCTGCCCTCTTACCAGTTTAATACCATTCCCTGTGTCCTGTCCCCCCATCCCTTGTCCCCAGTCCCTCTCCAGCTCTCCTGGAGCCCCTTTAGGCCCTGCAAGGGGCTCTGAGCTCTCCCAAAACCTTCCCTTCTCCAGGTGAGCATCCCCAGACACAAACAGCCTGTTGTAGTTTATGTATTTCCCCAGCTTCAATTTTAAAACTGGTTTTTAAAAACCGCTCCATGTTTGCATTTAGGCAGGGGCCTTGTCTTGAAGATAAATCCCCCCTGGAATTTCCTGTTAACTGTGATTTGTGAGTTCTTGTTCCCCCTGTGCCAGCGGAGGGCTGTAATGCCAGTGCTGGGAGGAGTCCTGAGCAGGACATTGAGACCCTGAGGGGGAAGCTGGGCTGGGGGCAGCTCCCTGGGGCTCCTCAGGTGCTGTTCCCCCAGCCCTGGGGCTTGGAAGGGAGTTGGGAATGGGAGAGCAGCCAGGAAGGAAAGTGAGGAGAGCCCAGCTGAGGGAGCAGCTTGGGGACTCACTCAGAGTGTGGAAATCGCCTGGAAACTACACAAAGTGCCCAGGTGAGGAGGGTCCACCTGCAGCTCGTGGAGTTCTGCGATTCCAGGACATTCTCTGTTCCTTTTAAGGACTTCCACAAACTCCCTGTGTCATTTGTATGCACATCAACCACACAGCGAGGATAAGGAGAAAAATACTGAATTTTTAATCATCTGAGTTCAAGTTCTGCTTTCCTGACCCGGCCCAGGCTGTTCTGCTGCTGCTGCTTTGCTGATGGGGTTTCTCTCCCACCCAGGTGTCTCTGCCAACGGCCCAGGGGAGGTGCCAGGGAAAGAGGAGGCAAAGCTCGAGGGATTGCACGTCAATGGACCTTCCAGTGGGAAGAAAACACCTCACACGGAGCTGGATACCAATGGGTATGAACCTGAAAACCTCTCCATTGACCCCAAACTCGCTCATTCAGCTTCAAGGAACGACCCTGAGCTGGAGGAAAAGAGTGAAAGACCTCTGAAAAGAAGGAGAATTAACAGCAATGGGAAGGAGAGTCCGGGTGCTTCGGAGTTCTTCCAGGAAGCCAACTCCCACGGGAAGCTGGAGGAGCTGGAAACTTTGGATGACTGAGTGCTGGGAGCTGATTTTATTCCTTGGAGTAAATTTTGGGTGTCTAAAATTTTCAGGGTTGATGGGTTACCTTACAAAATCCAGTTCCATAAACAATCTGAGATTTTTTTTTTGTTTCCTGAGACCTTCTAGTTGGCTCTAAAGATCTGATGATTTGGGTTTTTTTTTTAGTGCTGAAAAGCAGCAGGAGAATATTGAATTTCTCAGAGCTGGCAGCTGCAGTTCTGGGATAAAAGGCTCTTAAACATTTGAGGAACAAAGCAGTGAGTTGCTGCAAAAATACTCCCAGCCTAATACATTAAAGAATGTGTTAATACAGCATTTAATGTATAATACAGCATTTAATCAGTGTACAAGTGAACAAAGCATTTGGGGCTTTGCAGGAAGTGAAAATAAAACAGGAAAAGCCAAGACAGAGCAGGCACAGAGACTTCCACTCCTGCTGGAGAGAGGAAAATGTCATCCCATCATTAAGGAACCCTCATGAATCCTGAAAGTTATGAGCACAACTATTTTTATATATAGAAGTTTTAAAAGGTAAATAAATAAACCAGGTCAGGTTTGTCTATGTAAAATTGTTGACATCAATGATGTCTTTCCATATTCTTTATCTGGGCTAAAGAAATACATTCTGTATTTTTCCAGATTTCTTTGTAGCCTTTGAAAGATTTTTACAGTACTTATGTCTTGATTGAACTGTCCTTTCTTAAAACAAAAGCTTGTATAATTTTCTTACCTTGTACAGTTGGTAAACTTTTATGAGAGAGTTGATACCCTGAGTCTAATGTCAGCTTCCTTTTATTTTGCTGAAGTCTTTTCTAAAAAAAAAATACCCAACCAAAAAAAAAAAAGAAACAAAACCCCAAACCAAACCAATGGAGTTAAAAATTAATCACCAATGTGTTAATTTTCTTCCCAGGAGCTGGTAAATAATTAACATAAGAATGGTTAGGAGGCATTTGATTTTGGAAACGTGGTTTTTTTTCCTTGTTTTATGGCAAATAATGATGTTTAAATTTTTGTTAAACATGCTGCTTGCATTGCACACATCTCCTTGCTTTCTTTCTCCCTTCCCTCACTTTATTTGGAACTCAGAGGAATTTCACAGCAGCCAAATTCTCGCGTTTACTGAACCTTCTTCAAGTTCAGCTGTTCCATGATCCACTGGTTTGTTTCCAGTCTGTCGCCTGCCAGGTTTCAGGGAGCACAGCAAGGGCTGGAGTGTGGCTGGACTGGTTGGAAATGCAGCTGGAAACTGGTGCTGGAGTGGAATTCCTGAGGACCACGGGGATGGTTTCAGTGGGAGCAGCACACGCAGGTCAGAGGTTGGACTTGATGATCTCAAAGGTCTTTTCCAACCTAGTAAGTCCTGGGATTCTGTATTGGTGCACAGGGACGCACTCACCTGGAGAAAGGAGAGGAGGAATTTAAGGTTGAGCTGTGGAGAACTAATTTCAGTGTGAAAACCACAAATTCTGTATAAATAAATGTGGAGGGGGTGATGCTCACCCTGCCAGCAGCACCACTGAAAAGCTGTGGATGTAGGATTTACATCCATCAGTCAGGAACGTTTTAAATCCAAATTCATTTTGGTTTGGTCGTTTTTTTCAGCCTGGCTCCACTTCTACTCTGCTAAAATTCAGGAAAATTGTTGCTTTGTATCATGGCTAACCCTGTGTCCTCCTCACAGCTGTGCTGTTTATCCTTAACTGGCTAATTTCTCTTCAAGTTTATGGTTCCAGTTGCAATGAACGGTTTGAAATGGATGTTTCAACCCAAACCCCACTGCTGAGGGGTTGGGCTGATTTGGTTTCCTCTCCACTGAACCTTCCTTGGACTTTGTGATCAGGAATGAGCCAAATCCTCGGGATGTGGATGGGTTATGGATGTAGGAACCTGCTGTTCCCAGCTCTGCCTGCCAGCCCTGTTCTGGAGAGGCTCTGGGTGCGGTTCATTAATTAAGGCCTGTGTTAATTAAGGAATGCAGTGATTAATGCCTGAGGCAGAGGTTGCTGTTAACTCTCCCCTCTGGTTATGAGCAGAACCCCAAAGTTTCCCCTGAGCTCAAAGACGGTTCCACACAAGCAGAATCCCATTTGCAGTTTTATTCTGATGCTCTTTGTTTTTGGTTGCAAGTTGGAAATACTTCCCAAAAATCCATAGGAAAGTTTCCCAGTGAATTGTCTCAGGCTCGTGTGTGAAATCCAGCACTGTGTATATTTTCAGGAATGTTGCTTTGTTTTTTATCTTTCCTTTATTTTATTTTCTTTTGGTGATATGTAGAAGAGACCTGACATTCCATAACCCACTATGTAATGCTCAGCTAGACTTGGAGAATATTTAATTCTAATTTACCTTTTGTTTATGCTGGTGTTTTATACAATACTTTGTTCATGTTCCAAACTGCAGCCACTAGAACTCGATAAAGTCATTGCACTACTAAAGCCATTTCAAATCCTGGAAATCTGCTAACTTTGCTTTCATTTTCCAAGCCTTCAGTACAGTTGGGAATCCAATCCAACAGGAAATCCTTGGGCTTCCCAAAGGGTTCAATGTGCTATAGAATATCCACTCACACACCAACCCTCCAGAGCAGTTTGATACGTTTTTCCCACACAGTATTTTGCACTGTTAGTAATTCCCTCCTCTTATCCCCCTTCCCTGTCTGCAATTCTGGAAAAGCTTATTAAAATATTTTTAAACTTACTGTCTGCATCCAAAATTCCTGACTTTTTTTGCTCCAGAGGGTGGAATATTTCTGCTCAGAGGAGGGGAAGCCCCAGGCTGGTGCAGCAGCAGGGACTCTGTTACTCTGCAGTGAAACCCACGGGAACAAAACTCCCTTTTCTGGTTCAACTTCCAACTGTTTCCTTCATTCCCCAGAAACGGGGTTGACTTCCACATCCCTCTTCCCCTCTCAAGGAAGATTCAAAGCTGGATACCCAGGAGACCCCTTCCCCCCCCCACCCTGCTGGAAGTGGGGGGTTGTCAGAGCCCCCTAAATCCCTGCTTTATCCACCCCCAGCATTCCCATCCTCTGCAGCCTTTCCCTGCTGCTCAGGGAAGGGAGGGACACGAGGCAGGAGCAGCTTTGGTTCATTGGTTTATTGGAAGCAAATACAAAAATACAGAGGCACATAAATCCTGTCTGCTCTCATTGCTCACATCCACAGCCTGCCACACATTCAGATTTTCAGCACTAAAACGCTCATTTTGTAAATAGTTTCTCTATAGAAAACATTTTTTTAGTCAATTAATAGCATAGAAAATACTGTTAGAGGAACTCTTGGCTTTCTCAGTGTTTAGGATCCAGCAGGATCCCGGCATGGACAAAATAAGCTTTAAAAATACTTCCCTGTTAGGACTCCAAATCTATCCAGTAGATTCAAAAATAAAACATAAAATCATAAAAAAATCCCTCTGCCAGAATCAACCTCCTGGCTGAGAACTCAGCACGGCGGAGTCGGAGCACACGTGGGAAAAGGGGATTTGGGAATGCTGCAGCGAGAGGCAGGAGGAGGTGGGAAAAGGGGCCCCAGCCCCACCTGGATACTGGGAACCAGCACAGGAACCAGCACAGGGAGCAGCAACCCCAGCTGGGCTGGGACCGGGGGGCTTCTGCACAGCAGGAAGGGTTTGCCACCCTCCCTCCCCTGGGACAAAGCCGAGGCTTTACTGGAATTTTGGGAGACAAAATAATCAGGGATTGCTTTTTTACTGTGCTCCGAGGGGGAACCCGCTGAGGGGCTGCTCCACAACAGCCCAACTCCCCGTTGTCCCTACAGTGACCACACAATCCCACAAAAAAGGGGAAAATTGTGGCTCTGGAATTGCTCCAGGAGCGGGATGGGATGTTGGAGCAGGCAGCAGCTCACTCACTGCACACCAAGGTGCTGGAGCAGCACCTTCACACAAAATCTCTTTCCCATCCAAAAACTTCCAATGAACTCCAACAAATGCAGCTTTGCTGGAGAGCAGTTCCAGCTGGAGCAAATTATCTCCCAAAAAACCCCAGTATCAGTGTCTAGAGAAGCTGTTTGGGTACGAAAATCTCTAAATACATTACTTTACCAAAAGCTTTTTAACCGAACTTAAAAACAATTCTTTTTAACCCAAAAGACAACCCGAGGAGACCTGGAAAGAAGTGCTGGGTAAAACAACCTTTAAAAATCAGTGAACACTGCCCAATGCATGAAAATTCCCGTTCTTTTGGTGGGTCACAAACCCAGGGTGACTCATTCCATGGAAAACAAGAATTGTGGGGCCCCCTGTACTTGCCAAAAAAGAAGATTTAAGTCCTTGTGCCTCTTCCAGGGGTGGGAGCTGCAGCCTTTGCAAATTCCCTGGATGTGCTGTGCCAGGTGGGACCACCTCGGCTCTCCTGTGATCCCAGCAGCTTCTCCCTGGTGGATCTTCCCAGTAAGGCCAGCAGCCTTCCCAAATCCAAGGCGTGCTGAGCCCAGGTGAGGGAGGCTGCAGAGCTCAGCAGTGGCAGGGAAAACCTTCCTGCTGGGAATGTCCCCGAGCCTCAGAAAGACAGAGGAGAATGCAAGGCTCTGATAAACCCAGGAGGGCAAACCCGGCTTGAAAAGTGGGTTAATGGAACAAAAACCCGGAAATAACCAGAAAACAGCTCAAATTGAAGTCCAGAGAGCACTGAACATTCATCCAAGAGGTTGTGGCCCAGGCCAGGAGCATCCTGCATCTTCCAGGGAACGCCGGCGCTCGCCTCCTCGGAGCCGGGCACCGCCGGGTCCCACGGCATTCCCTCCCTTCCAGGGGGAGCGGGCTGGGCACGGAGCCAGCCCCAGCATCCCTCCACTGAGGAGCAGCTCCTCGGCTCCCACGGAGCAGATCCAGCCAGGGATACCCCCGGCACATCCCTCGGAGCAGAACATCTTCCAGCCCTGCTCGTGCCCATCTCCGCTGCCGACTCCCAGCTTGATTAGAAACCCATTAATTCCACCCGATCACACTTAATTAGGCTCATCCTTCCCCGTGCAGGCCGCTCTCTCCCCAAGGATTTGTGAAGGCAGCAATCTCGGCTGTGCAAATCAAGAGCATCCCCGTGGCTCCTGGCAGGCGCCCCGGATCCCTTCCCACGTCCTGCCCGCGATCAAGCAAACAGGACGAGGTTGGTTCCCAAAAAAAGCCTCTCCCCGCTCACACGGAGCTTTTCCCTTTAATATCCATCTTGCTGCCAGCATCCGACTCCTTGTTCATTTGCTCCTCGGTGAAGGTGATGTAGGAATACACCAGGCTTCCAGCAATACTGCAAGAGATTCAGGGAACAGGTGGGAATGAGCTCGGCTCCTGCGGCAGCCACACGGCCCTGCCCCAGGAACAGCCAGAGCCACGGGACGAGGATCTGCTGGAATTTCCATGGAAACTGCCAGTTCTCCTCCTAAACCTGGGTATTTGGTTTCATTCCTGCCCAAACGCTGCCCAGCCTAGTGCTGGATCCATTCCACCCCCAAAGGGATCCTGCTGAAGGACAGGGAAGGAATGGGGAGACTCCCACAACACAGCCCAGAAGGGAGACTTTTCCAAAAGGTGAATAACAAGAAATAACCAGGTGAAAGAATCCCCAAAATTCTTCTTTTGCTGCCTTAATTCCATTGGCAACTCTGGGAAAACTCAATTTTCTTGCTAAAATACTCCTGTGGATTCTCCTGGCTTTAAAACAAGCCAAGTCTGGGAGCATCCCACAGCCTAAGCAGGGGCCAAGCACAAAAACCCAATTCCACGGAGGGGGGGGAGTTTGGGAAAAAAATCCATTAAATCAGTCAAATCGTTTCAGTTTCACCCCAGTTTTCACTTACAAACCATAAATAATCTTACCTGATATTTAGACCAATGAAGTTCATCCATGTAAAAATATAATCTCCTCCAAAAAACATCCCAATATAGGTTATTAAAATATTCTGCAAAGGAACAAGATGGGAGGAACAAACAGCCTGAGGCACGGGAATGCACGGAAAAGGGAATGCAGGGCGGGGAACAGGGAGGACACGGGGGCTGTAATGAGGGGTTAATGCAATTCCCAAGGGATAACGAGGTGCTTTTTCTTGGGAATGCCACTCACCTTAATGCAGCCAACTATTGTAGTTGTAAGAGCAGAGTTGTACTGAGTGCAAAGAACCGTGGAATACATCAAAATAAACCTGTGGAAAAGAGGCAACATCAGGGACACGCCTTGGGAATCACCTGATCCCATCACCCTGGCCATGGAAAGTGTCCCTGCCCTCCAGGGAATGAGGTGAGCTTAAGGTCCCTCCCAAGCCAAAGCATTCCAGCATTCCATGATCCATTCCCATCCTTTCTCCAGCAGTATTTATCCCACCACTTCTTTAGCTAAACCTGCACTGGAGGAAGGTGGGAGATAATTCCCACCCGCCACAACTCTCAGGAATGGTGTCCCTATAAGGACTGAGGATTTATTAGGAATTTTTAATAATATAAGGGCACCAAAATTCCCAACTTCCGGAATGGAGACGCCTTCCCTGCTCCCAGCCCAGCATCCCAGTCCTTACCCCATCACACACGACAGCATGAACTGCACAACGAAGAACGTGTCTGCCCAGCCCTGGTATTCCATTGCCTGCAGGAAACACCAGCTTCAGACCCTCAGGAAGCACAGAATTCCCAGCAAGACAAGGAACAGCCCCCCAGCATCGGCTTTCACCTCACAGCAGGAAAAACCAACCCAATTCCCAGCCTGGAGTGACATCCCGGGGCTGTGGGAAGGCCAGGGGTCCCCACTGGCATCACCTCCAGCCTCAGCACCCAGCTCATCCCTCCTGGAAAAAGCAGGGAATGAGTCTCACAGGCCAGAGGAATCAGGAGAGGCATCTCAGCTGGCTGTTATCCAGAACTGGATCACTTTGGAATTCATTCACTGCCAACCACAACACTCAGACAGCACATCCCAAGGGAGCTGTAACCTCCGGAGATGCTGCTGACAGAGCGGCTCAAGGCAGCCTGGATTTCAGGGAAGGGCTTTTTCCCTGGGATTTTGGGGGTTTTGGAGCATCTGGAGTGCTGGGTCCAGTGCTGGGCAGTGCCACAGACAGGGAGAGTCCAGAGGGGTCACCAAGATCCTGCAGGGACTGGAGCATCTTCCTGAGGAGAGCTCGGAGCAGGCTCCAGGATCTCACCCAGGGAGCCGAGGAGAAGGAGCCAGGGGTGCCCAGGGACAGGACCACGGAGCCAGGGGCACACAGGGACACACAGGAAGATCCCTCTGGATGTCTGCAGACACCTGGAGAGGGTGCAGAGACTGCCCAGGGAAGTGGTGGAGTCTCCATCCTTGGAGACAGCCAGAATCCGAGTGGAATCCTCCAAGTGGAATCCAAGTGCGAGCCTCAGCCACGAGCAGGGCAGGGCAGGGCAGGAGCTGCTTCCCTCACTCCCTTCCCAGCCGGACAAGGAGTGCCAAAGCACCCAGAACCCGGCCAGGGAATGCACTTCCCACCGGGACACAGAACTCCAGCCCCGGAGGGACCTTCCTGCGGATCATCCGTCCCCTTCTCCCCCAGGAACCCTCGCAGGGCTTTGCTCAGCACCGCCAGCACCTCTCACAAAGCAGGATGTGTTCCCTGGGATGCCTCTTAAGGAACCACGAGAATTCCCAGCTCCACAGGCACAGGAAAGGCTCCCAGCCCCCCCAGCCACGGGCCCTTCCCAAGGGGGTTTTCCCGGAGCTGCCAAGGCGGAGTTTCCTGGCAGCAGCCCCGGCACACAGCGCATCTTTGTCCAGCAGCGCCGGGCCCGGCAGAAAGGAGTTTATTCAGGGGAAAAGCCAATAAAAAAAGGCCATTTCTCTCTCCGGGCTGAACAGAGGCTGCTCACAGCAGCATTTCCCTGCCCAGGCCCAGCTCCCGCTCCTAAATGAGCACTTTATCCCAAACCCAGCCCTCCGGAGGGCGGGGCTGAGCCACCTTCCCCCGCTGCCACCCCGGCTAATCCCAGCCCATCATCCCGGGGCTCCGAGCCCCTGATGGGGACAAAGCCACCAGGCTGGGACAGAGGGGGCTGCCAGGGCCCCCCACAGCGGGGGCGACACCTCCAGCCTCGGGAGGAGGGAATTCATCTGAATTCCCTGCACACGGAGAGGGGGACAGGCAGGAAAAAGGAATTTCTTGCTCAGGAGAGCCAGCTGCACATCAGTGAGTGCAATAAAAATACAAATCAAATGTAAAAAACAATAGTGACGGTAGTAATAGCAGTAAAACCAACAATAAATAAAAATAAAAATAATAGAATAATTTCATGTATACAGGACCAGAAATATAATAATAATAATAATAATAATAATAATAATAATAATAATAATAATAATAATATAATATTAGAATACCTCTGGTCCTGTATACGTGAAATTCTTCCATTATTAATAATAATAGAAGAATTTAACATATACAGGACCAGCGGTAAATTACTATTAATATTATTATTAATAATAATAACAATAAAAAGAAGAATTTAACATATACAGGACCAGAGGTAAATTATTATTAATATTATTATTAATAATAATAACAATAAAAAGAAGAATTTAACGTATACAGGACCAGAGGTATAATTTTTTTTAAATTAAAAAAAATAAAAATAATAATAGAAGAATTTAATGTATACAGGAATAGAAATAAAATAATAATAATAATAATAATAAATAATATCACATCTACAGGACCCCAGCCCTGATGGGGCACCACCAAGCAAACTGAACCCACACAGGAACTCAGCAAAACTGCCCCAGAGAGAGGGGAAGGACAGAAAAAAAAGTTTGAAGGAACTTATTGATTCTAAAAATGCTCAGCTTCTTTAAGTAATATTTGGGTTTTCGTCTCGCTCTCCACTTCCCCATTCCTCAGGCATTACAAAAACGCCTGAATGGAGCAACTCCGGGGTTTGGGTCCAACGGCAAAGTCGCAGTTCCTTTGTGCCGAGGTGGTTTGGGGGCAGTGACCCCCCCAGCCCTTCCCCCACCCCTCCTCAGCCCCCCGTGCTGTCCATCCAGTGCTGTGCCACTAAAACCACGGATTCTGGGATGGGAATCCTACCTTCTGTGCATCTCCAGTGATGTAGGCAATGGCCAGGGTGGGCACGATCATGAACAGTGCATTGTAGTAGAGCAGACCGTACTTCCCCAGCTCCTGGAAATGGGAAACAGCCATGGCTTTGAGTGGGAACAGAAAATCCTACTCATATTGCTGCTGGGGCTGGGCCTGGAGCTCAATCCATGCGGGATTCTCCGAGACAGAGGAGCTGGGGGGTGCGAATTTTTAAATATCTTGGAATCCCAGACTGGACTGGGTTGGGAGGGACCTTAAAGCCCATCCAGTCCCACAGGCAGGGACCCCTTCCACTATCCCAGGGTGCTCCAGCCTGGCCTTGGACACTGCCAGGGATCCAGGGGCAGCCACAGCCTCTGTGGGAAATCAATTCCAGGGTCTCATCACCCTCAAAGCCAGGAATTCCTTCCCAACATCCCATCCAGCCCTGCCCTCTGGCACTGGGAAGCCATTCCCTGTGTCCTGTCCCTCCATCCCTTGTCCCCAGTCCCTCTGCAGCTCTGGACAGGAGATTCTGGGAGAGGGATGGCTGAGCCTCCCCGCTTTGCCCTCCCAGAATAAGCCCAGCCCAACATCCCAACGTGCCAAAGGAAGCCGAAGGCCATCCCACCTTTGAATCCAGCTTCTGTTTCACATAGGCACCGTTTGCAGCCGTTAAGGCATCGTTAATGAGGATAAAAATGTATCCTTCCAGATCGAATGCCAAGTCAGCACTGGGAAAGGCAAAAAGCAGGAGTTAAAGCTCCGGGCTGCGCAGGGACAACGCTTGGAAGAGCCCTTCCACCTTCTGGGGAGCCAGCAAGTTGTCAGGAAAAGTTAATTGTGGGAGGAGGGGTTGGGATTTGGGTCAGGAAAACATTCTTTCCTACTGGAGAGCACGTCTGGAGGGGGGGAAGTCGGTGTTTAATCCCCCTCTGCCTGGGACACACCGTGGAACTCGATTCCCGTTCGCACGGAGCCTCTGGAGATGCGGGGATGGGGACAGCTCACCTGGCAGCTACAAATGCACCAAAGATCATAGCAAATACTGTCATCTGAATGCCCCAGGAAAACTTCTTCCTGGAAAAGAGAGGCAGGGGGACACGGCATCAGCCACAGTTCCATCCTCAGGAATACTCTGAGGGCTTTGGAGCAGTGCAGGGAGAAGCTTTTCCTCCTCTGGAAAGGGGGAAAAAACCCCAAAGCAACCCCAAACAAACCAAGCTGTGCAGGAGCTGCGAGTAAAGACATTTTTAGCCAATTATCTTCGCGATTTTTTGGAAGATAAAGAACTCAGCCTCGAGGAGTTGGGAGTTTATGGAGAGCAGCAGCTCTGCCTGGGGCCGGGAAGGGCTCAGCCGGGCATGGAGCAGCTCCCAGCCCTGGGAAGGGGCTGGGGGCACTCTGGGAGTGGTCTGGGGTCCCTGCAGGAACTGCGGCTGCCACAGCCAGGCTGCTGCAAGCAGACACAGAGCACATCCCTCTCTCCCAGCTCCGCGGGGCCCGGCTCCCTCCGGACACTCGGGAAAGGGATCGGGACAAGCTGCTCCTGCATCCGCTCCCTCCGCCCGCCCCCTCCCAGCCCAGCCCGGAGCCAAACCCCGGCCAGGCAGCCCCGGAACCCGAGCCCGGAGCTGTCACAGGGGCTGGGGACACTCACTTGAGCAAGAATCCTTCGGCAAACATCGTAAACAGGATGGAAAACCTCCGCAGGACGGTGAACATGGGCAGGCTGCAGCGGGAGGAGGCAGCACAGTCAAAGGGTGTTCCCCCCTCCCCACGTCCCAAATGGAGCAGGGATACGGGCTCTGGAAAACAGCACGGATGGGCCTGCCCGTTCCCTTATGGAAATGGAATGGCTCCTTATGGGAATGGCATTGCTCCTTATGGGAATGGCATTGCTCCCACACCTGCTTTGATCTGACCCTGCCAGGCTGGGGGACCCCAAGGACGCCCCCAGACCCTCACCCCGCGGATGAGGGCCAGCCCCGTGCCCCTCCCTGCCCGCGGGAAGCATTTGGGAACACGCACGTGGCACATTCCGTCGTGGGCAGGGAAGGAAGTGCACGGCCCCGAGCGGCTCCTGCCCGGATCACCCCGAGCCCGCACAGCCCCGGGGCCCGGCAGGGCTCCCTGGAAAACCCTGTGGCAATCCTGGAAACCCCCAAGGACCTGTTAAACCCCCCCTGAGCCGGAAACCCATCCGTACTTCAGTTTCTTTGTGCTGAACAGTCCTGTGATCTGGTTCCCGAAGTACAGAAGAGGTAGAGGAAATGTCTGGAAAGAAGCGGGATAAGGCTGCGGGAGCGACCCGAGGCGCCCGGGGAGCTCCCCAGAGCACCCTCCGCGGATAAATACAGACACGGAATTATTCCCACCCCGCCGCGGAAGCCTCCACACACACACACACACACACACACGTGTCCCGGAGCTGCTCCGTGGCCGCAGGATCCCGGGAACGGGCACGGGCATCCCGCTGCCAAAGAGCCCGTGGTGGGCAGGGACCGCCGGAGCTGCGGGCAGGAGCCCGGGCAGGGGAGCTGGGTGTCCGGGGAGGGGAGCTGGGTGTCTGGAAAAGGGAGCTGGGTGTCCGGGGAGGGGAGCTGGGTGTCTGGAAAAGGGAGCTGGGTGTCCGGAAAAGGGAGCTGGGTGCCCAAGGAGGGGAGCTGGGTGCCCGAGCACGGGAGCTGGGTGCTTGGGAGGGGAGCTGGGTGCCCGAGGAGGGGAGCTGGGTGTCTGGAAAAGGGAGCTGGGTGCCCGGAAAAGGGAGCTGGGTGCCCGGAAAAGAGAGCTGGGTGCCCGAGGAGGGGAGTTGGGTGTCTGGAAAAGGGAGCTGGGTGCCCGGAAAAGGGAGCTGGGTGCCCGGGAAGGGGAGCAGGGTGCCCGGGAAGGGGAGCTGGGTGCTGCGGAGGGGTCTCACCCGCCGGGGGATGTGTCTGTCCATGTCAGGGAACTTGACCACCCGCAGCGCCTTCCCCGCCCAGAGCACGACCACCGTCGCCACCGTCTGCAAGAGAGCAGGGGGTCACCCCACGGCCCCCCCCACAACACGGGGTGCGGGGACACACGGGGGTCCCACTCACCTGGCCCAGCCCCACGCACAGCGAGGACGGGAACCTGCGGGAGGAGAGCACAAATCAGGGGGGGCACCCACACCGCGGGGGGTCCCAGAGGCCACAAAGCCACAGCCGGGGGGACACTGCCCGGCCGGGCGGGGGGACAGGGGGACACCCAGGGGTGGGGCGGGTGGGGGGTGGCAGCCGCAAAGCAGGGGGTGCAGGGGGGTGCCAAGGGCTGGGAGGACCCCGGGGCAGGGGGGGTCACACAGGGGGTGAATGGCGGGGTCCCACATGGGGGGTCCCGATCCCCATCCCACCGGGGGCTCCCCATGCCGATCCCGGGGGGGTATCCCGATCCCAGGGGGGGTACCCCGATGCCGGGGGGGGTATCCCGATCCCAGGGAGGGTACCCCGATCCCGGGGAGGGTATCCCGATCCCGGGGGGGGTATCCCGATCCCGGGGGGGGTATCCCGATCCCGGGGGGGGGTCCCGCCGGCGCGGCCGTACCCGTAGGTGGTGAGGACGCTCTTGTTGACGACGACGATGAGGAAGGAGCTGAGGCCGTAGAAGGCGGCGGCCAGCAGGCGCAGGCAGAGCGGCGGGGCCGCCATGCCCCGCTCCGCATCGCCGGGCGCGGGGGCTCCGGCGGGGGCTCCCCCCTGGGCCGCCCCCTCGGGCCCCCCCTCGGCAGCGGCCGCGGGGCGTCTGCGCGGGGCCGACATGGCTGAGGCGGGGCTGGGAGCGGGGAGGGACCGCGCAGCCGCGGGGACAGCGCGGGGCGGGGACGGGGCGGGGGAACGGGGCGGGGTGGGGTGGGGTGGGATGGGATGGGATGGGATGGGATGGGATGGGATGGGATGGGATGGGGACATCGGGATGGGATGGGATGGGATGGGATGGGATGGGATGGCGACGATGGGATGGGATGGGATGGGATGGCGACGATGGGATGGGATGGGATGGGATGAGGGGGACATGGCACGGGGGGTGAGATGGGGACATGGCACAGGGGCTGGGATGGGATGGATGGGCTGGAGGGTGGGATGGGGACATGGCACAGGGTGTGGGATGAGGGGACATCGCACAGGGAGCCGGGGATGGGGGGATCGGGGGTAGAGTTGGGGGGACCCCAGGGTGCTGGGATGGGGGGGACATGGCACAGGGAGCTGGGATGGGGGGCTGGGATGGAGGGACGTGGCACAGGGGCAGTGATGGAGTGGTGGCACAGGGGCTGGGATGGGGGCGTTGATAGGGGGACATCGCGCAGGAGGCTGGGATGAAGGGGCACGGACCGGGGAGGGGAGACTGAATGGGTGCTGGGATGGAGGGCATTGACCGGGAGATGATGTGATGGGGGGCACGGACCGGGGGCATAGAACAGAGGTCTGGGGTGGGGGCGTTGATAGAGGGGCACTGATGCGGGTGAACAGCCGAGGGTCTGGGATAGGGGGCACAGCAAGGGGGGCAGCTCACGGGGGGCGGTGTGGGTGGTATTGATGAGGGGAACCCCCGGGGGTCTGGCATGGGGGGCGAGAAGAGAGGAAGGGGGCTGTAGGTGAGGTCACACGGAGCCTGAGCTGGGGGGAGGGGCACCGGGCACTGCGTGGGGGGCACTGCAGGGACGAGGGGACACCAAACGCGTGTCCGCTATCTGGGCAGGGGGACGGGGGTCCCTCCACCCCTCCCCACAGCAGGGCTGGGGGGTCAGACCCGTGCTGGCACCGCTGCCGCTGGCACGGCGGCCCCGGGGGCCCAGCACCTGCCGGGTGTTGCCCTCGGGTGACCCCGCACGCAGGATTTTGGCACCAGCCCTTCCTTTTCGGAGATTAAATCTTCCCCTCCGGGCTATGCTCTGCCAAGTGGAAAAATCCCAAAACAAGGCAGCTTGGAGCACAAAAACACCTCCGCCCTACGGGGCGCAGTGGAGAGGAAGGATTTAGCTGGGGGACAAGGAGTGACACGCACAGCTCAGTCCGTCACTGCTGCGGAATCTGCTTCCCATCAGCCCGATCCCGGCCCGGGAGCAGAGCCCAGCTGGTCACAGCTCCCAGAGCCCGCGGGGCAAAGCGTCCTGGAGCCCCCGAAGGGACGGGACAAGGATGGAGGGACAAAGCTGCACCGGGAGGTGTGGGGGGATGGAGGGTGGGCATGGGGGGCGGTGCAGGGGATGTGGGATGAGCCTCAGCTTTGAAATAGCAGCAATTCCATAGAACCTTGGATCATTTAGGTTGGAAAAGCCCTCAAAGACCATCGAGTCCAACCATTCCAGCACTGCCAAGGCCACCCCTGTCCCATGTCCATCCACATGGCGTTTAAATCCCTCCAGGGCTATTTCAGGGATCACTCCCAATGTGAGGAGGGAAGGCAGCAGCGGGACATTCCTTGCCCGTGGCCACGGCGGTGTTCACAGAGGACACATCCCCTTTCAGAGAGCGTTGTTCCCAATTATCTCTCTGCCATGACCTGCCTGAGCGCAGCCGGGGCCTGCAGAGGGAAATGGGGCATCGTGGCCCCGTGGGCAGGAGCTGCCGCTCGCCCTGGCATGCTCGGCTCACCCCAGCACCTTCCCCTCGCAGGGAAAAGCAAACTCTGCCGAAACTCTCCTTCTCCCGGCTGGTTCGTGTCCCTGCTGCTGCCCCACTCACAGGGCAGGAGCAGGGGCTGTTCCCTGGCACGGCTCACAGGAAGGAGAAACTGACTTTGAAGCCCGGGAGCAACTTTCCCATATCTCGGGTGTCCTTTTACCCCGGCCAAAAATCACAGTCGAACCCCATTTGACATTGGCATCACCTTCCTTGTTCCTGCACCGAGCCCCTGGCTGTCCTGAACCCACAGCGGAGCTTGGACTTGGGAATATTTACTGCTCCAGCAGCGGAGTGGAACCTAATCCTGCCTGGGCCGCGGTGCCAGCGGCACTGACGCAAGCGGCGCTGATTCCCAGCCCTGCCCTCCCTCTGGAATGTCCCTGTCCCCCGGGACCCTCACTGGGGGGACAGGGAAGCCCCCGTGGGGGCAGCGTCCCCAGCCCCGGAGCCACCGCGGCGATTTTAAGATCAAATATCTGGGTGTTGCCTCGCAGTGGTGCCAGCAGGGCGAGAAGGGGACGAGCTGTGCCTGTGCCGTGTCTGTGTCCCCCGTGTCCCCCTTGTCCCCCGTGTCCCCTGTGTCCCCTGTGCCCCCCGTGCCGGGCACAGCTCCTGGGATGACACAAGAGCCCCGCTCTTGGCAGCAGGGCCGGGTCTGCCCCGACCTTTCCTTCCTGCTACCCTCGGCCGCCGAGGCAGGGCAGGGATCCCAGCGTGCCCACCAAAAATAACAAACGTTCAATCAGCCCGCTTTAATCCTGATCTCATCTGACAGCCGGCTCCGTGCCAAACTGCCGAGGGCTCCGGGCTGCGGGCACGTCCCGGGGAGGGGGAAGGGGCTCCGGAGGGAGCACAGGGGTGGTGGCAGCAGCCGGTGACAGTGACAGTGACAGTGACAGTGGCGGTGACAGTGGCAGTGAGTGGCAGTGGCAGTGGCAGTGGCAGTGGCAGTGAGTGGCAGTGACAGTGGCAGTGGCAGTGGCAGCGGCAGCGGCAGTGGCAGTGACAGTGACAGTGGCAGTGGCAGTGAGTGGCAGTGACAGTGGCAGTGGCAGTGGCAGCGGCAGTGGCAGCGGCAGTGGCAGTGACAGTGACAGTGGCAGTGACGGTGACAGTGACAGTGGCAGTGGGGGGCTGACGCGGGGGCAGCGCCGGCACAGAGAGGAAGTGCCCGGGAGATCCTATCGGCGGCGCGGGGGCGGCGGGGAAAGCACGGCACGACCCGGGCAGGGCTCACGGTGCCCCCAAACCTGGGTGCTGCTGGGGGGAAGGGAGCTGACCCCACCCCCGTGCCAGGCTGGGGAGCACTGGATGCCAAGGCACCATCCCGGCTGTGCCGGGAGAACCTGCTGGGCTGTGCCGGCCTCGGGAGGGACTCTCTGCAGGGCACTTCTGGACACAGGATCACAGAATCCTGGAATGGTTCGGGCTGGAAGGGAGCAGAAACCTCATCTTGTTCCACCTTCCACTGTCCCAGGCTGCTGCAAGCCCCAATGTCCAGCCTGGCCTTGGACACTGCCAGGGATCCAGGGGCAGCCACAGCTTCTCTGGGCACCCTGTGCCAGGGCCTCCCCACCCTCACGGGGAGGAATTCCCCTCTAAACCCGTCTATCCCTGCCCTCAGTTTCCATCAGGCTCTGAGGAATTTCTGAACAAACCACAGAGAACCCCAAACACGATGGGGGTTGGAAAGCCGGGACAGTGTAGCTGCCCCAGAGGAAGGCGACAGCAGCTGAGATTCCTGAGCACGGGAAAGAGAAATCTGTAGGAAAGAGCCCGGTGTGAGCCCTGGCTCTGCTCCCCTGCTGCCCGCGGGGCTCTGAGCTGCAGCTCGCAGTGCTCAGGAAGAGATAAGGACATATCAGTTAAACGGCAGCGGAAGGTCGGCGGCCTGGGAAATGCAGGAACCAGCAGCTCCGAGGGGCTCTGACACCTGTCCCGGGGCAGCTCCGCATCCCACCGCACTGTGCCAGCTCCAGACGTGCTGCCCTGGCTCCAGATGTGCCCCCCGGGCCCAGATGTGCTTGTCCTTGGGCCCAGATGGGATGAGCTGGCTCCAGATGTGCACGCTCGCCGTGCTGCCCCAGCCCCAGCTGTGCAGCCCTGGTCCCGTGCATTAAACACTCCCAGGACATCCCAAAACTAAAATTCCCCCTGAAACCCTCGCAGTCCTGCTCAGGGTGCGTGTGACTGCACAAACCCACCCGTTCCTGTAACCACACAGGTTACACACACCCTACACGTTACATAACCTCACCACCCAGCCGGGTTTCACCCCGTGGTGCCGGCAGGCTCCTGCTCTCACTTCCACAAAAAATCCCCGTGGATCAGCCAAAACCCGGAGCAGCCAGGGCTTGCTGGCAGAGGGCGGCTCTGCCTTGCCCCGGGGGGGTGAGTTCTGTTCCCCAACATTTCCTCCTGCGAGGCAGAGGCGGGAGCAGTGCGGGGTTTCCTGTGGTTGCAGTGTCTAATGAGGTTAACACTGTTTTTGAGGTTTAACTCTTCAACCGACACGAAAAAGGAAGCCCCGGGCTCTGCAGAGCCGGGGTTTGGGAGCAGCAGAGGGATGGAGAGCGCTGGAGCATCCCTGGAGCCTTGGACCTCCCAGCCCTGCCTGTAACATCCTGGGATGAGCTGGGGACCAGCACAAGCAGAGGAGGTGACACTCAGTGCTGGAGAAAACAGCCCCATTCCTTAAGGACTTTCCATTCCATGCCTCTGGGATCGGTGGGAAAATGTTCTTTCCCCAACAGCACCCGGGACTCTTCGCTGTGCTCCCGCCTCACACCCAGCGACGAGACCGTGATGATCCATCCGGGATGGGTTCAGCTTTACCGGGGAGTCTCCAGATCCTGACGGAACTCTGAGACGCCCCTTCCCCCGAGGCTGCTCCTCTGCGTGATGCCGGGTTTCCCCCTGGACTGACTCAGAGTGGAAAGGAAACTCCGGTGCTCTATGTAGGTCAGCCCCACACTGCCCTCGCTGACGCTGCCGCTGCTCGGCAGCTCCGGCCACAGCGGCAGGAGGAGGCTCCCGGCGCCACATGTCCTGAGGACTGCCAAGGTAAGGACTCCCTGCTTTTCCCAGCTTCCTGCCCCCCGCATTTAACCTCAAAATATCCCAGCTCCTGCTCCTCACCCGCTGCTCCGGTGTTTATCCACTCCTGGCGCAGCCGCCGGTGGAGATTCCGCCCGGTTTGGGTTGGCACCATGGAGCAGCTTTTCCCTTCTTTATTGAATTCACGTTTCTTTAGCCCTAATGCACGAGGAGACTTTACCAGAGATGAGATCAGAGCCCAGCATCTCCAAATGGTCTCATTCCTTTGGCTCTGGAGTTCACAGAGGCCTCTAAATTGGAGTAAAAACGCGAATGCGATTCCCAGAGGAGGCAGAGCCTGCCATCCCTCGGAGAGCTGGGCAGATTTAGAGTTTTTAGCTCGTCTCTTAGGAGCCAAATTGCATTTTTTTTCATTTGCTCTGACTTGCAGAAGGTTTGTGGGCACTTGGGAACCGACAGCTTCTCTTTGTAGGTCAGGTAATAGGAAGGCACTTGAAATTTGACTCACTCGTGATGAATACTTGAACAGCCCCAAAACCAAACCAGGTCACCTCACCCCGCACGAGAAACACCGAAGCACTCGCTCTTGCTGGTGGCCTGGTTTGGGTTGAAAACCAGCATTTTGAAGCTTTTACTGGCAGACTCTGGCCTCCCTCCAGGGGAAATTCGCCCTTCCTGACAGCAGGTATTGCATGGGGAAAGGAAATGATGGCATTGTGGGGCTTTGCTGGGTGCTCAGCCCCGGGCAGGTGAATGGGGGTGTCAGGGCTGGTTCAGGGCTGCTCTGTGCCCACCCCCCACCCCCAGATGGGCCTGTGGGGAGGCTGGAGCCACCCCAGCTTCAGGGGCTGGGGGTGCCATGCTGGCTGCTCCCAGGAGGATGCTTGTCCTGGAAAAGAGGAATTTCCCCCCGGGAGCTGCATTTCCCTGCACCTCACCCGTCCGCGCCTTGGCTGCTGCAAAGCCCTCCCAAGTCCCAGGAGGCTGCTGAGGCCGGGCTTTCTTTCCTGGATTGTGGGAATGCTTCCAAAGAGGCTGTGGAGAGAGGCAAAGGGAGCGGGGAGGAATTTGAGCAACTGTGGGATGCAGGCACAAGGGTGGCTCCTTGGGGACAGGTGGGAAGCCCTGGCCTGGGGTTTTGGGGCTGTCTCAGGGGTTTCACTGCTGGGAAGAGCCATTGCTCAGCCTGGGCAGGACCTGAGGGAAAGATGTTATGGAAGCAGGAAGTTTCTATCCCATAAAACCATGTCTGTGCACCCCCAGGGATGGAGACTGCAGGAGGAGCCCTCAGGGCAGCAGCCCCACTCTGGCCACCTTTAAAGAGCTTTTTCTTACGTTAAGCTGGGATTCCCTGATTTCCAGTGGGAACCCATTGCTGCCTGTCCTGTTCCTGGGCCACGCTGGGAGGAGTTTGGCTCCCTCATCTTTACTCCCCCCTCAGACACCCATTCCCAAGGGTTTGCCCCCCTTGAGCCCCCTCCTCTCCAGGCTGAGCAGCTCTGCCAGCCCTTCCACACTTCTGAGGCACTCCTGACCCTCAGGCACTTCTGGTGGACTCATTCCAGAGTGTCCGTGTCTCTCCCGATCCTGTGGGATCCCAGCCCCGGAGCCAACACTCGGGATGGGTCTGAGCAGAGGGGCAGCACCCCCTGCCCCACCAAACCCATTTTCTCAAGGAAAGGCTGCTCAGATTTCCCTGTCACAAATCCACGCTGCCTTCTCCCACCCCATCCCGGTCCTCCTGCCTGTGCTGGAGCTGGTTTCCAGTAGGATTTGCTCCAGCATTTTTCATCCCGCAGACTATGCCATGCGCAGGCAGCGGCCGCAGTGCAGGCCATGGCGGGGTCCGGCGAGGCTTTGGTGCTCCACGTCCTGCTCTGCTGCCTGTGCCAAGGTGAGTGACCGTGACAGGGCTCGGCACGGCCACCTCGGTGACACCAGAGCAGTGCCCGGGGCCTACAGGGGGTTTGGAGTGGGAATTGGACAATCACAGAGCTGTGCGGTTTGGGGGGAGCATTGCGGGGAGGGATCCCATGGCCTGCAGCTCCTTCTCCTTCCCTCTCACATGCTTGGAACGGGGCCACATCCAGGCTCCCAGGGCCACATCCAGGCTCCCAGGGCTGCATCCAGGCTCCCAGGGCCTCATCCAGGCTCCCAGGGCTGCATCCAGGCTCCTTGCAGCCCCTGTGCTGAGCACTGGGCTCTGCCCGTGCAGCCTCGGCGCCGGGGCACAGCCGTGCCCTTTCCAGGAAGGCCAGATGGAGCCTGATAGCGCCTGTGAGCCGGAGCTGCTGCAGAGCTTCATCTGATAGGGAAGGGCAGCGCCTCCGCCGCCCTAATCTTGGGGATCAGAGCTCTCGAGAGAGAAGGTTATTTCCCTGCAGTCATTTGAACATCAGAGCAATGCCTAAAATTGGTGAAACTGGCGAACCTGGCTGTTTCTGATGTGCCGGGATGAGTCACCGGGGGCCGGGGCGCTGCTGCAGGCGGGGGGGTTCAGCACAGAGCCACAGCCTGGTTTGGGCTGGGAGAGACCTCGGGGCTCATTCTGCTGTCCCAGGCTGCTCCAAATCCTATCCAGCCTGGCCTTGGACACTGCCAGGGATCCAGGGGCAGCCACAGCTGCTCTGGGCACCCTGTGCCAGGGCCTCCCCACCCTCCCAGGGAACAATTTCTGGGCGGCATCGCTCGTGACCCCTGGTTTATCCCCATCCCGCGGGGTGCCAGGTGGCCAGGGCGGGGTGTAACGCCCTCGCTGCAGGCTCCAGCTGCAGAGCAGCTCCCTGCCGAGCGGTTCAGCCCACGGGCACCCCTTCTCCCGTGGGACACCCCGAGCCCACCCGCTTTGGCGCAGGTGCTGCAACCATCGAGTGCAGGGGGCACGTCTGGATCGAGCCCGCGCCGGTGGTGCGGATGGGCTCCGACATCTCCATCATCTGCCGGTCCGCCCTGGGCTGCCCCTCGGCCCAGCTCGTCATCCTCCTCAACTACAGCCACACTGAGGAGACCCCGCTGGCCCTGAACGGCAGCGCCGTGCGGCTCCGGCTGCGCGATTTCCGGATGCCCTTCGC
The DNA here is from genome assembly GCA_014706295.1 of Lycocorax pyrrhopterus obiensis. Taxonomy (NCBI): domain Eukaryota; kingdom Metazoa; phylum Chordata; class Aves; order Passeriformes; family Paradisaeidae; genus Lycocorax; species Lycocorax pyrrhopterus. Next base: position 1,272,586 of record JACSVZ010000013.1, on the reverse strand, counting down.
GACCGTCACCTGCTTCTCCCACTGTGCCAGCACCCACAGGCACCGCCTGGTGTGCGGCGCGGAGGTCCGGGCCGGCTGTGAGTACCCCCGTGCCCCCAACCCGTGCCAAGCTCCGAGGGGCTGGGCTTTGGCTCCCGCCCTCACCCAGCCTCGCCCCCGCAGACCCTCCGGACCCCCCCCGCAACCTGAGCTGCGCCATCGCCGAGGGCTCGGAGCGCCTGGAGTGCGCCTGGGATGCAGGACGGGGCACTCACCTGCCCACCCGGCACAGCCTCCACCTGCGCAGGTGAGGCCCGGGCAGCGCGGCTGGGAGGGGGCGCGGGGGGTGGCAGCCCCGGGTGACAGCCCCGGGTGGCAGCCCCGGGTGACAGCCCAGAGTGGCAGCCCCGGGTGACAGCCCCGGGTGACAGCCCCGGGTGGCAGCCCAGAGTGGCAGCCCAGAGTGGCAGCCCCGGGTGACAGCCCCGGGTGACAGCCCAGAGTGGCAGCCCCGGGTGACAGCCCCGGGTGGCAGCCCCGGGTGACAGCCCAGAGTGGCAGCGGAGCTGCCGTGCCCCAGTTCCACTTCCGACAGCTCACGTTTTGTCGCCTCCTGCCCGAGAACCGCGCGTTCCCCCGCGGGGTGGGTTCTGCAGCTCGGAGCTCTGCCGGTGACCTGGCACACATTCCATCGCTCCTGGCGCATGGAAGCAGCAGTTTCCAGCTGCTGGGACTCTCTCCAAGCTAAAGAGAGGGTGAACCTAACGCTGCCCAAACCCCAAACCCGAAAAGCCAGCGTGAAGCTGAAGCTGAGGTGCTGGCTGCTGCGTGCCGTGCCACAGTCCTGCCCTGGGATGCTCCCTGCCACCGAAGTCCCCACGGCACCAGCCTGGCAGGCCACATTCCATCCCCGGATGCTCCCTGCCACTGAATCCCCATGGCACCAGCCTGGCAGGCCTTCCATTATCCTGACTCAATTTTCAAGACATTAAATCCCATCACATGGAGGCTTTGTGAAGAGAAGGGATAAAGCTCCTGCCTGAATTTGCTTGGGACCAAACTGAACCACACAGCCAGAAAGGAAGGAGAAAGTTCCCTTCCCACCGGGAAAATACAAATCCCCAGCAGCAGTGTCAAAACAGAGGGGAATGACTTTCCAGTTTGCTTTGGGGGTGACAGACTCCAGGTTTGGGGATGGCCATGCCCTGGTCATGAGCTGTGACACCTCGGGAGCTGGGGTGGCCGTGCCAGCGGGGGTGTGGTGCTGGGATGGGCACTGACGGGGCTGCCTTCTGCTTCCCAGGCTGGTGGATGATGAGGATGAGGAGAAGGAAAAGATCTTCCCTGCAGACTCACCTGTGCTGCTGAGAGAGCTGCACAATGGGAGCCACTACTCGGTGTGGGTGCAGGCCAGCAACGCGCTGGGCACTGCCCGCTCGGCCCCTCGGCACCTCAGCCTGCAGGAGCTCGGTATGTCCGTCCGTCCGTCCGTTCGTCCGTCCATCCATGAGCAGCACGGCGTGCTGGGGCTGTGCATGGCCACCCACACTGTCATGCAGTGTCACTTTAGGGACCCCCCTGAGCACAAGGACAGCCCTCACCCCACCCATTCTCGTCTCTCCCCACAGTGGTCCCCGCCCTGCCCGCGGTCATCGGCGCCGAGACGACGGAGACGTCCCCTCCCAGCACCACCACCCGCTGGAGGAGCCGGACACAGCTGCAGAACGTGCACTGTGAGGAGAGGCACAGGGCCACGGGCACCCCAACGTGGCATGTGAGACCCCCGGGACACCCCAAACCTTCCCCCACATGCACAACCTGCCCCCGTTACAGAGGTGCAAGTCCTGTTCCCACTGCAGACCCCCGTGGGCAATGGGAATATTTGGGGTCACTCAAAACTCACCCCTGTTCTCCAGTGCTGGTGGGGAATGAGCGCCCCTGGCCACAGGCAGCCCCCACTTTTGGGGGGGGGGAGGGCAGGAGAGCTGATGGCACCTGAGAGAGGAGATGTCCTGGTGGGCAGGGCTATCTCAGCTTCTTAAGCAAAGGGACACAATTCCAAATATTTCCAAATGTCCTGCTCAGCAAGGACAAGGCACAACATCCTCTGGGATGCTCAGCAAACACCCCAGACAAAACTACACTGGGGCAGCTCCGCCTGAGTCCCTTTGGAAACACCCCTGGTGCTGGCAGCGGCTGAGCCTGGATCCCCGCTCCTACAGGAGCCCCCAAAATCTCCGTGGTGGCAGAATCCCGGCGTGGCAGCAGGCTGGGGGCTCTGGCTGTGCCCCCAGTGTGGCACTGAGGGGACAGGGTGGGTCCTGCCCATGCGGACGAGGGAGGCGGTGACCTGCCCTGTGCCAGGGGGTGGAGGTGGCGGTGGGGACCGCTGGGTCCCGCTCCCGCAGCACCCCCTGCTTGCCTTGCAGGTGGAGCTGTGGGACAGCGTGGCACAGGAGGGCCCCCGCTGGCGACACGAGCTGCAGAGCGACACCCAGTTCGTGTTCCAGGTCAGGTGCCGGCTCAGCACCGCCCACAGCCCCTGGAGCGCCTGGAGCCCCCCCTTCCTCTACAGCACCCCCGAGGCAGGTGGGCTCAGCCTCGGTGCCACCCGTGTGTGGCATTTGTCACAGCTGCCCGGGGTGCCCACCCCGGAGGGATTCCAAAGCCGCGTGGATGTGGCACTTGGGGACACGGGGCAGTGGTGGCCTTGGCAGTGCTGGGAATGGTTTGGCTCGGTGGTCTCAGAGGGCTTTTCCAGCCTAACAAATTCCATGATCTTCAGTGGCTTGCTTGCTCCCCTGGGCGGAAAAATCGCACCAGTTGCGGTGTCGCGACAAATCCCTGCCACCCTGAGCCAGCTCTCCCCATCCATGTCAGCTACTGACCGCAGGATGAGCCCGGGCACGGCCAGCTCAGCCATCCCGGGATGCCCGAGCAGCGCTGCCCTCCCTCCCCGGCGGCAGCGGGGAACCGGGGATGTTCTCACCCCAAAAGGCAGCGCTCGCCCGTGCTTTCCATCTGCGCTGTTTCCTCTCCCATCCGCAGATCCCGCGGCCAGGAGGGGCTTCCCGGAGGGCTGCGGGTGTGCGGGAGCCCCGGCTCCGCTCCGGTGTCTCACCGTGTCCCCCCTCCTCCCGCAGCCCCCGCCGCCGCTCCCGGCGTGTGGCGGCGCCTGGGCCCGGCCCTGCCCGACGGCAGCCACGAGGTGACGGTCTTGATCAAGGTAAGGTGGCTCGGGGCGGCCTCCGAACTTCTGGCTCTGCTGCTCCTCCCCGAGCAGCCGGAGGTGCCGCCCTCCCCGAGGACAGGGGATGAGGGGAAAATACCAGCCCAGCTTGGAGCCGAATCGCTCCATCCTTGCAAAATGTGTCCCCCAGCCGAGGGGACAGCTCTCCTGACCGGGTGCCTCGGGGTCAGACCCCACAAACCTCTGTCCATCTCGCCCCTCGCAGCCGCTGCCAGCCCGGGATGCCCGCGGGAGGATCCTGGGCTATGCCGTGTCCGCCGAGGGTGCCGGGGGGACGGGGACGCTCTGCCGCACCTCCGGCACCGAGTGCGCCGTCCTGGTGCCGCCGGGAGCCCGCGCCCTCCTCGTCACCGCTCACAACTCCAAGGGGGCTTCCAGCCCCGCCAGCATCCCCCTAAACCGGGGTGCGGGTCAGGAAGGTAGGATCCCTCACGTGCCAGCTACAGGGACTGGATTTTTTCCGGATTGCGGGGGAAATGCTGGAATGTGCAAGGGGAAAGCCCCGGCAGAGCTCTGCCCGCTCCACCGAGGGAGCACAACGAGTCCAGCGGCCCCTGGAGGTGCTCCGCGGCTGCACAGGGAATCAGAGAATCCAGGAATGGTTTGGGTGGGGGGGAGATCTTAAAGCCCATCTCATTTCACTGTTCCATGAGCAGGGACACCTTCCACTGTCCCAGGCTGCTCCAAGCCCCGTCCAAACCCGGCCTTGGGCACTGCCAGGGATCCAGGGGCAGCCACAGCTGCTCCGGGCACCCTGTGCCAGGGCCTGCCCACCCTCCCAGGGAACAATCCCTTCCCAATATCCCATCCATCCCTGCCCTCTGGCAGTGGGAAGCCATTCCCTGTGTCCTGTCCCTCCAGCCCTTGTCCCCAGTCCCTCTCCAGCTCTCCTGGAGCCCCTTCAGGCCCTGGAATCTCATTCCTTGATCTCCTAAATCTGCAGCAACAAACTTAAAAATGAGTTTGCTCTGCCCATGTTGGCGGGCAAAGCAAAGGGTGCAAGGCTGCTCCTCTGCTCCCTGCCCCCCAAAACAGCTCCTGCAGCTCTGCCAGCCCCCACCGTGAGCTGGGTCCTTGCAAACTGAAGAGGAAGGAAAGAAAAAATCCTTTTTAAATCCTTTTAGGACCACCTCATGCTCCCTGTGCCCTGGGCTGTGGTTTTCCCCACAACCACACTCGCCTAGTTCTGAAAAATGTCTCTTTGAATGAGCAATGGGAGGGGAAAGTCCCATTCAAGCTGAGGACAAATACATGAGTAAAAAGAAACTGAAGAGAAATAAGGTGGAAAAAACTCACTAAGCTCTCACGTTTATCAGAACCGTGCACGTTTCTGGTAAGAAATGACAGGTGTGGATTTCAGGGGCGTTACAGAGCTGATGATGTGTTTTTTGGGATTCACAGAGATCTACATCTGGCTGGACATGAGCACAGCTGGCCAGGAGGGCCCCAGGGCAGTGCCTGTCCCTGTGCTGCCGCTGCTGGGGCTCCTCCAGTCCTGGGGACAGCTCCCGGATCAGCACTCCAAGAAGGACAGGGAGGGGCTGGAGCGTGTCCAGGGAGGGGAACAGAGCTGGGAAGGGGCTGGAGAATCCCTGAGGGAGCTGGGAAAGGGGCTCAGCCTGGAGAAAAGGAGGCTCAGGGGGGACCTTGTGGCTCTGCACAACTCCCTGACAGGAGGGGGCAGCCGGGGGGGGTTGGGCTCTGCTCCCAGGGAACAGGGACAGGAGGAGAGGGAACGGCCTCAGGCTGGGCCAGGGGAGGCTCAGGGTGGAGATCAGGAAAATTTCCTAAAGGAAAACTTTTCCAGCCCTGGCACAGCTGCCCAGGGCAGGGGGGAGCCCCCATCCCTGGAGGGATTTCAAAGCCCTGTGGATGTGGCACTTGGGGACATGGGCCAGTGGTGGCCTTGATCTTGAAGGTCTTTTCCAACCTAAAGAATTCTATGAAATACAGATCAGTACATAAAGATAGATTTTTATGTATATTTTGTGTGTTTATATATTCCACATTCTATAATTTCCTGCTCACCCTTCAGCCTGTGAACACTTCCAGGAAAGCCACATTTTTCCTGGGCCTGGCTGACCCTTCCCAGTCCCCAAGGATGAGGTTGGGGTGACAGCCCCCCTTTCCCTCTTTCTCCACAGAATTCCCAGCACCAGAGGCCATGGAGGTGAAGCCTGAGAACCAGAGCAGGGTCCTGGTTCGGTGGCAGCCGCCCCAGCACAGCCAGAGAGCCCTGCTCTGGTTCATACTGGAGTGGGTTTCCAGCTCCCAGCAGCGCCAGGAGGAGCAGTACTTCTGGGAAAAAGTCCCACGCCAGGAAACACACACCTACATCCAAGGTAGGACATCCCAGGAATCCCCTTTCTGCTTGGCACAGCTCATCAGGACATCGTAAATCCAAATTAGATCATAAATCCGAATTAGATCATAAAGGCAGCTTCATTTGAATTTGAGCCCTTGCCCACTTGTATTTTGGGGAGTGGGGCTGTGAAGAGCCCTGAGGGAACAAGGAGGAGGGGAGGAATTGGAGATTTGAGGGCAGTCAGTGGGATTTGGGTCCCTGGGTGAAGATCACGGGGAAAGGAGGGGATGGAGACAGAAAGAATTGAAGTAGAAGTGAGCTGGCGGGTCAGGAACAACACCAGACCCACAACGGGCAATCCATCTGCTTTCACCACTCAGTAGCAAGCCCCTGACCGAGCCTAGAGCCTTGGAAGCAGATAAAAGCACGTTTTTGAAGGCAAACCTGGCTTTTCCCAGCAGAGGCAGCGGCGGGAGCCCCCCTGAGCGTGTCGCTGTACGCGGTGTATCCCGACGGGATCAGCAAGCCCAGCTCCAGCCGAGGTGAGCCCGCCCGGGGGCGAAGCCGCTGCTCCTCCCCGCAGCCTGCCAGGTTTGCGGGATTCCTCAGGTTTAGGGACGGGATAAACCCTCCCCAGTGAGCAGAGGAAAGCGGGATGGGGAAATAGAGGGTTTAATCAATGTATTTGTGTAAAACCCTGCTCGAGCTGGTCTTTGCCTGCCTGCACGGACCTGAAACACCCAAGAACCACATTTCCCCTCACCAGCCGCAGCGGTGCAGTCGCTGTCCCTTTCTGTGGCAGAAAGGTGAGGTTCCTCTTTGTTCCAGATAAACCAAAACACAGCAAACAGCCTTTCCAGAGAGCAGCTGGGCAGACACAGCCTGCCCTTCCTTACCTGGAGTGGGAATCATGGAACGGTTTGGAATTGGGCTGGATCAGGCAGCTTCAGTGCTGGAAATGGTTTTAGAGAAGAGCACGAGCCACCTAGTGAAGGAAGAGCGTCACCTCCATCACTGGGGGTGGCCTTGGGTGTCCTCAAGAGCTGGGCAGGGCCTCAGGAGGGCTGAGGCCAAGCCGTGACACCAGAGCAGGGGTCTGACCTCCAGAGCTGCTCCAGCACAGCCCAAGCGGGGGCTGAGGGCCAGGGCTGGGCTTAAGTAGAGCCCCCCCCCCCCGCCCCGGGCAGGGGTGGGCGGAGGGGCCAGGTGAGGCTGGGCAGGGCCATCAAGGGCTGTCAGAGCCAGAGGTACCCGCGGGTGACCCCTGAGGGGACCCCTGAGGGCGTCCTCAGCTCCCCGCGCTGGTGCCACCTGAGATGGGCCATGTGCAGCTGCTCGGAGACTTCTCCTGCCACAAAGCAGCTCCGGGGCTCTGCCTGGCCCCTCCCTGAGCTGGAGAAGGGCAGGTATTCCCAGGAAATGGAAGCAAGCACTCCTGGCTGGTTCTCTCCCGCTGGTAGCCCTGGCTGTTGGGTGTTCTCCTCCGGGCAGCAACGGCACCAAATGTTTGTCAAGGAAAAGAGATCCCGAGGGAATTGCTGAACTTGGCCGGGATCAAAGCTGGCTGCTTGTTTTAGCCATGGCAGGTCCTTCAGCTGCAGATCTCTTCCCTCACTGCACAGAAATGATCAGGAAATTCATTCCCGTGGGGTTCAGGCACTTTGGGATCACAGAATCCCACAGTGGTTTGGGTTGGGAGGGACTCAAAGCCCAACCAGTGCCATGGGCAGGGGCACCTTCCACTGTCCCAGGTTTCTCCAAGCCCCATCCAGCCTGGCCTTGGACACTGCCAGGGATCCAGGGGCAGCCACAGCAGCTCTGGAAAACCTGTTAAACAACCTGGGAGTGCTCATGAAAAATGATGGAGCTCCCCAGGGGTTCTAAATTCCTGTTTCAGGTGCTGAGGGGAGGGATGTGCAGGGAGGATATTTTGTAGCTGGGCACAGGTGTTGATCAGCATCTCATTTATTTGGATCTCTGAGAAATGGGGCCTTGTGGAGAGCCCAGCCAGAGCTTAAAATTAAGTCATTGCTCATTACTTCAGGGAGCTTAATTTTTCTTGTTACACCATTATTTACTTTTCTGAAAAGATAACACCAAACCAGGGCTTCTGTTCACCCCCTGTTCTCTAAATGAATTACAGACATTTCACCCCTCTCTAAATGAATTACAGACATTCCCCCTCCTCCCAAATGAATTACAGATATTACCCCCTCTCTAAATGAATCACAGACATTTCCCCCCTCTCTGTTCCAGTCCCTCCGGAGGAGCCGCTCCCGGACAGCACCTACAGCGAGATGTCCCAGGGTAAGGAGGGCAGCTCTGCCTTGCTAAGCCAGGCTTTCTCCTGGCCAGAAGTGGGAGGTTTAACCCAAGCAGCACCTGGCAGTGGGAGTTGAGACCTCCCAGACGCTTTGGGGAGGTCAGAGCCGAAAAAAGGGGTATTTTCACTCTCTCGTGACCCACGTGGAGGGAAGGCTGTGGTGCTCTCATGGGTGAGCAGCACCCACGGAACGCGAGCTTTGAGTTCTGCTTCCTAAAGGGGTTAAAATACAATGTCCAGTACAAGTGGGAGGTGCCAAAACCAGGAAAATATAAAATCAACCTACACAAGGGACCAATTCCATCCCAGCTTGAACCAGGGCCTTGCCTCAGCATTTCCCACCCTCTGCTCTGGCTTTGGGGCTGTTCTGCTTTGCACATCCCCTGGTAAAGGTCACGTTAGGATCTGTTACAGCACTCAAACCAAAAGCAAAACCAACACGAGCCGAGGAATTCACGTCAGCATTTCTGGCAGGGGAGGTAGGAAATGGTGACTGAGCGAGTGGCTGAGCCCCAGGCGTGACCTGCTGCCTCTCCATCCTTTTGCAGATGATGACACCCGAGTTCTCTTGGGACTGAGCCTCAGCATGGTCGGATTGTCAGTTCTTTTCGCGACTGTGATGTTTAAAAAATCAGTCAGGAAAAGGTATTCCCTTCGCCTCCATATTTTTCCCCCTTATTTCCAAGTCATGCTTTTTTTACTCTCTATTTTTGGTGTGTAGAAGAAGCACAAGATTTCTTCTGAGATGTTTTAAAATCAACTACAGAGTCCCTTTCACCTCAGCCTGAGGGCAGTGTCACCCATTTATCAGGCTGTGGTATGAAAGGACATTTGTGTGCTCCACAGTAAGGCAGAGACCAACAATAAAAGTCAAATAAACACAGATTTGGTGAAAATAAAGAGTGGGGATCCTGGAGTTTCCAAGCCCCCCTCAAAGGCTGGGTGCACTTCATGTGCCACTCCTGCCAGGACAGTTTCATCCTGCGTGAAGAATACCTGAATAATAAATGGGATTAAAACCCTGGGGTTTGTTTTTTTCCCTCTGGTGAAGGATTAAGGCCACCCTTGTGTCCCTCCTGCCAAAGTGGCTGTTCGAAGAGTTCCCCCGCATGGAGAACAGCACCGTGGTGAAGTCACTGCAGGTAAGGGCAGAGACATCTCCTGGCTTTGCTTCACCTCGGATAAAAGCTTGGCTTCACAGAACCATGGAATTGTTCAGGTTGGAAAATCCCTCTGAGATCGTTGAGTCCAACCATCCCCCAGCACTGCCAAGGCCACCACTGCCCCATGTCCCCAAGTGCCATGTGGCTTTTAAATCCCTCCAGGTCTGGGGACTCCACCCCTGGGCCAGGGCTGGACAGCCCTTTCCACAAAAAAATTCTCCCTAAAATCCAGCCTAAACCTCCCCGGTGCAGCCTGAGGCCATTTCCCCTGGTAATTCTCCTCATTACCTGGGAGAAGGCAGCTTGCTCCAGAGCTGTGAGAAACGCGGATGGGAGGAGGATTGAGCTCTCAGGGACTGGGAACTGCTAAGGAATCATTTCCCAGGCATTTGCAAGGTGTGTGGGAGCCTGGATTAGCTGCGGCCTTTAAACCTTAATTCCGTCTACTCCGTATTCCGTGGCCACACCTGAGTCAGGCTCATCCCATTCCATCCCCTGCCATGGACAGGGAATCTTCCCCTAGGCCGGGTTGCTCCAAGCTCTAATCCCAGCTCTCCTCCTAACAAAATTTGCCAGTTCATTGCCCTTTTTTCCCCAGGACAAGGGCGATTTCCCCAGTAACAATCTCCACGAGCCATTCCTGTCCTCCGGCGATCCCCCAGTCACGGAAATCGAGGAGGTGCCGGCACAGGAGGAGCCCGGGAGCCCGGACACGGGGAGCAAGGCCAGGGCAGAGGTGCCCGAGGACAGGGAGCTCCCGAGGAGCCTGGTGGCCGCCAGCAGGCCGAGCCCGCAGCAGCTCGGTGCCTACAAGCCGCAGCTCTCCGGCGGGAATGCGCTGGGATACGTCGCTGCCGGGATTTACCAGGCGCAGCCGCCCGCGGCCAGCCCGGAGCCGGAGCTGGGAACCTTCTCCGGGGACTACACCAGCCCCGTCCCGCAGCTGTGGGACCAGCAGGGAAGGCTGCCCCAGGTGTGTCTGCTGGAGAAGATCAACCTCATCCTCAACAGCAGCCAGGCGTTCCCGGCGCGGGCGGGACACGGATCCTTCCCGGAGAATCCGTGGGAGCAGAGGCCGCCCAGTGATGTCCCGGAGCAGATGCTGGTCCCCGAGGAGCTGCTGTCCTGCCTGAGAGCCGTGAACAGGGAGTCCGTGGATGGAAAGCCCTGCTTCCCACAAAGCACGGGAGGGTTGTTCTGAGAGGAGCTGGAATTGTGGATAAAACCCTGGAGCGGTGACCGAGGCAGTGCCAGAGCCGGGATTGCCAACGGAAGAACCAGAGCGAAACTCCGGGTTGGAATTTTGCCCTCTTACTCCACTGCAAGTTCCTGTGGCTGCCTGGAAAGCTTGGGCCGGTAAATCCTGATTTTAGCCTTGCCTCACACTGGCAGGAGCAAAAATCCATAAAACCTGGATTCCTGGAATGCCAAGCAGGAGATTCCTGCAGGGTGCAGTATCTTCAATTACTGCTCAATATCGTCCTCTTGTTAAATGTTTGGAGCACTTCATTCCCAAATGTTTGGAGCAATTAATTCCCAAATGTTTGGAGCACTTCATTCCTGGAGCTGATTGCAGTTAAAATGGATAAAAAAATCCTGCAGACATCCTGGCAGGGGTGTGGAAAATATTTTGGGATTGCTCCTGGTGAGCAGACACTGCACCAAGGAGGATTTATGGATCACACATGGGCACCAAGAACATGGAATGTATTTCATTTTCCTCCCATTCCAAAAAAAATCCCACTCAGGTAGGAGCAAACCTCCACTGCCTGCCAGGCTGATTTAAAATCCCTTGGAATTGCTCACTGGCCAAATCCTTCCCTTTGGGTGAGGGATTTATCATCTCGCAGTGCTTTGTCACCCCTCAGCCTCCCCGTGGGAAGGGCACAGAAAAATGGGATTTTTCTGGCACATGACCGGGAATTTGGATCTTCCGACATCCAGAAGGTGAAACACTGGAGTCTCCTTCCTTCAGCAGCCAGGAAAGCATTTACAGATGTTCCTGGGACTCACAAAATATTCCCAAATCATATTGTTTTTCAGTTTTTCCTAGGCACTGTGAGCGTTTTTCCATCAGCTGTTGCACAAATGGATTAATTTTGTGACTTATCCTCAATACTTCCAAACCAACCTGGCGTGTGCTGGGCTTGTTTCCTTCCATACCCCCAGGAATCTGCCGCTGCTGATTCCAGAGGAGCAGTGACCTGGCAAGGAGGGGCAGGATTGCTCTTCAGAAGCAGCAAACACACACAGAGGTGTGAGTGCAGCATGGCAGGGAGTCTAAAATTAGTGAGTGCTGCCGGAGCAGGAAGGAAATTGTACAAGAACAGCTGCACACTTTCAGCAGCCCAGGCGTGAGGTGAGGAGGGCTTTTGTCTCCATGTCCACATCCTGAGACTCTGCTCTGCCTGTCACCTGAGCTGCCAGACCTCGAGGGGGGAAATGCTCATCTTTCCAGGAAACAGGGCGGGTCTGGCATTTCAGGGAGCTGCTAGGTGCATTTCCAGCCCCAGGAGGGGTCCCTGCACACAGATCAGTGGCCAGAGGAGCACAGATCCTGTTTTTCAGCAGTGGGGCGGGGGTGGAGCATTCCCGGCTCCCAGTGCCAGCCCTCCCGCTGATCCCTGGGCGCCAAAGGAAACATTTCTGCTTTCCACGGGTGCATCTGGCAACTCTGGGCTGCAAAAGAGAAGGGCACAAATATACACAGAGTGCTTCACCAAGCAGAGATAAATATGGGGAGGCCCTGGCACAGGGTGCCCAGAGCAGCTGTGGCTGCCCCTGGATCCCTGGCAGTGTCCAAGGCCAGGCTGGACATTGGGGCTTGGAGCAGCCTGGGACAGTGGGAGGTGTCCCTGCCCATGGCAGGGGGTTGAAATGAAAAGAGCTTTAAGGTCCCTCCAAACCCAAACCAGTCTGGGATTCTGTGATCCCAAACACCAGGGATGGGGCACCCCATGAACCCGATCACAAAGTCACTCCCAGATGATTTATTTTAACACCTCAGGCTTCCCTCAAATACCACACACTCCCTAATTCTTGATATCAGGATTTTCAATCCCTTTTCCTAAGCTTGGTTTTACTGCTGGCAGTGATTCCCACAGGTCGTTTACCAGCTCGGGAATGAATTCCATGATTTTCATGACCCACAGAGAGGCACCACGGTGCTGTCTCATCATCGCCAAAGTTCTAACAAAACCTCACTAAAAAAGGTCTTTTCATACAAAGGGAAGGAGGGAACAGTTTGAAGAGAAGTAAGAAATTGGGTGCAGAGAGTTCAAAGCTCCAGAGGGGCTGGAGAACACAGAGCCACCCACTGCTGCTCTGAGCTCCATCCCGTCAGAGCAGGATGTGTCTGCTGGGTGTGCCAGGGCTGAGCTCGAGCTGCAGGGAGTTCCCACCACCACCAGAGATCAGCCAGGGACACCCTCCTTGTGGGATTCGCTTCAAAAAGTGGGCTCAGAAATAAATTAAACCAAATGAAGAATGAAGAAACAACAAATAAACTTAACACACAATGAATTATGTATGAAACGTGCATCTGAGTGGCAATTTTAAACCCTTCATGCCATTACCATGCAGGAGGACGCGGAATTCATTCTGCTTTGAGGCTGGCAGCACAGAGAGCTGGGTTTAGTTAGGCTCAGCTTAGTCACCAACTGACGGCGTGACCTTTGCTTCTTATCTACAGAGCCTGGGTGGCACCGATCACTGCAGCTGCCAAAGCCCCGGGACCGAAGGCACCCTGAACTCTTTGGGAACAGCACCAGGGCCAGCAGAGCACAGAGACATCCTCTGAGTAATCTGGTGCTGCCAGGTTTCACTCCGTGTTTGCACTCTGCAAGGGCTTGGCTGTCAGTAAATTGTGGGAGAGATCGGGTGGCAGATAAAGGCGCTGCAGAGGCTAAAACTGGATTACAGGCTCACAGGTTTCACAGAGCTCAGTAACACCCGTAGACCTTCGGGGATTTCTGAGTGCACCGACCGGAGATCGAAGCCCAGATTGTGACCAAGGCTCGTGCAAAGCTGCAAAGAAGCGCCTGGGTCAGCAAAACCCTCCTGAAAACGTGGCAGGGCCAAACCAGCAGCAGCTGGAGCAGCCTCACAGCAAAACTGGGAATAATCGTTCGAAATGGTGCGATCTGGGGGAGCCTCTCCCATCCCTGAGCCTTTGTGGGGTTTGGGGAGGAGGGTGAGGAGTCCTGCACAGGGCTGAGCTCAGTGGCAGAGACTGAAACCTGGCTGAGGAGCAGCTTTCAGAGCAGAGGATGTGAGAAGTGAGGGTGCGGTTTGGGTCTCACCAGGCTCCCCGTCAGTGTCAGCTTCCAAATGTCAGCTTCCCAGGGCAAATCCCATGAGAAAGGCACCGGGAAAGCCGTGGGAGCAGGGCTGGGATTAAAGAGCAGAGCTGGGATTAAAGAGCAGAGCTGAGCTCAGTGAATAGAAACCAAACCATAAAGATGATCTCACAGGGGAGATTCTGTGACTGCTGCTCAAACCAAGCGAGAACCGAGCCTTTCCTCAACAGAGGGGAATTAATCTGGCCACAAGAGCAAGAGAAAACCCCCACGGTTCGAACCTCTGAACGATACAGACATCGATGCATTTTGTGCATCATCCGATTTCCCAGAGCAGCACCGCTGGGCCCAGACTCTCCCTGTGGATCCTTCCTTGGCTTGGCCGTGGCTCAGAAGGAAGCAGAACAGTCGGATTTCCCAGGCTGAGTGACTCATTTCGCCCTGCTGGGGAAGGCAGTGAGAGTCACTGGCAACAGCGGGGATGTGCCGCAGAGGGGACCTGGAAACAGCCACTCTGCAGGGAGGGACTGCTCACTCTGCTGCTGCAGCCGGGATTCGGCTCTGCCGGGCCGCAGCTCCATGGTCCAGGCTCCAAGGAAGCAGAGATGAACACCAGAAGGAAGTTATGGAGCTGCTGGAGAGAGTCCAGAGGAATCCACGGAGCTGCTCCAGGGCTGGAGCCCCTTTGCTCTGGAGCCAGGCTGGGAGAGCTGGGGGTGCTCACCTGGAGAGGAGAAGGATCCGGGGAGAGCTCAGAGCCCCTTGCAGGGCCTAAAGGGGTTCCAGGAGAGCTGGAGAGGGACTGGGGACAAGGGCTGGAGGGACAGGACACAGGGAATGGCTTCCCAGTGCCAGAGGGCAGGGCTGGATGGGATCTTGGGAAGGAATTGTTCCCTGGGAGGGTGGGGAGGGGCTGGGATGGAATTCCCAGAGCAGCTGTGGCTGCCCCTGGATCCCTGGCAGTGCCCCAGGCCAGGCTGGACATTGGGGCTTGGAGCAGCCTGGGACAGTGGAAGGTGTCCCTGCCCGTGGCAGGGGTGGCACTGGATGGGCTTTGAGGTCCCTTCCATCCCAAACCATTCCGAAATCCAGGATTCTGTCACCCCCACCCCTCCTCTCCTCTCCCTCATTCCCAGCCGTGCCCCGGGCTGTGCTCACTGATTCCCCCGAGCCCCCGGAGGTGACGCCGCAGCCCCCGGGAGCCTCTGGCCGTGTCCCCACCCTGCAGCCTCGCTGCCGCCTCCATCCCCGACCCGTTCGTGCTGCCGGGGGCTTTCCCGGCGCCGCCCGCATCCCTGCAGACACCCCCGGGCACAAGCGGGGACTCCGGACTTCCCCTGGCACCACCCCGGCCACCGGACCCGGCACAGCGTCCTCAGCTCCGCCGGCACCGCCGCCTCCTGCTCTGCCTCTCCTCTCGCAGCCCAGGGAACCAGGAGACGCCCGACTGAAGGGACAGCAGGATTTCCTCACGGTTTTTCCGTGCCACGGGTTTTCTCCGTTTTTTTCTGGAGCTCTGTGGTCAGCAGGAGTCAGCGAAGAAGGAATTGTAAGAAGAAGAAGAAGAACTGTTCAGTGCTAAAAATTCAGGGAAAGGGGAAAGGGAAAAAAAAGAAAGATAAGAAAGAAGAAAAAGGAAAAAGGAAAAAGAAAAAAAAGGGGAAAGAAAAAAGGAAAAGGAAAAAAGGAAAAGGAAAAGACAGAAAAAGGAGGAAAATAAAAAGGAAGAAGTAAGAAAAAATAATAAGAAAAGGAAGAAGAAAAAGGAAAAGTAAAAGAAAAGCCAAAGGGAAAGAAAAAATACAAAAGAAGAAAAGAGAAAGGGGGGAAAAAAGAAAAGTGAAAAAAGATAACATGTAAAGGAAATAAAATCAGC
This sequence comes from Lycocorax pyrrhopterus obiensis, assembly GCA_014706295.1. Lineage (NCBI taxonomy): Eukaryota > Metazoa > Chordata > Aves > Passeriformes > Paradisaeidae > Lycocorax > Lycocorax pyrrhopterus. The sequence goes on along the minus strand of JACSVZ010000013.1, from coordinate 1,257,392 downwards.
AAAAAACCCCCCCAAAGGCATTTTAAAAAAAGAAAATAAAAAGGAAATGAGAAAAAAACAGAAGAAAGAAGGAGGCAAGCGTGCTTTGTGGAGGGTGACGGACTGATGATTTCCTCCTGTCTGTCACTGCGACACGAAACTGATACCCTGGGCCATCCGATCAGCATCTTCCCTTAAAAATGTCCTGGATGAGTGAAACGGCCCCATCCCGGTGATGCCAGCGGAGCACCGGGAGTGAACATTCCTGGGAAATCAGCACAGGCAGGAGGGGTGCGGATGGCCGAGGCCGCGGCAGGAAAGACGCGATTGGATTCCACAGAACTCCTCACGGTGTCCCGGTTTAAACTCAGCCGAATCCCGGTGCGGCCGCGTGGAGCTGGAGCTGTGCTGGGAAGGGCTCTGGAAAAGGGGGAGTGTCACGGGAACTGATGAAGACAGAGAGGAAACAAGAGGTAAAAGGAAGCTGTTGATATTCGGAATTCCGTGGGGTAGCAGCTCCCACGGCAAATTAATGATAATTAATGGCAGCTCTGGAAAGGAGCCCAGACGATCCTCCAGGCTTTGGGAGGGAGGGAGGAGAAGCAGCTGGAGGCTCAAAGGCAGGATTTGGGATTCCTGGAGGCTGCAAACTTTGTGCCCCCTCATTTCGAGTCCCCCTCACTGCCCCTGAAATACCTGTGCTGTGTTGTCCAAGGTAGAAAAAACCGATCATAATCAGCCAGGAAAACCGAGTTTATGCCATGGATGGCCCGAAAAGAGAAGGAACAATAACAGTAAAACACTTATTCATTAAAAGCTCTGTTAAATGTGGCAGCAGGTTGTGGGAGCGCTGAAAAAATGAGAGAAAGCAAAAATCGGGTTCAAGAGAAGGTAAAAGGAGAGCGGATGCGTCTCTGGACAAGCCCCTTGGTCCGAGCAAAGGAAACTGGGCAGCGTTTTGTTTTATATCCCCTCTCCCTCCCCTTCTTTTTTTCCTTCTCCCTTCCCTTCCCCTCCCTTCCCCCCCTTTCCCGTCCCGAGCATCCCCCCGGGGCGGAGCCGGGGCTGCCGCACACGCGGGAGCTGCCGGCGCCCGGAGCGGCCGCGGGGCTCGGGGTGAGTAACCCCGGCCGGGGGAGCGGGGGGGGGGGCCGGGGGACGCCCCCGAGCCTTCTGGGGCTGCGGATCCCCCCGCGCGGCTCTGCGGTGCCGGGGGGGCGGTTCCCGGCCGCGGGCAGGGGGACAGCGGCGCGCTGGGAAAGGCGGCATCCCGCGGGATGCGGCTGCCTCGGGATGCTCCCTGCCCCGGGATGCTCCTGCCCTGGGATGCTGCTTCCCTGGGATTTTCATTGTCCTGGGATGCTGCTGCTGCCCCGGGACTTTCCCGCCTCAGGATGATGCTGTCCTGGGATGTTCAGTGCTTTGGGATGCTCCTGCCCTGGGATATTCCTGCCCTGGGATGTTCCTGCACTGGGATGCTCTCCTGGGATTTTCATTGCCCCGGGATGCTCCTGCCCCGAGATTTTCCTGCCCCGGGACGTTTCCTGCACTGGGATGCTGCCCTGGGATTCTCCTGCTCTGGGATGCTGCTCACCTGGGATTTTCATTGCCCTGGGATGATCGTTTTCCCGGGATGCTCCTGCCCTGGGATGCTCGTTTTCTCAGTATGCTCCTGCCCTGGGATGCTCGTTTTCCCGGGATGCCGCTGCCCTGGGATGCTCGTTTTCCCGGGATGCCGCTGCCCTGGGATGGTTGTATCCCGGGACGCTCCTGCCCTAGGATGCTGCTGCCGCCCAGGAATTCTCAGTATCCCAGATACTCCCTGCACCCCGGGACGGGGCAGCCTAAGGAGCGCAGTGCGGAAGGTCCATCCTGCAGGAACACCGCTGCCCCTCCCCGTCATTCCCCGAGCTCTGATTGAATCCCCCCCCACTTGGCAGCTTCGGGGAAGAGCCCCCAGCCTCGGGCGGGATGGTCCCAAGGCTGTGGGATGACCCGGGGTGCCCCTGTCCTCACGGAGCCTGGGGGGCAGCCAGAGTGCGGGAAAGGTTCCCTAAAAACTCAGCCAGTGTCAGTAATCAGTGATGTGTAAAGTTTGGGGTACAAAAAGTGGTTTTTTTCTGGCTGAAATGACTGAGATGTTCCTCTTTCCACCGGCGACCGGCCGGCTGTTCCTGTCGGTTCTTGGAATGCACAACGGAGCTTTTTTAGGGAGAAGTGAGGTTGAAAGGCAACTCTCGAGCTGTGGTGCTTCGCAGCTGCTTTCATTTCAGAGCTCCGGGGCTGCAGGGGCAGCCAGAGGCCCTGTGGCACATCCAGGGGCTCACAGAGCGTGGGGCCTGTGGCCCTGGAGCTCTCAGCTGAGAGTTTGGAGACAAGAGCACGGACAGGCACGAGCTGTACCCCACACACACCTCGGGACTGCTCCACCTCCTGCCTGGGACAACGTCCTCGTGTTTCAGTACCCTGCACACAGCAGCGCTGGTTTCCCTCACTGGTGTGCGATTCCCATCAGATTCCCCCCATTCTCAGCTCTGAGCTGGAGGCTGTCCCTCAGCAGTCTCCCGTCCTTTACTCCGATCACAGCTTGCGAGGCCGCGTCTCCAGCGCTTCCCTGGCTGCACCCCTGACCCAGGGGTTCCGAGTGAGGCTGTTTCTGCCCCCAGACTCGGGTGTTTCGGGCAGCCGTGCTGTTCACACAGCCCCCGGGCAATCTCAGTTTAGTGGAAGGCAGAGCATTTCCCTGAAGAACCTGGGTGCTGTGATTGCTCATCCTGGCACTTACGAATCACCTACAGAAGGCCCCACACGCAGAGGCTCTGGGCGAGCTGAGGCGCTGCTGCAAGGCTCAACGCTGCAGCCTCTGGATTCAAACAAAACAAGGGAATGTTCCGCGGAAAGGTCTCATGAAATGAGCGGCTGGGGTTTTCTGAAGCAGCGAAGCGGTAAAGCACAAATATCTGCACATAATATCTGCAGTCTTTAGGAGCTGGTAACAGGAGTTCCTCTCTCTCTAGGCACCAAAATGCCACTTTCGTGGATCGTGCCCTCAGCGATTTGGTTGGTGCTGCACTTCGCGGCAGGTAAGAGGGGTTCCTTCCCGCAGAGCAATTATCTCTCAAATGAAGCACTCGGGCTAATTAGGGTGGGTTTTTTGCAGCTTCTACTCCAAGTGCCAGCGAACATCTTCCTTCCTGGAGAGCAAAGAGTTGTTAATGAGTCATGCAGGGAGGTTTTTCAGGTTTGGGTTCAAGGTGGAGCTGTTGGTGATGTGAGAAAAGGCATCGAGACAGGCAGAGCTCGTGGACAGGAAAAAATCCTGGTCACAGAATTCCAGACTGGTTTGGGTTGGGAGGGACCTCACAGCCCATCCAGTGCCACCCCTGCCATGGCAGGGACACCTTCCACTGTCCCAGGCTGCTCCCAGCCCCAATGTCCAGCCTGGCCTGGGACACTGCCAGGGATCCAGGGGCAACCACAGCTGCTCTGGGCACCCTGTGCCAGGGCCTCCCCACCCTCCCGGGGAACAATTCCTTCCCAATATCCCATCCAGCCCTGCCCTCTGGCACTGGGAAGCCATTCCCTGTGTCCTGTCCCTCCAGCCCTTGTCCCCAGTCCCTCTCCAGCTCTCCTGGAGCCCCTTTAGGCCCTGCAAGGGGCTCTGAGCTCTCCCTGGAGCCTTCTCCTCTCCAGGTGAGCACCCCCAGCTCTCCCAGCCTGGCTCCAGAGCAGAGGAGCTCCAGCTCTGGAGCAGCTCCAGGGCCTCCTCCAGCAGCTCCATGTCCTTCCTGTGCCTCCTGCCACAGCTTTACTGACTCAGGCACTTTTTATAACCCCAGTGAAAGAAGGCTCTGGTAGTTTTTACCTGGGGTTGTGTTCGTTTGTTGGTGACAGAGCAATCCCGTGGCTGCTGATCCCAGGCAGCATCCCACGAGTTCCTGCGCAGAGCCAGGAGTTTTTCCATCAGGCATTCGGGGAGACTCTCCCTCGAGCACGGCACGTGGTGCAGATGGATTCCCGTCTGAGTCTGTTTCCCTGTTCCCTTGCAGAATCCTGCAGGAAAGGGGCGGTGGGTGCCAGCAGAGCTGCCCGTGACGCCGCGGGGGTCTGTGGCAAGGGCAACATGACAGCCAACACGGCCTGTGCCATCCGGCGGGGCACCAACGTCACCCTGTCCTGCCAGCTGGGAGCCCTGCACGCAGCCGGCTGGTGCTGGGCTGCGATTTTCCTCAACAACTCCGAGCAAGCCAGAAAGCGGGGAGGCTCGGTCAGCAAAACCTTCATGGTCACCACCTACGGCAAACACACCTTCACGTGCAAAAAGCTCTGTGGAGACAAGACCAAACTCGTTTGTGGACTCGATATCCAGTGCGGAAGTAAGGAAAATTAGTTATTAATTACTCCTGGCCCTTAAAGCTTCCCCGTGGAGGAGGGGAGCCCATTAGACACCGGCAGGGGGTGGCTTTGTCGGGGACGGGCGCTGTCTGTGAGGGGCTCTTCCTATGGAAAGTGTTCCTGGCTGGGACTGAGCAGCTCTGCTGTTCCTGAAGGGAGAGAGGCTGAATAAACCTGCCTGCTCAGAGCAAACGACGTCCTCCCCACCAAGCATCCCCTGAAATGTCTCCTACCAGCATCTTTGAGGAAGAAACACTGAAGGCCAGGCTGGAGGGAGCTCTGAGCAGCCTGGTCTGGTTGGAGATGTCAGACTGAAGGACCCTTAAAGGTCCAAGCCAAGCCAGGCTGTGATTCCGAGACTGACAGGAATATCTGTTCCAGATCCTCCAGATGAGCCCAGGAATGTGTCCTGTATCCAGCACGGGGCACGGGGACATCCCACCTGCACCTGGGACAAAGGAAGGCTCACCTACCTCGACACTGCCTATGGAATCGAGTAAGTGATGGTGCTGGAAATATAATTGACACCTAATTATCCCCTGGAGCAGTTTTCTGATCATGCCCTGCAGCAGGGCAGCTCCCTCAGGGATCAGCAGACAGAGGCTGTGCCAAGATACCCCTTTGGGATGGGGAACCCTGTCCCACACACCCCAGGTTCACCTTTCTTGCTCCACAGAAACACAACCAAACCTTTCCTCCTGCTCCAGGCTCTCCAATGGGACAGATGCCTTTTGCTTTCCAGAAGAAACTCCCAGCCAGGTGTTCGGCTCTCGGGCTCTGAGCAAGCTGGATTTCGACTCCAATTACACCGTGGTGGTTTCTGCCTCCAATAAATTGGGAAATGCTTCGTCCCACCCACTCACCTTCACGTTAATAGACATAGGTAAAGATCCACTCCCCACCTCTCAGCCTGCCCCAGACCTTTGGGAAGACCTGAAAACATTCAGGGCACTTTAAAACTTTTGGTAAAATCATCCATCCAGCCTAAACCAATAATCCTGTTTTCCACCTTTCCCTCCGAGCTGTGCTGCCTCTCTGAGCCCCCTTTGCTTCTTTCTGTTTCGGTGCCAGTGAAGCCACATCCTCCCGAGTTTTTAGTGGAATTTGATGATTCTTCCGCCACCAGCTGCACCTTTTCCTGGCACGACGAGGCACAGGCACAGCACTACAGGCTGAGATATCGTCCCCTCAGCGGGCACACCTGGAGCGTGGTAATCCTGTTGGGATTGAGGGAGTTACGGACCTGCTGGAGAAGGGAAGGATCCAGGGAGAGCTCAGAGCCCCCTTCTGGTGCCTAAAGGGGCTCCAGGAGAGCTGGGGAGGGACTGGGGACAAGGGCTGGAGGGACAGGACACAGGGAATGGCTTCCCACTGCCAGAGGGCAGGGATGGATGGGATATTGGGAAGGAATTCCTGGCTGTGAGGGTGGGGAGGGGCTGGGATGGAATTCCCAGAGAAGCTGTGGCTGCCCCTGGATCCCTGGCAGTGTCCAAGGCCAGGCTGGACACTGGGGCTTGGAGCAGCCTGGGACAGTGGAAGGTGTCCCTGCCATGGCAGAGGTGGCACTGGGTGGGCTGTGAGGTCCCTCCCAACTCAAACCACTCCATCATTCTGTGAAGTTTTTGCTTTTACTTTAAAAGTGGCAAAAGGACCATTTTGCTGGGAGCTGAGAAAATCACTCAAACAGAGATTTCATTATCGGCACGTAATGAATGAGGGATTTTTCAGCTGCAGCCCTGCAAGCCCGATGATTCCTTGCATCATTCTTGGAGTTACTGAAGCTGCCTCAGATCAGGGTTTCCCTGCTGGTTTTTAAAGCTGTTCCTGGCTGGGCTGCACGTGGCCACTTGCAATTTGGCCTCTCACTGCCTGCAGCCTTTGTTTCCTTGTGAGTTTAATCTTCCATGTTCTTCATCTCCTTTGAAGGCTGAAAGCTTCAGCAGGGAGAAATATCATCTGCAGGGGCTGGAGCCCGACACAGCCTACGAGTTCCAGGTGAGCTGCAGGATCCTCCCGGGGCGAGGGCTGTGGAGCGACTGGAGCAGGAGCCAGATGCGCACCCCAGCAGCAGGTGAGGAGCCCTCCTGCCCCAAACCCGGCTCTGGGACCTGCATCCCAAGGGAAACTCCAGCTCAGGAGGCCAAACTGCTGCTGGCTGGTTTCGTGGAGACTCTGGATCCAGACCCGGAGCCAAGAGAGAGAAGTTTCTATAAGAAAATTGCTTTTTAATGAACCCACGGTGGAGCTGTTCGAGTTTCTTGCAGAACAGGAATTTCCGGAGTTCACTGAAGGATTTGGGGGTTGCAATGAGATGATCTTTAAGGTCCCATCCAAAACCCTTCTAATTCTGTGATTCTCTGCTTTCCTGCTCGGCTTTGGCTGCTCTTTTTTGTGAATTACTTGGAGCCCGTGGGGCCGGTGCTGTTGTGACTCAGCCCATTTCCCGTTTCCCATTTCCCATTTCCCATTTCCCGCTGTGAGAGCGGCAGTTTCTGTAAGAAGCATTGATTGCTGCGGGAGGTGCGAGCTTTTCCTTCCCTCCCCCACCTTCCTCTCAGCAGTTTTCTCCCCTTCTCGCCGCACCCTGCGCTTGTGGCCATCACCCGCACCCCGCCCCTGCTGCAGGAGGAGAGCGAGAAGGTTTTGAGCTGATCGAGGAGCGCCTGCTGCCCTCAGACGAGGTGGCAGCAAGGGGAGGTTGCAGACGAGAAGCTCCGGGTGCATCAGCACCGCTCTTTGTTGGAAGCTCTCCACGCGTCAGCTCGCTGCAAACCCCAAATTAGCACCTTTTCAAGGAGAAATTCCTTTTCCTGCTTCTTTTCGTGCGAGCTGCCAAAAATCTTGCCTTGTTCGTGTGGTTCACAGGCTTTCAAAGCCAGGCTGGAGGGCAGCAGATGCAACCCCGTATTCTGATTTTTCTGCTTCGTCTCACCCTTCCCTCGCTCAGAGGGCTCTGGTTTTATTTCTGCTGCTGCTTCTGCTTCTCGTTTCTGTTCCTGTCACTGTTTGCAGTTCACACAGGACAAACTGCTCCGAACATCGCTGACAGGGAGGGTTTTGTGTCTTTGCTACAGCCCTGCTCCTGCGGGGTTGTCCATCAGCTGCCCCTGCCCCAGTTATCAACAATCAATATTTGAATTTGACGAGTTTATGCCGGTCAGGGTCCTTGAGGAGCCAAGCTCTGCCATGCTCTGTCACCTCAGCTTTCCTTACGTATTTATCTCTGATTCTGGATTTCTGGAGCACATCCAGCAGCCAGAGCTTCCCTTTAATGTTATTTTGGGATGTTTGTTCAAAACATCAAGAGTTTCCAGTGAGAATTGTGGAAGGAACCGGGGGTTTGGGCTACCTCAGACAAGCTGTTAAAGGCATTTATTGCCCAGAGCCAGACAGGAAAATCCTACAGATCCCATAAGCCCCCTCATCCGAGGCTGCCTGTGGTTCTAGGGTTGATGGAGCCAACCCCAAGGACCTTCATAAGCCTCAAATTTATGCAAAGACAGGAGCTAATGCTATGCCTTTGATGTGTGGGTTTCCTCGGGAGCCATCCGGATTACTGAGGGCAGGATAAAGTCAGCAGCACATCCAAACCCTTTTCCTTGGATTTATGGCTTGTTCTCCTCGTGACCTCCATCCCCAAAGCAGCCAAACAACAGCAAAGGTGGATTATCACACCCTGCAGCATTTCAGGGGCATTTTAAAGCTTAAATTTTAATTTTCTCAGGGGTTTTGCCTCCTTCGCCTGCTCGTTGTTTGCTGGCTTCAAACCCCAGCCACTGCCACTGCTCCCCTTTTCCTTCCCCACCAGTGCCCACTGGGATCCTGGATGTCTGGTACCGGCAGCAGGACATGGACTCTGGGCACCAGAACCTCTCCCTTTTTTGGAAGGTGAGTTCAGTGCAACCCCAGCAGAGGCAGCAAAGCCCAGCCAGGTGAGAGGGGAGACAAAACCCAGAGCCAGGTGAGAGGGGAAACTCTGATTTTTAGGATTGAAGGAAAGGACTGAACCCTGGGAGAGCACAAGGGTTTCACCAGTTCCCAGGGACAGGGACCAAGAGTCTCCTCCCTGGGAGGAGGTTCATCATCACTTTCTACCTAAAATTTCATGGAATGCCAGAATTATTTGGATTGGGACGGATCTTGAATGTCATCTTGTTCCATGGGCAGGGACACCTCCCACTGTCCCAGGCTGCTCCAAGCCCTGTCCAGCCTGGCCTGGGCACTGCCAGGGATCCAGGGGCAGCCACAGCTGCTCTGGGAATTCCATCCCAGCCCCTCTTCACCCTCACAGCCAGGAATTCCTTCCCAATATCCCATCCATCCCTGCCCTCTGGCAGTGGGAAGCCATTCCCTGTGTCCTGTCCCTCCAGCCCTGTATCCAAAGCCCCTCTCCAGCTTCCCCAGCTGCCAGCATTTTTGGGATCTGGTGGGCAAAGCACATTCCACACAGAATTTGGGTTAAAGCCCCCCAGAGCTGGGTAAAAAAAATCCACCGTGTTTCCCCCCCACACCAACGAGCAGCGTGCTGCAAGTGAAAGCAGAAATTCTCATGTGATTCTGTGACCCCAGACGTTGCGGCTTTGACTTGAAGACCTTTATCTTGCAGCACTTTCTTTATCAGGAGTGACTTCCTGCAGCATCATTCATAAAACGGGGTAATAAACTGCCTCGAGAGGTTTCACAGCAGCTCCAAAGCCAGGCTGAGACTCAGTACAACATTCTGCAGGAGATGTGCTCCTGTTCTCAGACAAATATCCCCAAAAACCTCTAAGAAATGGTTCAAAAATTTAATTTCAGCAGGTTTTTAGAGTGGTTCCAGCAGCGCCTCTGTCCTGGGGCACTGCCAAAGCACCAGAAACTCGGCAAACATTTTGGTGTGTGCTTTGTTTCGTTATGACAAAAATCAGCCAAACAAATGAATTCACGTCGTAGAAACATCAGGAAACTGAAACTGGGAGTACAGCTGCAGGCACCCGGAGGGGAGTTAAAACCAGGGTGTGGTGTCACTGTCAGAGATGTGTGTTCTCAGGGGCTCCGTTTAAATAATTCTTCTTATGTAAAATCCAGGTTTTTCCTCCAAATCAAAACCTGCTCATCTGACAAACCCAGCTGAGCAGTTCATAATCTTTTTTTTTCCTCCCTTGTGAAAATCGTGGCTGGAATTCAGCCTCAGGGCAGGACGTGTTTCACTGTCCCCAGCTGGAAAAATCAGCACCTCACAGCGAAAGAGCTTCCCTAAACTGGAATTCAATGGGAAAAATAAATTCTAGAATGGTTGGGGTTGGAAAGGACCCTAAAGCCCACCCAGTGCCACCCCTGCCATGGGCAGGGACACCTCCCACTGTCCCAGGCTGCTCCAAGCCCCAATGTCCAGCCTGGCCTGGGACACTGCCAGGGATCCAGGGGCAGCCACAGCTGCTCTGGGCACCCTGTGCCAGGGCCTGCCCACCCTCCCAGGGAACAATTCCTTCCCAATATCCCATCCATCCCTGCCCTCTGGCAGTGGGAAGCCATTCCCCTTGTCCTGGCACTCCAGGCTCTCATCCAAAGCCCCTCTCCAGCTTTCCCAGCTGACAGCACCTTTTTCAGAAGACAGTGACAGATGTGCTTTCCCCGCAGGCTCTCAGCAAGCCAGAGGCAGGAGGGAGAATCCTGGGATACACGGTGACCTTGGAAGCCCTGGACCACGGGAAGCTCCCGGCACAATCCCACCAAACCACCCAGACCAGCTTCTCCAGGGTCACGCCCAGGGTGGGCCACAGGATCACGGTCAGCGCCCACAACTCGTGGGGCAGCTCCCGCCCCGCGGCCGTCCTGAGCCACCCGGGCCACCAGGGTAAGGCTCCCGCTGGCTCAGGGCCCCTGTGAGTGCCAGCAGTGCCCTGCTTTGTGCCACGCACCACGAACCCTTCCGGTCCCTCCACTCTGTGCTCACCTCAGAGGAACTTTGGGGATCTGCAGATCCGCTTTTCCCTGTGGGTGAACACCCCCAGCTCTCCCAGCCTGGCTCCACACCAGAGGGGCTCCAGCCCTCGGGGCACCCCCGTTCCTCCTCTGGAATCAGCCCAGCAGCTCCACATCCTTCCTCACGGATCAGGGCAGGGTGTTGGGATGTGCCGTGACGGCACCTCCCAGGGTTTGGGATGGCACAGCCAAGCAGTGCTGGGGGTGTTCAATCCACGAGAAAAGAGAGGAATGTGACTGTTCCTGCCAGCAAACCCTCCCATTATCACCTTTTCTTTAATTCGAGTTCATTTTTATCCTTCCCACGGCGCCAAAGCAGATGAGACTCAGTAAACCCCACACATCCCATTTAATGGTTCCATTGAGGCTACAACAACTTTGTGCTGACCGCGGTTTTTGTTCTCCCCTGTAAGACCTGCCCCCTCCTCAGCGAGTCTCTGCCGTGGGCCTGGGCAACAGCAGCATCCTGGTGAGCTGGAGCCCCCCGCTCGGATCCGCCGTGCCCGTGGGCGGGTACGTGGTGGAGTGGGCAGAGCCCTGGAGGGAGCCAGGCCTGCAGCCCCAGCACAGCTGGGTGAAGCTGCCCCCGTCCCACCTGTCCACAGTGCTCGCAGGTAAATGCCACCCCCGGCTGGGACACCACACAAGCACCAGCTTGGTTTGGGAATATTTTAAGTGACAAGTCAGGTTTGAATTTGGCCTCCAAGGCCAGGTTGGACGGGGCTTGGAGCAGCCTGGGATGGTGGGAGGTGTCGTTGCCCATGGCAGGGGTGGCACTGGATGGGCTTTGAGGTCCCTCCCAACCCAAACCAGTCTGGGATTCTGTATTTCTATATTTATATAATTTTTACTAAAATCACTTCCAGGGATCCAGGGGCAGCCGCAGCTTCTCTGGGCACCCTGTGCCAGGGCCTCCCCACCATCAGAGGGAGGAATTCTTTCCCATTATCCCATCCAACCCTGCCCTCTGGCAGCGGGAAACCATTAATTTTCAGTTTAATGCCCAGTAAGGCTCTGCCAGGCTCAGTAGATCAGAGAAAAATTCTTTCCCGTCTTTATGAAAGATCTATCAATAATCACAAGATTTATCTCAGATTTAAGCAGCTGATGCAATGTTTCTGCCCTGGCTGCAAATCCTTGAACAAGCAACTCTCCAGCTGTGACTTCTCTCTCCAGAGGACATCAGAGATAACGTCTGCTATCAGATCCACGTGTCTGCACTTTATCAGGACAGAGCTGGACAGGCAGCATCGGTCAGGGGAAACTCCACAGCACAAGGTAAACCCCAGGAACACCCTTCCAGGTGTTTTTAAGGCATTTTAAGCGCAGCTCTAAAACTAGTTCTGTGTCTTGCAGCCCCATCAGCTGGGCCCCAGATGCTCACAATGCCCTGGGCCAGCGGCGTCCTGGTTACCTGGGAGGAGATCCCAGCTCCCCAGCAGAGGGGCTGCATCACTGGGTACCGCATCTACCTGCAGAGGAGGGACAGGCAGGGCCAGCCCGAGGTCCATGGTGGGTGCCTGGGAGCTGGAAATGCTTCTCCTGCTCCCCTTTCGTCACTGAAGGCCCACAGTGGGGTCATTCTAAGTTGCTTTCAGTGTGGAACTACCAGATTACCCCCTGCTTCTTCTTCCCCTGCTCCTCTTATTCTTCTTTCTCCTCTTCTTATTCTTCTTCTTCATCTTCTTATTCTTCTCATTACTCCTCTTATTTTATTTCCTATCCCTTCTCTTGTTCTTCTTTTTCCTCTTATTCTTCTTCCTCTTTTTTTCCTTATTCCTCCTCCTCTTCCTCTTCTTCCTCTCCCTCCTCTTTTTCTTCCTCTTCCTCTCTTCCCTCTTATTTCTCTTCCTCCTCTTTTTATTCTTCCTCTCATTTTTCCTCTTCCTCCTCTCCTCCTTCCTCTTCCTCCTCCTCTCCTTCCTCAATTTATTCAGAGCCCCATTCCAGCTGAAGGCAGTAAAATCCCGTGCCGGGCTCTCCATTTCCATCCCTGTTTTCCCTCCAGCCGTTCCCGCCGGGAAGGCTCCTCGCTCCCTGCACATCCCTGACCTGGAGCCCGGGGAGCACCACGACCTTTGGATGACGGCGGTGACAGCGGCCGGGGAGGGGCCCCAGGGCAACAGCGACAGCGTCTGCCTGGAAAGTAAGGAACCGGTGCCACGGTGCTCCTTGCCCTTGGATCCTCTTTCCCACAGACTGGGAATGCTTTTCCTGCTCCTCTGGAATCACTGGAGCTCTCCAGGTGATCTGGAGATCTCTTGGTGTTCTTCAATTGCTGAAGATTTGTAGTTCCAGCTGGTTTTAAGATGTGGCATCTCTTTCTTTGCCTTTAAGCTCCCAGTGCTGTGCCGAGCTGTCTCCTTGGAGCTGAAGGGTGGTTTATTCATGGAACACAGAAAGATTTGGGGTTTTTTTCATCTTTTTGATGGAGCTGAATGGTGGCTGCTCTGCATTTCAGGTGCTGGGGGCTGGGTCACTGTGGTGCTCATCTGCAGCTTCTTCATCCTCTCAGCCTGCCTTTGTTCTGTGCCTCCAGTGAGGAAAGTGTGAGTGGGTCCATCTGCTGTGTCCCAATAAAAGTGGGATGGTTATCAGAAGGGATTAAATCCCAGACTGGTTTGGGATGGATGGGACCTCAAAGCCCACCCAGTGCCACCCCTGCCATAGCAGGGACACCTTCCACTATCCCAGACTGCTCCAAGCCCCATCCAGCCTGGCCTTGGACACTGCCAGGGATCCAGGGGCAGCCACAGCTGCTCTGGGCACCCTGTGCCACTGCACTTTAAAAATCTTTTCTCCTATCTAACCTAGATCGACCCTCTTTTAGTTTAACACTATTTTCCCTTGTCCTATGGGATGGTCATGCCCCTTCATGAGCATGGAACAGCAAGGATTGTTCAAAATGAAGGTTGAATTGTGAATTTTTACCCAGATCTTAAAACCAAACTGAAGGGCAGCAATCCTTGGGAATTATCCCCACCCAGCCGAGAGCTCTGCAGGTCCCTCTGAGGGCGGATCCATGATCCCACCTGGGTTAATTCCACACCCAAGGAGCACAAGGGTGCTGCAGGTACCACCTGGGTGCTGCAGGTCTCACCATTCACATTTTTAATTGCATTTATCCCCCCTGCAGATTCCGGGCGCTCCTCTCCTTCCTCCTGCCACAGTGGCAGAGCAAAGCCATTCCCGACCCTGCCAACGCCACGTGGGCCAGGAGCTTAACAGCTACCAAGGTAAATTAGAGGGGTTTTTCATTCTAATCCCACAACCTTCATTAAAAAAAAGCAATTGGAGCCATGCGAGCCAGTAATCTCCTAAAGCAGCAAATCCAGCAATCTCTGGCAGCGGATAATCTCCGTTGGAGGAGACTGGAGGATGCGCTGGGCAAATTAAACGCAAGAAGAACGCAGAGATGTTCCATTTTTAGCAGGATGAGCGGCTGTGGGGAGGGAGTCCCAGGAGATCCATGCCGGGATTCATTCCGTGTCCCCCCGCAGGCGGAGCTGAGCGCTCCCTCCAGCCCCTTCCTGCCCAGCGGCTTCGAAGAGCCCGAAACGACCCCGGTGGAGGAAACCTTCGCGCACGCCGAGCCCCCCGTCCCTGGGGACAAGCTGCTGGTGGGCAGCGCTGGCAGCAGGGGGCACGGGGACTGGGCACAGGAGAGCTCGGGGCAGGAGCAGCAGCTCCCTGAGCTGTACCAGAGGCTGGTGGTGGAGGCGATGGAGCCGCCGGAGCCCGTGTCCGAGTACATCTCCAACCCCGGCACCTCCGCCCTGCCCCCGGCGCCCGACACCGCCCCCGACCCCCCCGAGCCCGACTGCAGCCCCCTCTCCGTCTTCCCAACCACATTCCTGACTCCTGCCCTCTGCTACGAAGGGAATCTGACTCTGGATAGAGTGAAACTGAACTGCAGCTCCTTGCCAAGGTAGGCGGGGGGCGATGTGAGCCCGGCAGGAATTTTGGCACTTTACAGAGCATTTGTTTCGGTGTGAGCTCAGCCTGAATTTTGGCACTTTATGGAGTATTTCAGTGTGTTTTGATGTGAGCCCGGCCTGGATTTTGGCACTTTACGAACTATTTCAGTGTTTCAGCACAGCCAGTCCAGTCACTCACACGTGACGCCTCCAAGTGACAAAACCCTTCCCCAGTCACACCTCACCGTAGGACACGGCTGCTCCTCTCCCACAGCACACTTTGGAATCAAAGGCACAGCTGGGAATGCCAGAGCCGGATTTTGGGGATTTTGGGAGCCCTTCCTGCAGCCTGGGCTGCCTCAAGCTCTGTCCCACAGCCTGGTCATGAGTAGCTCAGCCTGGCTGGGCCCAGCGCAGGATCCGAGCTGGAAAACATCACTTCCTCCAGAAAGAGCAAGGAACTGCAGAAGGGCAGGATGGAACAGCTCACAGCCAGGATGGCAGCCGCAGCTCTTGTTCCTCCACTGGCACCAAGTCACACCAGACCCACGAGGGACACAGCACCAGAGCCAGGCCCCCTTCCTGCCTCAGTTCAGGGGAGGAAAATTCCTCACCAGAACTAAAAGCAGCAGGCAGCACCTGTACTCAGTCAAATGGATCGTCAAGAGGAATTTAAGTGATTTATTGGAGTGCTCTAATTACAGGTTGGAAAGGGTGTTACACATTTAATGACTTTGTTTACGAGATGTGTGTATATAAATAAAATGTTGGAAATCTGAACTTGGCTTCCTGTTGTTTTCTCTGGTCAAGCTCCAGCTTTACACAGAACAATTGAAAAATAAAAATAAGCCAGAAACAAGAGGATTCTGCCTGAGCACACAACTCAGCCCCTCAAGTCAGCTCTGCATAACCAAACTGAACTAGAAAAGCAGATCAGATGCCAATAAAAGGTGTTTTTTTAAAAAAAGCACTATTTTCATTCATCTCTTTCTGCATGTTGATTTTCTGCCTCAACATAAGGATAAGAAAACATTGGAATTCATTTTCTCCTCGCTCTGCAAATCTCCAAATAAATCAAAACGTGGGGCTTCATGTCCAGCCTTACTCCAAGAGACAACCAAACAGCAGTAGGACAAGGACCAGTTTCTAACTCCAGCCTGGAAGTCTCCCAGTAATGGCCCTGAGCAGCCCAGGAAGTGTTTCCCCTCAGTCAGGATACCCTTCCCAGTGGGAATATCAGGTTTGGCTTTCCTGGGGACAGCCCAACTGTGGAACCCGGCCGAGGCAGAGCAGCCTGGTCCTTGGAATGCCTCTGGGAGAGCAGCAGGTTGGCACAGCTGCAAGTGGCACCTCTGGGTGTCACTCCTGGGTTTATTAAACCAGAGCTGTGGCTGTGCAAAGCCATCCCTGTGGGCAGAGTTGTTACAGGGGAGGGCGGGCTCAGCTCCTCCAACTGCTGCCACCACACGACCCCACTGATTCCTGACATTCCAGGAGAATCCATGTCCTTTCCCACACAGCTAACACTTGCATCGATCAACCCCCCTCTGCTCCCTCCCAGCATCCCAGCTCTGAGATGAATTTCCACGCTCAAACCTTGCCACTGTTCATTCCAAAGCCAATTTGCTCTGTGCTTCCAACTTTTCCTGCTGACCATCTTTTCCAGTGGATCAGAATTTAGAAGTTGTAGTCTCCTAGAGTTGGTGTGACAGAAGTAATTTGGTGTGACAGCAGGAGCAAGCAAGAGGACAGAAAATGTTACTAAAAACAAGTTCATTAATCATAAATAACCTACTTGGGAGATGCTTTTCCAAGGCAAGGTCCATCCTGGGAATGGGAATGCAAGCTGGACTTCCTGGGACAGACCCTAGATGAGCCACTATGAACCTAAGTGGTTTCATTTCCATGTGTTTTCAGGACATTTTTTTAAAAGAGCATGAAAATAAACCTTTATTTCAGTTAACACCCACCAATATTAACGATAAATGTTCACAGTTTTTAGTTCTTGACACAAATGGACTGAAAGAGGCAAATTTACATCTGGCAGAACAGCAGGAGGACCAATTTAAGTACAAGCTGTGTTGAAAATCACTCCAGGTGCCATTTGGGAATGCTCTACAGCATGAAAAGGGAAAGCTGCTGGGCAAATCCAGCCAGCAGGGCCCCAAAATCACCTGGGTGGCAACTGGAACAGTAACTACAGTTTGGATCAAGGAAGGTTTGTGTTCCAGGGAAAGCTTTGCTCCAAGTGTTTGTGTTGGTTGTTATCCAGGGTGTCCCTAAGGCTGGAAGTGCAGCACATCCCACCACAGCACATCGGGAGAGGGAAGAGGAACAACTCAGTGTTCCTACAACAGCCCCGCACCGAGAGCAGAGTCAGGAGCGATGAACCAAGAGATTTTCCCACCCTCTGATGGAAAATTTGCCTCCTCCTGCCTGGGGCTGGAAATCCAGGTGAGGGAACTGATCCATGATACTCACAGCGGGCCACAACACAAGCTCTCATGGGAAACAGCTCAGGAAAAGCAAAGCCAGCTACTAACAGCACAGCTGAGCAGGCTGGTGTTCCATATTCCAAGGTCTCCAATACTTTCTGCCTGTCCTGTACAGTTTTTAAAAAAATAGGGCGTTACCTTTAGTTTTCTACCTACCTAAGGAACTACAAATATGTTCTAAGCTGGCCAAAGAGCAAAACAAGAAATAAAATGAGAGATTTGTTCCTATTCTCCTAACAAATGCTGAGAAAACTCCTAAGAAATTCTCTTAATTAAGTCATTCGCTCAACTCCTTTTATGTATTAAAGGGATACACAGGGATGAAATTAAACCTGTGGTGAATTTTGATGGGGGAGAAGGAATTTCTCACAATCACCCTCTGGAAAAACATTCACTGGTGATATCCCAGGCAGATCTTGAGCCCCGCACTGAGCCAGAGCTGCATTTGGAAGGAGAGGTGAAGCGCTGAGGTTTTGGGTTGAGTTTTTGGTGTCTCATGCACAGATTGCCATTGTCCCAGTCTGAAGCCACGAGCCACAACTCCCTCCTGAGCCAGCCTAGTTCCTTCCTTGGAACACCTGGAGCAGTGCTGGGAATGCCTCAGGTACTGCTGTACCTGTGTGTCAATCCCACATCCCACCTGGAATCCGTGTGGGCTCCCAGAGCCACAGCTGCCACCTTCCCCCACCTCCCACAACAGCAATCACCCCAGTCTTGGGGTATCCCAGCTCCCAACAACAGCAATCACCCCAATCTTGGGGTATCCCAGCTCCAAGGACAGGAATCACCCCAATCTCATGGAATCCCAGCTCCAACACCAGGAATTCCCACAATCTCAGGGTATCCTCTCAAACAAAAAGCAAAGGTAATTTAAAAACTCTTTTTTTCTTTTGCCAACAAAGCATCTTGTTCTGTTGAAGGGAAGGAGGAGGGAATAAAGGTCCAAAGGGGGAGTGAAAGGTGGGATACAGGAATTTTAAAAACCTGGTTTTCAGACCAGTTACCCATTGCTGGATCCATACACAGGTATTGAACTATAAACCAATGTGCTTTGAATCTTGATTTCAAGTATCTGCTTCCAATTTTCTAGAAAGATTTTTGTGTAAACAAACTACCCAACAGAGATGAAAACATGACTGGTTTTCCATGTTGGAAATGAAGCATTAAAACTTAAGTACTCCAGGAGTTCACTCCATGCAGCACTAACAGTCTGCCAAATTAATATCCCACAGATTCCATGGGCTGAGAAAAATCTGCCAAAGAGGAATTACGGAAACTGAAGTAGCGTGCAATAATTAAAACCTAGTTTGGAGTTTGGGGAGGAGGGGGGAAAGTCTAAAATCCTGAATTAAAAAAAAAGATGAACACAAATGAAGGGAAAGCTTTTAACTGGTACACACTGTTCACACCTATATTTCAAGTTTGGAAACGCATATTTTCAAGCAGCAATACAAAAAAGTATCCATGAAGAATGCATAATCTCTGAAAAAATTATGAAAACATCCCTGCTACCATTACATTTCTAAATACAAAACTTGACTACCATATTGTTGCTTCTGTGTAGCGAGAGAAGTTCATTTTCAAAACAGATAAAATTCAGTCTTTAGGTGTGAATGGTATGAATGACAGTCTCTTTTTTTGTTTTTTTTTTTTTTTTGTTTGTTTGTTTGTTTGTTTGTTTTTCAATTTCTTAGTTGTTTTAGGATCCTTAAGCATGCAAGCCTCGGAGAGGAAGGCCCGACCAGGGCAGGGTTGGCTTTATGACATCCAGTTTAGGACAGAGCTGGGAAAGCCTCTGGGTCATCTACATCAGGAGCAGAAGCACTTGACTGAAAGAGAAACATCACAGAGTTACTGCCTTGAGGCAGAGGCGGCAGCACTTTGGGGCTGGAGAAATTTCTACAAAAACAACGCTTTTTTATTTATTCCAAGGATTACAAGGGCTCCCATACTGTTTTTTGAATCTAAACTATCTGCAGAGGAATTGTAGGCAAATTGATGTCTGCACATCAATTCTCTTTTTAAAGAGATCTCAGAATGGTCTGGGTGGGAAGGGACCTTAAAGATCACAGAATTCCAACCTCCTGCCATGGGCAGATCCTTCCCTGTGGATCATCAATCCTTACTGAGGGACACAACCGAAATGTTACAGAAAGGGCCCTGTCTGGAGCACAAATTATATTTTCAAGCTTAATTTTTCCCACTCAGAAACCAAATGTTGGTAAAAGTAATTTTTGTGCTAACTTAGCCCTAAAAATTCATGCATTAGCCAAGAATCTCCTCAGTAGCTTCCAAGAGAGCTTTTTGAAAGGCTCTGCACCACATCTAAAAACCAGTGGAGAAATTAAGAGTTTCAGGATACTCTTCACTTGGGCCATGACGGGTAAGGACGAGAAGAATGGCGAGAGCTGAGATAGTGGAACTTCCTGTCATGGTATTAATTTATCAAGAAATATATTTCAGATGAAAGTTGCATCAACACCTGTAGCTGCAGAGTCTCTGCTTTGCCTAAGACTCCACAGGCCACAAACCAGAATTAAAAAGTAATAGCAGGGTTTAAGCTGCAGGCTCAGCATCTCCAGTTGCTGAGCACACGAGAGCAGAAACAGCCAAAAAAAGGAGGGAAATTTTGGTGCCCGAGCCCAGGGAACGCACATGCAGAGATCACCCACCTGGTTGGGCGTGTGGATCACATCAAACTCCTTGACCAACTGCAAGGAAACAAAGGCAACACAAAATCAGGTGCAGGAAAGCTTGGACTTACTTTATGGCAGCATTCTTGAAGAGTATTAGTGAGTGAACTCAGAGCAAACCATCACTGTTTAACTTCAATTCCTTAAAATATTCTGGTATTGCTGTCAGGAGAGGAATTTCCCAGCTAATAAATCTAAAATCTATAAAGTCTGTGTCTGCTAAAAGGGACAAAAATGAGCAAATCTGTGTGAAGAAAATCACAGCACAGAGACTGAGCTCATTTTCCAATCTGTAACAATTTGATTGATGCCTTTAAGCCAAATAAGTGATTCATATTAAATCAAATCTTCACTGTAGCTACACTACAATGCTTGAACTTCACATATTCTCTCCCAAACCCCATTCAGTATTTCACCAGGGTATTTCCCTGGTGCCTTAGCACCAAAGAAGAGAAAAACATTACTGGAGGTTAGAGAAAAACCAGTAAGAGCCCTATTTCCATCTGGAAAATCTGAATTCCTCAGGTTCAGGATATGACATGCAGCTGTACAACCTCCACCCCCACCAGGTCACAACGCACACAGAGTGTCCTGGCTGTGGCTGAAAATAACCAGCCCAGCACTTGTGGTTCTGCTCTGGCACCAGCTGAGGCAGCTCATGGTACATTCAGATCTGTCCATACTGGAAAGTCATTTTTCAGGTTTAGACACAAAGGCACTTTTTTAAAAATCCACCCTCCCTTTTTGGTGTTTGATGACAACACTGCTCAAACATTCATCCTTTTGTCCTAACAACCTGGTTTAAAATGAACTTGCACAAAAGGATTTTCACTTGGCTTTAAAACATGCTGTTTGTTGTCAGAGCATCTCCCCCAGAAATAAGGAACCTGTAGGAAAATCCCACCAGGGAATGAAGTAAATTCCCTGTGGATGAGAGCTGGGGGTGGTGCTCACCTTGTCAGTTCTGCCTCCACGGCTGGCCCTGCCCCCACGCCCTCGGCCCCCCCGGCCCCCTCTGCCGCCGCGGCCGGGGCGGCCCAGGTCTCCAAAGTTGATCTCCAGCTGGGATGTGATGTCGTTGGCGGGCTTGCGGAAGTGGTGATCCATTACCGAGTCCTCAGCATGAGCCTGGAATGAGGATTTCTTCATCAGCAAGAAAAATCACCCAAAAACCCCTTCTGTGCACCCGTAGCTGTGCTCTGGCCACCACAGCCCCCGCTCGCCTCCAATCACACAATCCCATCGTCCATTCCCTGGAGAGACTCAAGAAACTTGGAATTTCTTAGAAACCAAGGTATTCTGCCTTTCCAAGATAATTCATGAGTTCACACAATCACTGAGGTTGGAAGAGCCCTCCAGCAGGATTGAGTCCAACCTGTGCTAAATCCCCACCTTGTCACCAGCCCACATCCAGTCCTTCCCTGGACACCTCCAGGGACGGGCACTCCAAACCTCCTGGTCAGCCCCTTCTAACGCCTGACCGCCTTTTCCATGGAGAAATTCCATCACAGCAACACATCCTTATCCCAGACCAGAGTAACTATTACCAAGCCAGCAGAGAACCTCATGTTGTAGCAATTCTCATTTTGTGTCCTGGTTCCATCAATCCATTCCATTCTTTTTCCACACTTGGTCACCCATCCAGATTTTGCTCCCTGAGGATTTACACTTTATTTGCTTTAGCCCTCGATGAATACTTAAGACCAGGGAGCTGCTGAGAATCCCTCACTGCCCTGCATTCACTGTAACAGCAAATGAGGCGCAAAAAGCTCAAACACAAGGAGCTGAAGGAGCTAAAACAGAACCAGTCTCACCAGGGACACTGGAAAATGTGGATCTCAGCACCTTTGCCGTGATATTCTCTTACTGGTTTCTTCCCAGAGCATTTGGTGGAAACCTGAGCCTGGAGGAGCAAGGGATGCTCCCAGGAGTTACAAACACCATCACTGTTATTATTCAGCACCTTGGAGAATTTCAGTTACACACTGGACCCCACCAGGTGTTTTTAAAGCAATTATTTCTCCTATTTTACACCAATATTTTTTCCATGTGCAAGCCAGTTTTTGGCACTTAGGATAATATCAAAAATGTAAAAAGCTGCCTGTTATAAGGCTCAACCATCGTGTTTTGGAAACATGACAACATCCAACATCTTCCTTCCCTCCAAGCCCCCCTGGCACAGCAATCATCACTTCCTTGGTTTTCCTACACAAATGCCATGTGCAGGCTCAAGCTTCCCAACTCCAGTTTAGTTTTCTGCTGTACACAACATTCAGACTTTCAAAGGCAACACATTGTGCAATTAAGCCCTACACCCTTTAATGACCATTTGTGTAGCCTTCACAAGGCTGCCAAGGGATGGAGAGGTCTGGAGTCAAAGCTGCTGTCAGGGATTCCATGGGTCCTTCCCAACGTCCCATCTATCCCCACCCTCTGGCAGTGGGAAGCCATTCCTTGTCCTGTCCCTCCATTCCCAATTTAATTAGAAATACCCCTTCCATGCTGCTTTATTTCCAACACATTCCCACTGGGGTGTATGCCACATAACAGCTGGTCCCTACTCCACTCCTGACTCGATTCATTTAATTGTACACCCTTCCCATGGAAATCTCTTTCCCAAACTTAGGAATTCAGCCTGAATGTTCTTTTCCAGAGAAAAGTCATTCAACACGTCAGCCTGACATGGCACTACTCAAACTTAACACCAACACTCTGTAAAACACTACAGAACACCTTAGAGATGTTTTAAATTCCTTTCTTATGATTTAACGTTTTAGTTGCAGTTTTTATCACTGCAGGGTACTGAGATTCTACTTCCAACTACTGGTAGCCATGTGATAATTCCCTTTTCTGAGTGGTGGGATCAGTGGGTTTGTACAATCATTCTGTGCATTTCCTTCCCTATGCTGCTTTTATTTAAAAACAAATCACTACAGTCTACGAAAAATCATTGTATTTCCAGAACTTGACTTTGGTATAACCACTGTACAAACAAATTACAAATTCCCAATGTAACCTGATGATTTCTCTATCCAAAGTAATGAAAGCTCATTTAAAACTCCAATAAAAGGCTTGTCACACTCTCCTCAGCCTCTTCCATCACTTGGGTGATAAGTCAGACACACTGAACAAGTTGCTTACCCTCAATAATCTTTGGAAATATTAAATTTCTATGAATTGGTGACTCAGTAGTGCTGACTGAATAACTGACCACCTCCTGAAGGCAGTGCTGCACCTAAGGGTCTTAGGGAAGGCTGTTGAAAATTAAGAACAAACTACCAAGAGAGCCAAAGCAGACAGTGAGAGATGGAAAAACAGCAGCAACAAAAAATAAGAGACTCATGATAGAAGCTTTTATGATAAGGTTTGAAATCAGCAGGATGAGGAGCAAGGGGACTAAAACCATGATGGGTGCTGGATGGTGCACAGTGAGACAACAGGCATGGACAGAAGAGCTCCATATTCAATAAAATTCTGTTTTGTTGAGTTTTTAATATCCAAACGTTCCCTGCTGAAGGGGCTCACGTTAACACACAGGTATCACCAGTTAGAGAGAAAGGATCAGTACCTCATTTGAATCCAGCAGACTCCCCTGCATTTCTGTCATCGCCTTTGTCTGGTGACAGTTGTGTGTCCACGCCAAAGTGACAAAAGGAACAAAGGGAGAAAACAAAAGGAAGAAATGAGACTCAACTACATACAGGAACAACAGGTAATCAGGTCACATGAACTGCTGGGTACAGATGGCACTGAGCACGTGGAGCAGCAGAGGGATGAAGGAGCAGCTGTGCAAGCGTCCAGAGACAGCACAGGATGGATGTGCCAAGTGAGGAGACAAGAGAAAGCTCAGACGGACACCAGAAAGCTCAGATGGATGGACATCAAAAAGCTCAGATGGATGGACACCAAAAAGTTGCCCAGGAGCTGCTGGAAGCCCGGGCAGAGACCACACATGCAGGCTGGTCTCCAGCACAGCCACACGTCAGGCACAGAGATGGGAAGAGCTGGGATGTTTGAATCACTGTTCATGGAAATCTTCCTGCAAAGCCTCCATGCAAGAGTCATTCCTCCCAACTCTGAGAAGATGAATTATTCTTTTCCAAAATATATTTCCTAATCTCCCACTGCTACCTCCTCTAAGGAAGTGACTGGAGTAGTGAGGAGGTTTGAAGAGGCACAGCGGGTACAAAGATCTACCGGGTATCAGTTTTTCCAGGAGTCCTGAATTCCACTTTTGGAATAAATCTTAAGATCTGTCCACAGTATAACTCCTTCCTGGTTTTTGTAGAAATTAAGACTCAAGCCAGCTGCAGAGAAAAAGAGGATCTCTGTTTCATGGCATAACCCCATGTCCTGGGAAGGGGCTCACTGGACCAGGGCTGCCAATGCCCCTGGATTTCAGATTAAAGCAGCAAGAATCTGAGACAGAACTGAATTCATTTTATCAGTACCTGTAGAGTAAATATGAAAAAGAAGAAAGACCTCAGACAGGGCCAAGCATTTCACCCCTCAGTGAGGAGGACAAGCAGGAGGAGAAGGAGGAGAGCTCTTTCCCAAGACTGAGGCAGATGAGCAGCACTAGATCCTCATTCTCCCTTTTCCCTAGGGCATTCTCCAAGGAGTTCTCAAGCTACAGGAATGCAGGTGCTCATCACAACACTTCAAACTTCTGAGAGATCTATTGGGGCACAAGGTGTTTTTCAGCCATAAGAGTACAGAAGATTTGGGGATGAAAATCAGAATTTACCTATAAACCAAATAACTTCCATACATCATCTCCCTTCTTACCAATAAGAATCAGAGAAACCTTAATTTCTTGACTCATAAGTACATCCAAGAGGACAAAGAGAGGAAACAGCAGTTGATTGGTGGGGTTTTAAATATTTTGCCTTCTAAAGCTGCTCACAAAGGGGCTGCAGTGGAAGCTTTCCTAACGCCTGTATTATAGAGCTATTCTCCTATAATCCTGAGAGAAAATCCCCACACTGCTTCCCATGGGATGAGGGAACAATGAAGAAGGGAGATGGGGAGACACATCTGCTGGATGTACAATAAAGCAGGCTAAAAGCAGCTCAATTTAAAGGCAGATTTGTTAATACCTCACTTTCATGCTTACGCAGCAAGGGGCTGTTACCTTCTTATGTGATGGTGCTAAAAATACCCAACTTGTTTACTTGAAGTTAACCTCTTAAATAGAACAATCTACTAATTATGTCAGGTCTTCCACGGGAGTAACTTGATTATTCACAGTTTTTGTTCAGGTTCTTTTATTTGTTCTTGTTCTTTTGCTTGGGTTTTTTTTTTTTTTTTTTTTTGAGTTAACTGACTCAGTTTTCAAATGGAAAATACAGTCTGGATCTTTCTAGCCTCTAAATTACTCACAAGTAGCATCACCTTTACTATTACGTGTGCTCATACATTAAAAAAGATTGCTCTGAGCTCACTAAATGTCAAATAAATCTGATTCAGAGAGACTGAGGGAATTTGAAGTACTACAAGTTTAGTAAATCTTGGTAAAGTACATAAATACTTGTGTTTAATACATTCTTTCAGTACACAGCAACATCAAAAGTAACTCAAATTCCCTTTTCTACCCAAGCCAGAGAAAGCAGCATTTAATGAACACTTCAGCAAACAGCTCAAAGGAAACACAGCCACGCAATCATTTCAAGAACTGAGCTACCCCACACAGCAAGAAAACAGCCTGATTTGTGACCAAGTCACTCATTGTGAGTTCCACCAGAACAGAAATGGAATTTTCATTGGAAAACTGAGCAGTGCCCCCCACCCTGTATTATATCCCAGCTCCCAGGATAAAAACTGGCAAGGTGTGAAAAAGCAGGAATACATTTTAGGAGAGCAAACAGAGTATTACACACTATCCAGTTACTTCAAAGGACTCAGCACCATCAGTATACAAAGTTGCAGCCACCAATCTCTTAAGAGAGCATATTACATATTACATTAACATATTACAGAGTGTTAAAAACAGATTAGGACTAAAGATCAGCACAGCCCTGCATTACAAAACAGAGCTCTCAGCACTTCCCTCCCTTGTGCATCTCCCCTTGCCACTCTTGGAACAGAATAATTAACATTACGCAATGCCTGAAATGAGAAACTACAAATTTAAAACAATTCTACAGCAGTGATGCTGAGTGTCACTAGAGCACACAAATGGATTTCAACTGCTTTCCCAAGAGCTTGTCTGTATAACACCACTAAGTGAGGAGACACCCACGGCACAAATTTAAGATGCACAGTTTAGGTTTAAGGCCTCTGAGGCATGACCAGTCTTCCTTCAAGCTGACATCATTCAGCAAGCACCATAAATCCGTGTACTGCAGAACAGATGCTAAATAACCTAAGCTTCCTTTTTTAAAAAGCAAACTTGACAACATTCCCCTAAAATTCTCATCAAGAGGCAATTCTTACACACCTAAGGGCACAGCTCAGCTCCTAAACCCAACCACAGTCAGAATGGCCACTTGTGCCACTGCAGAAGTTCAATTCTGCTAAAAGAATGTTATTCAAATGAACAAGAATGAAGTTCCAATTAAAAATGCTGTTCCCACTTTCTAAACCTCCAGCTGCAGGTCAGCATCTCTCAGAACGGAGCTTCCACTCCAAGAACTGCTCATCAAAACAAAACCTTTATGAAGTGGACACTGCAAGAATGGAAAGGCACTTTACCTCCTCACTCTTTGACTTGTGGAGCACAAATCCTTTTTTCCATTGCCCATCAGCTCCCTCGTTTGGTTTGCGGATGTTGAACTCGACTTTTGCACGATCCTTACTTTGAATGGCTTTCCACTCATCCAGGGTCATTTCCTTAGGGCCTTCTTCCTTAACTTCTTCAACCTCATTCTCTCTGTGGTGAATTCATGGAGATTATCATCACAACGTAGAATTTACACTCTGGATACGATTTCAAAATCATTTGCTGGCTGGCACCAGGTTATAAATTAAAGTTTGTCAAGGATTCAGCAGTTAAGAGGTGAAAATATATAACATTCATTTCCACCACAGGAAAATTCATCTCCTCTAGAGGAGTGCCAAAAAAATTACACCCAGCCACCTCTGAGCACAGCAAAACGTTAAAATTAAAAATGACCCATGCCATCAAATCTCCACATTACTATCAGCTTTATTTCCAAATATGAAAGCCTAACTTATGTCATGACTTGTTTGGAGCTTCTTCCCCCCTTTTTGAAATACATCTCTCATAAACATTCAAGTCAAGGCAGTGAGAACTTGCTCTTCCCACAGTTTTCAAGCTTTTTAGTATTTTAAAAAACAGAATTTAAGCAGCTTTGGATAATTTGCTTCCTTTATTGAACCGAAGACAATTACTCAAACAAGTTTTACTTCCAGCTGATGTGAAAAAATAACAGCACACACCTTACTTGTGAGATACATCAGCTCTCCCTTGTGCCAAAGGCTATTTTTAAGTAAAACACACAACCTCTGTGCTCAATAACAGATCATATTCCAGCCACTGGAAGCCTCTGGTCATTGTTCAGTGTGTTTATGCAACTGAATTTCTGATTTACAGGAAACCAGTGCTGCGTATGTGCAGCAAAAAGATCATGAAAGCCTCAATTTCAAAGGTCTTCATTTGGCAGCCATTAATTCTGAACAATAACGCAAAGGTTTTAGGTCAAAATTACTGTATTTCAACCTTTTCTCACTGTGTAGGAGAGCACGATTTTTGACATGGGATGTAATCAGAATTTGTTTTGTTCAAGGCAAAGATTTTACTGCAAGCATTTAGGGTAAAGAAACCAAACCAGCCAAACGAGGTTACCCATGTGGAGATGCTTTTCTATAAAGTTTTTAATGAGGGAATCAAGCTACAGCAAGCACCACATCAAGAATCATTAGGAACAAGTATTTAAAAATTCTGTTTGCCATTTTTTTGAATCCTCTGTAAGGCCCACTGCTCCTTAAAATACAACATTTTGTCATACCAGGCCACCATAAAACTTTGTATCGTATTTTTACATCAACTCAGTATCAGTAAGGCTCCTTCGGCTTCTCTGGTTACTCTTTCATTCATCCAGACCCTGGCTCCTTCCGTAACAGTGTCCAACTGAGATGGGAAGAGATCCAGGTAACTTTGAAAACTGCCTGGAGAATGAAAGATACAACCTTTCTCCTACAGCTCAGTCACGCAGTCTCCAAGGCTGTTTTGGAAAATTAAGTTCAGAAAGTTGCCTTCCTCTGGCATTTTTGTCCCATTTTCTTGGTGTTTCTACCTAGTCTGAGCACAGATGCTTTCAGGTTTGGAATTTGGAGTTGCAATCCCAAGACCCAAAGTGTATTAGAAATGATTATTAATAAATAAAGCTGAAAGAGCCTGCAGGACACCAAGGAACGGTTTAAAGACAACAATTTCCAGACACGAGGTTTTAAAGGAGACTCATTCAGCAGCACTGTGGATAATCTACTGATAATCTGAGTTCGGCAAAACAGATGTGGGAATAACTACCAGAGGTTAAAGGTAATGCAATTGCACCTCTGAAGCAACCCAGGAGCACGGAGAGGGGTGGTACTCACTTATTTTCAGAATCAGCAGGCGGATGCTCCTCTCCCTCCGGCGTTTCCTCAGTTACAGCTGACTGATCCAATTCACTGCAATTACATAACGTTGGGAGTTGGGGCTTTTTTACAACTTCATCCCTCTTTAAAGCTACATAAGATTAACAATCAAGATCTACAGTGGATTTACTGTTTCAATAAGGATTGGTGCTCTCTGTGCCTTTTAAATTCTATGCTTTCCACTTAACTAATGGTTTTCCCCAACGCTTCCTACTACCCCTCCTGAAAGGCTCCTTCTGTCCCTTCCAACACAAAATGGATTTGGGCATTAAAAATAGATTTCAACAGAATAGCTGAATTTTTGTAATACAAAATGCATGCTTAACCTGATCAAAATTTACTAAAAATAGAACGGTTTCATTTTAACAAAGAATTGTTACAAAACCAACACAAGATCTCCCAAACTTCCCCAAAATTCTGGTTGAACAGCGAAGCTATTCTTACGTTACAAGAAATCGCTCGGGTTTTAAACTCTGCAGAAGCATGGCAAAAATCATGGAGATCAAAGGCAAAAAGGCAGCTAAATGTGTGTGTTCTGCAAGCCATAATTAGGGCTGATTAACATAGTGCTAATAGTTTTCTGAGCAATGACAGATTACTAACGTTAGCTCGTCTTTGACGGTTCCCCAGTTGTGTGATCCGCTGCCACCGCGCTTGTCCTCGTGCTTTAGGCCGCTGAAATGTGAATGTGAAACAGAACTAACAAAACTGAGTTAACATTATAGTGTCCAGACACAGAAATTCAAAAGATCAATTTTAAATGGGGTCAGAGTGGTAAAGAAGAGCCAAAAGGAATAGGAAAAGGTAAAGACTTACGATCTATCGCTGCCACTGTGTCTGTCAAATTCCCGTTTGCCACGAGAGTCAAACCCATCTCCTCGGCCCATCCCACGCCCGCGGCCACGGCCCCGGCCCAGTCCTCCACGTCCACGCATGGGTCGGTCCAGGATGGGTCTGGCACGGAACAGCCACAGGTCAGGGATTCACTCCAAAAATGGACAGCATTTCATGGTTCTTGTCCTCTTTGAGGATTTTATTTACTTGGTTTTCCTTTGATAGTTACTGTTAGTAGCTGCGTCAAGTGATTTGCCTCCAAAACTGTACAGAGTGTTTCACCGTTCTTT
Source organism: Lycocorax pyrrhopterus obiensis (assembly GCA_014706295.1). Taxonomy (NCBI): domain Eukaryota; kingdom Metazoa; phylum Chordata; class Aves; order Passeriformes; family Paradisaeidae; genus Lycocorax; species Lycocorax pyrrhopterus. The sequence goes on along the minus strand of JACSVZ010000013.1, from coordinate 1,228,224 downwards.
TCCTCTTTGAGAACTTTATTTACTTGTTTTTTCCTTTGATAATTCCTTTGTAGCGGGGTTCAGGCTCTAATTTCAAAGAAGTCGCTCCCCCACCCCTGGAAGTGTCCAAGGCCAGGATGGAAGGGCTTGGAGCAACCTGGTCTGGTAGAAGGTGTCCCTGCCCATGGTATGGGTTGGGACACCCGTATCTTTAAGGTCCGTTCCAACCCAAACCATTCTGTGGCTCCATGATTTTAGAATCTGGAAACAAATGCTCAGGATTGTTGTTTGTTTGCATCTTCTGGCATTAATTCCAAAATTTAGTGTTTGTATTGTGTGACATAATTAACTGATGCTAAAACTTCAACTAAACTCACTTTTATCCAACATACTTTTAAAAGGATCTTAACTTTGGCTACTAAAACTTCAATATTTGAACATTACTTGAATTCTGGCTGCTTCACAACACTTAAGACACTTTAAACCTCATGTAGATCTAAGATGGCTTCAACCACTTCCAGGTCTGAAGCCACTGCAGCCAAGGCTGCAAGAAGGAAACACCTACATGGACAAACTTTTGCTGGCTTTAAGTCAGCTGGGCAGATTAAAGCCACAGCTGTAACAGCAAACAAATCTCATCCTGCAGCTATGCTTGGGTTCCTTTCCTGAGTTATCTGCTATAAATGTAGAGAATTATGGTGAATATCTTGATTTAAGCCGTAATTTCAGTTACACCTATGAACCTGTTCATGTAGATCACTCCCACCCTAAAACTTGAGTTAAATTCGCAAACAAAACCATGGAAAAAGGAAGTGTTATCGTCTGCATGACAAGAATTTAATCTTGATTCAATCAGCTCCTTTACCTGAGCAGCAGAAGGCAGGACAGTCCTGTCCTGCCAAAGCTAGGAAAGCCGTTTATCATCAAGACAAAACTCTTACTTATCCACAGAGAACTCTCCTCCCTCGCCCTTCTCCTCGGCGGGTTTCTCGAAGCGGCGCTCGCGGGGAGGTCG